>CM063498.1:132420881-132573381 GCA_032207245.1 Pardosa pseudoannulata
AATTCAATGATATTCTTCTAGAGCATTTTTTTAAATCTAGCTATTATGAACAACATAAGTATGTAGTTGATCATAGCAAAAATTAATTTTAAAAATTAAAATAACAAAACACAACAAAGATGATAATCAAAACAAAGTAACAGGACTGAACATGAAATAAAAATTATAAATAAATTTTAATAACTATCCAAAATAGAAACAGAATATTTGAAATGGTGCAAAAACTGCTCAAGCTAATACGCGATTAACTGAATAGTTTTAGTTTATATATTACGTGATAGATGACGTCGTCAAATTAAATAATTCTCCTCCTAAACCTTGTGAGCGAAAGAGCTGTTCCGATCCACTTCTTATACCAACAGGAACCGTAACAAATTTGCTCTCTTAGTTTCGTTTTCCCAGACTAAGAGGTGACTGGATTAACATACCAAATCACGTGTCTTTGAATTGATTATAAAGATAGTCACGACATCACAATAAGCATGCAAATTACTATAACTTTTACTTGATGTATAAAAAAGAAATGGCATGCACACAATATCTAAAATCATCTACAAGAATAACACCTTTCTGATTTTGCATGAGTGCACATAAACATGCAAGAGAAAATTGACACTGCAAATAGCAGAAAATATCACTTTTAATTAGCAAATACATACATAAAAGCTATATATTTTACATAGGAAATTTACATAATTGTATAAACATATCACTTTATGAAAAGTGTCAGGCTTGATAAATAGAGACAATTTCATTAATAACTGTTCAATGCAAAAGTGATCATTATTTTTATATATTTTGTGCAATATAATGTTGATGTTTGTCATATAGTTGAAACACTCATTTTTTTAAATAAAAATTTATAAATGTTAAAATATGAATGATGTAAAATAGTTATAGACAAATTAATTTATCTTTCAAATCATAAAGAAAAATGTTTCTTTCTGGTGAAATTTGAACAAGAAAAAAAGATTAAGTTTGAAACCTCAATTTCACTTGAAAGGAATGCGTTATAGCACAATACATAATTTTTTTTTTTGTTGTGTGTGAAAATTAACAATAATATAAGAATTGAACAATTTTTTCATAATTTTAAGTTACTTAAAATTTTGCAATAGTTAATATCTTAACAGACATATGGTTAATATATGAATTATCTGCATAATTTGGATGGGGAAAATTCAGTATAATGTGCAACATTATAAACATGCTGGGAAAAAAAAAAAAAAAAAAAAAAAAAGACGAGATGAAAATTTAAAAATTATTGTGAAAAAAAAAAAAGAAGTGATTATTACAAGTGATTATTTAAAGAAAAAGAGTATTTTTAATTTTTTAAAATGTCTGAATATAAATCTTAAAATATCTTCTTCCAACATTTTACAGAATGCTGTACCACATTAATAATGCTTCTATTATTTTTTTTCTTTTTGCAAAATAAATTCAATATCATAAATCATACATATATTTTATATGTTATTGCAACGATCAAAATGTTTCGTCTGAGTAAAATTTGACAAGTTTTATTTACTAGCATCTCTGCTGACAAAAGAAAATACATAACAACCAAAATTTTACTGAAATATCTTTCATTATTGTTGCAGATTTCTTTACTTCAACTGCAAACTTTTTTTTGTAATTTTACTTTTACAAAAAAAGTTTGGGATTATCTTATCACTATTGCCTCTTTACAATTAATATTACTTGGTATATTTATAGATATATTACTGTAACAGCAGTATTGTAAAGACCAACTTTCTCTTATATCACTTCCAGTCAGTTGTTATTTAAACTGTTGTTATTGAGTCCTAAAAGAAAATTTTAAAATGTTTTGGTTGAATTTCCAGATCTAAATCAATTTTTTTCAACCTTTCTAATGCCACAACCCTTTAATTCAGTTACTCCTGTGGTAACTGCGAAACATAATTTTTTTGCTATATCGTAATTGTAATTTTGTTACTATTATAAATCCTAATGTAAATATCAGATAAGCAGGATATATTTTGACTAAACAGTTTTGCATTTGAATTTCGTATTTATCAAGAAAGTGATAAACTTCAATTTTTTAATATCTAAAGTTACATACCTACAGGAGAACTAATACCTTAGGCTCTTTCTACTGAACAATTTATTGCTGTTTTTCTGAACAGGTAAATATTTTAATATTCAAATTCTAGATGGAACTGCTTGAATCTAATATGTATTTAATTTCATCTATTTCTTTAAAGGCAAATTTATCAACTTTAAATCTTATGAATTAATTTTTTAACATTGGATATTGTTATGCTTTATTGAATGTATAATGTTTCAATCAAAAAGCATACATTCTTATTTCTTTACTTTTAATGTCTGAATAAAAAATATTTGAAGTTGCACACTTTAACAGTATTAATTTTAAGACTAAAAAATTAAAATTTTTACTGCATTTAATACTAACATGGGTGACTGTGATTTGATACTATGATTTTCTACATATTAATATTAGCCAAAGCAATGTCATTTTTTTCTTTTTTGTGTATAACTCACTAAATTCTTGACAACACAAAGATATAAAATAAAAATTTATATACATTTACATTAAATGCATATTATATGACTTTAAATTTTATGATACTTTTCAAAAAACAAGAATACATAGCAGGTCAGGGTTTAGCCTCAAGATGTGAAATCATTTCCAAAATAAGGGTACCAAAATTTGACAATAATTACAAAGAACTTTGTAAGCCAACTAAACTTCCACTTATGGTTTAAAGCAATTTTCATCACATATGTACATATGTATAACTTTTTAAATAGGAATTCATATGCCAATTTATATATATCTTAATGCAATATATATATGTAAAAATACATTGTGAAAAATTTTATCTTCCTATAAATTGCTGCTTGTTAAATTTTGAATTAACAAACATATTTTGCACACAGTAAAATGTAAAAAAATAACATTTATTTACTGCCATTTATCAGTGATGTTAATATCCATTATATTATCATATGAAAAGATAGGAAGAGGTTTAATATAGATAACTTTTTTAGGCAGTATCAATGAATGCCTGTCCAACATTTAGTGATTCAATTACTCTTTTTTTACAAAAATTTTGTAAAGGAATGATTGAGAATAATACATGCAAATAATAATTATATAAGCATACATATAGGTATTCACACATTAATGTTGAAACAAGTATTGCTTTAACATTCATTTGCAATAAAAAATTAATTAGAATCATTAGTTACAGAAAAGGAAACCCATAGTTCCTAATGTAGTGAATGGGGTTTGGTTTAGAGCATTATGGTCTACAGTTTTGCTACACAAGAGCTAATGAGACAGGGACCTACTGCTTATAGCTGATTCCGAATAGCTACTCAGCAGGGGGATAAGACCATGCGAACTCCAGTACTGAAAAGCCTCACTTTACTATTTGCCCTTTGTCCAGCATAATGAATCGGGATTACAGTTGTAAGAAACCAAATTATTTAACATTCAAATAAATTTTTAAACTCATGATAAAACAACTCATTCTTTACCATTTAAAACTGTTTAAATCCCTTTTTATGTTGTTAAATTTTCAAAACTGTCAGCAGATATATAATCTTTTACAGGTGATTTATATTAAACTATGAAAATATATCTGTCTCATGTATGGCCCAATGCTCAATAATTTATCAATAACATTTTATTCTAGGTTTACTTAGAAAAAAAAAAATAGGTGAGGTTAAAAATACAGCAACAATTTATTTTTGTGAAGTTTTGTTTATAAGACTATAATTGCAATATAGCCTCAAACACTGGTACCAAAGATTAGACATTTTTTGATGAAATTTAAATATTGTTTTTTTTTTTTTTTGGTTTAGAGCGCTACGGCCTACTGTTTTGCACACGAGGGCTAATGAGACCGGGACCTACAGTTTAAAGCCGATTCCGAATGGCTACGAACATCCATGTCAGCAGCGGGATTTGAACCCACGAACTCCGGTTCCGAAGAGCAGCACTCTACCATTCTGCCATTGTTCGGCTTAAATATCATCGGATTGAGTATCTCTATCGACTGGAAAACTTATTTTAATTTTTGTTTATGCTTACTTTCTGGTATCATGATTTATATAGTATAAATACTATCTTGAAATACAGGAAGATTACTTCTTAATTTTGGGATAAATCTAAGAAACATAAAAATATTTTTATGGCTTAAAAACAAAGTCCAATATATATACTCACACACACTGAAGAAAAAAAAATAAATTTATTTAAAAAAAGCCATGAGTAGTTTCTTTTTCTCTTTTAGCAACCACTACTTTTATATTTAAAATATAAATTTTTATAAATTATCTTGTTTGAAATTTTGTCAAGTTTCCAAAACTAGAAACGAGTGATCAGGAGAGTTACAGTTTTAATAGCATTTATATTAAAAAAAAAGGATAAAATAATTAATATTGTATTAATTTTATAATGAAAAGCAAAAATATGCTTCAATATGCATGACAGCAAAACAGTTAAATATAAGTGAATCCTAACTCAGATAGAATTTTTAAATAGGAAATTATGGTTTGCGTGGCTTCACTGCAATACAAACAAGATGACTGCAAGTTAAAAAGACCATATTTGAAAAATCTATTTGTACATGTTTAGAATTTAGAAAAAATGTCAGGTAAAAGAATTTTTTCAAAAACAGTACTTAAGCAGGTTTAAAGACTAAAAGACTGGCTAAAAAGTAGGATTAATGAAAAAATTAAAAAAACAAGACTTGAATGGGCTAGAAAATTTTAAAACTTTTCAGTTATTGTTAGGCTTGAGTAGTTTTTCTGTTAGTCAAAGTTTAATAGATTTGAACCTGGTGGAAACAAGCCAATCAAATGATGAAAAGGAGCAACTTAACAAAACAAAAATTACACTCTTAAAATGAAATCTTCATTAACATAGCCTGGAAATAGTCCAGATCTTAATCCTATAGAAATATATGGTCTTTATTGGGGGGAAAATTTTCAAAATTTTAAACCTGTAACTTGCCAGAACTAAAAAAAATTATTTATGTTTGGTAGAACGAAATTTCTGATAAATTTAAAAACTGAATAATATTATGTTGTGCATTAAATCTGTAAATAAGAAAAAAATGTGGAATAACTGAATATTTTTTTTAAATTTTTTAAAATAAATAATTTTTATTTAATACAATAAACCATAATAAAAATTGCTTTATGTTATTTTTAAAAAGAAAATTTAATTTAGTTTACTATTGAGCATTTAGTAAAAAATAATGAAGATAATTACAAAACTGCAAACGTACATAGGAATTTTTCTTCTTTATTATTATGCAAGTTAATTAAGTAAAAATAGCTAATAATTATTCTTATGATTATAGAGCATCATAATGTGAAATATTTGTAGCAATGTTTCATTTTGAAATTATTAAAAATATAAAAGCTATAAGCCAATAAAGAAATTTGAAATATGCAAAACTATGAAATTATCTACAAAGAATATCATAATTATGTAACTTAATTTACATTTAAGCAGCAAGTCTGATCTCACTTGTTATGTATGCATTTATGTAACTTTAAGCCACCAAACAAGTGATGGATTACTGTGTAAGTTGTTTTGGCATTGTTATAATTGAAATTTAGTAAATTTTTGTTAACCTGTTGCCTTATGAATCAAAGGACGATTGTGTGTGCCACATTCGATGAAAGCTTTTCTCATGCGTCATAACCAGAAGCAGTTTCATCACGGGCTAAATTATGAGCAAACCAGTGGACATTAATAGTACTGCATTTATTATTTAATAAAACCACAGAATTTGATAATTATATTTCATTTCATTTTTATTAAAAAAATTTATTAAAGGTTTTATTTCACATATTATTTCTGTTTTTGGTTATATAACAAAAGTAAAAATTTTCAGTCGCTTAAATATTTTCTATGTAGAATTTATTGCGTGAATAACCTATAAGTGAATAATGTATAATATTAGTCAAAATTTTGTAAGGGGTATTGTTTTACTACTGATACACGCTTTTCACTTTTGGCCGGAAAGAATCATCATGTGTCTGACATGATCTTTCTACTTTTGGCCAGACAGAATCATCATGTGTGTGATACGAGGTTCTCATTTTAGGCACAGCAGTACAATCACGTCTCCCATACGTTGTTTTTAAGGCAAAAGGTTAAGTATTTAAGATAATTTTTAAAGATCTTCATTTTTTTATGATTTTGTGCCAAATTTTTTTGTTGATGTGTCAAACTTATTTTCTGTATGATTCTTATGGTTGGGATTAGCCCTCGTGTTGCAAAAAGTAGACCGTAGCGCTCCAAAACCAAACCAAACCAAATCTTATGGTTGGGGGGAGCACTGCAACCCAGTATTCTATCTCCAAACTAACAAAAGACCAATGGTGGTAAACCTATGAATTAAGGCTAGATATTGAAGTACAAAGGTCTTATGAATGATCCATGCTTTGATTTTCATAAACTCTTTTTTATATCATAAAAGAGAGAATAGGTTAGTCAACATATTAAAAAAATAAAATAGAAGTTTTCAGGGTGAAATAATAATAATAATAATAAAACTATAAGCAGACATAGGCTAATTGAATCTATATTATATATGAGCCAGATGATGGATGAATTGAAAGGGAAAATTATTAATAAATAAAATTTTCCTAAAGAAATAAAAAGATATCGAGATTCCTGAACTGCTAACATACTTTATAAAAGAACTAGACAGATCAGCAGTTAGGTCATATAGTTTTTATGGATGAAAGCAGATTTACCCTGACCAGAGATTCTGAATGCATATACATCTGAAAAGTGAGGAATATATAATATCTTTAACATCATGGATAGGGATTGGTTTGCAGGTGGCTGAGTTCTCCTTTTGTCGGGTAGCATACTTGGCACCTGTAGTAATCAGTGGCATATGCAGAATTTTTTCAAGGGGGGTGGGTTCATAATTCTAAAAAATAATAGGCCGCATAATTTCTACTAAAATTTTTATTTTTGCATATTTTGTCTGAGCTCAAGGGGGTTGTTTAAACCCCTAACCCCCCCTTGTGTATGCCCCTGGTAGCAACCTTTATAACTTTCCAGGGTTCTTGTCTGCTATTAAAATTGCATTATACTGAAAAAAAATCTACCATATGGTCCTGTACATATCATTACACAGAGGTTGTGGTAGAAATGTTGAAATATGAAAACATTCAATACAATGATTAGATGCAAGATTCCTGGATCTGAATCCAAACAAACACATGTGGGTCACCCTAGGATGTGTTTAGTTGCCTTTAACCAAATGCTAACAACAAAATCAGAACTGCAACTGGTGTTACAAGAGGAAAGAGCAAAAATATCTCTATAGCTTTTTGATAAATTTGTATTTTTCATGGGCAGATATGTTAAATCTTGCATAGCATGCAACAGTATCATATCCTTACTAATTGATAATTTTAGCCAATTTTCCTTGTCAGACTTTTTTTGATCTGTTCAAATTGGACTTGAAGCTTATTTTTCAATAAAGTTTTTACCTTAAGAATGTGTTTCTGGTTTTATTTACTTTCCCCATGTTCTTACATGCTGGGGATCTTATAGTATTATTTATGTTTATGAACAAATTTACCGATCATATGTACATTATAAAAACCCTTTTATCTTTAATTTCTCCTGGTAATATAGTAGTGTATTATAAGGCCTTATACAATTAAGTCTCAATTATGATTTCAATGCTGAAGTTTGATACAGAATCTTAGTTTTGTTATGCTGTATTAGTTTTGAAAAGATTTCTTCATCTTTATTTACATTTTTTTTAATGTCAAATTGGATATTTATCTTTAGATATAATAAAATTTTTTATATTCATCTACTAGAAACATTTTTATAAATTATTATTTTAATATAAAATTCTTATAAAATATTTTTGGCCATCTTTTAACAATAAGCTATGCTAATCAATTTGAAAAAAAAAAATCTGCATAAACATAAAAAAAAAAATTATTTTACAAAAATTCTTACTATACATAAAAACACACACAAATATGTTTGTGCATGTATAAATAAATATATAATTGGAGCATAAATCTCTATTAAGTGGACATTACAAATTTTTGGTGATAGTGAACATTTTCATTTGCTTACAGGCAGTGACTTGGCACGATCTGTTGGTACCTCGTGCCAAGTTTAAACATATCATTCCCTTTCTAACTAAAATATAAAATGAAATTTTTGAGAAAACAATTTTTTATTTATTCAATTGGCTAATAAAGAGGACAGACTATCCGTTTATGAATAAAAAAATAATTACCCTGTGTTTATACTTGTGTTTCACAATCGATAATTGTGAAGTTCTAGCTTAGTTTCTGAAAGAATTTTATTTATTTTAAGGTAAAGCAAAATGGGCTGCTTTGCTACAATGTAAATAGCATTATTTTGTTTTTATTATATTTTACATCAGTAATTTTCAGTAATATATTTATAAATAATTTAAAGAAATATAAATTCCACTAACATAATTTTGGTAATTCTCTTGAAACATTTCTAAAATATCACAAGCAAATTGACAGTTTTACTGTAATGAGGGCATTTACAAAAAAAAGATTTGAATGAAAGTATTTAAAAATGCAATTAGGATAATAAGTGTATTTTACCTATTTAAATTAAATCATAACATAAATATGAAAACCAAAGATGAAAAAATTCCTTGCTTCTGACACAGAATATAAGAGAAAGTTGTAAACAAAATGGAAACAATGAAACTTTTTAAATAAATGAGTATAATGCATAACAATAAAGAAATGATATTGAACACTTAAAAATTCAGTTACCATATTTAAATGACATTAGAAGAATATTTTTTAATATTCAGTTATTTCTATAATTGAAAGGATAAAATTTCAAATAGTACATATTAAATTATGTAAATCTTCTGTCAGTAAATTAATATACAAACTATCCCTTTTTCAAAAGAATTTTCTTCAGATATTGCTTTGCTATATTTAGTCTTGTAAACAAGTATAAATTTATTATCAGTATTTCAAATACTTACTTCGAAATTATGGCATTACATGTGAGTTAAATAAATAACAAAAATGTTACATTCATATTTTAGTACTTGCTCTTTATTTATAAGGGTCAATATTTGTCCAATGTAAAAAAAAAAAAGATATATACATATATATATATATATATATATATATATGTATATATATATATTTGATAAAAAGATAGGAAAATTTTCTAAAATTATATTGCTGTACATATTTATAAATTTAAACAGCAAACTGATTAGGTCATGCGCTTGTTACTTCTGTTTCACTACATTCCACCTGGTCTGATGAATTGGCAATGAAAATTAATTGATCCTGCTGTTGCAAATGTAACTGAGAGTTATCAAAATTTTGTAGGATGACTGGCAACGAGTCAGTTTGTACAACACTATATTCATGATCAACATTACAACTTTGATCATTAACATTTGGTATGATAAAATACTGGCTGCCAATATCTGTGCCATTACTAACATTAGAACTATAGCACTGGACAACATCACCAGATGGTAAAATTATTTCTTGCAATTCTAAGTTTGATCCATCAACTGTTACAGGAATGCCACTAGATTCTACACAACTTGAAGCCTCAGAATGGTTTCCATTTCCAGTTTTATCATTCATACTATTTTGGGATGTAATTTCCTTTTGAAATTTGGAGGACTGATCCGTATTCTTTGGTTTACTTTCATTGTGTTGTTTTTCACTTTGGTCTTTGACATCTACAGGTTGTATGGGAGCTGGATTTGTCAAATCGGATGGAACAGATAATATAGTTTCACACGTTACAGGTTCATCATTTCCATCATCAGTTAAAGCGTTAGCATCATTTTGGCCATCACTTTCATCAAAATCAAAATCAGAAGAGCTTTCATCATCATCCTCTTGTTGTGGACCATATTTAGTAGTTTTTTTCTGATATTTTAATTCTGGATGTTTTTTCATGTATCTTTTAACAGTACCTAAACATGGTAACTTAAAAAATTCAGCTTTCTTAAAATATTCATATGCATAGGGTGCTTTTCTACACCACATGGCACACTGTGTCAATGTAGAATCTGACCAGCGCATTTTGGAATTGTTAGAATAACTTCGAATTTGTTCAAGTATATATGTTGCACTAGGATCACCTTTAGCAGCATTTTTTCGGATAGTTTTCAATCTCTTAATAAAAGAATAAGATAACTGCCTTTCTTGAACTATACACCTGTCCTCTAATTCTTCAATTTTTTTGGTTAAATTTGCAACCTTAAACTTTAAAGATGCTATTTGTCTACTTTTTTGTTTTAACTGTAAAATATATTTTGGTTTGTCAATAAAACAATGACTAAGAGGCATATTGGTAGTTAACAAAACTGGAGCTTTTTCAATAAATGATGAATCTGTATTATTTGTAGCATTTTTCTTATTTTCATTAATATCACTTGATACATCTTGCTTCTCTCTAGATGTTCCACTTTGAGGAATACTTTCACTAGTTTTAGAATTGTCTTGAATGCTTTCACTATTACCATTTTCATCATCAATGAGTTTAAGATCAGCACAAGATTCTTCACAAACATGAGTATCTACAAGATGGCCTAAAACATGTTGAACAACAGTATCTTTTTGAGGAATTGGGTTTGAGATCTTTTCTTTATTAGTATTATTATTTGAATCGTCTACTTCAATTGCATTAATGGAATTACTTCTTTGGTCTGTAGAGGGTGAAATACCTTGAATTAGTTTAGGAAGTATATTACTACTCTGACTCTTTGCAAGCTTTTGGTCCATTAAAAATTGTAAAACTGTATTGCCAGAAGGTGTCAATTTTTTATTGACTTTGATAATATCTGGATTTATTTTTAAGAATGTGTTTGGTCCTATTTCTATAAGATCACTATTATTTTTTTCTTTCTTCTTAAGGATTTTTTTAGGCAATGAATTTAGTTCATTAACAGAATTTAATTTTGATAAATTATTTACATTTATACCATTTACTCCATCAATTTTTCTGCTGCGATTTAATGCACGAAATTTTGTTGTCAATGCAGCACAGTTATTTGACATTCGATTAGAATTCGGAAAATTATTACGACACATAACTGAAAGAGTATTATTAACTTCTTTGTTGTGAACCGCAATCTCTGCTTTACTTCCAATATTTTTCGCGTCATTAAAGCTCACTTTAGTACGGACATCTGATATCCTTAAGAGGTTATCAGTCTCTAAAACGCACTCTTGGGGTTTATTAACTTTAACAATTAAAGGCGATTTCTTTGGCTCGTTATTTTTAAAGACTTCATCGAGATCTGCATTTTGACCAATATATTTATGACCAAAAACAGTTGGAATACAACGAGGTTTTAAAGTATCTGTATCACCTTTGAAGTCAGTTTGGAGAAAATGTTTACTACAAACTACTGGTTTTCCACGAGGAAACCACATAGGTTTTATTTTGACAGCACTGTTTATTTGTTTTATCCATTTTGCAGCTAAATCTGGGTTTGACGGAAAGTCATGAAATGTTACAGTTGTATCACATTTCCAACTGTCAGAGCCACATTTTGGTACACAACAGATAACCATTTTATTTACAGTGAATTCCACATAACAATCCTTTTAATATATAGTTCCATCAATTAAGTGTAGGTGGATACACCGAATGTAATCGCCAAAATTGACTTGACCGCAATACAGTGAAATTAAAGCAAACCAGGGAAAAGTCCATTATAAATAATTTACAAATTTATGAAAATTATGAAATACGAAAATCGTCTTTTCATTTACCGTATTTAAAAAAACATAAATAATTAAAGAAACCACCAGAGGGCAAATAATAATTTTCTCTATGTTTGTAAGAAATCTTCCCTATCAACTTAACTCATTATATTGAAATTTTTAATATGGAATTAAAAGTATTGTTGTGAAAAATAACAGCCAAAAATGTAAAATGATTTTGATTTAATTTGAACCAATAGACAGGAACTAAAACTTATTTTCTAAACTTCTGATCTATTGTTCAGAGATTCGTATTAAAGCCTTCTTTTAAATTAAGATAAGAAATAAGATTAAAGTATTTTATTGGATTAAAAAAATAAAAAGCAAGTTTGATTTAAATTGCTATCAACAAAATATCGAAATCCCAATTATTAGACATTTGCAATTCAAGTCCATTCATCTTATAATCATTATTCTCAAAATGAGTATGTCATAAAAGTTTTTCTTTCAATTTGTTTGAATAAATGTTTCAAAAAAAATAATAAAAAAATGATTTTTTCATATTTTTACTGAAGATCTGGCATCACTGGTTGATGAGCTTACGAATTTGATGGACTTCGCCATATTTCTGAGTGGGGTTATGTGTATCATCGGAGTGTTGTGATTTAAATGACAGTAAATAAGTTTGTACGATAATTAAAGTGCATAACATTTTGAATTCAGAGATTTAAAAGAATCATCAGTTACTATAAGTTGACATTTTTTGGTGTGACATGCCGTTTCAAAGGCATATAAAGTGTAAAATGACTTATTTTAAACAGTTCCGGTTGTTGAGTGGAAAAGCATAGTTGTGTTTAAAAGGCCCGATTTGTTTACAATTTATTACATTTTGTCACGAGAATGTAATATTTACATAGGTGTGAGCATACTAGGTATGTTAACATTATGTTTCATATGTCTGTTGATACTTTTAATATTTTCTATTCTTGTATTGTTTTGTGTCTGTAAAGTATATCGCACGCATCTCCTTGGTTTTTCCCAGTATACACATTTATTTTTCGTGGTATAGATTAATGATGGCATTATTAATCTGATTTATGAAACATAATTTGGCATTATTTTAGGAAGAAGTATTTAAAAAGTTAACATTAGTTTATCTATTATTAAGTATTTAAAAATGGAAAGGATGATGCATGTCGTACAACTTTTTTAAGGCTTTCAAAATTTTTTTTTTAATTTTGCGTGGAACGATAAGTAAGCATTTTAGATAACTAAAGCAAGTAGCATTAATTAAATTTGTTTCGGCACATAATTGTTTGTATTTGTTTATTGCGTGTGTGTGTATATGTATGTATATAAATATTATATATATGGCTACATATTTGTATGTTTATATATATTTATGACTTTTTATTTATACATAATTTTAATATTTTGGAATTCATCTTGATTTTTCATTTTGTAGCTTACTTACCATGAAATTTTATAAGATTTTTTAATAGGTAATAATTTATAAATTGTTCAGAATAATTTATTAGGTTTTGTATACTTAGATCTTTTTTAGAATACATTTGTTGTGTCAATGAAATTACTATTAAAATATTAAAACAGGGTTTTTTTTTTTTTTTTTTTTTTTGTCACCAACTTAGAAGGTATTTAAAAATCTGAGTTACTGTAGCTGTTCAGTTTTTATTATCATATAATATCAATAGGAAAAGTATAAGTAAATGCATCTTATTTAAGCTTCAATGTAAAAGAGCAGAAATTCATTGTTAATTACATGAAAATTTCTTACCTAAATTACTGAAATTAAGAATACCTGATTAGTTTAATCTGACAAATATAATAAATCAGTAAAGTTTTTATGGTAGTGGAAATCTGAAAATGGAGCAATTCACTCTTGGAAATTAGCAAGATTCTTATGTCTTGTTTGGTTGTTTCAATGGGAGAAGTTATTTTTATTTATTTATTTATTTATTTTTTGTTGTTGTTAGTTGAATAAATATTTTTATTTGGCTTTCTGCTGAAACTGATAGAGGAGTTTTGACTAAAGTGTTACATGTTTTTTTTTAATAAGACTTGCAGAGTTGTATATAAAACTTATTTAATTTAATTGAATTATAAAAAGTATAAAATATTTTTTTTTTTTGTAGTGTCTATCAGTTGTAAAATAAAAGAAGTGACTAAATTTAGAAAAATGTTACACTTTTATCAAGCCTGAATGTTAAAATTACATATAATGTTGATTATTTATGTTTAGAATTTAAATAATATAGATTTATTTTTAATGAATAAATAAACAGAAATTGAAGAACATCTGATTTTTCAAATTAGAGCAGAAAGTTATGGTATTTAAAGGGAATTTATCTTTAATTAACTTCAGTAAATTTAATGAGTAGCTAAAAAAGAAAGTTATTTTTTTTATTTGTGAATTGAAATAAGTAACTTTTGAGGGTTATAAAGGAAAAATTAATCTAATTAATAAAAGTTAATATCCTTTTCTCTTGGTTACATCACACATTTTTAAAAGTTTTATAGTGTATTAATTTCTTAAGAATTAACAAATAACAAAAGATAATAACACTTGAATTTTTAAAAGAAAGGTAAACAATATATATTTGTTTTAAAGTCTCTTGAGGGTTGTATAAAAAAAATATCTATTCGCAAATAACTGCAGATAAAGCTGCATATAAGAAAGCTCAATGTAAGCTTTGAATTAACTGCAATAATCCATGCTTAGCTTTTTACATTAGATCATTGTTGATATTCATTCTTAATTTTTTCATATTTCAATTTTTTATATGTATTTAATGTTTTAGTGGTTTTTAATGTAAAAGCAATTGAATGTTTTTATAAAGACTATTATTGATATGTGTATAACTATTTTAAATGCTGTTGCACTTAACACATATTTCTAATATTTAATTATGGTGAAGGGCTGAGTCTAGAGTAAAGTACTATATGGAATGTATTATTTCTGCTCATACTCCCATTATTGTTATCTGGATAAATTTTTGACAGTGCATAAAAAATATTTTGTTTTTCAATATTTTTCCATTTATAATTTGATTTTCAAGTAGTGATCTCATCCATCTGATCTGTTGTAAACTATGGATGTAACAAATGTTCGACTCTTTTGCCAAATATTCTATCAAGTCGATTACTAAATAGATATTCTGCTGGATATATATGCCTGAATATTGTTAGAATTTTGACCAAATATATTTATTATATTTAAAAAGAACAGTTTTTAATAATGCTTTTTGAAATATATTTAACACAGAATATTGCAGATTAATATTTTACTGTATTATTAGGAAATGCAACATTTCCAAAAACATTTGGTTGTTGCAAATTTATCATAATATGTAATTAAACTAATGTTTGAACCGTTAATAATTGAAAGTATATAGAATTTGTTAATAGACTGAATTTTAAATCAGTAATTAAATTTTTTTCTAGAAGAATACCCTTGATAATATCAATTTATCAATAATATGAAGTACCAGTGTATAATTCAATAATTGTTATACAAATAAAACAGTAATTTTTCATTAAATGCATGCCTTTTGATGCTTAGAAAAACAGGATGTAGTTAGTATAACTGTAGCTAAAAAAAGCTGTCATCAATTATTTAGATTTGTGAAGCCTTACTATTGGAATCAAGATATGCAATATGATAGAAAAATAAGTTGGAAAATACACCAAATTAAAATTTTTTAACTATACAACAATTGCTATTTTAAATAAATATTATAATGCAATTTTAATATTTATTTTTTTAAATTTAAAAGTTAAAAATTATTTTGATTAAAAAATTATAATAAAAAATGAAACTTTTTTAAAAAGTAAGTATTCAGCCACTGAAAATTTGATCAACTCCCCTTTCGTCACATGCCTAATATAAAGCAAATTTTTTTCCTGCCTTTTAAAGGTATTACTTTCTGCAGATCATTAAATAAAATATGAATTTTTGTGGTTGCTTGAGGTGAATAAAATAGTGTTTAGGTTATTTTACAGGTTATGTTTAACTATTTTTAAAAGGCTACATTCTGATTTTATTATACAGTATATTTAGGCTTTATATTTGCTAGGTATAGTGTATTGGTATATCTTTATTAGTTATTTATTAATTTTCATTTGTTTAGTATAGTGTAGTAATTTAATTCAATTGTTAGAATTTTTTAAATTTTGGAACAATATAACTAGTTTTAAACTCTTTAAACACAGGTGTGCAGTATATGTCTTATAGTGTAAAGAAGATTACAGCAAATTCAGACAGCTGTTAAAAAATATTTTCCCAAACTTATACACACACACACAAACACATTTATATATATAAGTAAATCTTTACAAATTCAATTGTTCATATGATTTTCTTCAACATCTTGTCTGAAGGTGTATATGATGTTAAAGATGAGGAATAATGTTCTCAAAAACACAGGCTGCCATTTTCTTGTGACAACTAATGTAATCTATCAATGTAAAATTATTTTTTTATTGGACTTAATATTAGGTAATAGTCTTAAGGAGAGTTCTTAATCACCAATAGTGTAGTTGCTTAAACTGGAATAATAATATAGAGACATTTTTGAGTAAATTTTGAGCAAAAGATATTGGGGGAAATTTAGTCTTTATATTTACTGACCTAAGTAGAAAAGGACATAGCTATAAGTACCACAGTTTATGGGTTTGAAGCCATTTGGAATTGGCTGTAAGTAGGAGGTCCTGGTCTCATTAGCTCTTGTGTAGCAAAACCGTAGACTGTAGTGCTGCTCTAAACCAAACCAAACCAAACCAATCACCTGTTTTAATTGGACATCATCATGAGTATCTGCTGTGCGGGGAAACATTTTCTTGATTTTACATTTCAGTTCTTTATTATAAGTTTTGTAAATCAATTATCTCAGATTGTAAATTTTGTCTGTTTAATACTTAAAACAGTTTATCAAAGATTAATTTTGTTGTATTAAACCATAATTTTTAGACTTGTTTATTTTACAATTAGGTTATTGCTTTCAAATATTTTACTGTAAGTTAGTTATCTGTTAAACTGAGATTACTATAGCTCAAAATGTATTCTTTTATTAGTGTTTTGATTATTAAAGTATCAGTAATATTAAACCTGGGAACTGTTAAAGAAATTTTTAATTTTTATATAGTGTGTAATCTTTATAGTAGAAGTGTAATAGATATAGAGCATTTTAATGTCTCAAAGTGTGAATTTTTATTTGTCCTTTGTATACACTATTTATTTTAGGGAAGTGTTCAATTTTTCTTGTGTGAGATAGCCTTTGATAAATAAGGATGGTCTGAAAATCTTTGGATTTAAAAATAGAAACACTCTAGAAATTGTAGGATAAGGGTTACATCATAAGAATGATCCTGACAAGAGAGATAAAGGTTTTGATTTTGCTTTGTTTGAGAAACTTGAGTCTGCAAGTGATGACAAAGAAACTTCAGCACCTGAGGTATTCATCAAGTGAGACAAAACATCATGTTGCACCATTTCATGCCACAGAGAAGGATATGGTCAGTTGATTCAGAAAAATAAGATACAAAAAATTCTAGCTTAGCAAACATAATTTTATATTATGTAGTCTTTACTTCATGAGATGAAGAATGTAGACTTTTCAAGCTTTGAGAGCCAAATCAATTGATAGAAAATGTTTGTTAGTATGTTTTATAAAAGAAACTGCACTCAGCTTTGATATATATTTTTATATAGCTGTATATTTCATTCATATATATTCCATTATATCTTTCATTCATCTTAATGTAATTCCCATACCATCAAGGAACCAAATTACAGATAGCCATTACCATTTGCTTAGTTTGATGTATTGTTATACTATCTCTGAAGTGAAGAAAGATTTATTTAATATTAACTCATCCTGTCAAAAAAAAAAAAAATGTTTTTAGTATAGTTTAATAACTACACATATTATACACACATATATATAATTACTGTTTGGATAATTTTAACCTTGCAGATTATAGAGTGTAGTCCATGCAGAAAAAAGAGGATGTATAGTAAAAATAAACTCTTAATGAAGAAAATTAAATGAAGTTTTAAAAGATTTTGCCATAAGGTTTGATGTTTTTCTCGCTTGTTTGCAAATTTTCAATAGATTGATCCTGTCATATTTTGAACAATTAAGTTATTTGTCATGCTTAATAATTTTAACAACTGAAAAGAGCTCTGTGGACTGGGAAATAAAATTAGTTTTTATGTACTAGCATATTATGAGAATTTTTTTTTTTTTTAATTTTCAAAACTTTTCTATTTATGTATACTGAGGCATCTATTATAAACTGTTTCATAAAAAGCTGTATTTTTCACACCAGTGCACTTAATAAGTAATTTTAATGTAATGTGAAACATTTGAACATATGCAATACAAGAGTTCTGTAGAGCCTTTGTACATATTTAGTAAATGTCAAGGTTGACAGTTGCAACTTCAAAAAAATTGCAGCAAAAAAATTGCTGTAATCTCAATTTTTATTTTAATTTATTTTTACCTTCTTAATTTTAATGCCTTTGTAAATAATAATTTAATTTTTTTTATATATGCTTTATACTTTTGTGCATGTAAAAGTTCTTTAATTACTTAAAAATTTTATGAATATAAACATGCATATGTGTCCACTGAGTTTCTGATGTCCGATGGCCACTGTTACTATCAAAATATTGACCTTTAGTATTTAGATTTATTTTAAAATAATAAATATATATACTTATTTAAATATTTATTTAAAGAAGTAAATATATATTAATTTCTTTAATCTTAGATATTGCTTTATAGAAAAATGAATTCATATAAATATAATTATGTATAGTAAAGAAAATTTTTTATACCTTTTTATAATATCCATGCTATTGTTATGAAAGTAATATAGATAACTAGATTCTTCAAAAAAATTTAATTTAATGAAATGAAGACCTGAATGGCTGACATTTAAATATTAATCAAAATACAATAAATTTTTTGTGAAGCTAAAAGAATTCAAGTATTTAAGTTTTTTCTCTTGCCCATAATACTTGGCCTTAATACTTATGCATGTCATTTTTCCTCCTTTTTTCTTTTTTTTTTTTTTAAACAGGTATATTGTTTTATAAATATTTTTCATTTGGTTATAATAATTTGATAAATATTTCTTGAGACTAATTCAGCATGGCCAACTTTTTTTTAACAGCGTGTGTTACTTAAATAATTTGCTCTCTTGTCATAGGTCCCAGTGATATGTAATGGACCAGAATTATTTTAATTTTCCACTTTTAATAGCAAAGTGAAACAAGAATCAGGATTATCTAGTTTGAGGTCGTGGGAACTAGGTTGAGTATGGTCTGGGTTAAAAGGAGCAAGAGATTCTTCAGTTTTTAAGAGGTAGATATTTGAGTATGGAAAAACAAAATTTATATTTTTAATTTTTTCTTACTTTGGGTTAATAGGGACAGGTTTTGGTTGGTAAAGACTTAAGCTAGACTTTGCACATTCTTAAACCTGGTCCTAGGGTTAAATTTATATTTAACATATATATTTTTGTTTCTTTCACTATTAAAAAGAAGTATTGAACTTATAAAAGGATTTTTGCTGAACATGTGGTTAACATTTCTAGTCCTGTTTCATAGTTAGGAGAAATCATAGATTAACACTAAACATACCATATAACGGGTCAAATGACCCATACGGTTTATGTAAAAAATGCGATGGGAAATGAATTAAAAATTCTTATTCTTTGTGTTTGCAATACATAAAAATTGACAATATACAATTTTGTTTAATTATAATAAAGTTTATTTGTCTATTTAATTCCAATTTTCATATTTCATACATTTATAATCAGAAAAAATAAAGTCCGGTCATTTGACCGGCTATGTTAGAAATAGGTATGTATTAAGTTTTGATATGTTTAGTGTTAAACATCGCATATTATATTGTAGATCAGGGGACGCCAAGCGACAAAATTTTTCTGTTACTGCGCATGCGGCCTTAGTTTATTTTGCGAAATTTATAATTGAAAGAAATATAGCATTTATTGTAATAAATACATTGGATTAATTATTAATTTATTATAAATATTTATGTATATTTATAAATTTTCAACTCTTCTATTGTTTATAAATAATGATTGATTTGAATTTTTAACTCAGTATATATGTATTATACTATGCCCACCGGAATAAAAGGCGTGTTCAGTGCGGCCTGCTGGATGTTTTGTTTTGCCCACGCCCGCTTTAGATAATCCTCATTAATCTTTATTGACAGTGGTGAGACTGGGCTTAAAAGTGGCTAAAATGACTCCAGAGCGCAAGCAATTGTATAAAATCACCATTTGGACGATACCCTTACGAATAAAATTTAAGAAATGTTTAAGTACTTGTATCATTTGACGGATTTGGTACAAATTGCTGCAGATATTCCATTTTGATGCAGAATCTTTAAGTCAAATTTCGCATATCGAGCTCGGTACCTTTTTCTGTTTGTTTTGTCACAGTTACCTGCATACTCACAGGCAGAATTTCAAAATAGGTCTGTAGCTTCGATTTTCACCAAAATCTTGGCGGAACGAGTACTATGACGCTGGATTTCGTAACAAGATTTGGTGGGTTCGAATCTCGCAGCCACAATTGCACGTATACTTTTGAATCGACTAATATGTCTATATTTAGCCCTCGCGTCGCAAAATACACTTTTCAAAGTTTCTGTTCCTAATAAAGTAAATGGTGGTTATATGTTAAGGCAATGGTTTTCAAATTTTTTTCCATCTCGGTAGCTCAGACATACGCTCGGGGCACTCAGTTTGAAAACTGCGGAAGTAGATCTGCCGCACTTCCACATAGCACTTTTTAGCAGTAGTGACAAAAGGTAGATTAAATTTTAAGTATCTTCAAGCCTTCTTAAATAATTTAACAATTTTTAATCGATTTTATGTATTGCAGCGTTACTCAGTTTGAAATGTTGTGGTATGCTAAAAACAATATATGGCATAAAACAGATTCCATCAAAGTTAAAAAAAAAATGCAAGTTTATTAAAACTAAATTGCATAATATTTGAACATTACATTTAGTAAAAGAATAAAGCCATTTGGCATTTTAACATTAATCAATGATTAAAATTAACATTTATATAGAATAAAACTAAGATTACAACGCTGAAATTGTAAAATAATCCTAAATTATCAGAAAAATTAAGTAATTTTTTTCTGAGAAAGAATGGTATTAAGGGAATTTTCAATTTCTTAATTAGCAGAAATGTCTTAGCTGAAGGTACTCTTTTATATACACAATCCCTAACTTCTTCAAATAACGGTTTATTTATGATCTTCGGGCATATTAGTGGAATCGCTCTCCATCTTCGTCGTCTACTGCTTCCATTTTTTTTTCGGGTGGGAAAAGGAGGCGCCAAAAAATACTAACATAGTATAAATTATCAACTTTTGGTAAATTTATAGTATGACTAAATTTTTATAGTTTGAACTTTGTTGCTTAAGAACTGTGCCACAGCATTTTTTTAAACAATCTAAATTGCTTTTTCTTAAAAGAAATTTCTAAAATAAAATTTTTGTGGATATATTAAGGGATCTTAATGTATCCACAAAATTTTATTCATTCTTAAGGCGCCTAATTTGTAGGCCATTGGAAATGTCCGTCTTAATTTTTGCATAGTTTTGCGACGAAAAAGTCCTTAATTTATCATTGTTTTAACAAAATTCTTGACAGTAAATTTTTAATTTTCTATAATACATATTGTTATCGGAGAAAGATCTCTTTCTACTCTTGTTACATGTTCTTTTGCATTAAGAAGTTTAAAAAATGCATATGATGATCAACAGCATTTAAAAGGAAGATGTGTAATATAGTTATAACTGCTAGGCAAAGGCTTATGTCCTGAAAAATTAAAAATGAAACATTTTAAAAATTAGAGTGATAAAACATTTTTATTATTTTTTTTTCAGTGCCTTGAAATCTATAAGTAAAACCCAATGTATGTAGAGGAACAGAAAATGCGTTAAAATTTGTTGAGCAATTGTATTAATCAGTTCGCAGCAAACCAAACCAAGCAATAGTCTCGAGGTAGAGTTAGTTGTTTGTACATTTTAATATTTTATGTGTAATACTTGCTGTAAACCTAAATAAGGCCAAGATATTTGATCATTTGATTATTTTGCATTTATTTCACATACAAGGAAGTATAAAAAAAATTTAAGGATTCAGATCTTCTAGATTAATCTATTTCCCTATATATTTGGATAATAACAAAAAGGGAAACTTATGTAGTGCAAAGAAACTATCGCGTTTGGATGATTTAATAATTGATTAACGATCATAATCATTGTTTAAAGTTGTATATATATGTTCAAGAATTACAGTAAAATAGACAAGATTAAACTGAAGAATTGGGAAGAAGTGAAATAGTTTTTCCAGCCATACGTAAAATGTAACCATCAATTTTTATTGTTTAAGAAAAATGAAATTATGAACTTTTACCTATTTATAAGCATTTTTCTATGTTTTATATGTTAAAATTGATTTTTGAAATACTTTATCTGTTGTAGAATGACATTTCCAAATTTGCACATTTTTCTAATTTATTTTCTTTTTCAGGTCTGTTTTACAAATGCAAAATCATGCAGTTGTTGCACTTCGGTACGCTTTGTAATTATAGTTAGGTATTAAAATTTTACTTCTACCAACAATGTCTGGCCGACCTCCAGAAGATTTAGCCGCTGAATTAGATGCCATTTTTCTCAATGGTACGACTGGAAAAAATCAGAAATCTATTTCTGTCGAAACTCTTGTAGATGCATTCGTTGTTTTGTATGACGAATGTTGTAATTCATCCCTAAGGAGAGAAAAAACAGTGTCAAATTTCATCGAATATGGTAAGTAAAAAAAAGCATTCTTACTTCATTAGTTGTGATTACGATTACCATAATTTTTCGTCAAGATCAAAAACAGCCCAAAAGCCGCAATGACTAAACACTTAAGAATAAATTTGAACAGGAATGCATTTCAATAGTATGAATAATCCTGGCAGAAATGTTGTATCGTTATTCAAACCCACAATGTTAATCAAGATTAAAGGAATGTCATGTTAGTGGAATAAACACGTTTGAAAAAAGTCCTTTTACTGAACCAGTTTGAGATTTTCCAATTTTTTAAGTTCTTATTACAAATGAATGGTTCCCAATTCGTAGAACGTGGGGTTTATATAAACGGGATTAGAACATAGTCGGAACTGGCTTTTGGATATTTTATTAAGTCATAATATTGAGATGTCTTTCAGTTTATTAATGTCACTTTGGAAATGGGGACGTTGGATTGTGTCTTAAAGAACAAACGAATGTCCAAAAAATAAAAATTGTTTACAAATATCAAATTATTCCGATTTTTGATTGAATAATTTTTTACCTAATTATCTTAAGACTATCTCCAACTTTTCAGTTCTTTTTTAAGAAGCGATTCCCAGCTGGTAGACCGCGGGTTTCATATGAACGTGATTAGAACGTGGCCGGAACTAGTTTCTGCGGTACAGGAAATACGATTTTAGATATTTGTTTTACGTATCGTAAACTTTAGATGTGCCCTTCAGCTTATTAATGTTATTATGGGTGGGGGAGGGGGTCTTCTTCTAATAACAATGAATTTGAAGAAGAGAGAGAATTCAGGAATATCAAATTGTTCCGATTTTTATCGAATAGCCTTTTTTTTTTCCAAGTTTCAGCCATAATCCTATATCCATGAGCAAATCTCGTATGATGTAAACTTCTTGTTATTTTATCCGCCTTAGACACTATCTACTTTTCCCAGCTTCGAGTTTAATTTCTTAGTATTTTGTTGGAATTAATGAGTTTTTTTTTACATAATCGATCTATCATAAGTTCCAAAATTAAACATTTACCGTTCTGCCATTTTTCTTACATCCCGTTTGTTTAGAGTCTTATCAAAATGTATACGAACGTAGACTAACATTTTCTTTTTATTTCTGAGCGTCTTTAGTACTTTGATGTACAAATTATTATGTAGCTGAGATATTCTGCTCATTGTAAAAGATATCTGATGATTTTCACGCTTATGAATAAATCGTTGTAATCACCAAGGAATGTCTTATATTAAAAATTAATCTTTCTTTTAAAATCCGGTTGAAAGCCGAGTAATTTCAACATCAGAGTTCCTGGGTTCCCCATCGGAGAGAAACTTCTTTTGTTTTACTTATAAAATAAATATAGCAGATCTTTTTTCGGCAATAGATTTATACAGTTTTGGTCTCAATACAATTTGTTCTTTTCAGTTTTCTAACTTGTATTTTAAATTTGTCAACTCCTCAGATCTAGCCTGCAAATACTTCTTATTTATTTGTATTTTAAAATACTGAGATGATAAGAAGAGATAAAGATATTAAATCGAAAGAATGCTGTCATGGTTTATTTATTACTAGGTACTGAAAGACATTTAAGTGTCCTGAAACTAGAGGGCGGAAAAGCATAGTAAGAGTGCTTGTCTACTTATTATTCGCAATAAAAACAAGAGGGAACTATTAATTTTGAACTATTGAATTATTCATCACATTCGCTATCATTTTTATTATGGATAAGTAATGCCTTGTGCATATGTTATATGTATGATAGATTCAATTTTATTTATAGCGTGATTATTTAGATATACAAATAGTTAATCATTCACACCTCGACAGTTCTAAATAATTAAATTCATTCGAATGATTAGTACTTGTCTCATTCTCTCGTAGGTGGTGGAGAATCGGATTTAACGGTTTGTATGTGGTTTTATTTTATAGAGAGGTAGGTAGGTAATCGGCAGTGACTCGTGTTCTGTTGCGTTTTGTGGTGTAAAATTTAACCCCTTAGGTAGTTATGTGTCAGATGCAACCCCATACCGCAGATTCGTGGTGTTGATTTCTTGCATTGGGGACAGACCGTTCTTTAAATATACTATTACTAACGTGACCAGACTTCCCGTTTTGAACGGGACTGTCTCTTTTTAGAATTACGAGTCCCGGTGTCCCCGAAATGGACTGTGGGAAGCAAAATTGTCCCGTTTTCAGAAACCGCGCGAAAAATCTCTGGATGTATTAATTGAAAAGCAATATATTGACTGTAATAAAGATAATGAAGTTTTTGACGAATTTTCATTAATTCCTAATTACATTACATCGAAAAAAAATAACGGAATGGAATAATTTAAATGTTTCCACGGAAACCCATTGGGTGGAAGTATTCAAACACTTCCGCTCCAACAATCTTCAGCATAAAAACTTTTCTATTGTAATTGAATGTATTTTATGTTTGCCTGCTACAAATGCTCCAGTAGAAAGAGTATTTTCTATGAACAAATTATGGACATCTGAGAAAACCCAGTTACAAATTCCAGTTCTAAAGGCGATGTTGATAATTAAGGTTAATATATATATATATATATATATATATATATATATATATATATATATATATATATATATATATATATATATAACCGTGCCAAGAGTTTCATTCTTACTTGAAATCGTCACCAGCTATATTAAAATAAATTTGTTCTTCTGATAAATATAAATATAACTAAACATTTTGGGTACCTATATTTTGTGATTCGTAACTTTTAAGCCCACTAACTTTTTCTGAATAAATAACTTTAAAAAAAGTGTTTTTTTTTCATTGACTACCTATGATTTGATCTAAATAAACCAATGTCCCGTTTTGAGTCAAAAAATAAATGGCCACGTTAACTATTACTCACATGGTGATGAGCAGTTATTTCGTTAACTGTATCATTGTTCTGTAACATTAAACGAAATTGAATGTAGTAATTTTTACCTTCAGTCGTGTACGACTGTGGTCTCATTAGCCCTCGTGAACAAAACAGTAGACCGTAGAGCTCCAAACGGAAACGAAACGTCTGTTTTCGTATCGATTATTCGTGTATTGCATATAGTTATTGTGTGCACTTTACTCCCCATTTTATTAATTTTCTTTAATAGTTTGGTCTTTTTCCGCTGGTGTGTATTTAATTGAGTGTTTCTGATTTTATATTAAACGCACAACTTTGGTTTTAAACAGAATTAAAGCAAATTTCTTTGTATTATTTAGTAAGTGAAAACCCACAACTGAAATTACCTTTTTTTTTTATTTCCCTTTTTACTTCCTTGAACGAAATTTACGGAAGGAGGAACTTTAACTTTGTAACTTAAATATCCATTTTGACCATCCCGAAATGGAGTTTGACAAGTTGTGGTGTGACGACTGTACATATGTATCTCATAATATTCTTGAAAGGATTTGACGTAAATGAAATTGTGTATTTAGGACTTGACCCTGGGTGGCAAACATTCTTACCTAAGGCTTTGAAATATTTACCACAAGACAGTTCATTTCGCAACAATTTAAATCAAAATGGTGAAAAAAAACACGAAAATTTTTTTAAATATTTATAAGCCGTTTCTGATTAGTTTGGTTTGGTTCGGTCTACTTTACCTCTACGAGAGGGCAAACGAGACCGGGATCTACTGCTTCAAGCCGATTCCGAACGGCTACGAATATCCATGCCAGAGTGGGAACCATTGCTGATGGTTTCCATTGTTTATAAGCGAAATTAAATCGAATTCCTAGAAGAAGTTTTGAGAAGCCAATTGCAGCATTAACATAAATAAAACAGTTTACTGGAAAATAAAAATAGGTTGTATTTGGGACTGTTGTAACCTCTTGTACACACCCCTTTTTGATAAAAATCTTTACCGTATTAAAACGTAAAATTTCAGTAAAACGGATATTAACGTTTCCGAGAATACCCCAGAAAAGGATTCTCAGTTGAATGTTGAAATTTTGTGCTTCAGAATGTTGCAAATAACGAAAAATCTCCTAACTAATTTAAAAAAAAATTTCGATTGTTCTTCAGGTGACTAATTGAGCTGTACTCTTTGTTAAATTCATATATATTACTCATTGTTGAGTACAATGCTGCTTATTATTAATGTTGTTTACATCTTTGATGTTATTAAAAACTAATAATTTAGCATTTATGTAACTGTCCACTTAAAGAAGTGGCTAAAGTGGGGTTTAGGTTAAGTAGTAACTCACATTCATATAAAATTAGTTTAAATGAAGTGTAATAAAAATGCGTATTAATAAGCATATAAGAAATTTTGTGATGCCTTACATCAGATTAATTTTATTTTAAATATTGTTACTCAGCGTTTTTATGGTTATAAATAGGAACTCTGAGAACAAACAAAATGAGAAAAGCGCATTCATCGATATCCTGGTTCTTAAGTTTCCTTGATTCTGGAATGGAGAATTCATAAATATGAACGTGATTGATTGCTAAATTTCTAAGGCTGCTACTGATCTGCTGTTTTTTTCCTTTGTGTATGCATCAAAGTTGCATAATCTATTAGGTTATATGTATTGATTTGAATAATTAATTCTCTGATTCCCTTATTGGGTATTTTTAAGTTTTTCAGTCAACATAATCTTAATCTTGATTTCCTGCATTTTAAAACATGACTCGCAAATTTAATTTTAATTAATTCAGTGAAAATAGCTATGTCGTTATCGTAGAATAAATAATAATATTGATTGATGGCCATAGCTGCCATTGATGAGGAAAAACTTGGCTACAATATTAGCTAGGCCGTCCATAGTAGTTCCGAGTTTAAGTTAAATCAGCTGAATTATTAGTAGGGCTTTTCTTTTCGATACTGGAATCCGCGGTTTCAAAACCTGCCGCTGGAATGGATGATCGTAGCTGTTTGGAATCGACTTTAAGCTTTAGGCCCCGGTCTCTGTCCGTTACTACCAAAAGAAAAAAAAAAAGTTCCTAACGCTCCAAAACCAACTCAAGCCAAACAAAATAAAATCTTGGAAGTCGACAGAAAAATTAAATAAAGGACACACGAATAAAAATGTGAATCTATTAAAGAAAGGGATACAGAGTAAAGTAATACGGATTACAGTGATACAATAGCTAAAAATTAATATAAAGACCACAGAATTAATGTTTGCATTTTTCGTTTTTTTTGTTTATATATATATATATATATATATATATATATATATATATATATATATATATATATCTTAAAAAAACTATATAAACCGTCTAAGATGTTCCAGGTTTAATAAATTAGTATGTTTTCTAATTTTTCAATTACATTAAAACAGCGTCTCACTATAGTTGTTCAGCTGAACTCTCTTGGGGCGCAGTTCTCAGACTTGATAATGCTGCAGTACTGCAGTGTTATCAAGAAAAATTCTGAAACTATTAAAAGAAGGCATGGATATACTTAAAAGTTAAAATTTGCTTCGTCTTCCCTTGCCAATGTGCCACTATTGAAATTTGTTAAGAATTGACCTTCTATTTATCTCTGTCCGTCTGATCCTCTAATCCCTCGGTTTTCAACTTGGAAGCCACGGTGGAGTTTGAGTAACTACTGTGAAAAACTCCAGAGCAGCGGACTCCGCGGCTCTAGGGATCAACTAAAATATTTTGGGGATCCATGTGAAAATAACCAATACATTTAATAGAATAAATTTATACGAGATATTCAGCACTCATCATAAAAAGTCTAAAACTAAAATTAAAAACATTTTATGGGCAGATAAATTTGAGTTTTTAAAATTTTCTTCTTAATTCAATGAAAAGTAAGTGTTGGTACAGTATTTGTTTTATTCCATATCGCAATAAACTTAGGGAGGAAGAAATCTGTGGAAGAGGAACTGCAGAGGGTTTCGCGAATGCTGAAAACTGTTCGTAGGGTTTCTAAGTTCAAAGAATTTGGGAAATTGCATTAAAGAATACCATTTCACAACCGCGAACGGGCAAACTGTAGTCTATAATCGTTATAGTTTTAAACCCTTAACTATTCTAGTGAAATCCACTTACGGTTAGACAAATTCTATTTCTAATTGCATTCTTACTCATTATTTTTAATTTATACACATTATAAACATGATACTAAATATCCAAGCTCAATCTGTAGTCCGGTGTTTTTTTTCTAACTAAACCACTTAACAGTATTAAAAGAGAAAAGCCTCACTTCTTCAGCCTATGCCTATTTTTTTTTAATTGATTAGGCTTTGATGGACTTTATTTAAATATTTTTTGGTACTCGTCAGTAAGTTCATTTTTTACTTTAAAATACAAAGAGGCATCTAGGATCCTTAGAGCAGGCAGTAAAGGACTCAACTCTATCTCTCTCAAATTCAAATTTATTATTTATTTATTTTTTGAATCTACGAGTGTATATAAACGGCAAGCGAACTAAGTCGTGGGAGCCAAGACTAGCACTTCCAAGCCTACCTAAATACAGTTCAAATCTTCTTACAATCCGATTCTACGTTTTAATATTTTGTGTTTAAAAGAAATAATGAAAGATCTGGGGAGAAAATTAACGATAGTAACTTTTCATCCTTTTGTGGTATTAGCCATTGTCTCTCGTTTGTGGGTCACCCTAATTTCTATCCAATTTTCTTAGTCCTTCATTTTCCCCCATATGCACAGTGTGCATAAAAAAGAGATCTGAGAAAGAAATTAAACCTTGTATTAAAAAAAAACTAATCGAATTATTCTTATTTTGAAACTATAGTAATCATAGAAGGTATAAACGGTTTTCATTATTTTCTGATTAAAATTCCGTTAACGGTTATTCTTCATTAATATTCTAAAAGATATTGAGAATGTTTAAGAAGTTGTAATCTGTATGGCTAAAAAGCTTAAGATATCTGAGGATTCAAATCTTGTGATATATGTTAAATTACTCGTTTTAGCTCAGAACTGGTCATTCGTGGCTGATCCAGACCTGGCTCTCACCAGTTTTCCATATCATGGTTACAACTTTCTCAATCTCTTACCTTTGCTTTCGTTAGATTCAAAGAATTTCTCTTACCCATAAAAGTTAAAAATAACAATTACTGCGATATTTACATCAGTTTTAAAAATATAAAGAATTGAAGCGTCATTTGTTTTGCACGTATTGTTGAATATCAGTAGTACAATATGTAAACGTTTTGATAGTATTATTTATGTACCCATTTCAGCATTATCTTTTTAAAAATATTTTCCTTATTTAATCGTTATCTTTTGTATGTATGGCTTGTATGAATGAAATATTTCTTATTAAACTTGTTCAGTTAACTCTAATTCGAGGAAATTTGGAATTCCTCGAAAATCGAGGGAAGAAAGTAAATAAAAATTACAAGTTTTCTAAAGCATGTGCGCATATCTGAAGCTTATCTCTTGCCGCATTGTTATGTGAAAAATAGGATTGGTGGCCGTCTCAGCGGGATGGTTTTTCCGTGCACCTTACTAGCAGGTGGAAAGTGCACGCTGTTGACCCCGGATGTAATTGTAAACAATTCAAATCTTGCAAGTTATTCGTGATGCTTAGTGAGTTAAATCAAAGCAGGCCTGTTGACTTTCTAAGGAAAAATAAAAACTCGATATTATTTCATTTTCCATAGAAGCTCTGTGGAATCCCTCAAGGTGTTTTTTTTAAATCATATTTGCAATAATTTGTGTGTATGAGATAAGTGTTTAATACGGCAAATGTATAGTTGAAAAAAATGGGAAATATTTTTTCCATGGGTCGATTTACTAAAGAGGGGGCTCTGTAAACAAAATGAAAATTGGGAGGGGTAACGCTGGTTTTATAACGGCATTATAGCAGTACTTTGGGTAGATTAATATAAGTTAATAACGTATTCGAAAATATTTTTAACGTAACAAAATATACTTGCTAAGTATCTTCTGATATATGCAACGGGTCATTCGTTGTATGTTATTTACTGAATTAAGTTTTACCGCCCAACTATCCTTTTTTCGTTATAGTTTAACTAAAAATGCTACTTCAGTTTTACCTGGAGAATATGCATCGAAAATAAAGGCTCCCTTTCTAATTTAAAAACTGGTTAGTATCATTTCTTCATATCATTTTTTAAAAAAAATTTCTCCCTCTCTCTTTTAGTGTATGTCTGTACGTTTATGGTCTCAAAAGTTTACAAATTGTATTAATAGAAATTTTGTCTAGTGAGATATGAGTGTATAGTTTTGAAGATTGTTCAGAATAGTCAAACATATCAAGGGAATAACTAGATTTTAGGTGTGATTTTTCATTATTTCTCAAGTTTATTCTCTGTGAGTCAGATTTTTCTTTGCCCCTTTATTCAAGTATAATATATTGCTGCCTCGTTTATGTGAAAAAGATTTAAAGTATAATTTGGTTTTGTGTAAATAAAAATATGATTGAGCTTTAGACGAACCTGTCATCCGTTCACCAAATATTATAATTTGTGTTTTTAAAAAGTTTTGATGCATGGAATTTGTTATCAAATTGTTTTTAATACTGCTTATTGGAAATAATGTTTCTCTCCACCTTTGTTAAAAATGATTTTTTCATAATTGGTCAAGCTTTAAAATTTTCTGGGGGTATATACCCCTTAATATAATTTGTTTCCAATGGTCATAGAATCTTGGCTTATCACATTTGTTATCTATATGTATTTACTAGCTTTATACCCGTACTTCACTGCAGTGATTATAGTTATTAAAGTATTTAAAAGAATTTCCATTTACCCAGGCAGAAAACATCACTGATTTTCTATCACTATATATACACATATGTATAAATATCATTAACTAAAGGATTTTCATAAAAGTTAATATACCTTATACAGTATACAGTTTATATATCATAATATATGATACAAAATTTGCGATAGCTAAGCAATTTTAATATATACTGATATGTTCTAATTGTTTTAAAATATCCCCTTAGGTTTTTAATTTACAATTTTAAAAATTTATATTGTTCGATGCTAATAATATATTATCGAATCTTATATTCAGCTGAACTAATATATATTATTAATATAGTATGACTAAGCTAATATGTTACCGAAGCTAATATTCATAGAATTGGTATAAAATAGTATCACATAGCATGGGATTTTAACTAAAATGAAATTAAAATTTGATTTCATTTCAGTGTTACATCAATTTTCCAAGGATTGAATCATTTTTAAATTAACAACTGATGAACGAATCATTTTTGTTATTTTACATAGAACTAGTTTCTTCCACATTACTTTTCCGTAATTTACAAGAAGTTACGCGTTTAAATTCGAGTTATAGTAACGAACGTGATTCACAAAATAATAAATTTTTGTAGGTGGACCACAAGGAAATGTTATTAATAGATAAAAAGGTTATTATTATTATAATTGATTGTTTTCTTTAAACAAGGCTTCGAGGAAAGGAGGAGCTTTAAACGTACGGTAGATTCCTTTTAAGAAAGTAATTATACTAATTTTAATTAGTGATGCAACGGATATCAATTTGGCCGGATACCGGATATCCGGCCGGATGTCAATATGTTTTGCACTTTTTCTTTTTAAATTTATTTTAAATAAATCAGCTTTATGTACTTTATTTTTGAAACCAAATTGTAGCATTTTTCTCACCTTTTATATTTTTTAATTAGTCATCTATTTGTACTGTAATTTATTTTAAATTTTTTCTTTATTTTAAATTTTAGTACCCAGTATCTCAATTCGACATTATTTAATTAGAAAAATCAAATCTGAATAAAAGCATTTTTAATAGTCCTTTACCTTCCTTCTTTAATGGTTCTTATGTTTGTGTATGAAAAATTTCAAGAACATATTCCCCCTTTTTTAGTAAATTGTTTATTTTTCTATCCTCCAAAAAATTAAGTTTTGTCTTTTGTGTTCTCAGATGCAAGAACACAATTTTGAAGTTGAGACTGAAAAAAGAATGATTTATGATTTTTTGTAATGAAATGTATAAATAAACCTAATTTTTTTTCCATAAAGCTTTTTTTTTCTAACATAGTATTACAAGATACTCATATGCATTTTTCATATGGTATATTGTTTAACATTTTGCATTTTTTTGTTAGATTTTTAAGTGTATAATTTTTGGCCTGATGTACTGCCGGATAATTGTAATATCCGGCTACTGCCAATTATCTGGTATAGTGACCGGATATGCCGCATTCAGTATGTTGCCCGGATAACCGTTGCATCCCTAATTTTAATAACAGAAATGAGATGACTGGTGTTTCACACTTTTTCATGCGTTACTTTTCGATTTAGACAAGCAGAAAAAGTTCTCCCCTTTCTTAATTTTTATTATTTTTTTAAATTTACATTTTTGTTCTAAGCAGGGTATTATATTATATATTTACTACTCCACAACTTATGGGATTGTAAGGTTTTTATAATCCATTGTATTAAAAAATATATTTTTATATTGCAATTCGTCGCTAATCGGTTTTTTCCTCTTATCAGACTTAATAGCTTGCATCCTTCATTATGTCCCTTGCGCTCAATCTGAAATTTGGAAATGTGCCAGATTGGATTATCAGAATGAGTAGTAGGGGGTATAATCAGAGTTGTGTGAATGAAAGACCGTTAACATTTTTTCCCTCGCCTTTCCATTCATCTGGCATTTTCTATTATCAGATTGTCGCTGCCGACAATCTGATATTTTTTTAATACAAAATTCTTCACGACATTAAAAAAAACCTAACTTTTCGCATAATAAAATGTCTCCATTTAAAGAGCACATCTTGAACGTTTTCATTATTTTATTTCTATAGAAATCGACGAACTTTAATGCCCGGTTTTTTATTCCAACTACAAGAGTTGGTTTATCTCCAGTTAATGTTTGGTCACGTAAATGGGGAAAAAATGTCTTAATGATTTACTATAATAAAATAAAATGTGTTTAATATTTCATTATAGTGTCAATAATAGAATAAAAAAAAACTTAGTTTGACATTTCGGTGTATATACATTAACTGAATCCAGCATTTTACATCTATGTAAAAAAAAAGACATTGATTTGTGACTTAAAAACGAGAATTATAACTTGGTTAGTTATAAAAATCTCTTATTTTCTCAAAGCATTTTGATTCATTTTACCCGCAACTTTCAGTATTTACTCATTTAAATCATCAACACTGTCTTAAATCATTTAGTTTATTAATCTTCTGTGGTATTGAAACGAAATAGTTATTTAGCTTCCATGAATTGATGTAAGTGTCAGTTTCATGCATTGGTAATATTTTATTTAATAAAGCTGTGTAATTCATATATACGCCAAATTTAATTATTCATGAAAATCGATAGAGATATTTATGATGGCATATTATTGTTTGCTTAACTATTTGTTCTTTATTATCCCAACCTTTGCCTATTGACGATTTATTCCTCAATCGCAAAAAGACTGAACTTTTTTCTTTTTATGACTTCATTGTTTTATACTGAACGTGAAAGCGTTTATATGCATTTTATTCATTAATTGGATAGGAAATTCAATCTTTAGACCCATGTACAGTTTGATTAACATAGCCTGTGCTACACGACCTGAAGTTTGTGCAACCTTTGAGTGCAAACCATTTTATAGATTTTCATAATTATAAAATCCCACTCCCGTAGTCTGATGTGAACTTATTAAATGCGTCTGACCAAGCTTCTTGACATTGCTGTTTTCCACATGCAATGCCTCTTCCTTCTTTAATTGGAAATCGTGATTGAAGGTGATGCTTGCATTGGTAAAAGAAAAATTGCGAATGAGCAAGCTCTTTTCATGCTTCAGTAGAAATTTCATGCAAGTGACTGATTTGTTTCTCATTATCGTGATTAAAGTTTAATAATTTAATTTGATTTTTTGATAGCAAGCTTCACCCCACTCATGTTCTTTCTTGAAGTGGCGGTGAGTCATTTCGTTCGAATTTCATTTAGACTGTTTTGAAATGGGTGTTATAAGGAAATATCATAAAATGGAAACTTTTTTTAAAAAGTATTTCGTTGTGTCAATGAAATGGGATAGGATAAATACATCGTATGCATTATAATTTAATACAAAATTTTATAATTAGCGTGAAGGTGCTGCAATGTTAGCTCGTTTTAACTGAGTGTTCGTGATAAATGGGTTAGAAAAAAAAAATCACATTCTTATAGATACTTACAACTATATTATATAACCTAACTTTATTGTTATTTTATTTTTGTGCTGTACAAAAGAAGTTGGTTTAATTTGCTTTGAACTATTCCTTTTTTAAATTTTTTTTTATTTGTGTGTGTTCTTTAGAGAAGACAGCACCAGCAATGTCCTTACGGAAGTAATTGGTAATGTACGTTGATGAATTTTTTCCCATGCAATTTTCATTATACATTATCGCTTCGAGTACATTTACATTAGCATTTGAGGTTGTACCTATTTTTTTTTTCTATCCAGAAAAACAAAATCTGGTGCTTACGAAAGTTTGGTGTAAAGCTTTTGATGTCTCCTCGGTCCTTTGGCTGGATAATATTTGTAGATTTTAGGGGTAAAATCCATTACTAACTATCGATAACATTCGGTTGACTTCGGAATGTTAAATTTTTCCAAGAAAGGATTAGCTGAGCAGCAGATGTGGAAATCATTAGAAATTCGCTATAATCGGGGTTTGCTCTCAAAAGCGAGTTATGCTTCTCTAGATTTAACATTGTATCACCCATTTCCGATTTTCTCTTTAAACCAGGGCTCATTAAAAACGAGTTGTACTGTATTGATATATTTAATGGGGGACGTTTTCTTTCGTTAATTATAACAAACAATAAATCAAAGCGATTTTTTTTAGATGAAAGATGTAATGGAAATATATTTTTGAGAATCAAAGTCACATATTCGTCCAAGGAGGTTGCCATATCATTAAAATTTTGCCACATTCGTCATACTGATTGAGTTTTCCAAATACCAGATAATTTTAAGAGTATAGCATGTTTATCTTTATTTCATTTGTATCTTCCATAAAATCTTCGATTTGGGACAAGGATCCTCTCTATTATTATATAATTTTCGCTGTTCTTTTTATTCTATATTTGTTGACATTAATAACTTATGTAGAATTTTTTTCGGTAGTCATGTTAAAAAGATTTTTTGGATTATTCTGTTTAGCTTTTTAGGAATATTTCGATTAACAGTAGAAATATTTAAAAATAAAACTAATTTTGAATATTTATATTACTGAAATTAATACATTTAATTTAAAATTCGGTTGTAGATTTGAGTTAAGTTTGGGAATCAAGGAAAATTAGTCAAGGGACTTGACCAGAGAAGCTACTTAAGGTAAATACAGTCTTCCATGACTATATTTATCTTAAGTAGCTTCTCTGTAATTTGTAAAGAGTATGATTTCTAGATTTGTAGATTTTGTGTATTTTAATAGTTCCTGCAGTTGATCAAAAGTGTAAGCAATAATATAGCTTCTGACCAAACAGTCTCAGGATAACTCAAATTTCGAAATCTCCCCGTGACAGGTTACCACATTTCGGGGGATAATTGCTTTACATTTCCCCCCATTGTTAAAACAGTAAAAATCTACAAACTGAAATAATTTTTCTTTATTCTTCAGTAAACTTTTTTTCCCTTTCTTTCTATCTTCATTGAAAATTGTTCTGGAGTTAAAGTTATGAAATACATAAATTTATATAGAAAGCTGCCAACAATTGTTAATCTAACCAGAGGTATTATTTTTAATTTCGGTTGATCCCTGGGTATCTCTTATTTATTTATTTATTTTTTCATCTAAAAGTGAGATTCTTTTAGATAATATGTCATTGTATCAATAATTTCGTTCCATTGTACCTGAAAGTAATAAACAGTAAAAATTCAGATTTATTCTTTGCAAATAATTGATTACTTTTTTCATTTAAAATTAAAAACAAATGAAAACAATGATTTTCAAAAAAATCCTCTACGTATCTATGTTTACGGAAATGTTGCAGTGTAGTACTGGTAGTGCTTCGCAAATAGGTTGTAGTATGCTGTCTTCCTTTCTCTCATCGACTGCCATTATTTTGTTATTGCAAACAAATTATTATTATTAAATAAATAATATTTTTATTAAATATTGTTAAATCCACTATATAATAATAGCTTAAATTATCTGTCTATTTGTCCTCGAATTTATGATGCGGTTGGACATGAAATGGATAGAGGCATCCATATTGGATTTATGATGAGTTTGGGCTAGCAAAATTCAGAGCGAGTAAAGTTTATCTTCTCCTATCGATCCTATTCTAAAATAAATTGATATAAATATGCTTCATATCACAGGTAAATATACTGTCATCTTTAAAACGGTCGAAATCCACCCCTTCAAAAGTAGCATTTTTTTTTCTAGCGTATGACGTCATTCCTTTAACCATCTCATTTAATAATTTCTTATTTTAAATTATTTAAATACCGTCTGCATTATTTTTATATGTTTTATCACTGAACTTAGATATTACGTAAATAGTTTTCTTTTATATTGTCTTAAATAATAGCTTTGGTACATATCGGATAATTTTGAATTTAATCATCGATTTCTTTTTGTTGCAATGAAAATTTATCACCGGTATTAAGAACAAATTCTATCTTTCTCCAGGGTATAGTGAAAATGATAGTTTCATTTCTTTACTTTCATTAATTACTGTGGCAAAAAAATTCGGAAGAACTTTGATAATTTCGACGTAACTAAGAAAACTTTGGTTAGTTGGTTGGTTGGTTTGGAGCGCTACGGTCTACTGTTTTGCACATGAGAGCTAATGAGACTGGGACCTACAGCTTAAAGCCGATTCCGAACGGCTACAAACATCCATGCCAGCAGCAGGATTCGAACCCACGAACTCCGGTTCCGAAGAGCAGCGCTCTACCATTCGACCATCGTTCGGCCTAAGGAAAAAAAAACTATGAATTATCTTTCTAAATGAATTCAATGTGATCTAAACTGCATTCACAGTATCGGGAGACTTTAGAGGAGTATGAAGGTAAACAAATTATTGAGCGTGTGCCAAATAATTCTCAGCCAAGAAACAAACCATTTTTTATCTCATAAAGTACTTTACAATTCTGGAAAATTAAAAATTTTACTGATCCCGTCATATGACAGCCCATATGCTAGACTGTTAAATAATGTAAAATTGTAATCTATTAAATATTATTTTATATTGTTAGATTTATCGTGCAAACGCAAACGTTAGCTTTAATAAAATTAACGCTTGTTCAAGTGTTTTCAAGTGCTTTGTAATGACGTTTAAAAGTTTACTATTGTTTTTGAAGAAAGTTTCTATTTAGTTTATAATACTTGCGTTATTACATCCTATTTCTACAAAGATTTATCAAAAGGGAAAAAAAAAAGTACAGGTGTATAACTTTCAGTAGTGTTCCGTTAAATTTAGACTCTAGAAGTGTGTGCAGAGTTCTCTTACCCGCGTATTTTATATTTCTGTTATTTTTCTTCTTCATCTGTGTGCTTGGGCTTGTATCCTGCCCTTTAAAACTCCCTCCGCCTCCTGGGTCATTGAAGAGGTGTTAAGCCGATGTCGAGTAGAATGACTGCTATTTCTGCTTTCGCTACTCAACTGAACGTAAAAGGAACGCCTACGTTTCTCGCCGTGTGGCATCCCGCCCGCCACTTTTAAAAGAGAAGTTTTTTTTTTTCATGCTTTCTCTCCAGTGATTACTTCCTAGGTCGGGTCTTATACATTTTTATCTTCAAGAGGTCTCAGTCTCAGCTACCTTTAACAGGAGAACAGTTTTCAATAATTCTAATCTTATTTTTTTAAATTATTTATTATCACAGTGAAATATACTGTCATCTTTAAAACGGTCGAAATCCACCCCTTCAAAAGTAACTTTTTTTTTTTCTAGCATATGGCGTCATTTCTTTAACCATCTCTTTTAATAATTTCTTATTTTAAATTATTTAAATGTCGTCTGCATTATTTTTATATGTTTTATCACTGAACTTAGATATTACGTAAATAGTTTCCTTTTATGTTTGTCTTAAATAATAGCTTTGGTACATATCGGATAATTTTGAATTTAATCATCGATTTCTTTTTGTTGCAATGAAAATTTATCACCGGCATTAACAAATTCTATCTACTTCTAGGGTATAGTGGAAATGGTAGTTTCATTCCTTTACTTTCATTATTTACTGTGGCAAAAAAATTCGGAAGAACTCTGATAATTTCGACGTAACTAAGAAAACTTAGAATTATCTTTCTAAATGAATTCACCGTGATTCTAAACTGCATTCACAGTATCGGGATACTTTAGAGAAGTATAAAGGTAAACAAATTATTTAGCGTGTACCAGATAATTCTCAGTCAAGAAACAAACCATTTTTTACCTACCTCATAGAGTACTTTATAATTCTGGAAAATTTAAAAATTTTACTGATCCCGTCATATGACGGGCCATATACTAGTCTGTTAAATAATGTAAAATTGTAATCTATTAAATATTACTTTTTGTTGTTAGATTTATCATGCAAACGCAAACTTTAGCTTTAATAAAATTAACGCTTGTTCAAGTGTTTTCAAGTGCTTTGTAATGACGTTTAAAATTTACTATTGTTTTTGAAAAAAAGTTTCTATTTAGTTTATAGTACTTGCGTTATTACATCCTATTTCTACAAAGATTTATCAAAAGAGGAAAAAAAAGTACAGGTGTATAACTTTCAGTAGTGTTCCGTTAAATTTAGACTCTGGAAGTGTGTGCAGAGTTCTCTTATCCGCGTATTTTATATTTCTGTTATTTTTCTTCTTCATCTGTGTGCTTGGGCTTGTATCCTGCCCTTTAAAACTCCCTCCGCCTCCTGGGTCATTGAAGAGGTGTTAAGCCGATGTCGAGTAGAATGACTGCTATTTCTGCTTTCGCTACTCAACTGAACGTAAAAGGAACGCCTACGTTTCTCGCCGTGTGGCATCCCGCCCGCCACTTTTAAAAGAGCTTTTTTTTTTTCATGCTTTCTCTCCAGTGATTACTTCCTAGGTCGGGTCTTATACATTTTTATCTTCAAGAGCTCTCAGTCTCAGCTACCTTTAACAGGAGAACAGTTTTCAATAATTCTGATCTTATTTTTTAAAATTATTTATTATTATTAAATGGAACAATCTTAGTTTTTCAGTGATGTTGAAATTATATATATATATGTATATGTATATATATGTATATATATATATGTATATATATATGTATATGTATATGTATATATGTATATGTATATATGTATATATATATGTATATATATATATATGTATATGTATATATATATGTATATATATATATGTGTATATGTATATATATATGTATATGTATATATATGTATATGTATATATATTATGTATATGTATATATATGTATATGTATTGTATATATATGTATATGTATATATATGTATATGTATATATATGTATATGTATATATATATATATATGTATATGTATATATATGTATATATATATATATATATATATATATATATATATATATATATATATATATATATATATATATATATGTATACATATGGGTTTGAATTTTACTGCCGGCATGGTCGTTCGTTGTCGTTGAGAATTTGCTTTACACCATCAATGTGTTGCGTTCTTATTTGATGACTACCAAGAAGAGTTTTTATGTTTAAGTGAAAAGTTTTTGTATAGTTTAAACGAATTTTCCGTTTCGGGAAGGTGTGTGGCAGATGTGTAAAAGTTTAGTTTCTAATACAGAGCGGCGGTAGCTTAATTGGCAAAGGCGTCATTCTCATAATTGGAGAGTTGTTGGATGGAGGTTCAAGTCGGCAAAACATCCGTCATGTTCATTAATGGCGGCTGGGGTACATGAAATAGGTTTATGGTTGTAATGCCCTCTAAGTTCCCACACGATACCTCTGGAGGTTACCAACCTGGTGGTCTTCTGCTTGGTCACTGTTTCTAAATTACGAAGACACATTGTGTTATCCTTGAGAGTGATGTTGGCCACCTATATGGTACTCCCCGAATAAAATCGTCAGCCAAATCCACGGCATTGCATGGGCGTATGCTTAACAGGCAAATACTCCCACGTTATTTTTAATTTTATTTAATCATTTTAAGTTTCTAATACACATTTTAGGATTCAATTTTTTTCAAAGTGAGAAGTGTTATTAACTTGCCCTCCCCCCCGAAAAAAAAAAAAAAAAAAAAAGGAAGAAACAGCGATTATTATTTTGTGACGAATTGAAAAGAAAAAAATTTTAGATGAAAATTTTTAGTTTCGAAAGGTACAATGTCTCCTTAAAAATAAATAACATTACCTAATCGAGTTAACTGCGTCATTCTACGATAAATTGAGAATAAAGAAATATTAGTAATGTGTGGTTCCCTTAAAACCGATAATCAAGTGTTTGAGTGTGTATGCTACTAAAATATGTGTTCTGGCGTCACTGATAATCCACTTTTTATGCTGCTTACAAACATTCGCTTAACCTAAGTGGTTGTTTATTTTATAAAAGGATCTTTAATCTACCCTTTAATGAGTCACTCAACGTGCATTTCCTTTTAGATGGCGTTTCCTTTTCCAGACGCCTCCGTTCACAAATATTTCAGGTTCAATATTTCTTCGAAAACGCTTCCGCTGTGTTGCTTTTTTGAAGGCGTAAATTCAATACCTTTATTATTTTATTAAAATATTTGTCAAAAAACAAGAGTTGTATTATATCGAAATGACTTTAAATTGTACCAGTGTTCCTTTGCTACTTTAAAACTCCTGTATAATTCGTTCATTAATCTTTTACACGCCAAATGTTCCCTATGGGATCCTATACTTTTAAATTCCATTGGAATCACAGTTTCACTTAAACTGCATTGTAACCTTTTTTATTTATTAAGGCATGCTTGATTTTTTTTTACATAATTACTTTCTATGAACAATTTCTTCAGCTTTCAGAAATTCATAAAAAAAACCAGCTTTTTGTTATTTTATTATTTTTTTATGTAGCATTACTTAAAAATTCCCCGAAATAAAAAATCATCAGATTTATTTGAATAAGATATACTGACTTCATAAACTGTCACTTGATTAAAAAATTAGATATGGGATAACACTAACAAACGCCTCTGACAGACATGCCAACTACTCCGGATTCTCCTGAGTTGCTCCGGAGAAATGAGAGAATTTGATAACTCCGGAAACCCCTCAGATTGCTCCGGAAAATAACAAAAATTTTGAACAACTAAAAGATCCCGATTCAGCAATCAAATATAAAGTCTTGCCAAAAATAATGCTTAATGCTTACTGTTTGGATTTACTCTTTCCAAACAGTAATGCTGCACATGAAAGTGTTTTCAATACTGTGCATAAAAACTGAAGTGAATTTAGGTCAAATTTGAGTAGACAAACTCGAGAATCCCTGATGATAGAAAAATGTAAATATTTTAATCAGGATCAATGTGCTACTAGAAAATATTTTCAGAAAAAGAAGTTGTTTAACCTAAAAAAGCTACTGACACATTATTAAATATATGAATTTTATAATATATGATAAATTTAATTTGATCGATTTAATTTAGAAACCAATAAAATATGTAATTATCTTTAATTTGTTTTGTTTGATATACCTGTAAATTGCATACGTGTGTACTTTATGGATAACATGTTAAATTTAAAATCCTAAAATAATGTTGTTCCTGACAGACGTGCCTGAATGTTGGCATGTCTACTTTAATGAAAAAAATTTGCATGTTATCGTAACACGCCGAAATAGCTTTAATTTTTCTTTTGGGAATTTCTTTACTTATAGTTTTTATAATTGCACCGAGGCGAAATTTATATGAATTACTTGTTGAAATGTTCATACTTGTTGTATGAATTACTTGTTGAACTTCCAACAGAATGTGGCTTTTAAAATGGTAAAGAAATTTTTTTTGTATGGCACTTCAAATTCTGAATTTTGTTACCATCTCCTTAAAAACGCCTGAGTTTTGATTTTCAGATGGTTTTTCGGATATTTAAAATTTAATATGATACTGGATATCCGTTTTGTCCCTACGGATTTGATTATCAAAATATTTGTTGATTTAACTATTTACTTTTGAACCGTAAAAACCCTTTTTTGCAAATTTAAACGTTTTCCACTAACTTTTATTATACGATTTATTTATTTATCATTTTGCCATATAGTAGAACCCGATGTACGGTATTAGCAAGTATTATTCCCATGCAAAAGCGCTGGAGCTCTCTGGAGATATTATGCTATGACTGGAGATCTCTGTATTTTGTTTGATAAGAAAATGTAAAGTTAACAAGAGATTCGAACAAATGGGTAGGGCGTTGCTCTTTGGTTGCAGAGTTCGCTTGTTCGAATCTCATTGCCGGCATAGATGTTCGTAGCCTTACGGATTTGGCTTTAAGCAGTAGATCCCGGTGTCATTAGCTCTTGGATGTCAAAAATGTAGTCCGTAGCGCCCCAACCAATATAAATATTCTGTGTCAAAAGTCCGAACAAAAATGTGTGGTTTAGATCGCAATGGCCAATTTTTTGCTGTACGAGGGCTAATAAACTAGGGACCTACTGCTTTAACCCTTTACCAGACAGTGGTTTCGGAGCGAAACCACCTGTTAAATGCTTTCTCTACTTTTGAAAGACATAGTATGGACTTTTAGGTTTTCTATGTTTAGACCATTTCCAACTCACAACAGAGAGTATACAAGAGCTGTATACTTCATTTGAAATATAAGTGGTTAAACTTTACTTGGAAAAGTCGGTAATATGATTTTTTTCACTTATAAACCGAAATAAATGTGTATCCAAACAACACTTATAAATTGTTTTTTTGTTTGGTACGGTCTACTGTCTTTCAACACGAGGGTGAATAAGACCGAGACCTACAGCTTAAGGCCGATTCCAAATTGCTACGAACATCCATACCTGCAGTGGGATTTTAACCCATGAATTCCGGTACCTAAAAGCAGCGCTGTACTATATGGCCATCGTTCGACTGTAAATTGGTTAGTTTTTCTTTATCATACCCTTTTAGATAATAATCATTGTTCCCGCAGCATAATTAAACCTTTAAAAAAGCATTTTTTTCCGTACAAGGAGTTGGATTTTGCACTTTAACCACCCCTAAAATTTCACCACCACCCTCAAAAAATGTAAAAAGAAATTGCATTTACATTTATAAAGTTCATAGATACCATTTATAAAATAATTTCATTAAATCCCAAAGAATTTATAATAGTGACCTTTAAAGGGTTAAGACAATAGTGGGTGGCGTATACACCAGTGCGGCTTATCAACTCGAAATTACGATATGTATAAATTCCGAGTTATACATAAAATAATTTGTCACATTTTTATTTCTTTTTTAAATATTTAATAAGTTTTTTTAAAATTTCGATCATAATTTTTATGCAAATGTATTTAGGAATTTTGTATTGTGTATTGTAAGTATATATTTTCAGTTATATTTAGGAAAGAAATTATTTTGCACTTCTAAAATATTTTTTAGTATCTAACGTGCAATCTCTAATTTTTACATCCTAACACAGAGGGTAGAAAAAACAAAGGGGACTCATAAATGGGTGATATGAAAAAAAATATCTCCAAATTTGGTGGCTTTTCACCGATATATAAAACAAGTCTTTTCGATATATAAAACAAGTCTTGTGTTTTAGTGGCTTTTTTTTTTTTTTTTTTTTTTTTTTTTTTTTTTTTTTTTTTTTTTTTCTTTTTTGGTGGCATGGTGACATTCATGCGACATTATTTGCAACTATTCCAGGTCGCATCGTACGCAATTTGTTACACTGTTTTCCTAACTCAAGTGAGACTAAAAATGACAGTCAATATATTTATATGGAAAACTAACAAAGGTTAATTCTCCCGCCAAGAGCAGGGTAATGTGAATTTTTAAGTTTAACTCTTTTCATTAATACAATATTGTAATTTTTTTTATAAATACATTTGTTTCATTGATTGCTTCTTAATGAAACATTTTTCACTTTCATGTTATTCATTAACTTTGTGTTGTTCATTTTTCTATTCTAAGTTGACTGAATAGAACTAAAATGCATATGCTTTATGTGCTTGACTGTCATAATTCGATGTTTTTTAAGTGTTGGGGTTAGAAGGTAATAGAACTTATTAAATAATTTATAGTTTCAATTATGCTCTGTAAATATAGGATGGTAAAAAAAAATCTTGAAATTAAAAAGCAGTAAATTTTCAATTAACAGTTCTTGAGTTAATTGAAAATAGTTTTTTCTAGTCTTTCTGAGTTGCAATGGTTTTCTTCTAAAGTAGGATGCATTTTATTGTATTGTTTAACTCTGAATGTTTCGTTAAATTTTGATCTCGCACTAAACTGTAGAAGACCCGCCGTTTTAGGTTGAAATGTTGTCTCTAATAGTGAGATTATTTCGTAGATGGAAGAGGTTGCCATATTCTCATAAGATAACTCAGAGGCGCGGCGATCCATTCATCAGGGAACTTTCAGAGTCTCGCCCTCGCCAATTTCAAGGTAAATGGATAGATGAATGACTGAACCTAACCTTATAAATGTTTCACGTTATTACACACTGGTCTCCGTCACTCCGCCCGCCTCGTCATTGCACCTTAGTCGAGTCTGATACCTTAGTGAGTGGTTCATTAGCATAACATGAGTGTTCCCATGGCATAAATTACGGCGCTGCATATCGGTGTCGAAGTAATTCTTTTCGGCGAAGGAAAATTTCAGATGATACTATAAAATATTAAGATGGCTAGCCTGATTTCCTTTCAACAAAGGAAAAAGCTTGTGTTCTCAATTACATCTCTATACGAGCTCTATAGTTTATTTTTTTTTTCTGCCAAAAGTTAAGCACGCTGAAGAAAGTATTAATTTTCGGAAGCCAATCTTAATAGGTGACGATACAGCAATTCGCGGCTGAGATGGAAGTCTGCAAACAGGTAATAGCCAATGACGGTTTCATGTAGAGAAAATATATAAACAATTCAGCATAATAAAATTCTAGAATTGTTAAGAGTTACAGGAGTTACATGTAAGGGCTGATAAAAGGTGTTTTTGTGAGCCCGTTGTAGCTCAGTCGGCAAAGGCATCGCTCTCGTAACTGTAGAGTTGCGGGTTTGAACCCGAACAGACCTAAAATCCGCCGAGCTCGTTAAAGGGACTGGGGCACGCAAAATATGTTCATGGTCACAGTATCTTCCAAGTTCTTAATCAATACTTCTGGGGTGGCTGGCCAAGCCTATGGGTCTTCTACTTGGTCCTTGCTTCTAAATTGCGAGGGCCCACTTGAGCATAAGTCGTACTTTCACCCTAGTGTGCTCGTCAAAACGAAAGGCCCTTTGCCTTAATATGAGTAGCGTATATGCTTGGTTTGACCAAATGGCATCAGAAACAACAAGTTTTGTTTCCAAATTAGACATGTTACTATTTCATTCAAAAATGAAAGATTCTGAAGGCTACGTTCTGTGTGTCGCCTTAAAGCGGAGCAATCAATGGCAGATGTTGCCTTCGGTGTCCATCATAGCGTAATTTCGGGATTATGGAATCAGATTCCCAACGAGCCAAACAGTTGTCTGAAGATCTATGGCTGATAGTCTACGATTTACGACCTCCGGGGAAGATTGATAGGTTACTATTGTAGCTAAGCGCAGTCGAAAAGTGACCTTCACATTTGCTACAGCTCTGGTTACAGAGATCAATGGTAAAATTATATTTGCCACTAATGTGCGCTGAAGGCTGTACTTCAATACACTGTGCGTCCAGGTTCTCTAAGCTTGTGTTTTTCTTTCCGTTCAATCCAAAGGGGTATGATAGTGCTGTCCCTAACATGTAAATTAAACTGCGTCTCATTGAGAGAATATTATGATCACGGATGAGTCGAAATTTGCGCTGTAACCAGATGACGAGTGTGTTAGTGTCTGGAGAAAAGCAAGCACACGTAATCTGTCCTAAAACATCACACACTTTGAATCATGGTGTGGGCAGTTACTTCGTTTGGATATCACACTTAATTCCACTCTGAGATTATATGCTGTACCAGTTGCTCCTGCTTTCGTTTTAATAAATGGTAATACGTGTCCTGATAGATCATCGTCTACGATTATATGAAAAATGAGGAAATTACGCGTATGTAGTGACTGGCGAAGTTCGCCTTTGACTTTCCTCGATTCTATTGAAAATCTTTCGGATGCCCTCGGCCGCAGTGTGTAAATATTTCCCGTCCTACAACCACTCTCTCAGAGTTGGAAAATGTTGTTTTGGAGAAGTGACGATTACTAGACTTTGTAGTAATTTATCGAAAATATGATCATATGTTGTAAAATTTGTAAACATGTGAGGGTATGCGCATATTACCTATTATTATTTTAGTCGTTTATTTGGATTTTAGAGTTTTTTAATAACTTCACCATTGTTTTAATCTTTCTTTGAATTCCCTTCTTTCATGCCTTAACATTTACTACTTTTCTACCACATTTCGTGTCAATTTTTCCACATTTACCCTCGCGTGTTTAATGTTTGGCAGAGAGTATATATGTATGTACACATTATACATAATATTCACATGCACTAATATAAAATGTTTCGTTCTTATTTTCATCATAATATGAATCTTTCTTTCTTTCATGCCGTAACATTTATTACTTTCCTAATATAAAATGTTTCGTGTCAATTTTATATCATAATATACCCCCGCGTGTTTAAATGTTTGGCAGTATATGTATGTATACATTATAGATATATATCACAGACACTATATAAAATGTTATCGTATAATTTATATATATATCATCATGATATATATATATATATATGCATATATATATGTATATATATATGTATATTATCTTCTCTCTCTCTCTCTCTCTCTATGTAAATATATATATATATATATATATATATGTATGTATATATATATATATATATATATATATATATATATATATATATATATATATATATATATATATATATACACACACACACACACACACACACACACACACACACATTTTTATATCCCTAGGGTTTCAGTCATTTTATTAATATTTTTTAACCTATCAGTGATTCTTGCTTATAGTAGAAGACGGAATGTGATCATTAAGTCCTTACGTGTAACGATAAGTTTTATGTGAATTTTGGCTTCGTATGTCCGATTCGAACTTTAAAGAAAGATTTGTATTATTTTTTTTAACTCATGTATTTAGTGACAGGGGAAATAAATTCTTAGTGTTGTTGTTATTATTATTATTATTTTTTTTTTGAGTCCTGAAGTGAATGTTAAATTTTTCAAGTATATATTGTGTATAACTATTTCCTGACGATTTATGTGATTTTCGTGATATCTCCGCACTTACGCTTTTTTAATACTTCATTATATCGAAGCTGTTTATAAGAAAATTATCATGTATTCACTTTTATTTTTAGTCAATTAAATAAACAAGAGAGGTAGGCACTGGATTTTGACGTTTGACCATCCCACACCACGGACATGACTAGTCGACCGTGGGATTAGCTGAGGTCGGCAACCCACGGTCCATTAGATTATTTTTTTTGTTTGGACCTCTGAATACTTGCGTATGTAATAAAAATCAGTGTATACACATATTCATATTTAATTTTATGTGTAATTTATCTTATATTTATTTTTTTCTGTCCTTGCCGAACGACGGCCGAATAAGTAGGGCTCTATCTTTCCGTACCGTAGTTCATAGTGTCAAATAACACTTCCAGCATGGACGTTTGTAGCTACTCGGAATCGGCCCGATCTAATTCTTTTGTAGGGAACAAAATTATCGTAGCACTCTGAACCAAGTACAATCAAATCTCCGCCTTCCTTATTACTTAGTAACAGAATACTCTAATAGTCATCATTAATGCTCTCGGAAACCTAATAAAGCATAGTCGGATCTATCATAGGAACTCTGGTCAATGGCCGAATGGGTATAACACTGCGTTTTTACCAGAGATCGGGTGTTCGTAGCTGCCTGGAATTTTCTTTAACCTTTTAAGCTCTGGTGGGTCGTATAGGAAACAACTTTTAAATTTCATGTGTGACATTTTAGATTGAACATTTAATGAGTAGTTTTATTATCACTAAAAATATCTTAATGTCTGTTATAGGGAAATATGCCAATACAAGAAAATTGGCAGAATCAATTTAGAAGGCTTGCATGTATAAGATCACCCTCTAAAGTTTAAGCAGTAGGTCCCTTTCTCACTAGCCCTCATATAGCAAAACAGACCATAGCAGTTCAAGCCTTTCACAAGGAATCAGGGAAAAAATTTCTACAAACAAACAAAAACGACCAGATTGGTCAGAAAGGCAGATCACAATTTGGTAATAAAGTATGTGAGATCATATCTCATTGCTGATATGATGGACCTTATTTGATATTTCAAATTGACATCAAACACTGACTTTAATCCAGTTAACTTGCTCTTCCATTGAATTGACTTTAGTGATCCAAAACAAATTTAACTAATATAAAAAAATAACTAATAACTCCCCTCCTAATTTAGCCTACCAACAGTACTTTGTATGAGGAGATAGCAGAAGTACTAATCAAGCCTTAAACAAAGTTTTTTGTTGATAACTACAATACAGTGCTGGCAGATTATTTTTTATGGTTTTGCGATCTCATGTTCATAAAACATTATATTAAATCATGGAATAGGTGTATTTTTTAAGCTGGAGTTTCTGTAAAGTCATGTTTGCAATTTGCTGCTTACTCATTTATTTTAAAACTTAATTATGTTTCTTTTACTTGCATTTAATCTTATTACACAACTGCTGCTGCTTGGTTTGATATAATTATAACTAGCTTAATTAAGAGAAAAAGTGAAAAAATAAAACTGTTTAATAAAAATATTCATTATAATCGTCACTGTCATTAAAGAAAATAAACAGTTGTGCTTGTTTATTAAGGAAAAAGCTGTGTAAATTCTTCTGTTCAGATTATAACAGTTATACAAATAATAATCTTTGAAAATAATTGTATATATATAATTTGAATTTTATATGGCTTTGTAAGAACTTGAGTATGTTTGATTGAAAATAATTTGTTTTATTGATGACAATATGCTCAGGATTTTTCATGGTGTAATTACTGTTTCATTGGTGCTTTTGAACTATTCATGAAATTTTTTTGTCTATTATTATTTTGACACATTTTGTTAATTTTGTAATATATTTTTGTTCATCAAATTTTTTAAACTTTTAAATTCTTCACTATAGTAATTTTTATATATAACCGTATAACTAACGTGAATTTATGTTATTTACAAGCTGCAAATTTTGTATGTTTTTAAATTAAACTACAGAATATATGTAATAATAAAATGTATTTAAGACATTTTAACATTTTTATAAATTCATGCAACTATATTTTCTCTTTCAGTTAAACCGGTCGTTAGTCAGATAAAAAGCTTGAGGCTTAATAGGGAAGATTTTGAAGTTCTTAAAGTTATTGGAAGAGGAGCTTTTGGAGATGTAAGTAATATTTTACAATAAGCTATTGTTGATGCATGTGATTTTTATTACAATGCATTGCAAGACTGTCTTTCATAATGTCTCACAAGTTACAATATTAGCTTGTTATTACCATCTTGTCTCTGGTTAATCAAAGCTACTTTATATATATATATATATATATATATATATGGTGTTTATTATGATAACTAATTTTAATTGCAATTGTATTTTTTGTTATTATTTTGGAAATTCTATACCTAATTTCACTTCTATTATTCTGCCATTTGCTTGGTTTACACCTGCTTTTCTTCTAAATTCTACAATTAGTTGAGAATGTTAAGCTGCCAAGCAATAATTTAGTCAAGTTAGCTTTTCTTATCTTACTGTCTTTTATAAAACGTCTACATAGGTGCTGATGTCATTAGCATCACCATGTGTTTTTCACAATTCTCACTGACTGGTTGCCGAACGATAGCTGAATGGTTAGGGCACTGGTCATCGGTACTAGAGTTTGTGGGTTCGAATACCATTGTTTGTAGCCATGTAGAATTCTCTTTAAGCAGTAGGCCCTGGGTGTGTTGCAAAAAAGTAGACTTTAGTGATTGAAATTAAACTAAACCACTGATTGATTAACTACTTCTGTCTTATTGTTTTGAGTTTGAAATTTTGGGAGATTTGCAAACAAATCTGCTTGAGATATGTTGTTAAATCTTTTTCCTTTTGCATAAGATTTTAGCCTCCTTTCTTCCCTATTCTTCAACACTTTTTCTTGATATAAACAGTGGTGTAAAAGTAACATATTATATATATATATATATATATATATATATATATATATATATATATATATATATATATATATATGTACATATTAATTGCAGTGTTACAGAATGCTGTAATTGTCTACTGTTTTTGTGTTTTATTATTTACATGTGAAATTAATATAAAGCAATAGCTGACCAACAACTCCTATTAAAAGCACCTTTCGGAAATCTTTCCCTTCCCTTCCCTACCACCTCATTTAATTGGTCACCATACTAAATACTAACACAAGTATATGATTAACACTTATTTAATAAAAATTAAATAGTTAAAAGGATTTGGTGACAGACAAAACAACTTAAGACCAAAGGGAAACCTACTTATATTTAACAGATAAACATCTGAAAAGCTTATTATAATCTCCTACTTTTGATGTTATGAAAAATACTTTTGATGTGTCTTGCAGTGATAAGGAATACTTTAAGACGGTTATAATTTATCATACTAGAATTATTTTTATTTTTATTGTTAAGTAAATATTAGGTATCTATAGTAATATTAAAACTCAGAAACTCTTTGGTTTAACTGCACTTTATTAACAATTGTAATGTGGTATTCAAGTAAATTTTTCTAATCTTTATTTTTGTCTTCAATACAATTTTAAAAATATATGCATGTTTTAAATTTCTTTTTTATTACAAATTAGAGAAAGAGCAGTTGAAAGTATTTCAAATCTAGAAATTTATTTAACAAGATTTGTATATGTTTTATTTAAATTTCATTATATTTAAAAATACTTAACACAATTTTTTTTAAAGGTTGCTGTAGTAAAACACAAAATTACTGGAAAAGTTTATGCCATGAAGATTTTAAATAAATGGGAAATGTTGAGAAGAGCAGAGGTATGTGTGTGTATGCTTATATGTAATAGTCTTGATATGTATTTATGTCTTGATTGAAAGTTTACTATAAATTATTAAGTTTTCTGACAATCAGAAGCCAAAGAAATGTCTTGGTTGTTATATTTTACCAATGTATATGGTCTTTTGAATCAAGTTAGATGTATTTAATTTCTTTTGGGTATATGCTAGTCAAAGGTTTGAAAAAGTAAATGAAAAGAAGGAATATATCAATAAAAATTTTTTTTTTCTAAGTAGTTAGTGCTTTTTTTTTTTTTTTTTTTGCTATATATACACATGAGTTATTAAGAAGCCAATGCAATTATCTTCAGAAAAAAGGGGAAAGAGAAAATTAAACATTTTTAATGTATTTATAAATTTTTTACTTTATTAAAAATGTTTAATTTATAAACATCTATTCTCTAAGCAACAAGTTTTTTAATCCATGAAAAAAATATTATTTATTCTAATTTAAAAAATCTGAATGTATAAAAAAATGAATATTGTAAGCCAGTGTGGTTAAGCATTATTAGCTGTAGAAAGTTCATATAGCTGGTCTTCTGTCCTCCCTATGTCATTATATTGTTTTTGAAGACATATCAGAAGGTTTGTTAATCTCAAAGCACCTGTGATCAATCACATAATAGGAATCTAAGCATCTATTAATTTTATATGGACATGCACTTATGTACATTATTATTAGAAACAATCCTCTTCATTTTTATTATTGTTATAGTTGAAATTGTTAATTGTTTATCACAGTTTTCTTTTTTGAAGTTGAATATTGTTCTTTTATTTGTTTGAAATTGAATTAAAAGCTAACTTTTCCTTCCCCTTTCAGACTGCATGTTTTCAGGAAGAAAGAGATGTTTTAGTTCATGGGGATAAAAGGTGGATAACAAATTTATACTTTGCATTTCAAGATGACAATAACTTAGTAAGTGATTTGGTATTTAATTTATAGATTGAGACCTTTTTTCTTGCAGTTTTATAAGAAATTTTTAGCTACATTTAAAATAGTATGGTTCTTAATTTCTAATCAAACTGAAATTTTGTAATTTTGTTAAGTTTGCTTGAATACCAAATGAATAAAAGTTTGGTAATATATATTTCTTATGTTTTATGTTCTAATCAGGAGTCTGTTTAGGTATAACTTGGGTCCTATCTAAACAGACCTAAGGTTAGCATAATCATTTAATATAATTTTTAATGTTTATTTATAAAATTATGTTTATATATATGTAAATATAATATGGTTTTTTAAAATCAGGCTTTCTGGGAAATAGCACTGTAACTTAGGACTAATTTTAGATTCTTAAATTTGTATATTTCCTCAAAAACAGGACCCTATTTTACTATAACAAACTTTAACACCAATGTGAGTTTCACTAAATTATAAGTACACTTCACAATTTCATAAAAACAGAGCCCTGTCAGAAAAGTCTGGACAGACCTCTGGTAATAGTTATTTTTGTATCATTTTTATATCATTTATGCTTTAAAGGAGCCTGGCCAACCAAAATGCCTTAGTTACACTGGAAGGATGTTTTATGTCAGAAGACTTTTATATATATATATATATATAAATTTGTGTGTGTGTATACATACAGAGACATATTGAATAAAATTTAATACATTATTATAGTAATTATTATTCACAAATTAATTGTAGAATAGTTTTAAAATTTAGAAAATATGCATGCAGTATAATCTTGACATAACAGTAGTTAGGATACACAATAAAATTGTTATAGAGAGATGTATTTATATATCGAGGAATGGTATAATTTCAATCTAAAGTACTTCAATTGCAGCTGGTTTTATATATTTATGATAAAATAACTTTTTTTTAAAATAAAATGTATCAAATTGAAGAATTGTAAATATTAAAATAGAAAATTTGGAAAGCTGCCTAGTTGGCATAGTGGATAGTGTGTTTGTTTACTTAGCACACTGCAGGTTTTATGTTCAGATCCACATAAGGCCGTGCTTTCACCATGGAATGAAAAGATTTTGGTTAGAATATCTTTGACACTAATTCTTTCATAAACCATAACTTCATCATCCACTATAAAAATTTCCTCCATTACTTCTTCGAGGTATTTAAAATCCTAAATATAGTTGCAGAGTGATAGGATAAAATGATCACATGATCATTCATGAGAAAAATCATCATTTTACAGAAGTTGTATTCAAGGGGATATGAAGATTATATTTTATGCTCATTTGCCTGGACCACAAAATGTTACTGTATTGGAGGAATATATTGTTGTATCAGATATTGTTGTAGTGAGGTTTTACTGTATTTATGATAAGTGAAACAATCGAAAAATATTATATTTACTGTTATTAATATATTTATTCCAATTATAAATTTCGTGAATTTTGTCACAGGCTACAAAATTTTAGTGGTGTGTTGCATTTGGGCATTTTCTACTTTTAAGTTTACACTAAGAGGGATTTTTATGGGTGAATATAATATAATTTTTTTAACAAGCAGTAAAAATAAAAGCAAGCAGTCATGTGCAAGGGGGTAGAAAGCTATCATTCATTTTTTCCCCTAGGTGACTGACATATAAATATCATTGTTTATTAGAAATGTTTTAGTGAACAAGTTTTAGAATATTTCTGATTTTTAAATTTTTTTTCCTATAGTATTTTCTTATGGACTATTATTGTGGTGGTGATCTTTTAACCTTGTTGAGCAAGTGTGAAGATCGTCTTCCAGAAGATATGGCAAAATTTTACATTGTAGAAATGATTTTGGCAATTCATTCCATTCATAAGCTGGGTTATGTCCACCGAGATATTAAGCCAGACAATGTACTCTTGGATGCCTCAGGACACATTCGCTTGGCTGATTTTGGTTCCTGCTTGAAGCTGTTGGAGGATGGCTCAGTATGAGATATTTTTTAAATAATTATGTGACTTAATATTTGATATATCTGTTGGGAATAAAAGAATGAGTATTTATATTTTTAGACTTTTTTTTATAAATATATTCCTTTATTTGAGATGCACCTCTCTTCAGAAATACTTTACTAAAGTTTGTACACTTTTTTATGTATATTTTCTGTTATTGATTTCAGGAGGCATCATATTAACTGAATATTTATCTATTTTTTTTAACCCTTAAGTTTATCTTAAGTATATAATTTGAAATAAAGTTGATTCAAAATTTTATTGCAATTTTTATTGAATTGAAGTAAATCTTTTTCTGTTTAAAATTATGAGCTCCTTGTTTTTTTTCTTTTTCCTCACTTCAATTTAAAGTGAATTTTTTAACTTTTAAATTTTTATCAAGCCCTTATAAAAGTATAATTGCTATAGATGCACAAATTGTAAAACTTTAGATATTTTTTGTTGCATAATAAAAAAGGATGAACTAAGCCTTCCCCCTTTTTTTAAACAAAATTTATTTAAAGAGAAAAAAATCTAAATTATAGGTAACACTGAGTTTTTATGTTATGTAAATCATTTAATATTTTAATTGTGTTTCTTATTAATTGTTTGTTCTTACACATATGTATTTTCCTTTGTTATTTGTTCTTCTAATTCTTAACCCATTTGCATCATACCAAAAAATGTTTGTTGCAAACAAAAATTATTTTTATTTTTCCAAAATGAATGTTTTGAAACTTAATCATAAAGTGATAATTTTTCTTGTTAGAAATGCTGAAAACTGTCTTAAAATATGGGAATGTATGCATTTTGTAATAACCAGGTAAATTTAGTGCATATATGCACTTATGATGCAAATGGGTTTACACCATGTCTCCCCATTTCACAAAAATTTTCTTTTCAGTGAATAGAACTTTTTCTTAAGTTGTTTGTTAAAATGTAATGAATTTTGTGCTTTTATATTTGTGCAGTATAATAAACTTAGCCTTTTTTATGAATTCATACTTGTGATTTATTGAGGCTATTGAACAAAAAATTGTAGTTTAATTATATGTATATATATCATTATTTATTAAATATCGTAATTGTTGAAATTTTCTTAAAAATGAAATAACCCCATTTTAACATAATTGTGTATTATTAAAATATAGTAGTTTGGCCTTTAAACATGATCATCATGTTGATGTCATAGGTAAAAAATGAATAGCTTGCTAATGGCAGTGTATTGTGTCACTAGACATGAAGGTGTTGGGTAATGCTTTATGTGTAGAAATGAAAAAAAAAGTTTGAAATTATCATTTTCTTTTTATCTTTAAGGTTCAATCAAATGTTGCTGTGGGTACTCCTGATTACATTTCTCCTGAAATTTTAAGGGTAATTATTTTCTTTTTCAATCACTGAAAAAATATTTAGTGTTTTGTTAAACATTAAACTTTTTCTCTTAAAAAAATATTTAAAAAACACAAGAACTGTATCTTTGAAAAACTACTGATCTGTAATCTTTGTGTTTTTTAAATCTAATTTTAGATACCAGATTTTTATTTACTGTTCATTGATCTACTTCTGTAGTTAAATTTCTGGCATTATCAGATACTGTCATTTTCTTTGAAATATATGTATATTAATGTTTATAGTTATATGTATTAGTGCATATTTATATCATAGGCTGTAATATATTTAATGTTATACAGGCGATGGAAGACGGGCAAGGGAAATATGGTCCAGAGTGCGATTGGTGGTCTTTAGGGGTGTGTATGTATGAAATGTTATATGGAGAGACTCCTTTTTATGCCGAATCTTTGGTAGAGACCTATGGAAAAATCATGAATCACAAGGTACTTTGAACACTTTAAATTGTCATTTTTATCTAGTATATAGGGTGATCATGACAACAAATATTCCCAAAATTCCTGATTATATTATTTTTATTATTTTTACTATTAAAAATCCAGATTTCCAGATTTTGAAATGAAGGTTTTTTTTAAAAAATTGTTTTAAAATTAACATATGAGATTACATAAATTTTAACTGTTTATTTTAGATAAATCAAGCAAGAGATCAAACTTAAATCATTATCTTCTTGTGAGCATTTCCTCATGATTATGAGCTGTTTAAATGGATGTTTCCAATTATTTTTTAATACTTGAAGGATATAGTAAACAACAATTGTCACCATTTAAAATACCTCATTGATAGTATTAAATTTTAAAGTGTTTATAATAACAATCATAAACACAGCAAACTCTCACACGTTGTTCAAGCTAGCTAAACTTAGAAATTAAAAAATAAATATATAAATAATAACAATTGATAGACTGTTTATGTTTATTTTTAAATTATTAAATTTATCGTTAGGAATTTGGAAAAGCATTTTGTATTTAGTTGTGTGAGCATATTATATATATATAATCAACAAAAAATTACACATTTTCTTATCAAAGATAACTATCTAAAGTGCCCTGCTAGGCATTCTGAATTTAAGTTATATTATAAACTAGCTGTACCCGGCCACATATTGCTGTGGACATGTGTTAAACGGAAATGAATGAAAGAAGTGCATGTCTTTAATATGTTTAATTTAATAACACTGTGTGTGGTGGAATTCAAACCACTGCTGTTATGCCTTGGTGGTAGCAACTTTACTGTTGAGCCAATCAAATTACTGGGAGACACACACAGAGATTTTAAACTTTTTATATAAACAGTGTGGATAAAAACATACTTGGACTCTAGTAGAACGTTATGCCAAAATTTCAAGCCAATCGGTGCAATATTTTCAGAGATTTTTGGTTAGGAACAAACAATTAATTTTTATTTATATAAATCTTAGGATTTTTTTTGCTAAAATCAAAATGTTTGTATTTTTATCAGAAAATAAAATTGCTTTGATTCACTGCCTGGATGAACTAAAGTGTCTGTCATTCCTCACCTGGGACAGTTTCAGCCCCTGGCCCCCTCTCCCCTATTTTGCCATTTTTTTTAAAGAAAAGTTAAAAAAAAAAATTCATTTCTCAAAATTACTATATGATTTTTACAAAACCTGTATTTTTTTTATAGATATATTAAAAACAATTTCTACGATATATCACTTTACACAGAATTTTAATTTTTAGCTATTTTACGGCCCAAAAATGCTTATCCTGTTTTGTTTGCGGACACCTCTCACCTTCGAGCAGAAGGATGGAGTGTCCTGAAACTGGCCCGAGGTCCTAGTATATTTCCTGTATATTGACTCCATGCACTTATCTAGTCTTCTAATTTTTTTTTATTGCCCCTTTTCGACTTCTGAAAATCAAAACTTTTTGATCAGAAGTGGTCAAATGTTGACTTTGCCTTCCTTTTCTTCTCCCTTGAGGGCACCGGCACCCCCATAACTGGTGTCATTATATAGTATGGAAAGCAGAATATGGCTTATTAAGTTTTTGAACCTGCATGAAATTTCTACCATTTTCTGCAATTTTTCAAAAGTGGTACCCTGGAGAGGCATTTGAAAAAAAATGTCGACACAGAGGTTTTAAACTTTATATATAAACGGAGTAGATAAAAACATACCTGGACTCTAGTACAACATTATGCCAAAACTTCAAGCCAATTTGGGGCAATATTTTTAGAGGTTTTTGGTATGAACAAACATTTACATTTTTATTTATATAGATTATTCAAATTTTGTCAGATTTTTGCTCCTAAGTAGATTTTAGGATTTTTAAAGTTGTGATTGGGTTCATGATCACTCATAAAGATATGATTACAGTTAAAATTGTCATTTGGCCATTTCTTTATTTTATAACATTATAAATTGTATGGTTTTATCCATTTATAAAGTAGGACTTAAACTTTAAATATTAGTTTTAATCCGTATTTTTATGTTGAATTAACGTATTCAGTTTAAAATTGCCATTTCATGTAATTTTGGGAAAATTTTTCACATTCTTTCTGTTATGAGAGTCTATTGTTCAAAGAATATGCCTGTTATGTCTATTATGTCTGTTATGCAAAGAAGCATCATTGTAAAAGGCTCAAATAATTTTAGTGTATTAAAGGAACTATATGTTTTAAAATTATATTTGAAATTACTTGTTTCTTTTAAGAACTGCTTTGATTTTCCTGATGATCCATCTATTCAAGTTTCTGAAGATGCAAAAGACCTGATGAAACGGTTAATATGTTCCTCAGAAAGTAGATTAGGACAAAATGGTCTAGAAGATTTCAAAAATCATTCATGGTTTAATGGAGTTGACTGGGAAAATATCAGGAATAGTAAGTAAAAATTCACTGTTGTAGAACTTCTTAAATATTTTTTTATTTAATAATTCCAGATGTTTTTATTTGAAAATCCCATTTTGTTCTTGTATTTAACACTAAATCTACTAAGAGGGATCAAATGACCCCATTTTTCGTTATTTTTGCCCTTATAAAAAATGTGGTAGTTTTAGTGTTAACGTGTGTGATGGAAGTTAAAAAAGTGTATTTAAGCTTTAATTGCATAGAGGTGGTGGTGGGGGTAATTTGCCATTGTTTATATTTCAACCTTTTAAATGAAAGCCTTTCATTTTTCAGAATACATATATTTTTAAAATGTAAGTATATATATTAAAGTAGTCTTGTTTAGAATATATATATATATATATATATATATATATATATATATATATATATATATTTAATAATCTGCTCCTGCAAACATCAACTACTTTTTGCTTTTTTATTTTCATTGAAAAGTTTATGAAATGAAAACATAATTCAGATAGGATTTTATATTTAATAATCTCTGTTGTCTAAAAAGAAGTTTCAGAGTAAATATAGTGTAGAAGTATGAGGAAAAATCCCATAAGTTTCTCAATGACTGAAGTTACTTAAAATATATGTAAGGTTGCATTAGTATTTCATTTTAGGTAATTTCAAGTGATTAAAAAATAATTTTTCTGTCTGATAAAATTGGTATGCTTTATTGAGTTATATTTTGCAAATTTTGCGTAAATGATATAAACTACTGCAGTTTCAAGTATCTAAAGATATTTTAATAATAAATTGATATTTTAATGATAAAGAAATTTTTGCTAGCTAATTTTTAATTGAAATATTTATGCAAGTTTTTTCCCCTCAGCATCAGCCCCCTACATTCCAGAGGTCAGTAGTCCAACTGATACATCAAATTTTGATGTTGATGAAAGTGATTTGAAACAATCAGTAAGTTATCAAAATCTTTACTAAAATTTTATTGAAGATGAATTTTATTGTGAACTAACTCTTTTGCTGGACACAATACATGTGTATATATAGTGAATAAATGTATCATACATACAGGCTATGATCACATTTATCAAATAAATGTCAAAGAAATTCTAAAAAAAATTGTAGTCATTTTTCCATTAAGTCTTTCAGATTATCCTTGATATAATTGGTGTCTTATCATTTTACCAAGTTATTTTTTCCATTTTCATTTTCTTTTTTCCTGAAAGATTTTTTTTTAAAATTAGCTCACCATGATTTATGTACTAATACATACAAGTAGTTGAGGTTTTGAATTTAATTTATATTTGTTAGAAAGAAAAGTTTCTCTTATACCATTACTGCAGAATTTTATTACATGATTGCTCTGTTTCAATTATGAACTTAATGATTTCTAATCATACTTCATATAGGAAATTTTTTTTTTCTTGTATGTAAAGAAACTGTATTAGTTTTCTATCACCAAAACAAAGTTGCTCCAAACTAAAATTAGAAATACAACATTAATTTCAATTTGATAACATTGACGTAAAGGGTGGAGGAATGCACTTAATGCATTTTCATGTAAAATTCAACCTTTATTATTTATTTTTATTTGAAAGTTAGATTTTGCTTGTGAACTAACCTGAGTTATCATTTATTCATTACTTTGTTTCTTAGAAGGGAAGATTAAGGGAAAGGGAAGATTTTTTTCCAACATTGTGGATCTACTATTGGTGAAAACCCTATAGAATTGTGGTATAATATTATAGAGATTTGTAACTTGGAAAGCAGCTTATTTTGGGTAACATTTACAAGCTTCCCCCAAAACAAAATAAAACTACAAGATACATTTAATGGAAATCACTCTGATAGACAATATAAACATTTATTTTAGTTCATGGTTGCACTAGTATTGTATTTTACATGTATATTCCAGAACCTAAAATACCAATGTTATGTGTACTAAGACTATATATACATGATTTGTTAAACAAATGAACATGCATTTCATTGATGTTGTTCATTTTTTTTATCCATAAATTTGATATAATCAATCATATCTTGTGTATACAAAGCTAATGAATTTAGGTCTGACTTATTCTGTTCTATACACAGAAGGGATTTATAAGATTTTTTATAACTGTATGAAATGAACCACCCTCATTCATTTCATACAACTAAATTGTTTGTTAATCTCACTCTTAAGAAAGCTCTTAAACAAGATATGGTTAAAAATGTGACGAATAAAAGATGGAGGATTTTTTGGAAAAAAAGAGCTGTTCCCAGTTTTCCGAGAAAGACTGCAGCGGCTGTTTTTAGATGTCTGACTGGACATGACTATTTACTAGATCACCTCTACAGAATTGAAGTGGTGGGTTCAACAGATTGTGTTTTGTGTGACTCTAGTTATCTAATGACTTTTGAGCATCAAAATAATTGTGTTGTACTTTCTCAGTGTGAGGACATTGTTGTAAAGTATAGCAGAGCCTGTGAACTAATTGCTTGAGCTTTAATTGTTCAGCATTTGTAAAAATGAAAATTATAACTGTATGATGATTAATTTTTGGTATTTATGATTTTAGATAGATTTAATTATTTCTTGTTTAACATATTAAGATAAAATGCTCTTTTTAAAACTTGATTAATGATATATTAATACATGAGATTAATGATATATTTTTCAATTTAGGATTCATCTCCACCTACTGCTAACTCTGTCTTCTCTGGGCTACATTTGCCTTTCATCGGATTTACATTTACCAGTGGGAGGTTTGTATTATATGTTTTTATATATAATGGTTTGAATTGTTTATCAATATACAGCCAAATAGTGATATTCTTTAAGTATTAAGATAACAGTATTTAAAATTCTTCTCTGTTGATATATTACCTATCAGTGATATTGTTTTTCTCCCACTGCACAATATTGTTTGTCAAAATACATCCTGAATATTCTACATAGATATCAATAGAAGCAATAGTTATTTTAGTTACTACATTACTGATTTGTATCTACTTGGCTATATCAAAGATATTGAAATTCATGGCTTGATCACAATAGCTAGTGATATGGGTATGTGTTGATATTTTTTTGGATAGCTTGATTGCAGTAGCCAATAACACATGTTGATATATTTCAATAGTAACCTGCGTGTTCATTCATATCTTTTGTTAATATTGGAGGCTTATGGGGTTTTTGGTTAATATTTAGATTCAAAATGAATGCTCAGAATCATGTTGATTAGCCAAATATATAGAAAAAAAAAATTATGTTTAAAATTAAAAGCAACAAAAAGTAATGTTTGGTAAATATTTGGTTTACTGAAAAATGAAAGCAGCAAAGTACTAATCTTTTGTGCTTTTATTACTTTTATTATACTGTTAATTTTTGAAAAATGTGTTCACTCCTATTTTAAAGTAGTATTGTAATATATCAGTCATATGAATATTAACTTGGGGATATATTGTGGTATTAAATTTCTGATATTGTTCAGCGTTAATAAATATTCATTAAAAGTTATATGTATATATTTAGATGTATATGTATGGACACACACATTGCTATTTAGTTGAAAATTAATAAATCATTAATTTAATTCTAGCAAACTGTCTGATTTGGGGTTCAACAAATTTGTCAAATCTGTCTGTGATATTATTGATGGTATTCCTAACTCACATTTAGAACAGAAAGTAGAAATATTAGAAAGGGAAAAAAGTGACCTTGCAAAAAAAGTTAAAGGTGAGAATTTTCCCCACTTTACTACTATATATATATCTGATATCTTTTTAAAGTTGAAATTGAAGCATTTTGATGTTCTGAATAAAATAATGAAAGCTATTTTCTCCAGTAACTTCTTTAATGCTGAGCTGTAGAATAGTTTATTATTTTTATTGCATATTTTAAGGTTTCTTTTGAAACATTTTATAAGTTAAATTAAAAGTTATATATATATAAAATATATATGTATATTTGAAAAAATAAAAAAAAATAGGCTTCTGAATTCGAAGATGTTTTTTTAAAGGATCTAGGCTTTATGTAAAGTTTAATAATCTGCCTTAATGGAAGTCCAAAATTTTTAAAAGTGTATGCACTAAAAACAGGGTGGGGGGAGGTAGTAAATACTTACAATTTCAAACTGGAATTATTCATATTTTAAAGAATGCATCTTATATTTTAGGCAAATGTTAAATGTTTCTCATAAAATATGTTTATTTTTTTTTAGAACAGTTACAAATTTTTAATAAATATTGTATTTTACAAAAAGCTTATCTATCTTACCACATTAAAAAGTAAAATTGGAAATACAGTATTACCACATTTTAACAAAACATAATTTGTTAAAGTTTGTTTTTGTTTTATTGAAAAGAAGGAAAACATCATGTATTATGTTTGATGTCACTGTTTTCTTGATTGAACTGAGGAGCATATATAAAGAAAGTTTATACCAGTTAAATCATTTTTATTTGCAAATTGAATATCACTAATTTAAAGAAAAAATTAAGACGTTGCATATGTAACTGCTGAATAATTTTGTATACTTTATTTAATCAAAAGATAATCATTTCCTTCAAAGTAAAAAAAATCATATAAGAAGAAAAAAACCCTGTCAGTAATTTTAGAATATTAAAGTTTAGACATTAATTATTACTTTGAAAGTTGCATAAGTTTTGCAAATATATACAGAACAATTCTTCTTAGAGTCTCTGTTATGTTCTGTTTTTGTAAGCTATTTTAAAGTGCTAAGATACTTGATATAATAATGCATCATTTCATAGTGTTGATTTTTTTTTTTTTAATAGAGATGAATAACACAGTGCGAAAGAATTTGGATGGTGATGATAATATAGGTTTAAAAATTACTTCTGAGATTGAGGTTAGGAAATTGCAAGATGAAGTGAACACTTTAAGGCAAAAATCATTAGGTATGTCTGTTATATCTTCTTACCTTTTATATTAAAAATTAGTAAAAATGGCTTTTAGTCTATAAAAATATGTATTAAGCTTTCTAGCTTTCATGGAGGAAAAATATTTTTATTGGGTATGTCAGCGGTATATGATTTTAATGTTGATTATATAAATATTTCAGTTTCAACAAGTTTTTTTGATAAACATCTGTTAATCATACTTGTTTTGAAGGAAAAATTTAAGTTTTGTTATTACATAGTTCTTCCGGTACCAACCTATAATTTTAAGAATCTAAATTATTATGGAAATTTTATCATAAATCCATTACTGTATGTTGGGAAAAACTATATTAAATAATTTTTAATGTACTACTTACTTATGATATTGACTGTATCTTGATTGTATTACAGTGATAGAACTAGCTGAGAGACTTTGATATTAGAATGACCAAATTTGTTTAACTGTTTAGAACAACCAGAACAATTTGAGTTATTTTAAAGTATTATTAACTATAAAATATTATTTTGGTAAAATAGTTATACGTTAAAAAATAGCACAGTAATAATAAAAGTTAATTGTCACTGAACCACTAAAACTTATTTTAAAAAGAATAATTGTTTCTTAAAATATCTTTGCCGTTAAAATGACCACTCCAGTCATTCTAGTGTTAAACATAATGTAATTTAAAATAAAAATTTTAAAATAAATTCTAAATGACTTAAAATGAAATTTGCTATCACATAAAAGTCTGTAATATTTTTAATTTATCCTTTTTTAAAGAAAGAACATTTCTATTGGATTTTAGAAGGCTTCATAAAATCTGGCTACAAGGGAATCAGTTTCATTTTACTGTACTGGGATACTTTAAATCATTATAATCTAAGAGATTTCTGTTTTTAAAAACTTATAATTTTGTAAATTTATTCCAGAGTTAGAAAAAGAGCTTCAAAAGCACAAGTCAGATCATCGTAGAATTTTAACTGCCAAGCAAGATTTAGAATCTATCCAAGATGAAAAACTTACAAAAATTAAAGAACTTGAGAAAAATTTAAAAGTCATGAAGACTGAAAAAGATGATTTGCATAAAGTAAGTTTGTATAAATTTGTTGTTTAATTATAGAGAAAAGTTATCAAATTTAAAAACTCGTGCTGACAATTTGTAATATACATAGCTGCCAACTTGTAATTTTTTTTTGTACAATGTATGTCATTACAGATGGTTGTACTGTTGCAAAAATAATTAAATACTATACCAATTTTCACAAAAAAATTAAATAAATAAATAAATGAAAAATAAAATAAAAAGAGCAAGCAAAGGAGATAACCTTTTATGGTAACTATATCAGTACAAAATGAATCTACTTTGCTCTAAGAAGTAACTTTAGAATGTTGGCAGCTATGAGTACACAAATGTATATATTTATATTTTAGGGATTATATTCAAATCTAGTTTATAAGCTTTCAAATGCAGTTTCAATTATAAAATTTTTAACAAAAAATTATTCAAATTATTTTTATATTCGAATTATATTTAAATTTAGTTCACCTAAATGAGTTATTTTTAACAATACTGGAAATCATAACTATCTTAACATGAATGGAACATATTTATTTGAATGAATTTCATTGTTGTAGCAACTTTAAATCTATTGTAGTGTATTGATAGTGGTTTGTATTTTAGGAAGTTATAGAATGTCAAGAAAAACTAAAGCTGCAGTCAAAGGAATTAAAAGAGGCCTTGATGCAAAGAAAATCTGCTATGACAGAGTACACTGAAATTAGTGACAAGTATGTAAAGTATCTGCTTTTTGTATGTTTTTTGACCACTAAAAAATTACTAGGACAATCACTTGGGCTGACTTTTGTAGTATATGAGTTAAATATATACTAATTGTCAGCTCCAGTGTTCTTAAAAATACTTTTTAATTGTGGATGTAAAGATGGATCTAACTTTGGTAGTAAGCAGAAGTGCATACACACTAGTCAGTACTTTGAAAAGTTTCCAAGGTACTGGGGTACTCTAGAATTTCTCCTGTATATTTTTTATTGACATAAAATTTGACAGTTTCTATCATAGATAACAAAGATTAATGAAATTTTTAAAAGCATTAGAATTTTGCTTTTCTGTACAAATTCTGATTTTACCTATGCAAGAAATTCTATTTTTGAGCAAAATTTAGTTTAACATGTTAATGAAACTAACATAAAGTTATTTTTTCTATACTTAAGTAGATATCGAGTTTTTAATGCACAATATTGAAAATTTCTATTTTTATGTGCTTAATATTTTAGATATGCTAGAAAGTATGAAATTAGCTCCTTTTTTAATTTAAATTTTTTCTTTTATTTTTGGGTGAGATGTAATTATATATATATATATATATATATATATATATATATATATATATATATATATATATGTGAGAATAGATTTTATAGTCATTAAATTTACAATTTACACTGATTCATATTTTGGTTAACTTTTGATAAAAGAAGGGAAAAAGGGTACAAAGGATAAATGAGCATACATACTCTGTAACAAATTTATTTGTCAGGGAAGGATAAAATAATTATATGTATAATGTGTTTTAATATTCAGTTTGCCTTTTTTTAATATTTCTGTTTTGCATTTGGATCTATGGTAGTCAGTCAGCAAAGGCATTAAACTGATAGCTGAAGGGTTGTGTGTTTGAGGCTTTTGAATGCCAAATATAGTTGTGTTCACTAATCGCAGCTGGGGTATATAAAATAAGCAAGCAAAGCCTGGGGCATCTTCTGCTGGGTCCCTACTTCCAAATTACAGCTGACCCAGCAAGGGCTTTGTTGCTTGCATCCTTTAGCTGTACATGTTCCTTGAGGGTAACAGCTTTGCTGCTGAGATTGAATACTTCAGTTTTTGATCTGTGGTGTTAAGAAAATTTGGTATTCTACCTGCAAAATTGGGAGTAAAAAAATTTTGCATTTGAGGTAGCTTGTATTTTCCAATAATTACTTGAAAACATTTTCTAATGATGTACTCTTATAAAATAATAGGTTATCTGAAGTGAGGACATTAAAGCAAAAACTGTCTAGACAGCTTAGGGATAAAGAAGAGGAACTGGAAAATGCTTTACAAAAAATTGATGCCTTTCGCCAAGACATGAGAAAAGCTGATAAATTACGTAGAGAGGTAATGTATCATAAGTTTTTTTTTCTCTTGTAAGAAATTATCTGCAATTTATCTTTAGTTTATATTAAAAACTAAATATAATTTTTATATTTTTTTCTAAACTAATTTTATTAAATATTAAGATTCTTGGTGTTGCATTTATACAACATTCTTAAAAGCTGTTTTAAAACTTTGAAACTATATCTAACACTAGGCACTTTTTTTTTTACCTTCTATAATTTCTTAATTTTTATGATCAGTAGTAAATTTTGACTGACTACTTTGAAGATTTCTGACACACTTATTAAAATAATTTATTCTTTGATTAAAATATTTTAATTTAAAATTTTGTGCTTAATAAATATTTATGATACTGATTTAGATGTGAAATATTACTGTATAATTCATGCTTCTATATTGATTTGAAAACCTTAAATTATAATTAGTGACCAAAATGATTATTCATGTTTAAAATTTTATAGATCACCAATTATCTAAATTTCAGCTTTACATACTTAAATTTCTATCCTAATGATGTTATAATATTTGTGTGTAATCTATAAAATCTTATTTTTACTTTTTATACTAACACTTATTACCTTATTAACATAAATCTCTTCATCAACTTTTCATCTACTTCTCGGTAAGCTAGAACCATGAAATTTTGAACATGAATTCTTTCTTTATTACAATATATGAATCAATATTAAAAAAAGCCCCATCTTTGATGGAAATATATAGATCAGTAATATAAAGTAAATTCAGATTTGGTTACATTTTGAAATTTGTAAAGTTTTTATTTATGTTGCCATAGTTTATGTAATAAACAGAAAAGTTGCTAAAATCATCATTTCTACAAGAGTAATTTTGTGCACATTTTATTTAAATTCTTACTGGCTGATTTTTTTTTAAATTTTAAGTTAAATAAAAACATTTTTCACAGAGGTGTTAGCTAAAAAAATTATTTTTGTACATAGCTAAGGATTAATGTAAATTTGTTTTCTTACAATTTTTGTCAGTTATTCCTAAACATTTGGAAAGAGACAAAAGTTAAATCATATGGTGTCTTGTGAAATTTTGATTGTTTACTGAAAAAAAGCTTATCCCCAGTTTACAAAAGACATGTTAAATTTTAGCTTGAAACTAGACTGGAAGATTCTAAGTCTGATTTAGCAAAGGAACAGAGGATGCGTGAAAGAGTGGAAGAAAATTTTCGTCGTGTAGAATCCGAAATAGAAACTTTAAAGCGTCGGCAAGTAGGAAGAGCATTTTCTCCAGAACAGAATGAAAACACCCAAGACTATGGAAGGTAATAGTTGTTATTGTATTTTCTTTTATGAAAAGCTAAAAGATATTTAAAGATGAAATGGTGACAAGTTGAGTAATTTCTTACAGCTTTTAATGAGTGTAGAGCAGTATTGAAATATAACATTTTATTGCATGATTTAAATGTATATTAAACTTCTTGGAAGCAGTGTGTATCTATAACTTATATAGTTTCTATAACTTATAAATAGTTTTACAAACAGTTCATTACTTTATTATATAGCCACTGTATTTCACTTTAAATATATGTAGTTTGTTGATGTGTGCTATAGCCATTATATTCTTAGATTTAAAAAATTTTTTTCTCAGTGATTCAATACTATTATTATGGTCTAAAAATTTTGTTGAATATTGATTTTGTAACTTCATATTATACTATCTGCTTTGTGACCAAGCTTCAATCTTAGCATTTATAGCAATGTTATATGGTCTTTTGAAAACACTTAATTTCAGATATATTATGAAGCATAACAATACTATATTTGATTTACTCTTGTGCTTGATTAACAGAAACATACTTATATATTTTTTGGATGATGGGGGTGAGGGGGTGGATTGTTTAAGAAAGTCAAAGTACATATAAAAGAAATATAAAATCTGTATCCTAGATAAAAATATTAATTACTTTTAATTTTTCAAGCAATCCTACCTTTATTCTGAGCAATAGAATGTATTGTCAAGGAGAAAGGTGGAAAAGAAAATTAAAAAGCAGTTAGCCAATTAGAAATAGATAAAAATTAAACAACTAAAATAATTCTTGACTTAGGATCAAATTTTCCTGCCTAAAATCATTCCAAGGTCAACCTACTAAACTTACTATGCAAAATTTCATAAAAATTGATACGTCCATTTCAAATTAGGCAATTCCATTTTGCAAACCTACAGACATATATGCATACATAAGATTATATAGAAACATTTAAGATCACATTTTTGTTCTCCTGATGCTTTTCATAAAACAAAATTATAGTACAGTGGAGGTCATTGTTAAGTCCAAGAAGATGTAAAAACATTTCTAGAATAAGGAACAAAACTTGGCATTATTACAAAGAATTTATTATACTAACAAAACTTCCATTTAAGTAATTTTGATCACATTTGATCCCCATGATGCTTTTCATAAAAGAAAAAACAGTGAATTTGAATTTTTAAAAAATATTTTTAGTTCAAGTTGTTTTAATACTAACCTTAAGTAGTTTTATTGTAGTATGTACAAAGTTCACCAGAATTCACACCCATTCCTTGTGCAAGGCCGTACTAAGTTCAGATAGTGCAGAGAGTCTAAGCAGAGACTTTATTCTCTTAATAGCTGCACAAAGGCTCAATGATATTGATGATATCAGGGGACTGAGGACACCAGGTTAGATGTTCTTTTTCATCATCATGCTCATGTAACCATGTTTGAACACAACGAGACATGTGAACAGGCCTGTTGTCATCTTAGAACACAGACAGTTCTCCGGGAAAGAACATAAGCATAGAGTCTTAAGCGTAGGGTGAAGATGATCTGTGAGGGTTCAGAAGGTTGGTATTCATATCAGACATTATCTGCAGCAATGTAGTCCAGTGATTTCAAGTGACTATCCTTTTCAACACCCGTGTATTATGGTTCTTCAACTTTGACTTTGCCTACTGTTGTGCAGAAGATGCCTTACCCAGGTTTGTGTAGGCTGTCAAAACCCTTGACCCAGTGGTCCTTAAAACACCCACAAGGTTGGCTGTTCTGGTCACTGATGCTCTAGTGAGCTCCAATTGTCATGCCTCTTTTCACGTTGGAAAGGTTGGGCCAAATCAAGCTTTGCTGTGTTCAGAATTTTCTCATGCTACTCTCACACTGGGAAATACTTGACTAATACCTTCTCTTTTGCTGCAATTAAGTAGCACACTGTTGTGACACAAGGCTGCTGCTTGTTAGATGGTCAGAGGATGACTCATTTTTAAATGAGTGTTCCTATTATTTTGTCCTATACCTGTATATTTAATACTATGTTGTCATGCATGTACAAAGAGAATAAACTGCCTTTTCATTTCTCTTAATGAGCTTTATGTTTTATTTGTCTAATAGGTTAAAAACAGAGCTTGAAAATCTTACTATTGAGCACAAAGAAACTTTAGCACAGTTACCTTTAAAATATGAGGCTGAAATTAACAAATTGAGAGAACAGGTGCATGAGGCTGAATCTGTGAAGTTAAAAGCTGAAAATGAAGTATGTATTGATTTTATCTTTGTGTGCAGCATTTATACTTGTTTCTACAATTTTCTGTGGTACCAGTAATTAATCTTTTTGAGAGAAGTGAAATGTTTTTAGATATTGCATTTTGTTTTCTTCATTTATTTATTTCAATTACAGGTTGTTCTCCTAAAAGACAAGATTGAGCAGATACGTTCAGAAAGGTAAAGAAAATGTCTTCTGTTTATTTAATATATATATATATATATATATATATATATATATATATAAAAGAGTAAATGCTAGTTAGGATTTGATTTTTTTTTTCAAATGCCCAAGTATATTTTAGGAAATTTTGAAATTTTGATTTATATGTAAATATGTCTAGTTTAATCATTCTTTCAATTAAACCTTAGATTTAAATCTTATTTTAAATTTACATATTTAGTAGCTATTTACAAATGCAAAATTTAAAACTTCTTAAGCTTGGTTACATGCATTTTATTATATAAAATTGTATTAAAATGTTCTTAATAGCTCTAAATGAAAATACAGAGTTTTGCAAGTAATTGAATATATGAAACATTAAGCTCAGTTAATTTAAACATGCTAAACTTTAAACCTACATTTTATTTTTCATGCATGGCATATTATTGCCACTTTTGCATTAGACTTTTACAGTTTATTAAGTGTTAGGGATAGCATATTTAACTGCAATAACAATGTTTTCATCTAAACAGAAATCAATAATAATAATAGATTTTCAAATGATTGGCAATTTAGTTATTGAAATACTTAGCAAAGATTTAACTGTTTATCAACGTTATGGTGAATAAAGAAATTACAAAATTGTATATAACCCTCAAGTTTCATGCATATTTGTTAGGGAGGTATCAAATAATCAGCCGCTATTTGGTATTTTGCCTGTTTGCTAAATATTCAGTATGACCAAATACTACACAGATATTCGGATGAATAACTATAGCCAAATATTGTTAGATGTTTGGCTGAATAAATTTAAGATAAAAAGATTTTTTTAATTATTCTTTTAAATATGTACCATGAAGAAAATTGCAGAGTTATATTTCCCTGTATTTAATATTGAATCTAATATTCACTCAATTTAATTTGCCTAATACATATGTGTATTTAATAATGTTACATAAATGAAAAAATTTTGTTGCAAAAATAAACATTGGAACCTTTTATATTTAAATGGAAATATATACAGTTTTATTGAATATAAGTCTAAATACTATTTGAATCAACAATTAAAATTTCATGATATCGCAATTAAAATTTTTCCTTTGATAATATTATATTAATAATAATATGCAGTACTGATATGTGATTAATATAATTATAAATATCAATGTATTATAATATAATTATGTGATACAAATTATATATTTAAAACACAAGAAAACATGTCAAGTTATGAATATTTTTTATTTTATAAGTTATTTAAAATAAAATTTACAACTGAAAGTAAAACTTTAAAAAATAAGCAGCATAAAATATTCAGTTGTTTGCTAAATTCCTATTTAATACTATATTATATATTCCTATCTAATATTTGTTTTATTATGTCCTAATTATTATAAATATTTTTGATACATATTGAGTTGAAAGAGGTGAACAAAAATAGCTCTTTTACAAACTGTTAAAATATATGTAACACATGAGAGAAAAGAAGTTCCGAAATCCTTAAGATTTAAATTTGTACTTATTAATTATTATAGCACATCAGAACAACAAGAATTACTGAAAGAAATGAAAAGATTACATGAACGAGATAAAAGTATGCTGCAGGAAGAGGTGAAAAAAATGACTTCAGATTTAGAAAAAGTAAGATTTATACTGTGTATTGTAATAAACTGTAGAATAACTGCAAACAACATTCTGAATTCTCATTTTTATAGAATGAAAATTAAAAACATTAAATATTTTTGTCTTTTAAGGAAATTACACTTTCATTTTAAGTTTTAATATTGTTCTTATATAATATTTTTTATTCCACTTGTCTGTGCTTTAGCAAAACTTTAAAAATTGATTGTGGTATTTTTTTAACCAACTGTTTTATAATTATACTTGACACATGCCTAGATACAATTTCATTGAGGCTCAGTTTTTGTTATTTTCCAAAATTGGGTGGAAGGGAAAAAAAAAAGTAAAGATGACATATATTTCCACTCAAAGCAAAAAAAAAAAAAAAAAGCTGTATTATATATTCTGTATGTTTTGGTACCATCTTTATTAATTTTCACCCCCCCCCTAAAAAAAGTCTTGATGATTTTTTTAAAATTTGTATTACTATTTCATATGTTATTTACATAAAATAACTAATAAATATATTATTTATATAAAATAATAAATTTTCTCTTAGACTATATTTGGCAATAGCATTTGTGTATTCTACAGCAAGTTTCCAGAATTTTTATTGATCCAAAACTCTTAATATGGAAATGTGTTTTTGTACACATTTGGAAAATGTTTGTTTATTGGAAATAACATTTATTTTACCACATGTCTGAAATAGATTTACTGCACCACAGGAGTGGGAACCACTGGTCTAGGGTGAAGAAATTTGAGTTGCTGCTTCTTAGTTCCTCCATGGGCAGGGATTGACAGAATCCATATTATCCCACTTTATAAATTGTTAATACATATTGAGATATACTCTTGTATATTTTCTCATTGTTTGTTCTAAATGGTTGCATTGTATAGTCTTTTTAACACTTCAATTTTTCTTTTTTCTTTTAGTATGTTAAAGCATTACAAAAATCTGAAGAGGAAAGGAAGAGAATAGAAAGTGATTTTATTAACATAAGAGAAAAGAAAGAATCTATCACACAGTGGGAAGCACAAATTAGCGAAATTATTCAATGGTATGTATTTAAAAATATTTCGTAAGGCTCTAATGCAAAATATCTGAATTTAGTTATACTGTATGTAAATAAAAACAGGCCCAAAGTTATCTACAAAGTTGAATAGTTTTAATCTTTTATTATCCTGTTGCTACAAATTTGTGTAAGGAAAACAGAATATATTTCTGTAATAAACTTTTCTACAGTAAATACAATCATTTTTTTAGGGTAAGTGATGAGAAAGATGCTCGGGGTTATCTGCAGGCACTGGCCACAAAAATGACTGAGGAATTAGATGCTTTGAAAATGACAGGTGTACCTCCAACGTCAACAGTAGTATGTATTTCAAATATTTTTTAAATTTATAATACCTATTTTAAGTACATTGTATAACTACATTTTGCTTAAAATTATTGTATTCTTAGTGTGGCCGCTGACCACAAAGTGTTTGTAATAAATGATGGTTTTTATCAAGTCAAAAACTTGTGATTTATCCCCTTCAAAGAAGGGGAGTGGATGTTTTTTGACAAAGTAAAAGTGGATCTCTTTACTAAGTACATCTTCTGAAATCATGCTGAACAGTTGAATGTCATGGGGGTTACCGATGATTTGCACTGAGTTTGTTCATAGTGCCATGGAGTCATCAGGGACCAACTCTTGAGTTTTTAATGTCATGAATTCGCCAATGACCTAAGTAAAACAAATGCATTATAAATGATTACACAAATTTTTGTAATTAATATTTTACTAAAATATTCAATACATAAAATTCATGTTGGCAAGATGAGCAAACCATGTGAAAATAGTGGAGCAGTCAACGAATTATATAATATTTTGGGTCGCTTCAATTAGTGAGCTTTTAAAAGTGGTCATAGAGATGACACATGAAGATCATAACCTCCCCCTCCCCTGCATTTCTACCTGGTGTTTCGCTCAAGAAGAGAAGTCATTTTGGGGACTTGAACAGAGGAGGGAATATACTTACTCTCTTCATGTATGTTTTGTAAAAATGTAGGTACTGTATATAATATAACCATTAGTTAAGTCATAGCATCTTATGGTTGGGCAGTGTTTTACATTTGTTGAATTTCCCATGAATGTTGAAGTTTACTTTAATCTGCCTTTGCATTGTCAACTTGAACAATTGGACCATAAATTGTCCAAATTTTAATCATATTGTAAAGCTATACTTGTGTATTATGATTATTTGATTTTTAATTGTTTTAAATGGATTTTGAAATTCTTTGATTTTGAAATGCAGGAAATAAATGTTCAGTAAGGCTGGAAAAAAAGGGCAATGCAAATTTTAATTAGCAGTGAAGTTATTTTATAATATTTCTATACTAGAAATCTTTTTGGATGGCCAACATTTGTTCATACATGAAATAAAACTATTCAATCCTTAAGAATATTCTTTACTTGTGGTTATATTTCATGGCTAAGTGTATTGATCTTGCAAATGCATTTTTAGTTTAAATAAGCATTTTGTGTTTTTCTCTGGGTAAAATTGTAAGATTTTCAAGGATGGTGTTTTGGTAAGTACATCACAATTTTAGGGGATTGTACTATGTGAATTTATATTTTTAAAACATTGTTCTAATGTTTATCAGAATTCTTATTTTAACAAATTAAGTATATTGCATATAAGTTTGTTTTTCTCAATGCAGGAAAAGAATTGGCGAAATCGCCGTTCTCAGAAACTTGATAAAATGGAATTACTAAACCTGCAGTCAAGTCTTCAAAGTGAAATTCAAGCCAAACAAGAGATAAGTCAAGAATTAAGTAAAGTTCGTGCAGAGCTAGTTGCAGAACAAAAGTAATTATTCTATTACTTCATTCCCATTGAACACCTTTGACTCTTCTTCTGTATATTAAAAAAAATTTCTGTTAATCAAAGATTGGTTTTTGTATTTTATTATTTAATTTTGTCAGTTGTTCAAAGCATTTGATCTGTTTTCTATTTTTTGCATAGCTGTCATCTATGTTTTGCATAGCAATTTTTCCATACAATGTATGAATTTAGATCTTAGTACAGTGTTGATTATAAAAAACAGGATGACATACTTTCAAATTCTGGATTAAAAGATTTATAAATTTTCAAAAATAATCAACAAAATTATTGTTATGAGCAAAATTTTGATAATATTTTTGAAAGAGGCTTAATCAGCATCATATAATCTATTTAAACATGGAAATTCAGAAAAATAAATTGCATGTAGTGCCTTTTTGTTTATTATTCATTTGATAAATATTTTGTTTCTGTATATGCAGAGATTTTATTTTTCTAATTGTTAGTTGCACTGTTTTTTCGTTGAACATCATGCTAAGAAAGTGAGCTGTGTTTGACCTCCCCCTATCAGTGTGTATACCTGGTAGATATCCTATTGGCTGCCCTAGAAATTTGGCCATTTGTGTGCATGCATACACTGTCAACCTATTAACCCCAACCCTGTATATATATATAATATATATATATATATATATATATATATATATATGTAGTTATAGAAAAATGAGTTCATATTTAGCTTTATATATATATCGATAATATAATTTATACATTAAGATCACATGCCAGTAAAGTTGTACTAATTTTAAAATTTGAATGTTGGCAGCTATGACTTTAACATTAAAAAAAAAAAATTATATTTCCAGCATATATAACTGTAATTGTATAATATTTTCCAGGGAACACAAAGATTGTTTGCAGAAGTTAGAACATTACAGACGAGATATCATTAAGAAGGAAGCACAAATTAAGGACCTTCAACATAGGCTTGATTCAGGAGACAGCTGTAAGTCAATTCACAATATTCACCACTCCATAAACAATTCAACTTAATACAGTTTAAATTTAACTAAAATACTCTATAGAACAATTATTTGCTATCATTTTTATTCTCTAAAATTATTTAAACATTTTAATATTTAATCTAGTTTTAGTTAAGATTTTGTCATATGCATAATTTATTAATATTTTATAAAAAATGACTGAATAATCATTTTTAGTTGTAATTTTAGAAGTTTTAATATGCAGTATGAGTACTCTAAGTGACTAACATGTTATTCAAAGACATAAGTCTATTATTCATCTAACAATTTCAGTTCAGTATAGTTCTTTGTTCTTCCTCTTTCTTTAGCTGTATTTAATATTTTGCTGTTCCTTTCTTATTAACTTAGCTGCTGATGTTGGAGAACTTCAGTGTCAAAATGGTAACTACTTATACTAAATAATTCTGCCATTTGCTTGTTAATTTTCTTTTGTAGTCTTATTTCTGCTGAGGAAATTTTAGCTTGCATTAAAATCTTTGCTTTTAACATGCTAATGCTTTGAGTTAGAAATGCTGCCTTGAAATATCAGCTACTGTTTAGTTTAAAATTTTGTTAAATTAAATTTCTTGTGTATAGTTAAATACTACGTTTTGTGTGAGTAACATAATAAAAAATTTGTGAATAGTTGTTTGCGTATATAATATTTGTTAACTTTCAATATTAAAATATTCAATCCTATAAGCATTAAATTTTCTAAGAGTTCATGAAATATCTCTGTAATATAAGAACAATGTGGCCACTGATGATGGAAAATTAGGCAATTGGGTAATTGTTAGAGTACTTTAGAATTCTAAAAATTATCAGTTCAATTTTTAGGATTCTGCAAAATTAAGGGAGTTTTCCATATTTTACCAACCCAAAGAATAAAATATTTGAAAAATTGGTTAAGGTTTTTTTTTTTTTTTTTCATTTTACAGTAATGTTGTTTTTGAAAAATTTTAATTATGTATGTTAAATTATTTAGGTATTTTCCACCCCAATTAAAATTTACTATAAAAATTTCTTACTTATAAAGTTGCATTCTTCATATTTATGTTAATGTAGACTAATTGGATAAGAAATTACGACTGTAATACATTCACTGTTCATGGAAAATTGACAGCTTTAACAAATCAAAATTTGACATTTCTACTTTTAAAGTGTAACAAAATCATTAGACACATCCAAATGGAAAAATTGAGGTAGTAAATACCTAAAATTAATTTTTTATTTATAAAGATGTGAAAAATGGTGAACCTTCCCTGTAGGGACACAACCTTCTCTAAATCAAAATTTAGCACATTTCTTGGAAATGTTATAACTGTAATGTGTTGGGAAATTTTGGGAAAATCACGAGGGAAACATATATTAAGGTACTTTTTCCTTTGACTTTGGGGCCACTAAGGAGAATTAGGTAATTGGTGAGATTGCTTTACAGAGAAAAGAATGTTTTGTTGAATGCTGAAAATTCTTAACTGAAATAAAATGATATGCTTGCATTATTTTAATACTAAGCAATAATACTTCAAAAATTTTAAAAATTAATATTTTAAATACTAATATTTTAATTGCATTTTTGTTGTCAAACATACTTTCTAACAATCTTGCAGTCTTACAATTTTCTATTCTTGAGTGATAGTTTTAAAATTTCTACTTTCATTACTATAAGATATTTTTTTTCTTAATTTTTGCCATGCTTTCATAGGAGATACAGAACACAAGCTTTTAATTGATGGTAATATATGTCCCCCTATTTAAATAAAAGTTTTGTCTAATATGTTTCCTTTAAAACTTCTAATCTTTTGACTTTTTTTTTCATTTTTCCGTATCATTATTGAAAAGCATGTTTGTACTATGTTATGCAAATAATGAATGACATTTAAAATTGATTGTATTACTATCAAAATCAATTCCTAAAAATTCATGAGACTTTTGCTGAATTTTCTGATTTATTTTGCCTATATTTGCATTTGCTTTTTAGTTCTTTTATAGACATAATTTATGTAAATGGCTGCAAAATTAAATATATTGTGACTTTGATGGATAACTCTCTTTTAGCTGAAAAAGCGTTCTATAAAAATTGCATTTTTTTTGCAGGATCAGAAAATCTAAATTATTTATTAAATGAGGAATATCAAATACATTTGGTGGGAATGATATTTTAGAATGTTATATTTTTGAGATGTTTTCAACATTTAAAGGTTATTCCACTAACCCTTTTACTGTGGTGCCTCAATTTTCTAATTTACTTGCTCAGATTAGGGCATGATAAAAAAATTTTGAATGCAGAAGACAAGGAATTTTACATAGCTAAGCTTAACTTAAAAAATTCGTATAATATTTAACCTCTAATTGTTTTAATTTTTCATAGACACTTCTGACTATTTTCTGTAAAAATGATAAAACATTTAACATTTGACTTACTTTTATTAAACACCACCAAAAATACTTATACAAAATTTTAATTCTTACAAATATTATAAATAAAATAAAATATATATTAAAAAATTTATTTGTAGCAAAATAAAACATTATTTAAACAATTGACTATGTATGGTAGTTTTTGAAGAAAGTGAGTGCACAATGTCATACATTGCATATTTTACAAGTATAAAATGTTGTTAACATTTCATTTCCCTTTTTACAGTTTGTGAGTTAACTAAACATCTTTTACTGCATATTTTGGTTCATATTCATTTAAAATGACAACAAAATTGTTAGCCAGTAAATTTCATAGGAGAAGGCTTTGCTGTCAGTTGTCTGTCCAATTGTTCTATTGATATTTTTCATGTTCAAAAATACCATATATTACTCCTAAACAATGAAAAAAATATTAAAAATAATTTCAAAATATATATGTGTACACAACCAGATCCTTTAATTTACATTAGTTACTATTCCGATTCTCAAAGACTGTGCTGGGAAAAATTAAATATAAAACAACTTTCAAGATATGATGTTAGCATCCTAAACCACAGATAAATTCAACAGTAGACTTGAAATGCTATCTAGGGGTAGAAAAAAGTACAGAAAAATTTATCTACCATAAAGACTCAAATATGAGTCACTTGTTCTGAGCAGAAACTTAACAAGCGGCTCAAGAATAAACAACTTGTGATTTACATTCACTGCTGGTGCACTAGTGAGCTAACCATGTCACTTGTTCTGAGCAGAAACTTAACAAGCGACTCAAGAATAAACAACTTGACTTGTGATTTACATTCACTGCTGGTGCACTAGTGAGCTAACCATCCTAACAGTATTAAAGCTATTGACAGATTAAATTTTTTTTTAAAGAATATTAATAAGTTAACTTTAGCTTGAATAGTATTGTAAATCAAAATGAAGAATTAAAATGATGCAAAATTATTTTTCCATAATTTGGTCTGATAATCATGGATTTTTTTTGATAATCCTCAGTAATATTGAAATATTAAAAAATTGACAAAAATCTTGTTTTATTGAAATTTATTAATAATGTTCTAAATCAGTTTTAGATCGTCCTTCGTCTCGAATGTCATTTTTGGACCAGTTTTTAAAAGATACATCTCAGAGATTGGCTCATAGTGATAGTGGTGAATCTGCTGGTGCTGGTGATGAAGCTGATGTTGAAGATAATCAACCAGCTTCTGGTGGCAGTAGTAAATCAACTGCTTCAGAAGCTAGTGCTGTAAGTCTGTCCTGTACTCATTTCTATGCATTACAAAAACTTTCTTAAAACTGATTGAGGGCAGTCTGATAGTAAAGGTACAGGTGACTTATACAGTGTATGTATAATATTGATGTAGTTATATCCTTCAATACATTTGGGATTTTAGTAAGTTAGAATGAAGGATTGTTTTGTTCAACTCAATCAATCTTCTGAAAAGCAAGTAAACCTACTGGTATCTCTAATGACAGAATATGCAAAGTTTAAAGTAGCTATAAGATTTTTGCAAGCCAAAGGAGTTCTTCAAAAGGAATTTCATGTGAGTGAGAGTGCAGGGTGTTAAAGTATCATATATTTTAAGCCGAAAGGAAATCAATATTTGATGACTTTTAAGAGGGATCTCATATGCACCAATAATTTGTGTTCCAATAACATTGTTGGTCCAATAGTAATGGGAGGTCCTTTAACATCTGCTTTGTATACAGATCCAGGAGTATTTGAGAAACCCTGTTCTAGAATATTTCATGCAGCATGACAAATAGTAGTATTATGAAGTGATGTTCAAATTATAAAGCTGGGATAAATGTGTGTCCATATTCAATAAGATGTTGATAAATAACCAAAAATGTATAGTCTTTCTTAAATCTGTTAAATTTTCTTTTCAATTATAACACTTAGTGTAATTTTGCCTTGTACCTTTATTATCGGGCCACCTTTATTTATAATTATAAATTTCATCTTCAAATAAAGGATGTTAAAATGGTATTAACTCTTAATAGACAAACTTTTCAAAGGTCTGTCTATTAAGGGTACACATTTTACATGTTATAAGGATACACAAAATTTACATTTTTTTCCCATCTAATTTTAATTAAGCTGTGTTGATTTTGCTTTTCTGTCTGTGTGTGTATACCCATTAGTTGTCCTGTCAATTTAGTAGTGTTTAATAAAATTGCTGTGCTTTGAAACCTTTCATACTTGTACAAAATTGATTATAAGTACTGAAGTGTAAAAAACAAGTCCTTCTTCCCCTATTTTTTGATTTTATTATGTTTTTAATTCTTTCTAGGAAAACTTTACCTTCTCACCTGTCATAGATTCAAGACCTGTAATCAGCCTTTTGACTCCAAAGGTATAATTTATTTTAATTATAAAGTTGTTGTAAAGAGCGCTTTCTTCTTTTTAACAATGAAATGTTATTCAAAGGATCAATGAAATCTTATTAAAAGGATTACCTGTTACAAATTTCAATCACTGCATATTCCTGCTTTTACATGTATATGCATAGTTTGCGTTATTTTTTAAGCATGTTAGTATATTTTAACTTTATTAATACAAACGAGTGAGGTATTCTGAATAAAGCAAAAGTTGATATAGTACTTGTAGTAAATAGTTTATTATATTTTATTCTATGTAAATATCTTTTAATAACTTAATTCTGTTATTTATAATTTAGCCCAAAGCTCATCAGTTTTTGATCAGGACTTTTCCATCACCAATTAAATGTAATCATTGTACATCTCTTATGGTTGGTTTGTGTCGTCAAGGGGCTGTTTGTGAAGGTATGTATCAAGTGTCATAATTAACTGAAAATGATATACATTATTTGCATTATATATATATACAAATTTTAACATTTTCTTTTTCAGTGTTGGTAATTTTAACAAATCCTTTAACCGGATGTTTAAATATAGATCAGAATTATAAAACATTTGGGAACTTGGATGTATCTAAAAGTGTATTGAATGTATGATGTTTAGCTCATTTTAAATTAGGGTCATAGTTTTTTTTCTATATTAAAGGAACTGGTTTTTTATTTACACTTTTTTAAAATTAAAATTAGTTATTTTAGCCATGAGAAAAAAGTTATTTAAAATTTAAATTGTGTTTGTAATTATACATCTATTTATGCTTATTGATAGATGCATGGCTTTCTTTCAGTTATGCAATGTAATAACTTCAGGCAAACTTAGAATATTATTAAAGAAAATTTTAACCTTAGTAACCTTGCATAATCAGTGTTTGTGCTGTAGTCCTAACCTGCATCCCAGGGATCCACTATGGATGAAAATGTAGATACTGCAGGAGGGGGAGAGTAGTTGTTTAAATTTTTAAGTAAAAATTTGCATTAAGTAAAGATGTTATAATTTAACAATATCAACTGCTTTTAAATGTCCTGAAGCACTATCATTATTTGTGAAGCTGACATGTCTCAAAATTACTCTTTTGAAAATATGTACAGCCTATTGTGAACATGAAATCAGAAAAATTCTATTTTCCTTTTTTTTTGTTGGTAATTCTTTTGTTTTGTTGCCATTTAATTAAAAAAAGTAAAATAAATAATGAAAATATCCCACAATGATTCCTACATCAGACAGGCCAACTACTCCAGAGTTGCTCCGGAGAAATGAGAAAAATTGATAACGCTGGAAACTCCTCAGATTGTTCTGGAAAATAACAAAACTTGAAGAGCTAAAAATTACAATTCAGCAATTAAATACAATGTTTTACAAAAAATAATGCTGAATATTACTCTTTCCACACAGTAATGCATGTTAAAAGTTTTCATTACTATGCAGAATAATCAAACTGAATTTAGGGCAAATTTGAGTAGACAAACTAGAATCTCTGATGATAGAAAATGGAAATATTTTAATCGGGGTCAATGTTGCCATAAGAAACCCTGTTCTGAAATATAAGTAGTTAAAGCTAAAAAAGCTACTCATAAATTTTTAAATGCATAAATTTTAATTTACCTTTTACAATTTACTACTGTGTAAATATTTTAAATTTAGTTTTAATTTAGAAACCAATAAGATATGTACTTATGTATAATCTATAATTAGCATGTTAAAATTTCAAACCATGCTGTTTCTCCTGACACAAGTGCCTGAATGTTGGCATGTCTGCTACACAATCTATATTAGTGATCTCCATGATGTGAAATCTTTTTAAGAAAATATGTGAGGTGTACAGAAATGTGTTTCAGGATTAGGTATAAGAATGGTCAAATGGTCAGAAGCATAAATCTGAAGAATTCTATTGTATGTGTGAAGTAAAATATAGGTGATGGATAGGGAAGAAAAAGAATGGGATTATTGTTAATAATTCTATTCTTTTTCTTGTCTACCCATCATCTCTATTCTGTCATACCCCCTGCCACACGTGCATAAAATCACACACAATTTTTGAACTGTTGGTTAGAAAAGGAGTTTCTCTAATTGAGATTGCAAACTTTTTCAAGGTCTGTATCCCAAAAGTTTTGACATTTAAAAAAAAAAAAAAAAAACAAAAAAAAAAACAAAAAAAAAAAAACACTTGTTCCCTTAACTCTCTCCCTCTCTCTCCTTTTTTTTTTTTTTTTTTTTTTTTTTTTTTTTTATATATATATATATATATCAAAATTTAATCCTGAAATTGTAAATTTTTAAATCGTTTTACTTAAGGTTCTCTTTAGTTCCATGGACCTGGAATTTTGTCCTCCTATTACATATTTTTCAAAAATTATAATTTTGGACCATGAGAAGTGAAAAACTTGAAGATTAGTCAAAATCTTGAGGCTGAATTTTGGACATTTATAATACTTTTTCAATACTATGTGCAGATAAAAGTAAAAATTATCTTTTAATGAATTGTGCATTAAAGTAACATTAGAATAATTTTCAGTGAGACATTTTATTATATTTAGCTCTCATGTATAACATAGATAGTAATTTCTTTTGTCTTGTTCTGAAATATTTCAATTTATTTTAGTATGTGGATTTGCTTGTCATGTTACTTGCCAAGAAAAGGTTCCTGCTGTGTGTCCTGTTCCTTCTGATCAAAGTAAATATGTTTTATTCAGTTCAAGGTTTTGGAATTTAAGAAAAACATATAGAGAAATTTAAAATTGGTTATATAGACTTATGTTTAATTAATGTAATTTAGCTCTCAAAACTTCCTGAATATTAGTTATAAATTATTTTGCTTGTCATTCTCAATTTCTAAGAAAAGTTTAAATAAATGAATAAAATAATAATAAAATTGAGTTTTAAAAAATTTAGAGTTATACTTTTAAGGGAACAACTTGAAATACATGTTTTGTGAAGCTCTAAATATAGGTAATTATAATATTTCATTTAAAGAAAATATTTTTCATACTGAAACTGTTTCAATAACATTATTTAGGTAACTTTTTCATTGTTTTCATCAAAGAAACTCTCCATGACAAAATTTATTAGTACAAATACTTTTAGGTTATTTGTTTATGTTTCAATTAACTTCTTATTTCACTTAAAAATTAGTTTAATTTGAATTTAATAGTGATTTAAAAAATATTTATTAAATTTGTTTTCCTACAGTCAAGAGACCTGTAGGAATTGATCCAACTCGTGGTATTGGTACTGCTTATGAAGGTTATGTCAAGGTAAGTATTACATAATGAAAATTTTGGAATTAGTTTTCTATTTCTGAAAAAACTACTTCAATTACTGTTTCTTTTAATCCATTCATATCTCAAATCAAAGGCAAAATAAGAGTAGTTATATGGATTATTTTGACACGAAGACAATTTAAGTCTTGTAAGGAATTTTTAGTAAGATGAAGACAAATTAAAGCTTTTAAAACTGTTTCCAATTTTAGTTTTTTTTTTTTAAATTTTATTTGTAGTTTTTTTTTTTTTTTAAATATGTAGTTCTTATAACTAGACTTCAAAAAGCCTGTTATTTGAGATTTAAATTAACTAAAGAATACAATAATTGTAATAAACAAGAAATATTTCTTCTGTTTCTTTAGATAATGAGGAATTTTCACGTTTTCTAATTTTATTTTTAAACAATAGAAGACAAAAAAGTAAGCAAGACAGTACCTTTTTTCATTTTATTTGGGGCCTTAATTAGGGATTTCTAATGAGTTTCCTATCAGACTCATTAACGTCTCTCGAAAACACTTTTTCCTCTGCCTAGTTTGTGACGTCACAGTTCATGAATACACCGACTGCCTCTGTTGTTTGCATGGGAGAAGGTGACTTTTTAATTTGTTTCTGTTCAAAGATTCGCATAAACAGAAGTTTTTTTTATTATATCTGACATTAAAAAGTCATATTCTAAATACTGTATTGTGCCACTCTGTACAGATACAACAATGAATTGTAATAAAAAGATAGTTTTCAGTGCTCCCAGTATACATAAAACTTAGACTAATGCTATGAAAAGAGATGAGAAATTAAACCCCAAATTATCATAAAAATCATCTCTTTGGATTTGTGATGACCATTTTACTATAATTAAACCTTTGCTTTTTTTTTTTTTTTTTTTTAAGTGCTGTTGGTTAACCAGTGTTGTTTTTTACTTTAAAAAAATTCCTCATTTTGGAGTATTTTCAGAAACCTTAGTTACTTTATAATGAGTTTATGAAGAAGGATATAAATTGCAATAATTATTTAATACATAACTCAAAAAAATTCTGTATTCTCAAGGTATTTAAATATTTTGTTGGGAGATACCTACTTTCATGTATATAGAGGTTCACACTGTGACATCTTTCAATTAAATTGGATGCTAATTTGAAAAAATGTATAAATATATTTTGTTAAATACTCTACTGATATTACTTAAAAATTGTAAATTTAATTCCAGAAACTATATAAATTTTTTATTTAACATTTATATTAAGCAATAAAAATGTATTAATATTTAATATCTAAATCAAAAGTAATACAATCTTTACTTAAGTATAAAAAAATACTATGAAGAATCTGAACAATACATACATTTCAAAAAGTAATTTGCGATTGTAAAATGAATTTTATATTTATAATTAAAGAACAAACACACAATATCAGTTTCATATTTCAGCACAAACAAATAAAATCTGGGTATTAATTTTTCTGAAATTTATGCATCATTATTTCCTCTGCCATCAAAATCATTATAAATATTTACATAAAATATGCCAATGTATATTTACTCTTTCCTATTACATTTCATATTTGATTAAATTTATGGGTACAAGTTATTCGTGAAGCCTATGCTACTCTTAAAATGATTCAAAAGTGCATAGCCCATACTGTTTATGTACATATCAATTTATACTTATATAATTTGATAAAATTTCTTTATTCATTTCTATAAATTATTTAATAAAGAAACTTTAATGCAATATAGCCATGATTGTTTTGATTAATCTTTTTTGAGTGTAAACATGAAATAAATGGGTATTTTTACAATGGCGATCTGTATAATCATACATGATGGGGGTTTTACTACATAATCTAAGTGTTTTGATCCAAGAATGCTTTTTAATATAATATTTCCAACAGCATTATTAAATACTTTTTAGATATTTTTTATTTTACCAGATAAAAATAACATTCATACATAACTTCCAATTAAAAGAAATATAAATACCTTCTCTAATTTTTCATTTAAACATTACTTCCATCTCTATATATAAAACATGATACTGCAACAAAAAATGTGCATATGTGCATAACTATAAATATGCTTTAACTGTAACTATGTCATATGTTTTAACTATAAATATGTCATAACTATGTTTGACATGTTTTCAGTGTCTAAAAACAGAAGAGTAGCCGTGGTTAAAATTAATAATAGAGCACTTATATTTGAAGTAAAGGAAGATAAACTGAAAAATTATTTTACATAGCGTAAGGTTTTGATTCCTCTTATTTCCGCTCCCAATATATCCAGCTGAATGATGGCCGAATGGTTAGGGTACTGGCCTTCGGAACTGGAGTTCGTGGGTTCGAATCCCACTATGGCATGGATGTTCGTAGCCGTTCGGAATCGGCTTTAAGCAGTAGTTCCCATCTCATTAGCCCTCGTGTTGCAAAAAGTAGATCGTAGCGCTCCAAAACCAAACTAAACCCAATAAATCCAAATTATTTCCAAAAACAAAAATATTGATATGCTGTAAATTTTAATGAGATTGTCAGACTGTTCTTTGGTATGAGAGATATTTCTAACAAATGTAAATAGAAATATTATCGAGATTGGTAAAATTATCATAGAGGTCGGAGTAGAAATAATTATTGGAGACTTGAAAATTTTAAAATACGAGCAAAGCACAATCCATTATTATATCCACTTGCTAACAAAAATGTCAACATTGAATATCATGAACTGTGACTTCACAATCAATTGCGGAGTGTTTTCGCGTCACATGGTTTTCTTTTAACTTTAAAATTAATTTTAAAAATGATGGATCCCTTTTTAAAAATATTTGAGAACGTTTTTAGAATTGCCAGAAAATTATTAAATTGTTCCATTTCCCCACATGTGAAAATTCCTCATTACTATAGACTGAGGTATCACACTGTAATATCTTACTTTCTTTTACAGTATTTTTTATTCTGTAGAGTTAAATTCAATATACTAATTCTAATTTTGTGTAAAAGCTCTTATTCTAAATAAAATATCTGAATTTAATTGTAATTTGAAATATTAAAAACTTTATGAAAATTGTTAATTTGAACATTGGCTTTTAAAATTACATTACAAATATGTTCCTTTGCTGTGTGAAATAGAAAAAGTTGGAAAAAATTTGATTTTCTAGGGAACTAATAAAACATTCTCATATAGCTGTACAGTTCCTATAATTCTTTTAGAAAGATATTTTGCTACAGATGGCATATTTTATTTAATCAAAAAATAATATTCATGAAGTCAAGGTATTTTTTTATTATTGAAATAAGAAAGGGTATAAGGTTTATATTAAAGATATTTTTTCATTGTTTGCATATTTTTTATGTACTTTTCCTATTTCTAAAGTATGTTTTATTTTATCTTTAAAGATTCCTAAGCCAGGTGGTGTCAAGAAAGGTTGGATGAGGCAGTTCGTTGTTGTCTGTGATTTTAAATTATTTTTATATGATTTAGCACAAGACAAAAGCACACAACCTAATACTTGGATTTCTCAAGTTTTAGATATGAGGTTTGTGTTTGACCTTTTAAAACATTTTGCAGAAATAGTGTTTATTTTAAAAAATGTGAAAATAATAGTGTGAAAGCCCAAAATTAATCTAAATTTAAGATTTAACAACTTGCAATCAATATATATTTAATATAATTTTGGAAATTTATCAATTCCTTTTTTTTTTATAGCTATTTCACCAACAATTTCATTGATATTATAAACGTAAATGACACTTTACATTAATGTATTAAATGTAAATCTATTGAAAATAAAATTGTCTTTAAAATGTGTTGTTTAGTTATTTCATTAACAGTTTCTTATGTATTATTAAAGTAATTTGATTTATATTAATTTTTCAGAGACGAAGAATTTTCTGTGAGCTCTGTTTTAGAATCTGATGTCATCCACGCTAACAAAAAAGACATTCCTTGTATATTTCGGGTAATAAATCAGTTTATTATATACTCTATAGTTTTCTATATTCCCATCTATGCTTGTTAGACATTGTTATATTTAGTGTTAAACATTATTAAAGTCATTAATAGTTGAATAGCCATTCTTTTATGAATTATCTGTAATGATATTATTTGACATCAAGTTTTTGGACACAATTAAAAAAATTTAATCAGCTAAAAAAAACTTATTATTAGAAGTTAGACATTTTAATGTAGCTTTATAAATTTTTATAGGATAGTTTCATGCTAAACATCTTATGTTTATTGTTTACTTTTTTACACTTTTTATGCATTCGTATATGTTTAAGCCAGTTTGTATATCTTTTGTAATTTAAGTGCATTATCTGTTAATTTTATTTCTTATGTAAAGTATGTTTCTTATGTAAGTTGATAATCTTATTTTTTAATTTGTAAGTAATAGAATTAGTGCATATTTATGCCCCCCCCCCCCAAAAAAAAACCCCTACAATCTTCATTGTTACATTTTTATCTCTGAAAGAGGGAAAAAAAGCTATTCTGGTCTTCTTTTTTTTTTTTCTAGGTAACAACATCAATGTTAAATCCTCCTGGGATAAAAAATCACACATTAATGCTTGTGGAAAAAGAAGGGGAGAAAAGCAAGTGGGTGGATGCCCTTAATGAACTTCACAGAATATTGCGTAGGAGTAAATTGGCATCCAAATCTGTAAGTATTTTCTGTTAGTCATCACATCCTCAATTTTTTGATTTACTTGCAAAACATTTAATGTATTTTTTTTTCATTAGGTATTTCAAGCTAAAGAAATTTTGGATAATACATTAAGTGTTATTAAGAATGCTACATCTGCTGCAGTCATAGGTATGTCTTTATTATTATTCTGTTAACCCATTAATTCTTGAACCATTTCTGTTGAATTTATATTGATGAATATATTAAATCTAAGTCAATGGCTACCAAATTTTATGAAGCCTCTAAACAACTGCACTATTTTTAAATCTTTCTGTGAGCTATTGAAAGGTTACCAAGACAGAAGTTTAAGAGATGTTTGGATTTTAACTGACAGTTGTCTCTATGTAGAGCCTTTCTGATTGAACACGTGGGGGGAAAAGGACAAGCTTGGATATTTTATTTCCTATTTCTTTGTGACACAACACTTTGAATATCCTATGGGTGCTATTCCATGTTGGGTTGCATGGCATTGAGCAAATTGATATCTTGGCTGACTGCTTCTGCCAAATTCATGCATGGAGTTAAACAGTTACTTTCTCTGAGATCTTCTTAATTAAAAGTATGGAATTTAATAAAATTAGGAAATCACCCAATTATAAATGGTATTTTGCTAGAGGACCAGTTAGGTCTCTTCAGTTCAAGCATAAATTTCTCAGTTACCAGCAGATGACTGTTACTAGTGGACATACAAATGAGCTTGATTTTCCAGCAAGGATGGAAGCTCTTTCTAGATTCCCATTAATGCACAGCTTAAAAGGTGGCATTTCCCCCTTCCATTTACTTGGATGTTTAGGTTTAACAAAAGAAGACATATTAAAGAATCTTATTTCATTGACTTTTTGGAAACTTTTGGGATTCATGAAGATGATCTATAACAAGGCTAGACAATCTGTAATTAGTAACAACAACCAAGACAGAAATAAGAGCTTGTTTCTTACATTTGTTTATAGGCTATAATCATACATTTCTAGGCTGAGTGCTGGCCGAACGGTTAAGGTGCTGACCTTCAGTACCAGTGTTCGTGGGTTCGAATCCCACTGTGGCATGGATGTTCATGCCATTTGGAATTGGCTTTAACCCATCCACTGGCCACCCTCCCCACCTTTTTCCCTTTCAAAACAGTCACCCTTTTCGTAAATTCCAGACGGAACTTACCGTACCATACTAGAGTTGCCGGTTTAAAAGTTGTCAGGCTACTTTTAAATTATTTTCCCTGCAAGGTAAAGGAGTTCCATTACGCAAAATTAGTTTCTTTCATTAATTATCGCTTTGCAATATTTTTTTTTCCTCAAAAGTGTGCGATACGAGTTATACAAGTGCAAACGAGAAGGGGTCGACAGGTCCGGTTTCGAACAGGAATTCGTTGTCGAACCCCCGTCGACGCGTCCGTTCAGTGGGTTAAGCAGTAGGTCCTGGTCTCATTAGCCCTCATGTTACAAACCACTCCAAACCAAACCAAAGTATACCATACATTTCTAGTAAATATGAAATCAATTTTAATAAAACTGCATGTAAGAAAAATAAATTTAAATTGATTTTCACATGAAAAAAAAAATTAAGTGTCATTAGAAATAAACTAGAAATATCAGAACAGAATGTTCTTCAGATTTACGAACTTTAAATGGCACTACTTTTTGTCATCAAAAGTTTGTTTGAAGAGTAGGTAGTGGTTGTTATTCAGATACAGTTTTCCAAAGGTTCATTAATCAATCTGTTTCTGTATTTGTTTTATGAATTTCATTCTGGAAAATGAAACCTTGCACAAATATGTAGAGCTGCACACTGCCTTCACTTTCAGACCAGCCTGTATTAGAATTGGACTTATTTTTTAGCAACAGTAAGGCAAATATTTTTAGAACTTTGAAGAAGTTAATTTTAAAATATATAGCAATGTTTAAATCACTTTTATTTTATTTTTTAAACTGTTTCATTCTTCTACCTTGTGCATTTTAGATTATAATATTCTTTAAATTATTGGATTGAAATTTTAAAATTTTGTGCTGATTATTTATCTTTTAGGTGGGTAGGTAAAGAACATTTAAAAGGAATTTTACTTATTAAAATATACATAGTTAAATTTCATCCTTCAAATATATTAAGTAATGTTAATTAAAAAAAAAAAAATCTCATTGATTGAAAAGGAATTCTGTAAATAAAATGTTTTTGAATTATCTGATTTATTAATCTTATTTAACACTGTTAATTCTAATATCATATTTTCTTCTATTTTTAACTTTAAAAAATTCTTTGATTTCAGATGCAGAAAGAATTGTTTTAGGGACTGAAGAGGGCTTATATTGTGTTGATCTAGATAGAGAAGGTGAGAAATTTAATCTTTTTCCATTTGATATAAATTTTTTCTTTAAAAGTATGTATACAGTCCTTATTTTATATTTTCAATTTTAAAATATCTCAAACCTTCTTAGTTCTAATTAAAAGTACTTAATAGGTGCTTAAAAATGCTCCAGTTAGGCTTTCAGAGAAGTAAGCAGAAAGCTTCCTTCTGTCATTTTTGTTTAGAAATGCATTTTAACACATATGCGTGAACGGGTGATTACCCACTTGGTGGGCCAATCGTTATCTACGGGAGCGAGTAATCTTCCTTTTGCGCAGAGTGTGTGTTATCAGCAGGAAAGGGAGATCACCACTATTTTTCACCTAAATTTCGTCCGATTCCCCCGCTATGCACGTATTACCGCATTTGCCAAGACTGCATATAATGTGTTAAAAATGTGTTAGACATAAAAGGACAATTCCCTATAATTAATGTATGACTAAGTATGATTTTGTAAGACTTGCTTGAAGCAATGAAAGAGCTATGTAAATTCTTTATTTTTCTATTTGTCCTTACATATATTGGCTTTGCATTTTATACAATATTTAATTATTTTATCAGTGCTATCAGTTATGCAATTAACTACAATTTAATTATCTAGTACTTAATTAAGGATTAACTTATTTAACATCAATCTTTGCAATAAAATTGGATGCTGGCCCCGAAGCCCCTAGGGCCTTTTCTCTGGAGATCATTGCTACAAATTATCCAAGTTATAAATGGATCCACATTTTTACACTGTTTTGCAAATAATAGTAATGCTGACTCTGGTCTTTGCTGGGAGATTTTTTTTTTTTAAATCATTATTTTTATTATTGTGGAGGAAGTTAGGCTAGTTTGCCCAATACAATTGTTTCTGGCTCACATGAAAATCTCACTTGAATGGATTTCAAGTCACTGTAACAGACTTAGAAACCAAAAAAAGCTGTTCTTGACAATCATAGTTGTAAATTATACAACCGTCTTTTTCCTTGTCTAATCATCAGTATGGTCCAAAGGGACAATGGAGAGTTACTAAATTACAACTGTGAATAAGACCTTATTGGTAAAACAAAAATCTCCCAGTGTTTATCGTACATTTCAATAGATTTCCTTCATTTAATTTTTACAGACTTGATGAATCATGACTTTTTATTATGGGTGCTTGCACTGGTAAGGCTGATTCTCCTACATATGTTTTATGCTTTTTGGACAAAGTGACAAATTTCTTTTTCACTACAAAGTGATAAATTATAACTATGATGCACTGTTTTTCATGACTTTTATTGTTGACAGAAAGGTTAATTTTTACTGGACTGCCGGAAGACTTTTGGTTCATAATGCTTTTGTTGATGCAAAGTTTAACTCATGCAAACACACATGAAAAAAAAAAAGGCATAAATAAGGACTGTTTTGTCTTGAGTCAGTGAAAATACATGGTATTTAATCATGGTAGGACAATCCCTGCAAATAACAAACTTCTAGATATGAAAATTTTGGTTCTACCATTTTATTTTAGTTTTTCATGCTAATTTTTCCTTTTATGATATCAATCTTCTGAAATATCAAAAATCTGATAGAATCTAGTGTTTTATTGGACATAGAATTAAATAAAAATTTTTTGGAATCTTATTAGATTACTGTACTTTATTACTCTATTTCTTGTGTAATTATTACTGTATTAAAATAGTAACAGTTAAAAAGTTTATTTTTTATTCATCTTCATTTTTGTTAATTTAATTGGTAATTACTCAATTTTGACTAATTGTACTTCTAGTAACTTTTAGTAACATTAACAGTCAAAATTGCCTGTTAAAGTTACTAAAATTTAAATATCAAAGTGTAATTATTTAAATTTTATTGACTAAAATTAAATTAATTTTAGTTCATTTAAATTCCTTGGAGGTCTTTAATAGATTTTTGTTATAATTTTTTCAATTGCATCACTATTAAATACATTTAGTAATTTAGCAAATAGTGAGTTATTAATTTTATAAGGTCAAACTTTTTTCATAATAGTTTCATATAGCAAACCACTGGATCAGAACCTTTTGTCTCTCTTTGTTATGATGGGGTTTGACTGTACTAATGGAATCAACTATTGTGTAAGGAGGACTGATAGATAAATATTTACACCAGAAGTAAAGAGCGCATATTACAAATTTCAAATTTTACAGGAGAACAATTATAGTTTTACAGTAATATTTTACAATAATTTTTTTTTTTTTCAGATTTTTTTTTTGAGTGGGGCTGCTTTTAGTGTAAAACCCTATAAATTCTTTAAAGTAATAAAGAATACATAGTGCCTGTTAACATATAAAAATATTTGAAATAAGACATTTTATGTCCAAATGGGGGTCTTTACCATGAAGCCATGTTGATTCATAGTCCTCTGCCCAATTTGCTAAATCTCTCAATTTTAGGAAATGAAAGTAATAGAATAAAAGTCATAAGAAAAGGAGAGCAAATCATACACAGATATACACAATTCTAATCTTTTTTAAAAAATTGGATTTAGTGCTATTTACTTCCAATATGCAGATATTACAAAGGAATGTTTATTAAATTGTGTTTTCTGTATTTCTGAGTTACAATGTTGATACACAAGCACACAAATAATGCCACACATCTTACAATTATTAAATTTAATTTTTATTTGACTGAAATTTCTGCTTTCTAGTTACAAAGAATATATAATTGAATTTTTTAATTTTAATTTTTTTTTTAATATTAGAAATAGCACGCATTGGAGATGGTAAGAAAGTTAGTCAACTGGAATATATTGCAGAGGAACAATTACTGCTTGCTGTAGCAGGTGAGAAATTTATATTTATTTATGACTATGTTATATGAGGCTTTAGTCTAATTTAGTGAATTTAAATTTGAACATTAAATTTTCTATTTTAAGGGAAGCAGCGGTACTTACGATTAATCCCTGTTGGTGCTCTGGATGGTCAAGATGTTGAATGGACTAAAGTAGCTGATACTAAAGGCTGTATAACATTTTGTACTATGTGTATTCATAAAGGTAGTTCATCAATGTATCTATTTTGTTCAGCTATTAAAAAACAGGTAAGAAACTTTAATATTTCAAATTTATTCTTTTTTATCTAAAATTTAAAACTTTTCTATGATATTTAATAAAACATCCTTTCATTTCATAGTAATGCTTGCATGTATTGGTATTGTCTTATCACAAGGAGTAATGTTAGTAATAAAGTCCCAAACTGCAGTTTCTAACACCCCTTTTAGGTAATTGTCACCCCTCTCCCTCTTAAAGCTGCCTTTTGGTATCACATGTTGGAGGCTTTGACATTTATATTTATAGCTGTTCAGAACTAGCTTTAAGTTATAAGGTCCTTCTGTAATAGTCATTGTACTTCAAGCAATTGACTGTAGTGCTCCAAATGAAACTCATCCCCCTTTTTGTTGTTTTAAATCTTTATACAAAAAAATATTTTAGAAGAAGACCAATTCCAAATCTTGCTACTGTCATTGGGGAAACACCATATCCATGCTTATTTCTCTTTCGGCACTGTACTGGATTGTATCTTAATATCTGAATTAAGTTATTTTTAATTTTCATTAATAGTTTTTTTTTACCTTTATTAATTTATTGGTTTTAATTTTTTTAAAATTTTTCTCAATTTTATACATTTATCTTTTAATGTTGAAATATTATATATGTGTGTGCTTTAGACAACTTTTTTCCTTTGTTACATACAAAATTGTTTATAGTTTTGGATTTTTTAGTACTATTGTTATATTTCATTTTTTTTATACAACTTATTTGGCCCAATAATCCATAGAAGATTTTGGTCTAATAAACACTAATCAACCAAGTAACCTATCTTTATAAAATATTATCTGTGTCTAATTAATGTAATATTGTTTTCTGAGTGATTAACTGAATTTTATATCTCTGCTGTGAACTCTCAAACTTTAAATCCTTTAGAAAAATTTTAGATGGCATTGAGTTTTTAAAAAATATTTTAGTTCCTCACTGATGGTTTTCATTAAAAAAACTCATATATACTTAGTCATTCATTTGTCTATGAATTTCTTTTCATTGCATTTTGTAACAAATTTACACTCCCCTTTATGTACTTTTATTAATTTGTAACAAATTCATTAAAGGTATGAGACCTATTTAACTGTTTTAGGTTGTCTAATGCAAAATTCTATTACTCTTTAGGTGATAGTTTATGAAGTGAACCGAACAAAAGGCAGACACCATAAAAAGAAAGAAATTTGTCTACCTGTACCTGCTGTTACATTAGATGTCATTGGAAATCGACTCTGTGTTGGCTTGCCCTCTGCTTTTCATTTATATTCTGTACTAGATGACAGTCCTCCTATTTGTAAGTTTTATGTTTTTTTGCTTTTTATATCTTTAAGTAGCCATAACTCATTAACACTTACTACAGTTCCATAACAGCTCTTGACAACTGAGTTGATTAAGTGGCTTAATCCTTTGCACTCCAAAGGAATTTTCCTCTTTCCAGTAGTCTGTTCCAAATTAATGTTTGAGTTGTTTCATTTTATTGCTGACATAGCAATTTTAATTGAGTTAAGCAATTTTTAACAGTAATTGTTAAATTTAAAGAGTATTGATCCACACTTGACATAGTATTTGCTGTAAAAGAAAGACAATGTTCAGTCAGATTTGACATTAGAACACAAAGGATTAAGGGTCAAACTGAACAGTAGAAACTACAGTATATAGTTACATGTATAAAATCCAAGAATTATTTGTAAAAAAGTGTCATGGTACAAATGCAAACATTATGGATTCAAGTTGTCATTGATGCATATTTTAAAATTACCTTCTATTGTACTGTCATTGTTCTTTATGTACTATTAAAGGAAAATTAATTTTGTAGCATGGTACATGTGTAAAGTTTGTAAGTTTCTATCCATTGACATATCCTCATAATTAAGAACTTTCTAGAGCTCTGCCTAGTGGTTCTGGTTTGGAAGTGTCAAAATAGCCTAGTAAATAATTGTTTATGCAAAGTATAAAACCACTTAGTTAATTTTCACTAAATATTTTAATTTTCTATTTATTTATATTCCAAATTATAACTTTTAAGACAATGCTACTAAAAATATAAAACTCATAAGTGGTGTTTACTGAAAGAGAATGGTATGAAACATTTCCACAGATTTATTCATATGGTCTTCTGTGTTGGGGCCTTGCAGTTTCTAGGTAGAGGTGAGGAGATTGGTGGCTCTCTCTTTGGAGCTTTTCTATCAAAGTCTCTTTTTCTCTCCAACTCACATCATTGATTTCTTATTTTCCCTTCTCTATTATATTTAGGAAAGTTTATATATCCCTTCCTGTTTGTTTTTCAGATTACCCAAAATCTTTTTGTCAATCCTTTATTTTTAGTCTAGTGGTATTTTTAGTGTTGTGAGCATTACCCCTTCTCTTATTTGTCTGCTATTAATTACATTCATAAATTGGGACTCCCACGATTGGTCCAAGTTGCTGGTGTTCTGACTTCTGGTTTTTAGCACGTTGACTGTCATGGGGGTCACTGGTGACCAGCACTCGACTTGGCTACAGTGCCCCTGGGGCCACCAGTGACGTCTCCTAAAAATTACTTCAAGCATGATTTTAATGTGTTAATGGACTTCATGTAGTCATTTTGATGTATTACCTTGTTACTTAAACCTCTGACTAATCACTGGAGAAATCAGTAACTTTTACTCATCTATGTGTTTATCCAATTTCACTCCACAAGGTTTTCTATCATTTTCCTATACATGCTGGCACTTAATATCAGCAAATTCTAGTACAACAAATTTGACCTTTGCCCTTCATTAGCACTACTATAAAATAGTGAAATGAACATGCATATTGTGCTTTTCAACTGTTTTTGAATGAATACTTTGACATTTGTGACAGTTAAATGACAATTTAATATTTTCACTTAATACCCTTTTATTTTACAGCTTTGGTCAATACTGACTGCAGTGATCTATCATTCTTAGCACACAACTTAATGGATCCTTTCCTAGCTGTTGAACTTGAAAATAATGAATATCTTTTAGTATTCTCTCGTAAGTAAAAAAATATTACCTTCTACTTTTTTTTAAAAAATATTCTATTTTTTTAGTGATGTTATTTGAAAAATATCACTTTTGCAGAAACAATTTTGATTTAGATTAAAAAAAGGTTTTTTTTTAAATTGAACAATTAGTTTCCTAATCATTTTCTGTAATAAGTGAGTTAAAAGTTGTATCTATCTGTAACTTTTATATTTTATTTCTGTACTTATAGAATTAGGGATATTGTAATTAAAAAATCTGGAAAATTAATATTGTGAGAGGTTTCCAATAAATTTTAGTATAATTTTTTTTCTATTCTTTTATCTTTTAGAAAGAACTATTTTAGAAACTTCCATTCCAAGTATTGATAATGAATTTAATAACTAAGATTCTTTAATTTAGCTTGTTTGTTAGGAGTATAAATTTCATTATTTTTGATAATTTTTATATTTACCAGAAATTTTAAACCTGAATGATATAATATTTTCTGTTTATTTAATGTTAAAGACCTGTACACATTTACTGATTGTTAAATTATTTGAAACAAATTTAAGTTTATATTTTTAAAAATAATAATAATTTGAGGATGATTGTAGAATACAAAATTGGTGTCACTAGACATGTGTTTAGAAAATGTTACATTAAAAGTATAATGCACATTTAAAAAATAATTTTATTGAGTTGATATTGTTTAGTCTTTAAATTATATTGCGTTACTGTGTGCACGATATCTTTAGCAAATATTATATGATCAATATAATTTTTATTTTAAACTAGTATGCTTTGCTGAGTTGAGTAGCTGAGTTGCAAATTTTTATAGTACAACTACCAATTTCAGAATGCCAGTCTTGCTGGCAGTTCTGAAATAATTTAGTTTGGATGTAATAATACTATGCGAACTCCATAGCTTCTTTTCCTTAATTTATCTGAACATAAATTGCTTGCCAACAAAAATACATATTTAAACAAAAAAAAAATTACATTTTGGTGATTTTTAATTAATTTCTCTATTAATTATGGTCCTATAAACTTAAAAATTTAGTCTCAATATTTTTCAAATCTGTGAATATTTGTCTTGCCCTGAGTATTCTGATCTTTCTGAAGAGTTGATGCATACAGACAGGATTATTTTTAATATTATTTAAATGATGTCATAATTAAAATTAATAGGAATGACGTAATAAAAATAAAATGTGAGTATAGAAAATAATGAAATAAAAGTAGGGAATTAATATATTCTTATATGGAAACAAATTAAAAATGCATATTATATTTCGGAAATAAAATACCAAAAATGAAAAATTTTAAAATTTGGATACCTTAACATAGAATAAATATGCTGTTATTAAAAAAAGACAATTAGATAAAAGGGAAGTACATTTAAAGGAGAATATAATATTTTAGTGACATTATTAAATTATAGACTTAAAAAAAATTTAAAATTAATAAAAACTTATTTGAACAATGAGTGAGACAATAGAATATTTTTTGAAAGTTTATAAATTTTTATCCACTATTAGAAATTTTTTAAAACTAACATTTCTTTGGTAAAAAAATCAAAATTATTAAAAAATTAAAAAAAAATTATAAAATTCCTATGATAAAAGCATAAAAGTATATAGATCCATAAAATTTTAGTAGCTTTAGGTTCAGTCAATAAGAGAATGTTCTTATGTAAAAATGAAAAAAATAGCAAATTTTGAACTACTTAATCAAAATTGTCAAATCGTATGGTGTAGCAATGATTGCTTATAGGTTGCTTATGATGCTTAGGTGATTTGAATGATTGCTTAGGTTATATGCACAAAATTATTAAAATATTATAGTGATGATTAAATGCAGAGGAAATTTTAAAAATCATTCATGCAGAAGATTTATCACATTGTTCTATTGAAATGTTTTAAAAAGTATTTATAACTTTTAAATAATTTGATTTTAAAAATTGTATTCTAATGTTTAGGTCTTCAGAATTACGTCAAGTGTATATAAAATTTTTAAATTCATGATTTGTATTTTTGAAATATCTATCTGCAATTGGGAATGCCAAATTTGTTCTATTGAGATTTTGTGTTTTATAGACTATAGGAAAAGTTTTGATATCGACAGTGACCTTTTGATAGTATCAAGTAATGTCTATCTAATGTATGATGACTCTACAACAAACTGTGAGATTTGTATAAAGAACAAATATTTAAATATACATTTACTCAGTTTTATATACAGAGAGATTAAATATTGTTATCATTAATAATCTTAACAAGAAACACTGAAATAGCTTGATTTAGTAGAAAGTAATCAAGCAATAATTATGTTAAACATAAATATTTAATTTGTTCATGGAATTAAAACAAAATTTTAAGTTCTATTCATAAATCTTCAATAATTGCTTGTATTTTTATGTACTGTTCTGAAAAACTGTATCTAAAGTACTTTTGTAGTTCTCATTCATGCATGCTACAAAAATGCTGTTGTAAGAAAAATAGAAATACTAGTTTGTCAATTGTACTACCTTGTGTGTTATCTACCTTAACTTCTAAAATTTTAATTGCTAGGTATTTAGCAAAATAATAAAATGTAGCAAATTATATTCTAATGTAATATTTGAAAAGTAAACTTGTTTAAAGGGAAAATCAAGTATTTTAAACACGAACAAGCCACTTTAATGCTCAAATTGCTTTTTAACATTATATCATACAATTATTTTACAAAAATTACTTAGTCATTGAAACAGAAAATATTTTATTTCTCTTAATAATGTCATAGAATTACCATATGAAATTTGGCATAAATGATACTAAAGTATTAAATATATTTAAAAAATTAAAAATTTCAATTTTAAAATTTGTTACTATATATATTATTGACCATGTTAAATGTTTTATGAAACACCATGCAAAACTGAAGAAAATAACTCAAGTTTCAATTCTCTCTGTCTAATAATTCTCAACCTGCAGCCAGTTAAAGTTTAAAAACTGTACAAAATTTAGGAAATTCCAATGTTTTAAAAACTCACAACTCCTTAAACTACCAGTTAAAAAAATAATGATATGTAACATTTTTCACATTGGAAGTCAGTATTACATACAAGCAAAAACTAGTATAATATAAAACATTGATATAAAGAATTGTTCTTTTTATTGGTTAGTTTCATGTGAAATTACCAAACCTTAAAGTTAAGCTATTGTTTTCACACTATTAGTTTTACAATCCTAACAATAAATTAACTTTCTTTATCCTTAAGTGTATATTTAAAAATAAGTTTTATTTTTGAGATTAAATATAAATTGTTTCATAAATTAACTGAATTCATTGTTTGTAAACATGATATTCTCTACATTCTAGTTGGTGTTTAAATCAGAAATTGGTAGTTGATGCTCACATTTTATTTTATAGCTTATAATAATTATCAGATATCAAAATGAGATAGATATTAAAATTTCTATTGTACATTAATGATTTAAAATTATTGTACATTAAAAATTTTGATATATTGATTAGAATAAAATGCTTTATTAAATGATGGACTGGAGTAATGTCTGAAGTAGTAGGACTCTGCCATTCAGAATCTAAGTCTGTGGGTAGAAATCTTGCTGCTGGCATGGCTGTTTGTAGTCAATTGGAATCAACTTTAAGCAGTAACTCCTGGTTTAATTAGCCCTTATGTAGCAAAATATTGATAGTAGTGCTTCAGGTTATTCCATATTAAGTGTTCAGCGGTTTAAAATTAAAAAATATAGTTTATATATTATTTTATGGGTGTACTGCCCCCTTAAGGTTTTAAATCTGATACAACCAACTGATGGCTAAACTGGAAGTTGGCAGTTTTCATAGCTCCTTACTATTAAGTATACATTATATGTGGCTGGAATAATTGATTATCCTTTGTAAAATCCAAACTTGCAAATACAGGTACAAAACTTGTGATTAATAAAAGCAATTTTTGGCTAAGGAAGTAAGAAAATATTGCAATTTTGGATATCTAGCAATCTTCAAAGGATTAAAATTTGATTTTCATTGGGATATTGTATGAAAACTTATATTTCATCATCATTTCATTAATAATTTTCAAAAGTTAATCACCAATAAGGAGAACAATTGTTTATCCTCTTCTTTTTTTTTTTTTTTTTTTTTTTAACATTTATATTCTTCATTCTCATTAATAGAGTTGGGCATTTATGTGGATGGATTTGGTCGTAAATGTAGAGAAAAGGAGCTCATGTTTCCAGCACCTCCTGAAGCTGTCAGTGAGTATTACTTTTCTCTCTCTTTATTAATATTCAAGATTTCTTTCTCTTCTAATACTAAATATCTCTTTTCTAGGTTATTCTGAAGGTTATCTGAATGTGTACAGTGAGACCCATGTAGATATTTTTGATGTTGCTTCAGGGGAATGGCTGCAAACTCTTAACATTAAAAAGGCAAGTATCTTTTATAGTTTGTAAATTAGTCTTTTGTAACTAAAAATGGGCTGATATTTGTATTTAAATAGGACATATTTTAAAGTATTGTAGATATTTTATGGTAAAAACATTTAGTATTATTGTGTTCAAAATTTTAAAATTGTTTTATCTCTGAATTAATTGTTGCATGATAGCTAGATAGAATGCATCTTTTCAGTTTGTATGTTCAAATTCCACATTTAGCGGGGATATTTATAATTATTTGGAATTGTCTTTAAGCTGTAGATCTCAATCTGACTAGCCCATCCATTGCAAAATGCCGACTGACCAAACCAAACTCTAAATTGATTTATTTTATTGTATGTTGTATTCTGCCCTATAATACGGCTGTAATGAATATATATATTACCAGTATTTTATTATTTCATGTATTATGTTTATCACTAAATAAATTATGTAAAAATGCTAAAAAGATAGGATTTTTATATAATCAACCACAAACCACATATGTTGTTACAGAATATTTTTTATTTTTATATTTGTCTGTTGGGATTAGTTTTATTGAAACAAAAATTCTGAAACTTAATTTAACAATATTAAAATATTAAATTTACATTGTGTTGTTAATAATATTAATAGGTAAAAGATCTTTTTATTCCTGTATGTAAGATATTGAATTAAAATGAGAATATATATTAAAAATGAAAACATTTGAAAGTTTTTATTTATTATTCCTGTTAATGCATAAAAAAATTATGGTAATTATTTTTATAGTTCTGATCAAAGGTTATGCTTGGTGGCAATGATTTAAGATATGACAATTCTGACTGTGATTACAGTTCAATTAATACGGAAATAGTACTGACAGTCAATGCAATTTGGAAATCACTATTTGTTTGACTTCAAAGTTGTTTGAAACATACTAATTTCCTTCTGCATTTAGATGATAATTACATTTATTAGTCAAACACAGATATTCCGGACAAGGTGTTTTCATGTGGTTAGAATTTCTGTTCTAGACAAATTCTGTATGGGAAGAAGTAGACATTATAATTGTAAGGAATACCATTTTTCCAGTAAACAGCTTTTAGTTTGAAATAAAGTTACTCTCTGTGTGTGTGTGTGTAGAAATAAGTATAAGTTTATCTTATGTTAGAAAATAAACATGAGAAGTTTGCCTTAAGGGCTCTTGAATTTAATCCACTGCAGAAAATTAATCTTTTCTGCATGGTCATTTAAACAATTTGCTTCAGATGACTGCTAAAGTTAATTAGGATATTTTGCTTATTGGTAATTTTTTTATAAGCTGTCATAGGCCTTATTTGATTTTCATTTATTATCTTTTATTGTACCTTTTAACTTATTTTTTTTACTTAATATCTTGTTATTCTTTCCTAGACTAAACCACTCTGTAGAAATGGACTGTTATGCTTCTCTCTTGCCACTGATTTGCCTCACATAATATACCTCCATAATGTTCTGCACAGATCAAATAGAGTTTGTGTACCTGAAACTGCTCATCCACTTAAAAGTAGACAGTCTAAAGCTATGCTAAACAGAGTTCGAAGAAGATTCTCTGTCAGAGAACCTGAGAGAGCTGGAAAAGGGTAAGAAATTTCCCCATTTCATTGATTTTGTTACTAAATTATTTAAGGAAACCAGCATTGCCTCATTAAAAAAAAATCTATCAGTATTCATCACAGTCTTATTAACAATTATGATGTCAAGAAGTAGCTGTAATACTTAGTATAATAAATCCAGTATTTTAATTATAAGTTACGTGGGAAAGGAAAAGTTACAATTAACTTTTATTAATTACAATTGTGCTTCTAAAAGTCAACCAGCTGATGTTTTACAAAAAGTTTTATTGATGTCAGTTTTTAAAAGGAGGCAAATATGCAATTGGATAAGTTAAATTTTGCATTTTATAATCTTGGACCTCTAGAATTGTAGAGAAAAGGTGGTTTGCATTAAATCATTGACTGTTTTAAAACAATGATAACAACATAGCTACTCCAATGTAATTTACATTCTTACAGTTTGTGATGACAGTCAAAAATCTTCTGTTACATTTTAAGCTATGTGCTAAAAATATTAATGACTGATTTAAGGACCACCTATTGAACTTAATCATTGAAACAGTATGCCATATTAAAATGATTCATAACATCTAAAATAATGTTTATTTTGAAAGCTAATTCTTGATCAGAATTTTTACTATTTTATATTTTTCTATAAGCATTGAGATTATTATTTCATTTCAGAAACGTTGATCGCCGGTCTAGGCTAATATCAGGGCCTACAAACTTTAATCACATTTCTCATATGGGACCAGGAGTTGGCATTCAGCTACAAAAACTAGTGGACTTACCTCAGGTTTGATTTTTGCTTTCCTTCTCCCTCTCTCTTAATTACTTAGTGTATATTGAAAATAAATTAATTTAAAAAAATATTTTACAGTATAAACAAAATTCATCGCCACAAGATGAGAAAAACAAAAGTGGGCACAGTACTGGTGAGTGGGCATACTATTTGCTCTTCTGTTATTTAGATCTTTTCACTAGTTTTATAAAGTAAAACTTTGTGTTGCCTGAGTAAATGTGTTTATGTGCATGTCAAGGTTATTCTGATCCAAAATTTTCCAAGTTTTCCAAAAATTATTCAACAGTTTTTTGCCCAAAGAATTTTGAAAAGAATTTATAAAAAAGAATTTATTAAAAAAAAAGTCTTCTGTTTTATCAAATAAATTATATATAAAAGAATTTTGAATATAATCAGAAAATTGTATCTATTCTCGCCCTTTTTTCCTTTTTTGCTATGTCCACAATTTTTTTTCCTACCAAAGAACAGCAATTATGTTTTGTGAATTTTTTTTATAAAGCAATATATTAAAATTTAAATTTATGTATTAAGAAATTGAATTTTTGTTTTCTAGATAACCAGCACACACATTGTCATATGTGTATATTATTTTATACAGAACACATTTATACACAACTCTATAGTTCTCTATAGTTGGGTGATATTTATTAGAACTTATAAATATATTGATATTTGGTAAATGATTTATCACAGTATTAAAATTCAGATATTATCCAACTCTAATTTTGACATCCAGAAATTAATCTTAATATAATTTTTATTTTAAATTAGTAGCTTATACTTTTTGAGAAAATTTTACATGTTCAGAAAATTTTTTTAAAACTTAGAATCACCCATGGTGCATGTGCTGTGTAGTGATTTATTATTTAATTGCATAAAATCATGTGCAGGAATAAAATTAATAAGCAGTTTGCTCTCTGTCTTATGAACTAGTTAATGAAGGAAACATAATGTCTTTGTGGCCAGTGTTTGTGTTTTATCTAATAATTGAGCATGCGTTATTATAAATTTATGTGTTTTATGGTTTAAAGTATATTTAAAATATTTTTGTGCTAATTGATATGTAAATTTTTTAAAATTTAATGATTAGGTTTTATTTATTTTACTTACAAAATAAATTAATGCTTCAAGAAGCAATATTTTAATTTCAGTATTTCTATTGTCATATGTGCCAACTTTTATGCATTGTTTTACATGTGATACATAATTTATATTAGTAAAGTAAAATTATTCATTTTATTTGTTCTTCATGCCTTTACATTTTAACTGGCTTTTTTAAAAACAATTTTGACTGTATCTTGCTTTTTATATTTTGCTTCCAACTTGCCTGTTATTTTTCTGAAAAAAAGTAGTTTTTTAAAATAGCAGATTTTTAGAGCCTGCAATTGTTGATCCCTTAATTTAACATTAGAGTACCATACTAGTAATTAATTTACTGCTGAAATTTGATGTTTTAAATAATTTTTGTCCTTCAAAATGTATGATGCTATTTTTAAAAAAATCATTCAAAATGTTGATAAATGCTATTATAAAAATGTTAGTCTCTTACTTTTGTTTGTGAAATTTTTTTCTTTACTTTTTAATCATAAAATATTTGAACCATATGAAGATACTGAAATCTAAGTATTGAAGAGCAAGTTATTTAATTTAATTTTTATTCATTTAAAAAGTACTTAAATATAATAGTTCAGTTTTACAGTGAAAAATGCTGTTTAAGAGTTAATGCAAATAATTGGAAAAATATCACTTGCATCTTATTTTACACTTTTTTCATTATGAGTGAGTAAAAAGAAATAACACTGATACTACTTCATACAGAAAAATATATTTATGAAAAGTCACTGGGCATCTGTTGCTATGAGAAATGCAGATGAGTGAATCCCTGAGGAGTGATTATTCATGTGGCCCATCTTCTCATAGGAGAGAGATTAAAATAGAGGCTCTTCTGTGACCTATAAAAGCAATTGTGAAGAGCAATTGTGCATATAACAGTGCATATAATAGCTTAAAGATTGCAAGGATCTTCAGTTTTTCCTTAGAGAATTTACATAAAAAAGCACAAGAAATTTACACATAACAATTATTAATCCAGATTTTCACTTTGGAAAATGTGGAAAATGCAATCTCAAAAATTCACATTCATGATTTAATTTAGATAAATTGGAAAGTTAAGTGAGAAAATATGAATTGGGAGAATTTTGAAGAATATTAGACATATATATATATATATTCAAGGTCAAGGTAATTGGGTTAACGGAGTACCTAGCGAAGTGGAGAGTCTTCACTTTAACCTCCGAACGTGAAGAGATCAAAACATAAATTTAGGCCTCTAGGCAAAAAGTAATCCAAATATATATATATTTGCAAGTAAAGTGTTTCAGTTAGATACATCAATGAAAGTAATAAGACTGTAGAAAAGAGATGGCAACCTTTTTAGGTTTTGCCCTTTTCCTTCCTTAAAATGTCTGAAGAATGTATGAGTTAGGTTGTTTAAAGATTTCTTGATTTGATATAGAGTTTGGCATTATACTTGTTTATCTATATGATACTATATAGTGAGTCTATTTCATTTAATGCACATTAAATAAAATTATTGTCTACTCACATTAGTTAATATGACTTTGATTAATAATTATTTTAATACTTGACATAGGAAAAGCATCGAATCATCGATCAGCAGGTTCTGTGCAGATAATATCTCCCGATGGTTCCGTTTCATCTCAGGATCATTCTTCTAGTTTTTATACTGCAGGATCAGGTCAAAGTGGTCAAAGTTCTACTGGTCCTCGAGATGTAAGAATTGCCTTTTTAAATGAAATGCTTGTTACTGTAATAATTAAGAGTGTAAAATTAAAGACAGACATTTTAATTATATACATATTTATCAATTTAATGATTTTAAATAGAATCTTTCTAAGAGATTTATGTTTATTTTGAATAATACTTTTATAGGTTGCATCTTTTGATAGATTTTCCCAATCCCAAGATTTTTATCTTTTATGTATTTTTTCACTACCCATTTTCATACTTTCTTTGAATTGAGAACTTTTTATTGCTTTGTAAAATTCATCTTAATCTTTTATTGATTCAATTTGACTAAGATTTCTTATAAAATGAGATGTAGGCATGTTAAAAGCTTTCACTCATTTAAAGCTTAAGCTATAACTTTTGTTAAAAATTATGAAATTTTGATGAAGCAAAATATTACTGAAAATAAAAGCTTTATTTTGATAAACTTTAATGTTCCAAAACATTGTTATATTTAGCATTGCCTTAAATATTTAACTTTCTGACTGCTGAGGTCTGAAACAGAAAATATGTATGAGTTATCTTTGTAATCTCATCAATTTCTATCCTGTAACAAATTTGGTTTGGGATACTGAAGTCTGGACATAAAGGCAAAAATATATGATTGGTGTAATTCAGAACTTCTGTTCATAAACCATGCACTTAAACTTTTATCCAACAAGAGTGATATTAAGTGAATTTGAATGTACAGGTCCAACAGTCCAAACCAAAACCAAAGCCTAGTTTTAGATGAGTAATTCATTTTTAAATTGCTTTTTCTTTTTTTAGGGTGCTCCTGATCAATCTAGCCCACGGAATTCTATAGCTTCAAATAATAGTTCTCTGCTCAGTTCTCCTCCTAGCCCACAGACTAAGAGGGATGAAAAAGATCCTGGTTCTTCTAGCTGTGAATCTTAAAAATTTTGTTTATAGTTTTCATTTGAATAAATGCATCAATGATTTCACACATTCATTTTAGCATCATAAATCCCAGAAGAGCCCCAGTGGTTCGCTGTACCTGATTTGCTCTCCTGGAAATGTACCAAGAGATGTATACTGACTTTTACATCTAGAAATACTGGTGCTTGATCTGTATCACAACTTCTAAGAGATTAGCTTACTTATTCTACTATAAGCTGTAACAAATGATAAACAATGCATAATATCTTTATTTGAAGAATTTCTTTTCGGGTTCATTATGTATTGACAGTATTTTCACAAACCTGAGTTTATATTATTGTAATTACAATGTGGAGATGATTTATTGCACCAACATCACTTACCATTCTTTTCTTTCTACTTAAATTAAATTGCCATAGGTAGGTAAAGTGAAAGTAAATCTCCAAGATTAGGCTATCTCCAATGACATTTTGTGCTGTAATACGTATTAGTGAGAGAAGATAATCATAAATTTTCAAGATTTTTTTTTCCTTCCTGTCTGCGTGCCTTCTTTAATATGATGCAAGACAAGCTTTTCATTGCATAAAGTATTTTGTACTGTTCGAAACAAAAACCTATGCAAAGGAGCTCTTCCACATACATTATCATTTAGTTGAACCAAGTATCATTTTTGTGATTAACAGATGTTTTCTAGGTCTTCTCAGCATAATTCTGAAAGGACAAATAAAGACAATGTATGTAAAAGTGGATCTGACTCAGATCCAATGATGCTACCTTTACTTAAAGCATCTTGAACTGTGAGATGCAAAACCCTAGTCTATTTTATATCTTCTTAGACATTGTGTGATGCAATGCATTGTTATATATGTGCATTGCACTGTTCCTAGTCTTTTGTCGCTGCTTTCTGTTCTTTTTTAGCACAAAATATTCCATATTATTTTTACTGTTTAATAAGAAAAAAATTAAAGATTTTTTAAGAAGTTTCTCATTATTTCTGTTTAGTATTTAATTATTGGTTGTTAAAAGTTGAATATTGTTTTCTGTTGTTATAATATATTGATATATCTAATATGTAAATATAGATTTTTTTTGTTTACTTTGTATGAAAAATTTCTACACTTTAGCTTACTCCTAGACTTCTACTCAAATTTTACATAATAGCAATAATACTGTTTTGTAGGGTCCTCAGAAATAAAATTTCTGATTAATTTTATATTTTCTTTCTGATAGGCAGTTCTATCTGTTCCCTGTAAGCAAATTTTGTTTTATTGAAAATTAATTCTTTAAAATACACCTAATTAACTTTTATATCACAGCTTTCATACCTCATTTTGTATTTGTAAATATTATATATATTTATAAAGTTAAATGGCTTGTCTTAATTTCCATATCTTTGAATATGGTGTGGACAAATTTTGAATGGATAATTTGTTTTTATGCTAAGGTGATAATGTAAAATTTTTTATTTAGGAAGGTTCTATCAAGAAATTTTATATTTATTCAGGGAAATGTAGATATAGATATTGATTTTCTTACTGTTTCAAAATTTTAAGTTTTTTCAACCTTGCCGTCCTGTTGCAGTTTTATAAAACTTCTTTTTTAATACCAATCTTTTTGTGATAAGAAATTTGCCTAATTAATGCATGCTCCATGCATTTTCATACAGCTCATAAAGATTTTATAATTAAATTGGTTTCAGGATAAAAGCAGTGAGAATTATTAAATCAAAACTTCTGATTTTCGACTGAGTTATTATATACATAAATTGCTCTTGATAATTTTCCCTTTAAACTTATTAGAATATTTTCTCCTCTGGTTCTCACAGGCAAAAGATATATTTACATTAAAAATATTTAAATTGAAGTATTCTTTTATTATATTTTATCAATTTATGTATTAGGGAAATGGAATATATATCCAACCAAAGTATTCTTCAAACTTTTAACAAATTTTGAAACTTATAGATGAAAAAAAATGGGTCTTAGTTTTTCTTTTTTAAAGAAATAAAAATTGAACTGTTTTAGTCTTAAATTTTTGTAAAGCTATGATTTACTTTCTTAAAAAAATTTTTTTTAAGGTTTTGAGTTATTTTGAAAAATTTCTTGAAACAAGAGATAGAGTGGGAATTGCTTAATGATTATATATTTAAATTTATTTTTATTCATGCTTTGAGAATTTTTTTTAAATATCTTAGCATTATGGCTATAAATTTTATGAGAGAAGTACAAAGAGGTGTTTTTAATGCTTTTAATATATTTAGTTGAAATCTGTTATTTAGTATGTAATTCTAAAAAATATTTCTTTAACAACAATAGTTCAGTTACATGTTGATGAAACTATTTGTGTGTGTATATACATACATACATTCATTTGTATGTATACTAGGTTCAAATCATCCATAATTCATGGATAATACATATCACATAATTCACTCATATAATCTTTTTACCTGTCAAAAGAAATTTGTTCTTGGAAATTTTTTTTCTTTTATAAAAGAATATTAGTGAATTACCTTTATTTTGATTAATCATTCAATTGCAGTTATTTAATTGATGTGCAAGTGATTGTCAGTCATAAAAACTATATTATGTAGCTAAATTTCAAAAATTAATTTTAAAAAGTTATTTGAATTTTAATTTAATTCTTTGTGTGTCATGAATCCCAAGTTATAAAATATTTTCTTAAATGATAAAATACATTATTTATAAACTGTAAAAAAGTATTTATCAATGCTTAAAAAAACATTTAAATAAAAATTTATTGGCAAAAATGTGTATTTTCTTCAAACAAAAATTAAATATTTCTTATAAATACTATAAATTACTTTTACCAAGGTGTTTACTTTTTTAAAGGGGGGGGGGAGGCAAATGTCTCAGAAATATTAGTCCCATGCAGTGATTTTTTCCCTATCCTTTTCATAACTTTTTTATATAAAACACTATTTCTTTTAAAAATTGTTACCTAGTTGCCCAGATATACCTTTTCCAGGCTATTTACTTGTCAGGAAAATTTCAAAATTGTCAGAATATGTGTCACATACAAGTTTTTTTCTTTTTTTAATATTTCAACAATTCTAAACAGAATATTGTGTATTTTCTATAAATAATATAAATTATGTTGCGACAAAATTTCCTTTATCAGGGTGTCTACTTGTCAGGAAAATGGCACATCTGTCAGAAGAATTAGTAACATGGATTTTTTTTTCCCTTTCTTTCCCATAACAGTTCTATAAATCAATTTTCTTTTAGACTGAAAAGCAAGTTAAACTCAAACTAAATTGAAACGAAGAAAAAAAATTCTAATATATAAAATAAAAGAATGAATGTATAGAGAATGTGTCTATTATTAATTTATTGCCCTATGTCACTTTTTGTGTGATATTATAAAAAGCATTTCCAACAAGACACAAATATCATTTAAATGCATGTAATTTATTATAATTCTTTTTTGACTTTGGATAGTTTGAATCTTTTCATCTCTTCTTATTAATTAAAGTATAAGTAGTTTTTGACACTGAAACACACACATATACACATACATATATATTTTGCTAATATTTCCAAAAAATAAATGCAGATATATTTTTTAAAGTGTGTTTAAAATTATGTCCCAAAAAAGTCAGTAAATGAACTTTTAGTAATTCAGTAGATGCCCTGTTTACATAAAGAATTTGAAACTATCTGTGTGGGAAATATACTTCTGATATCTCTGTATTAAATAAATTTAACAAATCTAAAATTTATTTCAGTAAAAATTAGTGATAAATGAAACTTTGATACGAAAATGAATATTGCCAATTGATATGGATTCTGTAAGAAAATTGTGTTTATTGTCATGTCTTGGGATAGCAGCAATTAACAAAACTGTCTAAGAGACAGTTTTTAAATTACATTGTATAAACATTAATTTTTCGGTATATTGCAGATCTGCAACACAATGATACAAAGGGTTAATAAAAAAATGTATTTTTAAATTTTATTTGTATGTAAAGCTATATAATATATGTATTTCAGAATTGATTTAAAAATGGCATTTAATCAAAATAATTTTTTTTGTTGTATATATAAACAAATGACTGTCCCTTTTTTATATTTTATTGCTTGCAGTAGTCTTACTTGCTTTATGATTTCATCAATAATATAAATAATGTAGATATTAGAGATAAATCATTAAGGCATTTGAAATAATTAAAATGGTATTTTTCATGTTTTAAATGTGAAATTTTTTTTTTCAAAATTTTATTTGTGATTGATATAATTTGCAGTAACTGAAATTTTCATATATTATTCTTTGAAATTCTGTCTTACCATGTTCTAATATTCTAAATACTGCAAAATAGAAAATTTGATTGCTGTTATATAGAATATAATAGATATAATTCTCTTAATATTATTATGAATATTAAAGTAAGTACTTTAAGTTTTCTTACTTTATAGTTAAACACCAATATTCAACATGTCTTTATTTTCTTGCTTTTAATTTTGATAATAGTGTTATCTATAAAATTTTAACAGGATTAAACACTTTTATACTGATCCTTTAATTTCAGTATTTATTATATTTTGTGTTTTTTAAAAATTATATGGTGATATTTGATACTGTATGGCTCAATATTTATAACTCAAAACATGTTTTCTACAAGTCTTTATCCCATGCTTTTCTAAACAGAAAAATCCTGGACTGTTAAAATTATTAAGTTACTTTCATTTCATATTTCTCTGTTGAAAAACAAGAGTAATTTTCATTCATTACTATTTACTGAGTTTATGCATAAAAGCAGTTGTTTTCCACTTTATAAGTTATTAAATTTACTCCTTTAACAATTTACATGTGCTTATATATATATATATATATATATATATATATATATATATATATATATATATATATATATATATATATATATATATATATAAAAGCATTTCACTGTGTAAGTTAAAAAAAAAATGTTAACACCAAGAAATGGTTTCAAATCAAGGTGTGTTAGATTAATGGTGCAAATCTTAAGCAGAAGACAGTTTAAGGTTAGTCTCATATTTACTAGGATTTGCTTACACAATATTATATTAGGACACAAAGGATTTGCTTAACAAATCCTTTGTGCCCTAAAATAAGATATTTACTAAAAATATGAGTATTCTACTTGTTTCCTATTTCTCTTTTTGTTGTAGATTTAATTGTACTTGAGCAATTTTTAAAAATAATTTATTGTTTTTTAATTTAAAGATATTTAGCATTTTTAAACCACCAATTGAGTGTTTTCTTTGAAAGTGGTGTAAATTCATTTTGACAAAAAATTTGTTAATGATAAAAATGAATACAATTTACTATGAATTTATAAAATAATAAGTTTTATATAAAAATACTAGTTTTATATAAAAATATAAAACTAGTATAATGTAATAACATATATCAATATTTTTCAAATTATTCAAGTTGAAAACTTTAAATATCTCTATATAAAATAAAATACACTTGCACCACTTTCAAAGAAAATGGCTCAATTTATTTTGTTTATTTCCTATATGTTTGGATCATATTTATAATAATAATAATAAAGATAGGTGTTGTGTTATTGCATTGTTAAGAAAATATTTTAAGATTATGAAGTCAAATTGATTTTGTTTTAAATATTGTAAAATTCTAATATATTGTATAAGAACTCAGCATTGTCCAACTTCAGTTACATTCATTTGTTTATTTTCACAAACACTACAGCTTGTTATAGGCCACAGCTGTCACTCCAAGCCAATGTCCATCTGACCTGTTATATTGCATTAGTTTTCCATTGATTAAATCCCGGTAGCTTTATATCTTTTTCTACACCAGCTGTCTAGTAAGTGGTATTAGCTTTCATGTAGTAACACAGAAAACTTGAGCGCTCTAAACCAACCAACCTCGGGAGTGGTGTTTCTCCTCTACATATTCTTCCAATTTTAAAGAAAGTTATCAGTTGAATTGATTTTGTTTTACATGTTGTGAAATTCTAATAGATTTTATAAAAACTGAGCATTGTCCAACTTTAGTTACATTATGTTGTTTATCTTCATAAACACTGCAGTTTATTACAGGTCTGGATTACATTTTCAAGCCATTGTCTGTATGACCTGATCTGTTGCATTAGTTTTTCATTGATTAAATCTTAGCAGCTTTAGACCTTTTGCACTATCTAGTGATTGTTGCTCATCCTGGACCTATTCCTCCAGTTTTAAAGAAAATTATCTTTTTCATCCGGTTATAATTCTTATAAAATGTTACCCAGACTTCTAATACGAGACTCTTTGATTGTTTCCAATGACTTCTTTTTTTTTTTTTTTTTTTTTTTTTTTTTTTTTTTTTTTTTAAATAAATTTAATGATCATAAAGAAATTTCTGTATGTTTTGTTTTACCAAAATTCTTTTTTGAATATTTTTATCTCAAATACTAACAGATTTTTCTCTGGTTTATTAAATGTCCAGCATTCACTTCTATATAGGGCAACTGTCTTAATTAAGGTTTTGTTAAGACTGATTTTTGACTTTTATGTTGATTATTCTATTTTATATACCATGGACAAAAAATAAAAATTGTAAATTTCTACTTTAATTTTTAAATATACTTATATAGCCTAAATAATATTAGTAAGAGTTTAAGTTGGGACATATTTCTTTTTAAACCTCTTTGCATTTAGACATCATGTTAATGAGAATTCTTAAATTTAAAATTTATTTATATGTTAATTTATGTTTTATGCTTGGTTTGTTTTACCAGATTTAATTCTTATTCTTCTTTTTAAAAATTATGTAGTTAATGATTAAAATTTTTTTTTTTTTTTTTTACTATTGTGCTTTGTGAAATGAGTGAAATGAGGGAAAAATTTAAAGCAGTTCATGATAATGTTAGAGTAAATCATTTTTATAACTGCTACCATTCATGTGTTCTTTTATTCCTAATTTATATTTCATTTTTAACTATATCCTCTTTCTGAGCTGTAGCATTGGTATGTATTTTAACTGCTTGCATTTACTACTACTAATAATTCAGATAACAATAGAAAGAAATTATAAATACACTTTGATTTTCTTTATCAGTCAGCTAGTATTTTGTAGTTTAAGTAAATTCATGGTTTCCGCGCACTGGGAAAGTCATGGAAAATCATGGATTTAGACAATGGATTAATTTAGTCATGGAAAGTCTTGATTTTTCAAGCAAAATGAGTAAAAGTCATGGAAAGTCATGGATCCGCTTAACTACCAATTAAAAAAATGCATTGAATTGTTTAATTCTATTTTTACTTGTCATTTGACTGAAGTTACTGAGTTTGGTATTTATGTATTATCCTATTGACCAAGTAAAATTTGGTCACCAAGGAAACTCAAAGCAAGAAAGCTTAATGGGTGGGTAAATGTATATTATTCTGGTTTTTTTTCTTAAATCGTAGATTAAAACTTTATTAATTTAATAATAATTATTTTTTAATAAAAATTAGTTAAGATTTTTGCACAAAGTATAAGTTTATCTATAGGGATATTGTATATAAACATTATAGGGTTACATTTGGCTATTATTCATGGTCACCTGGATAATACCAAAGTACCCTGAATTCAAATTGGAAACATTTTGATTGAAAAGTTGCTATATGATTAAACTTAGGTATGTAGATACAACAATTTATTTTTATGTGAGTTTATTAACACTTTTAAAGTAAGTTTATAGTTTTTTTATGATAAAATTCCTGTAATTTCTCTAAAACCATTTATTTTATTTGTATGTACATCAGAAGTTTTATTCATATATACTTTTAACAAAAGCTTTTTAAAGTCATGGAAAATGATCTGCTAAATCAGGGAAAGTCATGAAAAGTCATGGATTTAAAAAATTTTATTTTGGCAGATACTCTGTAAATTGCTATATTTGTATTCATGATACTACTATGAAAAGATTCAATCAATGGAAAAAAGCGTATATATCTGAAGGAAGATTACAGTTACTAGCTTTTCAGATAATAAAATATTATCTGTCTTGTTTTAGCCTGGTGGCATTTTGCCAAATTACCTTTCAGGAGTGATTATATATCCCCTGCAGTACAATACTTACTCTTAGTAAAGTGCATATCTCTGTTTCAGAAGTGGTATTGTAATCCCTTCTAGAAAGGGAAAAAAAATGGTCATATATTGTTTCTTTACCTAATACTAGAAATGTTTTGTGATAATTTTTTACTCTTATTGGTAGAAAGTTGGACAGTGTTGAAAATTAAGCAGGCTAAAATTATATGAATAAACTATTTTAAATGATAAACTGAGTTGATTCAAAACAGCATTAAAAAAATATTAAAATCATGATATGCCAGCTTAGATTTTAGAACTCCAAGTAGAATGTATGAAATGAAAACATGTTCATAACATTTAATACTATTTTATGAATTTTTGCAGTAAATCTGATAATGAACTAATTAATTTGGTGGAACTGGATGGGAATAAAGATTTTGTAGATGATATGTTTTGATACAAAATGTGCCTGATTGTGTGCTAAGGATTGAGTCCCTTGTGTAAAAGTAGCTGAAAAATTTTACCTGTAATAAAATCTTTGTGCAGAACGTGTTGGTTGTAATTTTTAGAGCCTGTGTGTTTTAAAATTCATTTCCAATTGCAGACATTTTTATAATTTTGTGTTTTAGTTATTGAAATGTGAGGTCTGGATAATTGACCAAATAAAGGGAGGGAGGGACAAAATTTACTTAAAATATTTAACACTTTGTATCTCTAAAGTTTCGAATTGAAATAAATTTCCTGATATATTAGAATGCACCATTTCTAACATATAAAAATAATTAAAATAGTTTAAACATGGTTTCCGCGCACCTGGAAAGTCATGAAAAATCATGGATTTAGACAATGGATTAATTTTGTCATGGAAAGTCATGATTTTTCAAGTAAAATAAGTAAAAGTCATGGAAAGTCACGGATCTGCTAAACTACCGATTAAAAAAAATGCATTGAATTGTTTAATTTTATTTTTACTTGTCATTTAGCTGAAGTTACTGAGTATGGTATTTATGTATTATCCTATTGATCATATTGCCAAGTAAATTTTGTTCACCAAGGAAACTCAAAGCAAGAAAGATTAATGGGTGTGTAAATGTATATTATTCTGGTTTTTTCTTAAATTGTAGATTAAAATTTTATTAATATAATAATAGTTATTTTTTAATAAAAATTAAGATTTTTGCACAAAATATAGGTTTATCTCTAGGGATATTGCATATAAACATTATAGGATTATATTTGGCTATTATTCATGGTCACATGAATAATACCAAAGTACCCTGAATTCAAATTGCAAACATTTTGATTGAAAAATTTCTATGTGATTAAACTTAGGTATGTAGATACAACAATTTATTTTTATGTATGTGAGTTTATTAACACTTATAAAGTAAGTTTACAGTTTTTTTATGATAAAATTCCTGTAATTTCTCTAAAAGCATATATTTTATTTGTATGTACATCAGAAGTTTTATTCATATATACTTTAACGAAAACTTTTTAAAGTCATGGAAAATGATCTGCTAAATCAGGGAAAGTCATGAAAAGTCATGGATTTGAAAAATTTTATTTTGGTGGATACCCTGAATATATTTCCTTATATATTAGAATGCATCATTTCTAACATATAAAAATAATTAAAATAGTTTAAAACATCGAATATTTTAAAATTGATTGACAAAATAAAAAAAAACCCACTTTGTATAAGAGGTATAATTAATTTAATAATTTCCGTGTGTGAGGGATGGCTGCAGCGTATATGCAAATTAACGCGTCACCAATGTGGTTATTTAAACACACACATCGAACCATGGAATTACTGTTTCGTTTTATTTTGTAAGTATGTGTGGAAAAGGCTGAAAAATTAATGGTGACATTATTACCAAATGTTCTAACGATATTACTACCGTAGCATGTTCAAGAACTAGTCATTTTGCTGGAAATATGCTCACACTGTTCTTTGGTTAATGCTGATTCCATGTGCCCAGGTGTCTCCACTACTGGAGAACGATACTGCCAAACGATGGAGAGATTTCGGCGCAACAACTGGGAAAATTGGGTGATTCTGTTACATAATGCACTTCTAAATATGGCAGATATCGTTACGCAGAAGTTACTAAAGTGGGGGATATATTCGAGCATCCACCTTATAGTTTTGATCTCTCCCCATGCGATTTTTTTGGTGTCGGGCCTTCATAAAGTCCTTAAAAGGTCGACGGTTCCTATCAGATGTCAAAGTACAGTAGTCAGTTTCAGACTTCATCAGGCAGTAGAAAAGATTTTTTTACAAAGAAGTATAATTAACGTGGTGAAGCAGTGGATTGATTGCCTCAGTGCTCAATGCAGTTTTCCAAGACAGGCATGCCGAACGCTGGCCGATTGGTTAGGACGCTGATCGTCGGTACCAGAGTTCGTGGGTTCGAATCCCACTATGGCATGGATGTTCGTAAGCGTTCGGAATCGGCTTTAAGCAGTAGGTCCCGGTCTCATTAGCCCTCGTGTGCAAAACAGTAGACCGTAGCACTCCAAACCAAACCAAGACAGGCATACCAAATCTGTAAAAGCCTTCGAACGTAGATTTTTTGGATTGTTTTTTATATAAATGTTATAAATTACTTTGCATAAAAATAAGTTTCTATTCTTTTTTGTATGAAGATATGTTTATGAGAAGTTACTTCTGGCGTTTTCACATTTTGCTTTTTTAAATTTAACAATTCCAAAATTTGCTTCAGTAATAATTTGCATCATGTCAAACGATAAATAAAATTTGGATATGAAAATTAAATTTAATATTGAACTGTAGTACAGATTCTACAAGCAAATTGTGTTTATTGCAATGTGTAGGAATAATCAACAAAACTTGTCTTTTGAACCTCGTGGGGAATAACAGATTTGAAAAAAAATTTTCAATTTTACAACTCCTCTTCAACCTCCACTCAAAATACAGTTTCTTTTAAGTCAAAGAGTTTTTTGCTGGATGAGATCCCGCCTACCCTCCCTCATCCCTTTGGACTAACTTTCTCTTGGTATTTTCCAATTTTTTTGTGAATTTATTTCTATTAACAATTAAATTTCGTTATTATCGATGTTATTTTCATTTCTCATTCGTTCCATTTCCTCTTTCGCTGCAAGATTACATGGTCTTGTACCGACTAATTCAATTGAGGAGTTGTAAAATTGAAAGATTTTTTTTCAAATCTCTTATTTTAAATTAATTTTACAATTTACACTAAATCACAAATTTGTGATGAAAATCACACTCAGTTTATTTAATTTGTGATTAAGTGAATGTTTCAGTCTATTTAGTATGAATGTTATGTGTTTCCTTTGTGTTTTCTTTGTTAATTCAATTAGATTTTAAATATTCAATTTTTGTAAAATTTTTCCTCAAAATGTTGTTTTTGTTTATGTATCAATTTGTTGAGTTACGATCCCCTCGCCAGATTTCAAACGCCACGCACGCAAGCTGCAAGCACGCCAATTTCGCCAAATGTGGTTGAAGCACCAACAAGATCCATGATTAGAAACAGGAGAGTGGGCTAAGAAGAGGAGTTGAAAAATGCAATTAGTTTTTGGGTTACAAGAAGTAATATAATGGCTGCAAAAACAAAATTTTTTGCATTTCGTTTCCTGTAGATACGATATTAAAGTACCCACTTGAGCACATGGGTTTGATGATGAGTGGCTATATGGTCACACTGAGGCTGCCGCATGTTTGCAAGTTTTCCTGGCAGTACAGGACGGAAATCTGTTTGTTAAAAATGTCCGAATACAGAAAGGCCAAATAGCTATTTTGTAATATGCAAATTTTGCTAAATATAAGTTCACCAAAGCAAACAATTTTGCCTATTGAAACCCTTTTCCTCCAATTGTTTACTATTTGTGAACACTTCCTTATTAAGTGATGCCTTGATTGTGTATTATTATAGATTTATAACTTATAAAGACAAAGCTTATGAGAAACATATAACTTACGAAAAACAGCAAAGTGAAAGTGATGACGCACTTTTGAGTAATATTAACCATCTTCGAAAAGTATTTTAAAAACAGCGTAGTCACATTTAAGTAGTTTGGAGTGACACAACATAACTAATCACTCCATTAAATTATAATTTGAGACGGGCCGTAAAATTTGGTTGCTACCGGTTTGCAACAAGGAACAATAAAAACACATGGCAAACCCTCCATCTCTATTGAACACACACACACACTCTCAAAAAACCCTAGAAATACTAAAACAATAACATAGATTTTAATTGCCCTCTCGCGCTAAGGGGGTATTGATACCTTTTGCAAACTCCAAACGAAAATTCAAATCAAAATAACAAAGACAAAGCAGACATCGAAAAGAGGAATGCGCCAATACAATTTATTCATTCCTTTCAAAACGAACATTGACTGAAGCTAGTAAACAGAATTTTTGATTCTTTCTTAACAAATGTTCTCATTTATTTTTTGAATTTTTATGGATGTATATTGACTATACATTTGTATGCATGTTTCTATGAGGCACATACAGAATCCATAGTGAAATGTTTGTCCTATTCAGGTAATTTTTATCATTATTCACCAAACCTCGTTCTATCCATAGTCAGCGCTGTGCCAACGCGTGCAACACCTTGCCATTTGTCGAATCGCATTTTATTCAGTTTCAATGTAGTCGTCTCGTCTTCCAGATCACTTTTGAGTTCTTTTCTCACATTTTAGATGCTTTCGTCGCTTGGATTTTAAAATACAGAATCTCGAAGAATCCCATACAGCGAGACTTGGGAATATTGACTCAATGTCTCCGGATGCTTAATCTTGCAAGTAGTTAGTTTTCAGTAAGAATACCAAAGTCAAAGTTTTAGGAACATATATTGTTCGCAGGAAGATTTTATTTAGAGATTTCTTCTTCCCCCTTCAGTCAAAGCAATCCAAATAATTGGCTATACGGATAACTGGAGCCCGGAGTATTGTTCTACTTTATTTTAAATGTATTGCGGGTATAAGTCACAAGTTATTTTGGTTAATATGAAATATTAAAGTAGGTTTTGGAACTGAACAAAAAAGTTTTATTGGTAGTTCTTACTTAAATTAACTCTAAATTCGTTTAGGAAAAAAAAAATATATTTTTTTAAACAGTCACAGTAAAAAGTTTCCTCCATAAAAATTCCCCCCCCCCTTTTTTTTAACAATTTGTGAGTTTTGGGCTCATTTAAGTGCAGTGATTTTCATCCGAGAATTTCTTGCTGAGAATAAATAGAACGTAGCATATAATCGCAAGACTGTGCATTCACTGTTTATTTGCATGTTAACGTACAAGGAAATTGTAGTTCAATTCTCCCCCTTCCCCTATATAAAACATTCCTGCAGCTAAAAGCTGTAAGCAGATTGACATCTAATAGGTATATGGACTATACACCATATGTACTAAAGATATTGTATCCCCGCAAAAAAATTTAGTAAAAATTTCCTTAGTGTAGGTAAATAATGTTCGATAGAAAGTGGTGTTTCAAAAGTACTGGAAACTCAAAATAGGAAATGACTAATAAAAATAGCAATATCAGTGTTTAAGAGCATGACTGATAAGCATTAAGAATTAAAAATGCAACCATCACTCCAAAAATGTAAAATCAAGTGAATTATATATGTGTGAGAAAAGGTGGAAGCCTGTTTCAAATCAGTATGTATAAAAGGTGAGGACAAGCATTATTTTGTATTCCAACGTTTCAGGCTGTTATAGTCACTATTTCCTTAGTCAAACGTTCGTTATGTGTGAACTTCTATTAAAACAATTAGAATACTATAGCTACAATCATTGAGTTGCTGCAGATAAACAAACTACGTCGTATATCTGCAAAAAGTGTTCAGACATATTATAATATGATTAGAAAAGATTGTTAAATTAAGAGTTCAATCTTGAAGAGGGCGAAAATCAGCACTCCGCACGTTGTTAAAAACGTCGAAAGAGCTGTTGTTGCAGCCACTGATATATATTTAGCATTGTTCTCACTAGTATACGTACAGCATCATGACAAACAGATCTAACTTGTTTTTTGATTCCATGTATGAGCCTAGTTCACATCGCTAAATTGAAGGTGTTTGAAGTGGATACAACTGATCTTTAGTAAACAAGGGTTGTAAGAATTGGTACAAAAAAGGAATTGTCATGGTCGTTACTCGCTTATTAAAGGTTTTTACATGTACATTTAGATATTAAAGACTGTTGCCAACTTCTCAGATTTTCTCAGACTTCCGATCAATGATACACTAAAGTAATAAGCAAAAACAGTTTAAATTTGTGGATCTGGTAAAAACATCCTGGTGCCTTTAACAATCCAGTAAGTCTTTTAGCTGGGATGTACTGAAATCCTATATAAAGGAAAATGCGACGAATTTGGTATAATTATTCCAAGCGGATTAACGCCATTAGTTCAGTCTTTAGTTATACAGTGTACTCCACTTAATGTGATCAGTTTGGGACACCATGATTTTGATAACAATAACCGATTGATAACAATAAACGATATGCAAAATTAGATAAATTCCCTCACCCCTTTAATTCCCACGTACTAAATTTCAAAACAAAATGAAAAAACACACCTTATATTTATGTACTGTATATTATTCTTTAAAACATAAGAATTGTATACACAATTTAAAAAAAGATCAGTTGTTGACTGTCTACAATTTTTTCTAACAAGCTCATTGATAAATTGTTCGTAATCATAAACAACCTGTCATAAAGATTTAAAATTTCGATCTTTTGTTTTAACGTTAAATCATTTCGCTTTCTTGCTTCCATATCGACAAGCTGCATGTAAATTAGCAAGGCATAAAATGTAAATACGCTCCTTCTCAGTTCCGATAATGTGTTGCCTTCTGTTTATCTGACAACCATTGAGAAATACGCACACCCTGCTGGTGGTCAACACCAGCAGGGTGTGCGTATTTCTGAAAAATTCCAAGAACGCGTAATTTCCCATTCCTTTGTCATCTCCATTTCCCTAGGTTGAAGAAGAGAATTCTCGGGTATTCAAACAACAGCGAAGGGAAAGAAAAGAATGGGTTCCTTCAGAATATATTGTGAATATTCCTTTGCCAGTTAAAATGAGGTTCGAAAACTGATCCTATTAACCGATGTAACGATCACATAAAGCGATAATTTTAACATACAAATGAATAGAGAAAATTGGGACCAAGTGATTTCGATAACAATAAGCGATTGATATCATTAACCGCGATCACATTAAGCGAGTCCACTGTATGTATAAATAAGCAATTCAAAGGAAATTTGAAAGAACACAGGATTACATGGATGTTAGAATGAGAAAAAACATTTACAAAAAAGGAGCCTATAGCACTATCCTAGTGTAGAAATTGTATGCGAGCGGATATTAAAAGCATGTAAAGAAACTAAATCAGGCATAATTCAAAGGTAATTTAAAAAATGTATTATATCTAACAATAAGTATTAGGGTATAAATATTCTCTTCTCACTTAGAACTACACTGTTGTAGTCCCTGAAAAATAAATAATTAGCGATTCAGTACTTGAAATCAGGTTACATTTGCAGATTACATTTATCCAGTTATATTTCATATTTACTGTAAAGAGCATGCGTATTTCATGTATAATAAATTGCGACTTACATCAGAATGCTTTAAAGAAAATCACCTGACCTCCAATATTTTCCTTGATTCCCGCAAAGCGTGGATCTTAACTGAATAGTGATAGTTTGAAATATAAGAAAAAATTCGCATCACAAGACGATATACATTGGTGGATTGGTACGATATATTAAATGGAAAGACAAATGGTTATTTATAGATTGGTGTAGCGGTCATGGCGGAGATGAAACAGGATTCGATGATGTGCCTTAATGAAGAATTTTCCTGTTTTCCGGCAATGAAAATTTCAAGTTTATGAAGTATGTTATTTCTTTTAATTAAACAATATTTAGGTAAGCGTAGAAATCTTATTTTTGGATGTTCCTATTTTCCTTATTTTAACTATATCATTTTATTTCCGGCGCATAAGTCGCACCTGTAAATTTTGATCTTATTTTTGCATTAAAAAGGGCGTATTACATGCCCATTTACATTACAAATTTTACGTCGAAATATATGGAATATATGGTATGGTAAATTTTTTCAGAAGGTTTTAAGTATCAATAAAAAGTGTTATCAGTTTTGTTTTAATATAAATTAAATACTTCAATTAAATATACTTTTTGAACCATTGGAATCATGCTCCATAGACAAGGTTCGTGTCTTTCTTAAAAGTTTATCGCTTATTTGAAGTAATTTTCTTTACTTAATTTTAAGGATCCTTTGAAGTATCTTTATTTATAAAACTAATGGATTCAATATTTCATTTGACTTTTTAGTATTTAAAAAGTATTTTCGAAATGAAAAATTACAAGTTTTCAATTTATGAGTGTCGAGGAATAACTTTGGAATATTACATTACAGCTTCATAAGCGATTAAGAAACAATTTTCGGTATAATTATTGCAGCCACTGATTCATAAATATATAATATACAAAAGAAAAAAAAACAATCAAGTGATACTTTTATGTATGTAGTGATACACAAAACACAATACTTTTTTGTTTGTACCGTGAAGCAAACGAGAACATAAGAATCTAAATTTATTCAAATCTAATTGATTTTGAGTTGCTTAGATTTCGGTTTGGAAAAGTATGATCAACTTTTTCCTACAGAATAACTAACTGGGCAGGAGTCTATTACTGCTGTTCATTATGAATGGTAACAAACTTCCGTGCCTACAGTAGAATTAAGAAACCATGATTTGAAGAACAGTGCCCTATCTGTTTGGCAGCCCGAAAGCTTGTCCAAACTGTAATGTAATTTTAAGAATTGATAATCTCCTAAAGGCTCTATGCGTATCCTATACTCGGTGTAAACTCAATAGGCACTTCAGGGTCACTGATTTTTCCTCGATGACCAACTGTAACTATGGTAACGACAGTTGGGGAATGATTTTACTTTTTTTTCCCACTGTGTTAAGGGGTGTCATGCATCTTGTGGGCTCTCCGTGCGTGATGAAAGTATGTTTATTTAGACTACACTTTGAAGAATACTTAATACTTTACACAAAATTTTATGAGTAATTTCAGACCTGTTTCTAAGTTCATAAATTTAAGATATAATCCCATTTCCTAAAATTACAATTCAAAAATTGTATGTTATATTCTAATCCGTAAGATTTAAAAAATTCTACTGAAAAAGTAAATTTTTTTTTCACACACAGTTGCATTATTTACAGAAATAATATCATTAAGATGATTGAACATTTCGCTAATTTTAATGAGTAATTAGTTATAATTTCTCACTATTTTTCTTTATATTTGTATGATTCTTTTAATCTAAATATCAAAAGTATTTCTTAATAATTTATTTAAGAGAATGTAGTTCTGAAATTCCTTAAATTTAAGTTGTATGTTAATAAGTATATTATGAAATTATGTGGACCATAGTAAAGTTTCTATTTCAAAATTGTACTGTATTAATTATTTTATGATTTTACAAGAACTGAAAGAGGTCTTAATGCAATAACAATATTTTGTATAATTTTATTATGTATTTAAAGATTTATGGTCTGTTGACACATTTTTAGAAAGTGAAAATTTCTTTAGAAGGTAGAGATTCCTAATGTTTTAGTAAAAATTCTAAATTAAAATGAATTTTTGTATTTAAAAAAAAACATCTGTGATTTATTATAACCATTTTATACATATTGTTAAACTTTTCTTTATGTAAATAGTTAACGCATTTATGCACAACTGAAAATTTTTACTTTGCTTATAATAATAAAGCAAGTCGTCTGAACTTATTGGAATCAAATCCTCAACTGAAGTGCTGAAAATAAGCGTGAATGCACAGGTTTCTTGGTCGCTACCATAGTAACCGATGACTGGGGAAACGAGAAAGTGTGACCTTGAAGCGCCAATAGATTTTACATGGACTATAGTATCAATGACCAGATACGTCAGAATTATGCCACTCATTTGAAATAAATGAGCATTGTAGCAAAGTAGAACTGAGTTTTACTCATGTGCATGGAAAATGACATAATAACCAACAATTTCAAGACTTCTTGCTTCCATATCGACAAGCTGCATGTAAATTAGCAAGGCATAAAATGTGAATACGCTCCTTCTCAGATTTTAAGCTATTCTTTAAAAAGAAATGCTGCTAATGGATGTTGTAATAAGAATTTCAAAGTACTATGCAATTTACTCTATATTTTTGTTTAGACACCAGGTTTTTTACTGTTAAAATATCAATAAAATAAAACTTTAATATTTTCCATTCTTTATGTTTAATTTCTGTGAGTGGTCAGATTACCAGATTAGTTTACCTAGGGGCCCATGATTCTGTTAACACAGGGCTGCTTTTGTTGTGCACCTAGAATAATGTTAAGTGTTGCAAAGAGATCTATAATCGTGGTTCTTCTCTGTACATAAAGAAATAAAATTTCAACGCATGTAACCTTTGGAATACGTACATATATACACACACTGGCGAAATAATTAGAAACCGTAAAACTTAAATAAATGATTTTTAGTGGCGTATGCATACAAAAGCTTTTTATGACTTAGATGGAACATCATCAGGATGTTAGTATAAACAAGGCATGTGTCTGTATTACACAGTAAACGAAGTAAAATGGAAAAACGATAGGTATTTTACCATTTGAAAATATTCTTACTGTTGGGGCCTGTTTAACAGGTGCCACGATTGTGAAGACAGCAAAACTCACCGGATCTTCCAAAGTAGTCGTCTCGATGATCAATGGTTGGAAGCAGGAGACAAAGTCCTTGCCCCAAAGAGGTAACTGAGATTTGAATAATATTATCCAAGACCATGGTCAGCATCGTCTGCAATGAATTGTATGGTATTCTATGTAGTGCTTCAAATGAGAGAAACCTTCAGTTAAAGTTCATCTTAATCGATCTCGGTGTTAAACATCCACAGATAAATGCTGAGGATGGGATTGCATAGTCAGATGCATGCCTGGAAGGAAATCTCTCATTTCTACTCGAAATGTCAAAATTCGTTTACAGTGAGTCTTGAGAGATGAAAATGGACTAAAGAGCACTGATGGAATACATCTGTTTTGGCGAGAATCCCATGAATCTATGGATTCATCTTGTATTGTTCGCACTGTGCAAGAGTCTAGTCAGATTATGATGGTATAAAGCATGTTTTGGTTGTATGGAGGAAGAGGTCCCCTGGTGTTTGCTTAAGGTAAAACATACAATATTGGAATACCTGCACGTATCGCAGATCATCCTGCAATGTTACATTTTACACTACAGATGTCACATACGACATGGTCCGTCATGCAACTGTACACCGACCCAGAATAGTTCGAAAATTTTCACTGAATATCAATCAAATTTTCAACAGCTTTCCTCGGCGCCGTAAAGCCAGAATCTTAACCCAATAGAAAATATTTGGTACATGTAGAAAGTCACATCCGACAGTAAGCTCCTCTTCCATACGATTAACAAGATCTTAAGATCTGTATAGCCATTGCAATGGTATTCTCTGAACATTAAAATACTCTAGAAGCTTGTAAAACGATGGTGTCCTAATAAGCGCTCTTGTTCGTGCTAAAGGAGATCCAATAAAATGTTAATCCTAGTTCTCGAATTCATTGGGTATTGTGCTTATAAAATGTTCTTCTCATTATGCTAATTTAATGAAGTATGAGATTAACCTACAGACCAATATCTACTTTATTGTATATATTTAATGCTTATTCAAGAACTTCAAGATGATGGTACAACTGGATTCTATGGGCCGAGCAATAGGCATAAAAATGGCACCGAGCAGGAATATAAAACAACTAAAAAGAGGAAAGAATTAGATAGTAGAGGGGAATTGTGAGTACATGACACATAAATCTAGAAACTAGAAAGTTTAGGGATAGAAAAAACACAAAATTTTTTGGCTACTGACATTCGTACTCTGTAGCGATGAGAGATGAAATGGGACCTTTATAAATCTGAGAAATTCACAAAATCTGAGGAGTGTTTATTCATAAAAAGCATGTGATATAAAGAATCAGTTTCTAGTAAGATTTCCAGACATATTTTATTTAGCCTTAAATGAAAAGCTGAATCAGATTCAGTTAAAATCTAAAAAAATTACTAGTCTACATTACTGCCATTGTTCAAATTTAATAATCAGTTAATCTTTTATTTTCCTTTTCTCGCTTCTATTCTAGCAGAAACTTTCGTTTATTTAAACAGGCACATATGTGTGTGTGTGTGTTACATTTCGATCCTTAACCCGCATTCGTATCAACATATATTCCAGCTGCGGGAAGATGAAAGAATGAAATCTATGGCTCGGCTCTTCATAAAACAAACTGTAAGTTAGACTGAAATCGATTTCTTCCCAAGTTTTGATTGAACCACATGGAAAAAAAAATACCGCTGTGATTCCCCCTCCTTTTTCAATCCGCGGGCACATAATTTTCTCTTTTGCACCCGAGGTGTTTGAGCACGGGTTCCGATATTTGAATTCTTCAGCCTCAGCGGAATTAGAATAAATATAAAAGAAAGCAAAGAAAATTAATTGCGAATCGAGATGGAAGGGAAAAAAATACCCGGAAAAGAAAAAAAAATGAATGAAATCCAGAGTTACGGTGCGGAAATTTGGAGGAGAGAAACGTTTTACCGCGCTGGGAAAAATTCAGGAAATGAAGGGGCAACTGCATTCGCAGACAAAAAAAATCGCTTTTCTCTTCTTCAATCAGAAGCTTGTTCCACAGCGTTTAAAAGGTTGCCTTTTTTCCCCCCTCCTTTTTCTTTAGAAAGATTAGAAAAGCGGAATTTTCAGTCCATGATCTGACAAATGATACAGACGAGTATTAAATTTTAATCTAAAATCCTGAGAGAGACACATGTTACTTGTCGGTTGTTAAGTGTATATCTAGTGAATGGTGATTATTCGGAACTGCAGTTTAATCAAGCATCGACTACAAATTTAGTGAATATCGAGCAATGTCTCATTTTATGAGATAGAATTGAAACATGTTCAAGTGTGTTAATCCAAAGAATGTGCCAACCGGACGATGGATGAATGGCACGGATAACAAAGTCCGTGGCTTCAAATCTCGCTCCTGGTATGTGTCATGTAGTCCTCTTTTTTATTTGAGTATTAACCTGTGATCAAATGTATTGTGGGATTTTATTTTGATTGCGTTGTGTAAAAGTATTTTAGTACTAAATTTAATCACAGGTTCTGAGAAACTACAGACATAAGATATGAAAATAAACTAAAAGCTAAATTAAAAGAATCTAAAACTAGCTTAATTTAAAAAAAGTAAATTTATTATAATATATAAACATATATGTACACACAAACTGATTCTAATTTTCATAAAATATGCTTTATCAACACCTTCTAAATGAGTTCTGATAATAATTTTTCAATACTTAAGTAAGTATGTAAATATAAGAGAGAGGACCTAATCTCAATTTCAAAATGTATGTAAAAGGAGGTAGCTTTGGGGAGTTAAAATGGTGTGCCCGGAACACTGCTGGTTGATGGGTATCTATGGCTAATCAGGATTGGATATCTATAGATCTTCCGTCGGTCTGGTCAGGGGCTTCCTCCTGAGTGTTTTGGGGTGCGGCTGTGCTATTTGATACAGGAACACTTCCCGTCGGACTTGACTGGACTCTCGAACACGTTCCGTCGGACTTCTCTCCTCGTCTGGACTACCGAACACCTTCCGTCGGACTTGTCTAATCTACTCGACTCCCGAACCTCTTCTCTCTCTCTCTCTCTTTTTTTTTTTTTTTAGATTTTTCTTATTTTATTAATTTCATCCTTGTCCCCTCTTCCTTCTTATCGTCCAATCGGGATAGTTGTAAGAATCTAATTGGTCTGCTTAAACCCCGCCTTGAGACCGCTAACGTGGAAAACCTTATCCCTTCTAATTGGGCACTGTCCCTTAGGGACTCATAAATAACTCCACAAAGGTACATTCTTATTTAATGTCAAGTACGGAGACGCGATTCTAATCTGGGACTGGGATCAGAACCCCGCCCGAGACCACCGTACAAGACAACAATATCCGTAGATATAATTTTATGGTCCTCTAACTTTTTACAAAGATGTGATGAGGTCAGATTTAGATCCCGAGCATTTTACTTCTTGTATGAATGAATCAATTATATAACTGATCTAAATCGCCTCATCACAGTATGGATGGTCGTAGCTACTCGGAATCCAGCCTAAGCAGTTTGGTCCCGGTGTCATTAGCCCTCGTGTAGGAAAAAAAAACTGACCATAGTGCTCCAAAGTGCGCTTCAAGTAAAAATCTAACTTAAATATCTCTGCTTGTATTAAGGCCTTATCAAACGTTATCGCACATACGTTGAAAAATAACAGGTTTAGTTTTCGATTCTTTTACCGGATGAGGAATGCACGGAAGTCTCGTGTGATAGCGAAATGCTTTTAACCGTATTTTAGCGTAGGTTCAAGTTTGATAAGGACTTAAATCGGCTGAACAATATTTTGCTATCACGTGAGAAATCCTCGCATTCTTCATCGTAAAAAAGAATAATACACTGAATATGTTGCTTTTTCAACATGTACAGGTTGACTTGTAATAAGGCTTAAGAACGTCCCAAATCCTATATTGATTTTTAGGGAAAACATTTGATATTTTCAGTACTTCTTTATTGTCATTTTCCGTTCTCAACACTTTTATTTCCAAATTTTCGTGTCTTCGACTGTAACGTATCCAGCATGTTATCATTTGGGATGGGTTTGGACACCCAAATTATATATATATATATATATATATATATATATATATATATATATATATATGTATATATATATATAGTATATATATATATATATATATATGTATATATATATATATATATATATATATATATATATATATATATATATATATATATGTATATATATATATATATATATATATATATATATATATATGTATATATATATATATATATATATATATATATATATATATATATATATATATATATATATATATATATATATATATATATATATATATATATATATATATATATATATATATATATATACTGTCTACCAATAAGTATTTGGGCAAATGGCGATATCTGCGGTCCTGAGGTGCGTCACGGCCTCCACCGGTATAAATCGTGTAGGAAACAGTATCGGCATTAGTCAAATGCAAGACCCCGCCAGTTAGGAGCTTTCTGATTACGAGAAAGGTATAATTATCGGGTATCACAAACGTGGCCGATTCTTAAGGAACAAATCTAATGATCTGAAGTACCCAAAATCGACAGTGGCCTATGTGATTAAGAAGTGGAAGGTGAGCAGGGATTGTCGGAATGTGCCCCGAGTCAGCAGACCAACGAAACTGGGAGATAGAGACCGACGAGTGTTGACCAGAGAAATTCTGAAGAACTGCACCCAACCGATGGCCCTCATCCGCGAGGAGTTTCAACAGGCATCCGAGAGTATTGTTTCAAGGAATACCATCCGTAAAGAAGCACATCTGCTTGGTTTTCATGGTCGTGCCGTTGCCCATAAGCCTTTGATAACAAAGTCCAACCGCGCTTCTCGGTTAATGTGGTGCAAAGCACATCGAAATTAGACCGTAGATCAGTGGAAATGGGTTCTTTGGAGTGGCGAATAGATGATAGGAAGGTAGGGTCTGGGTCTGGCGTCTGCCTGGAGAACACCTCCTGCCAGAATGCAGTGTGCCAACAGTCAGGTTCGGCGGAGGTGGAATTATGGTCTGGAGGTGTTTCTCCTGATTTGGACTGGGACCCTTGGTCCCCATTTATGGTAAGCTCAACGCCGATGCCTACTGCACTATTTTGGATGACAATGTGCTTCCTACGCTGTGGCAGTTTTATGGGTTGGACCTCTGTTACTTTCAGGACGACAATGACAGCTGTCATGATTCGAGGTTAACCAAGGCTCGGTATGGTGACAATGGAGTTTATCGAATGGACTGGCCTGCCCAGAGCCCAGACCTGAATCGTATCGAGAACCTCTGGGACGAGTTGGATCACCAAATTAAGGGGTGCTCTACCCGTTTAAAATCGGTGAAGGAACTTGTAGTCTACTCCAAGCCTAGTGGAAGGCAATACCACTAGCGGATTTTTGCCCGTGATTATAAATCTTAGAATATTAGGGTGGCCAAGAAGGTTTTAGGCTTGCAGAGCCTCGAGTTTCGTTAAACTGTATAGTTCCTTTTTGCATTATTTTTTCCTGTACAATTACTTTTACTTTTTTATAGTCTCGTAAAAGTAGCAGCATCAAATGCGCCATACTCCAATCGAGATTTTTCTTGCCAGTTGAATCTGTGATCTTTTCTTATCCGATGTTGTTGTTAACTGGAGAATTCAATAAAGTATTTTTTTGTGTTGAACGTGAACTGTGTTCTCTTCTTTTTCTTGCTTATCTCTCTGATTTGATTGAGATCAGATTCATGCAATTGTTCATTTTAAGTACATCCATGACGAAAGCTGGTCTCCTCAAAATGTCCCTGTTCACCAAATTAATGCAGTTAGTCAGGTGTTGTGCAAAAGCCTCTTTAATGTTACACTTGGTGCAAACAAGAAAGTTCCTTGTACCATTGAAAAACCTGAAGGTTTTTAAATGCCTCGAAATTAGTCGAGTCAACACTGTTTGGTCACTCCTATCACCCTCAAAAACGGTTGAAGCACCAGGATCATCTCTAGAATACCATGGATGTGATGGTGATTTCTTCCAAGAGATGTTTACAGAAGCCTTACTTTTTGAATATATCTCAAGGTACATCGGAGGATCAATAACGATCTGAGTCATGGTAGAGCCCTCATTTGCCAGTTCATTCGCAATATCATTATATTTTAAATTTACATGGGACGGAATCTATTGTAGATGGAGGATACTAGAACAAAGTCTTGATAAGTCTAAAATTTTGTAGGCATTGTATTGTACTTCTTCGATTCGAAAGGATTTCTCCTGACAAATGTTTCTCTGTAGCACAATTCAGAGCCATGTTAATGACAGTCAATTCGGAGCTAAAAACGGAACAGTAATCTGTATTCGGACGTTTGAGAAATATCTCTCCTTCCCCAATCTTAACTCTTTAAAGAGCCATTTTTTTTCTAGTAATGTTATGTAAAAATATTTTTGGGAGTGAGATTAATGTATAAAAAGAAATTCATTTAGCTTGTCATCTAAAATAAATTTAATTTTAAAGACCATATTTTTGTTGGGAAGTATATTTCGTAATAGATTCCCATTGTCACTTAAATAATGAAATTGATGGGAAGTATACTTCCCACGGCCTTATAAAGGGTTAATTAATGCCCCACTTCTGGTGAATCTTCCATTCTTCTGCCATGTATGAACTGTGTTTAGTATTTTATTATCAGTCAACAGGAGGAATTTTTTAAGTTCATTTCGACAACTTTAAATTCTGAACATACTGGATGTTTGTGATACTATTTGCCCTAGGGGCTGTATTACAGGGATTTTGTAGAAATTATCTGTATCCATACGTAGTTGTGACTTCTTCATTGTGACACACACACACACATCATACATGTGTGTAAAAAATTTTAAAATAAAAGTCATTTTTAACTTTGCTTGTTAGTAAAAAATTAAATAAAGAGGTTAGTGTAAAATCTTTTAAAATTTTGATCCTAGTTAAAATTTTATTAATTTTAATTATATTTGTTTTTAATCACTGAAAAAAATATTACGGAAACAAAATTTGAACTACTAGTAAAAGCTTATCTCCACACTGGTAACCGATTTAACTGAACTCCTAATTTCTGTCAGTTTAATGAAAACAGTTTTTAGTATGAACAGGACTTCATTTTCTACCACTTTTGCTTCGTTCAGTCGCAGATAAACATATACAGAGATTTGTTATTAAACAGACTTCCTGAATATTTTTGAATCAAATTCCGAATCTGAAGAATAAACCGGGTAAAAGCCTGCCTGGTACCTTAGTAATTTCTGTTGCATGCGGTTGGAGCCAATATACATCGACCGCAGTCGTGTCACCCTTGCAAAGAGCTTTATTCCTTTTTGCTCCCCCTTTCTCCCCACACCCCTTCCCCTGAAAGCTCTCCTCTTCATAAAGTATCTATGATCGGCAGTGAATTTCCTCCCTTTTGTTAATTTTTCTCTCTTCATTTTTGATTCTGCAGCGCAAAAGAATTCAATCTTCCTCTTGGTTTCCGTTCACGGAACACCTCAGGCTGCAAAAAGGAAATTATATGCCGCGCGGTTGTGCAGGGAGGGTGAAAAAAGTTGATTTCCCTCCTTTTTCGCTATTAACGAAAATGCTATGCAAAAAGGAACCTTCCGAAGAGAAATCCGAAACTTACAACCTTATTTTTTTCTTTTTCGTCGACGGGGAGTTTAGCCAGGCTATTGTTTAGTGTACAATGATATCTGTTTTGCTGTCATCTTGGTTGCAGCAGTGTAACGAAAGTAAAAAAACGGACATTACAATATTTTTCTTGTCCCCATGGTTTTCTGCCCGTTTTCAGTTGTGAAGAAAAACCTGCCGGAAGTTTCAATCATGTGTTAAAACACTGCTATCGGTATCTCTATATTTTTCTAGGCATGATTCTATTTTCAGCATTTATCTTAGGAACAGTGATAACAAAAAGGCCGGATTAGTTGAAATCTGAATTTCTGAGTAATATATAACTTGTGACTTCTAAATAAAAGATTCATTTTTTTATTTTAACAGCTGTCTTCATATTACAGTGTTCAAAACTTTTAATGAGATCAGTACTATGCATTCCGGTAGAGCAGTTCGAATTGGCTTCGACCTTGGCTCAAAAAGAGATAAGTTAACCTTTTAAAATGCATAAAAATTTTTTATATTTAGGTGTAATTGGGAAACATTCTTTTATAAGATCGAGGGAATTATCGCTAAGTTTCCACAGGTTATTGTCTGGGGTCCGGCAAACAGAACAGCTCATCTAAAAGGATATAAATGGTAACAAGTTAACCCTTCTAAAATGGATAAATCTATTTTTTATACATGATTATCCTGCATGAAAAAAAATTCTGTAAAGGCTGACATATAAGAGAGTATTATCGGTAATATTTTGCAATCTATTTTTTTTTTTTTTTTTTTGGAGTCCCAATGATAGAATATCTTTTAAAAGTACTTGAAACTTTAAGAAATAACAAATTTTCATTACTTAACATAGTTCTTGATGGTCATCCTCTATATAATAATAACTTAAGTTATCCATCTGTCTGTTCTCGAATTTATGAAGCGGTTGGACCTGGAATGGATAGAGGCATCCATATTGGATTCTTGATGAGTTAGGGTTAGCAGAATTCAAAGTGATTAAAGTTTATCTTCTCTTAAACCCTAGATCCGATTCTAAAATAAATTGGTATAAATATGCTTCATATCACAGCGAAAAATATTATCTTCTTTAAAACGTTCGAAATGCACCCTTACCCCCTTTTCGAGCTTTTAATGTCATTATATCAAGCCCTAATTTAAGAGCAGGCGACTAAAATTATCAATTTATCCCATAATAAATAAGTAAAAATAACATTTTTTTTTCTAGCATTATAACGCCATTCCATTAACCATTTCATTTAATCATTTCTTATTTTGAATTATTTAAATATCGTCTGCATTATTTTCATACTTTTATCACTGAACTTACTAATATTAAATTTCCTTTTATATTTGGCTTAAATAACAGATTAGGTACATATGTGATAATTTTTAATTTAATTATCGATTACTTTTTGTTGTAAGATAATTCTCAGCCAAAAAACGAACCATTTTTTTTTACTTGGCTCTTAGGGTACTTTAAAATTCTGGAAAATAAAAAATTTTACTGATCCCGTCATATGACGGGCTTTATGCTAGTATATTATATTTCTGAGAGGAGCTCTCAATCGATGTATTTTCTAGCACTAAATTTGCTACAGTAAAAATGCTGTAAAATTTTACTTGATGATGGTATTATTATAGAAGATCAGTAATGTTTTGTGCATGGGCTAAAGGATATTTTAAAAATACATTAATAAACACAGAATCACCGTAGCGAAGCACGTGAATATAGCTCGTTAAAGGCTTCGATCTCCTACAGTATATTTGTATAGTTTTGTTTTGGATCACTACGGTCTACTGTTTTGCTACACCAGGGTTAAAGAGATCGGAATCTACTGCTTAAGCCAATTCAGAACAGCTACGGACATCCATGGCCAGAGACGTAACTAGGGCGTGGCAAAGGTGACATATTCAACGGGTGCATCATTCATGGGTGCAGTAATGAGGATAATGGGGTCCGAAAGAGGACAACTCGCCTCCAATAAAAATAAGGAATAGTTGAAAAATAAGTTTGTTTTATAAAATCCAGTGTGTTTAAAATTATTCATTTATGAGTTTTCCTATTTTCTAAAAGGCTTCTAGAGACTAAACTTGTTATAGATTTTTATAAAATGTTTACCAAACAATCTTAATATGTCTTTATATAAATCCAGGTTTTCGTTTTAAATTTTAAATTTATTAATGTTATTAAAACTAAATTTAAATTTTAAAATTCGCCTATCTTAATAATGAAAATTCAACGTCTAAATAAAACATATTCCTTTCAAATAAACTATTCAGTTTATCAATAAAATAATACCTCCAGAATGTTAAAATTTTTTTAAATATTAATACGGTAAAAATAGAAGAAAAAATTAAAAATTAATATACAAGGGACATTCTAAGAATTAACAAAATATTTTGTGAGTTCATTCTGAAATATGTGATATAGAAAATAGAAAAAAAAACATGTTTATATATTTTCTCATTATATTTGGTGGTAGGGGCTCAGACCAGTTTTCTGTTACTGGCTTTAAAGGACCTAGTTACTGGCCTGTCCATGGCACCAGCGGAACTTGAACCCGTGAACTCCGGTACAGAAAACCCAACGACTTACTATTTGGTTCAGTTATATTTTTATAAGAACTCAAACTAAAGAGGCTGTATTTACAATGACTGGTATCGAAACATTAAGTCTTAGGTATTAGTGATTAGTTTTCTTGGATCATTTTAAAATTTTATCCCGTAAATCTAAATAAAAAGCAAGTTACTCTGATATATTATAATGTTATGAAGAGAAGGATCGTTAATTTTCACGTAATTACTCTTGCATTCGCGTGCCTGTTTTCTTGATTTAGACTAAACATTTTGAAACTCGCGTAATAAGATATAACGCCTTGTCTAAAACGGTCTTTTTTAATTAATAATTTCTTTTTCGTTGCGTGGAAGTGAAACTAATCTTCCAGTGTGAAACGAGGAGATACTATCAAATATTTTTAATTTCTTCATTTGTTTTATCTGCAGATGTTATTTATTCAGAGAAGCCTCGTAAGCATGTTATTTCTTAACTCGATTGACTAATTAAATATTACATGATACACAAAATGTGTCTATATATATATATTTTGCTTGGGTCAAATTATTTTTCTAACCTTTTCAAACACGCGAATCCCAGTGGCGTTGAGCTAGTGTTCCGTGCTCTTAAGACACAGGTCCGAGGTTTGATTCTCGGTCTCAGCCTTTCTATGATTTTTTGATTTGGTTTAGAACGCTACGATTTACTTTTTTGCAACAAGGCTAATGAGACTGGGACCTACTGTTTAAAGCCGATTCCAAACGGCTACGAACAACCATACCACCATGGGATTCGAACCCACGAACTCCGGTACCGAACACCCTAATTATGACTCATCCTTTCATCCATTCAGTGGGATCTTGACCAAGCATGCTAACTAATCACTGCTTAAGGTTGAATACCAGGTTTAGAACCTTGGTATTGGAAACGCGAACTCCGGTACCGAAGCACCCTAATTATGACTCAGCCTTTCATCCATTCAGAGGGTAATCAAACTGAGGACCAAGCATGCTTGGGAACTAAGCACTCAAGCGGTTTTCGCTTAAGGTTGACCACCTTACCAGGACATATGCTTAGCACCCCAAAGCCCTTGGTTCCTCATGGTTCCCAAGTGAGCTGTAGCGCCAGGGAGTTTAGTTATTTTTTTTATCTACGCATGCTTGCAAACTTTAAAAATCTGTATAAGCAGCATTTCGGAAGTTATTTCTATATTTGATTTTATTTAAGGTTTTTTATTTTTTATAAAATAAATCAAACTTTTAAATGGATTTTAATGCACGCTTGTTTTTACAGGTAAGTTTTAATCATCTAAATAAAGTCGAAATTTTTTGTAAACATTTTGAAGAAGTAGGAATATTAAGTAACAAGGGTCATTTTAAAAATTAACGAAAATTTTCATAAAATGATTATTCAAAATTATTGTCTACATAAAAATTAACTTAAATATATTCGATCTATATGTGAATTTACATAACTTTTCAAAAACTATTTTGATCTATCTCTAAGCAGAGTTTAATACAGAACATGAACTCGATACTTATTTTGTGTGGAACACTAATTTTTTTTGCAACAAGGCTGATGAGACTGCACTACTGTTTAAAGTCGATTCCAAAGTCTACAAACACTATGCCACAGCGGGATTCGAAACCCATGAACTCCGGTACTGTAGATCAGCACCCTACTAACTATGAGGAATTCAACGCAAAGCGCTATCAAAAATGTTGCTAACAGTAGACGGAGCTTCTGAGTAAGCGTACGATTTTAGCGCACTGTAGTTTGTAACGGAAAAATAAGAGCATACAAATTTTTTTTTAATTGCCTATAAACATACACTGTATAATGATGATGCACTTGCTGATGAGACCGGCACTAACTGTTTAAAGTCGATTCCGAAAGTCTACAAACAATTATGACACAACGGGATTCGAACCCATGAACTCCGGTACTGTAGATCAGCACCCTAATAACTATAGAGGAATTCAACGCAAAGCACTATCTCTAAAAATGTTGCTTAGAACAGTAGTAACGGAACTTCTAAGTAAGCGTACCGATTTTAAAGCGCACTGTAAGTTACCCAAAGTAACCAGAGCAAAAATAAGAGCATATAAATCAAATTTTACATTTGTTAATTGCCTATAAACATACACTGTATTGCCAATGATGACTGGTCACTTGCTGATGAGACCGGCACTAACTGTTTAAAGTCGATTCCGAAAGTTTACAAACAACTTTGCCACAGCGGGATTCGAACCCATGAACTCCGGAACTGTAGATCAGAACCCTACTATAACTATAGAGGAATTCAACGCAAAGAGCTATCTCTAAAAATGTTGCTTAGAACAGTAGTAATGGAACTTCTGAGTAAGCGTACCGATTTTAAAGCGCACTGTAAGTTACCCAAAGTAACCAGAACAGAAATAAGAGCATATTAATCAAATTTTTCATTTGTTAATTGCCTATAAACATACACTGTATTGCCAATGATGACTGGTCACTTGCTGATGAGACCGGCACTAACTGTTTAAAGTCGATTCCGAAAGTCTACAAACAATTATGACACAACGGGATTCGAACCCATGAACTCCGGTACTGTAGATCAGCATCCTACTAACTATAGAGGAATTCAACGCAAAGCAAGAATCTCTAAAAATATTGCCTATAACAGTAGTAACGGAACGTTTGAGTAAGCGTACCGATTTTAAAGCGCACTGTAAGTTACCCAAAGTAACCAGAACAGAAATAAGAGCATATTAATCAAATTTTTCATTTGTTAATTGCCTATAAACATACACTGTATTGCCAATGATGACTGGTCACTTGCGATTTTAGACATTTTGTTGAATATCTAGAAAAATACACAAGGAATTATCCTGAAACCTCAGGCGTGTAAACAGAAGGGTAGACGTAATATATTTCATCTAAGAATTTTTCCTGAAAATCCATAGGAGACCATCAACAAATTAAAGATAAACGAATAGGTTTTGGGTAACCCTGTAAAAAGTAATGTATGTAAAGCGTTGAAACTCTAGCACATGATTAGGATGCTTCCTGTAATAATCTATGTTCATTGTTATGATGACAGAAGTATACCAGAGAAAAATTAAGGTTTTTATAAAAAATAATCTCATTTCTTTAAGTGTTTTGCTTATAATTTGCAGATTCTCATATCAAATAATGTTATTTTCAGACGGATGTCAAAACACATAGAATACCCTGCAATCATTAAAAAATATAAATATTGAATGAAAAATGAGCTTTACTAAAAATCCATGTGTGAATGCAACAAATATAATGTACATAATATATTAGCTATGTATAGCTGTAAATTCTGAAAGTATCGGTAGTAGTGAAATCCGTTGTAAAATGAGTAAAAGATAGGAGCTGTAAAAAAAATTTCATATGTTTTTAATGAGGCGAGTAAATGGGTAAATATACAATATTTTTCAATGCATGATAAAAGTTGAGTATGTCCTAAAAGCGTGTTGTTCTTGGCAGAAGAAATTTGATATGCTGTTCAATATCTGTGTATTTTGTATTTATATCATATTTGGGATATAGATCGCAATAAATTAAGTAGGTCATCATGGTAAATTCGAAAAATAACATATTAACCTTCAAATTGAGTCTATCGTCATGTTTTTCATTCCATACCGCACAATACGAGTTACACTGTCATCTAAAGTTACTAAATATGATAATTAATTTAGTTTAAAAATTTCTAGTGTATGATTTGGCAAATTTTATCACTTGTGATCACAAGTTACTTTTGTTTATTGGTATCATTGCCAAATTATAGTCAGAATAAGAAAAACTTAAATTATTTTCAAGAATCAAAAAAATAATACTTCTGTAAACATAAAATCCTTTGCTTTTTTAAAACCATTGAAACTATTATCTTATTTATAATGTTTTGCTTTGATATTTTCTTAATTTTTTATCTGATATTATTTAACACTATGTAATATTTAATTATATTAAGAATTTAAAATGAAAACAATTTTTTAAATATTATTTATTTCATGCCTTTTTCATTATTTAAATCACAATTAAATTATTTCATAACCGGTCATAATTTCTACTTGTACATTTGGAAAATTAGATTCACCAAACTGTAAATAATTGATAGGCATCAGCATTACATGCAAGTAAGATGAATCTCGTTATGTTTATTAAAAAATACGAAAACGAAAATAGATAATAATCGTAATCATACTAAAAAGTGAAAGGAAATTTATAATATAATAAATTTAAATTACTCTTATATACAAATAAATTTAAAAATTTTAAAATGAGGGAAAATACTTGGTAAAAATGGTGATAGTGATAAAAAAGGATGTTTAAGTTGTTAAGTTAAAGGATGTTAAGTTAAGAAATAAGTAATAATTCAGTGTATAACATTAAATTATAATGTCGAAAGGTTACCCACTTAGGCTTATGCATCCATAAATTCTTCAGTATTATTTAGAGATGTAAAAAATCGGAATTTTGAAGATGGGAATAAACCCGGAATTTTGGGAACTTTGGGAAGTAATCATTTTAACAATGTTTACATTATTTTTTCAACAATGGCTATTTAAAAACTAGCATATTATTTCTAGTTTTTTTTTTACTTTTGGCAATATTTTTATATATATATATATACATATATATATTTATATATATTCAAAAATAATAGCAATGAGCATTTAAATGATTTTATAAGTACTTATGTAAATAGACCTGTTAGTCTTATCAAACACATAACTAGTTGCTTCATTTATTGCTAATATAATAATTATATACATTAATTTTGGTATATTTATTATGTAAATTACTTTATGAAAATTTTTTATTCCTTTCAAATATAAAAGTACAATTTTAAAATAACATATTATTTTTGTAAGCCTATATTTAAAGTGTAATCAAATGACAATGTTGCATTTTTTGTCCAACTTCAACACACTCACATTATATACATATATAAATATAAAATTAAAAAGTATGATATATTGATATATATAATATAAATATATATATATAATATTTATATATATATATATATATATATAATATATATTATATATATATATATATATTTTATGTATTTATATTATATATATATGTGTATATATATGTATATATATGTAATATATGTATTTATATATAATGTATGTTATATATGTATATAAAAAAAAAAAAAATATTAAATTAAATATTTATTTATATGTTTTTTATTATATATATATGTATATATATGTGTATATATATAATGTATATATAGTATATATTGTATAAATATTGATAATGTAAATATATTATGATATATATATGTATATATATATGTATATAATATAATATATATATATATATATAAAAATATATATATATATATATATATATATATAGATATATAATATATAAATAAGAGAGAGAGTAGAGAAAATGTTATAAGAAAATAATGATTATGGGTTTTGTGACACTACAGATAAATATTTAAGTAATAATTAAAAATATATTTTTAAAGGAAAAATATACTCATCTTTATGCTAAACAGGATAAAATATAGTTAGTTAATAATTTTTCAGTGTTTGGCTTCCTTGTCTTGTATTAGGATAAAAGTAAACAAAATACTTCAAATATGTCGAAATTTTTAAAATTCCCACCCAACTTTTTTTCCCTTTAAACTTTTTTCTATTCACAACTGTGGGTGTGGGTCATCTAAGTTATCATTGGTAATATAGAGTATATTTCCAGTAAATACGAAATAAATGTTAATAAAACTGCATATAAAAAATTGGGTTTTCGAGAATTATCTGTTCTTTATATTCAAGCTAGATGTGTTGCCCAGCATAACATTCACTGGTCAAATATAAAATCTTCACACATAAAAATTTAGAACACTATAACAGGTTACAACTTAATAAAATACCACCGGTCCATCATCTAGTCCAGCAACTTTTATCCAACACAAGATTGATCACTTAGAACGCATTCTACGAGAGTAGTAGCAGAAATAGTTCTTTTCAGTTTAGTGGAAGTAGTAGTTCTTTACAGAGTCATCTAACCTCAGTGAAGAGATTCCTAGGTAACAGTGCATGGTCTAGTCGCCGCCCCAAAGTAGTCGGTTAAGGCCATTATGCTTATGGGACAGGAACCCCAACTAATTGGGACTATCAGATGGGTGGCTGAAAATATATGTACCATGCACCTCCCAGGGCACGGTGTACAATACAGACCAAACACCCCATGCTCCAGGGAAACATTAATTCAGACTGTCCCCGGAAGGTGATCAGTCCTATCTTGGAAAGCTCAGGACTCCGGGGGGATGCCTTTATTCCTATGTGACACTGCGGCCTCTGCCGAAAATATTTCGTAACGGGTAGTAGCTCGCGATTTACAGTTTGTCGACCTATGCATTATAACAGAGGTCGCCAAGCTTATGAAGCTCTTGAACAACCTTATCTACCGAACCAAGCCAGAACAGAATTCAGGGCCGTCGCCAGAAATTATATTCGGAGGGGGTGGAGCATTGTTTTTTGTGAAGGGTGCTTCAAATAAAACTACAGGTTTTCTTATGTATGTATATTCCTAATGAGTATCTGCAGAACGGTGGCCGAATGGTAAAGCGCAGCTATTCGGAACCGGAGTCCGCGGGTTCGAATCCCGCTGCTAACATGAATGTTTGTAGCCTTTCGGAATCGGTTTTAAACAACAGTACACAGGGTGTGTGTGTACCTATTTATCACATAAATAGGTAAAGATAAAATTTTTTTCTAGCATTATGACGTCATTCCTATAACCATCTAATTTAATAATTTATTTTAGATTATTTAAATATCTTCTGCATTATTTCCATACGTTTTATCCCTAACTACGTAACTTCGTATACATAACTGAGATATTACGTAAATAATTTTCTCTTATATTTGGCTTAAATAATAGATTAGCTACATATGTGATAATTTTAATCGATTATTTTTATTGAAAGATAATTCTCAGCCAAAAAATAAACCATTTTTTTTACCTGCCTCATAGGGTACTTTGCAATTCTGGAAGATTAAAAATTTTTCTGATTCCGTCATATGACAAGCTATATGCTAGTTCTATAAAGAAGGTTTGGTTTGGTTTGGAGAGCTACGGTCTACTTTTTGCAACACGAGGGCTAATGAGACCGGGACCTACTGTTTAAAGCAGATTCCGAACCGCTACGAACATCCATGCCATAGTGGGATTTGAACCCAGAAACTCCGGTTCCGAAGGCTAGCACCCTAACCAATCAGCCATCGTTCGGCTATATAAAGATGGAGTAATGCAAAAAAATGTATATAAAATTTCCCTTAGAGTAATAATTTGGTTCTATTAAAATGTTAAAGGAAAAGAATATGATTTACTGCTCATGATGGCGGTTGAGACATTTTTCGGTCACCTTTACTTCCGAGTATAAAATTTTTTACGAAGTATGTCAAAAAAGTAGAAGGAAAAACTGCAACATAATATATATTCAGATTAACAGACTAGCTCTTTTCTTACGTATGCAATTATAACCGAATCGTACGAGAAACGCATATGCTGCTGCTGTATATTAAAGGTGAAGGCATAAATCAAAAGTTTTCTTTCCAACCTCTAAACGGGGTCCTATGACGGCAAAACACACTGGCGTAATCTAGAACTAACGAGGCTGAAACGGCGAAATTAAACATTTTGCATTAAGTACATAAATAACAGTATAGAGCAATACATATTAAGGAGACAGGTTAATAATAAATGAGAAATGGGCATTTCCTGTTTCTACTATTTCAGGAGATTAATTTTTCTGCTGCGAAATTTATGCAGAAGACAGAAAAACTAAACAATTTCCGCTCCATTAATACTGTTAATTAATGAGCATTTCAATTCGCCCGCTTACACGAAAAACTGCTTTATAGAGATCTAAAAGTTAATGTATGTGTAATTACATCGGATATCGTGTTTTATTAGAAAATGAGTAATATATAACAGAGCACGCTCGCGATTTCCCCTTCCATGTATATTATATATTCAGACAAGCTTGATTTAGGTTGCTTTCGTGCTTTATCGAATGTTCTTGCTTGGAAAATGTCAACTCTGGGAACGGGTAGATAAATTTAATGGCTTCTCGAGTTTTGGCAGGGAGAGATGAATTGTAACCTAACGTAATGAATCCCCTCAATGCAAGCTATTCGGGTTTGATAAGAAAGCCAGTAATAATTCAAGGCCCTTTTCGAAAATCTATCACGGGTAGAATAAAGCGAAGTTCCTGACATCCTAGAAAGTTCCCGTAAAAGTCAAAATTGAATAAAATCCTTATAATTTTCTTTACTTGTTGAATAAAATTAACCTTCACTTTAATAATTACAATTGAATCGTAAGTGCAGAAGAGACTAGAACAAGAAGAGACAATTTAGTCTTAAATATTTTTCCTACGTCAAGGAACTCTGAAATTTAGAACATTTTCCTGGAGTATAGCACTGTCTAGAACAGGGTTTCTTAACCTGTGGTTCATGGACCCCCTGGGAGTACATGGGTCATATTTTGGGGGTCCACCGACTGCTCCTAATTTTTAAAATGTTTGCATCAATATTTAAAAAAAAAACTTTTTTTTTGTCACGGGCAACCTGTAAACCGTCTGTCTGCCATTTCCCAATAGAGACCTCTACAATACGAAAAAAAAGAACATTCGCAAACCGTATAATAAATTTGAAATTTTTAGAAACACTAAGTAGCCTTTGAATTTTACTTCATTTGGAAATAAAGTGACGTTAAAATAAGTTCCGCAAAGTTCTTGCAAATTTTTAAAACAAAATATTTGTTTTACTTTTTCATTTGAATTCTAAATGTTTTAATTTGATTATTTGATATTTTTTGTAGCCCAAAATGTCCAAAAAAAGGAAGTATGAGGAAAATTATATAAAATATGGCAAGAAAGATAGTTTGTTATCGAATAACTTGAAAAATTAAATCTGTGAACACCTGGAAGTACTTCAAGTTTCATTTGAAAAATATTTTAATTCAGATGGAATAAATATAAGAGATGAGTTGTGGATTCGTAATCCTTTTCTTTGTGATATTGACTGTATCGATGACATGAACCTTTCCAAAGATGAGCTAATTGATTTGAAAACAAAGTCCTTGTTAAAAATGGATTTCGATTCAAAAATTCTTGGAGAGTTTTGGTCTTCTTTAAGAGAAGCCTACCCATTGCTTGTAAAACGAGCTACGGCAGCCATTATTCCTTTTGCTACAGTAAACCTTTGAGAAGCGGGATTTTCCACACTTGTCACAATAAAAACAAAACATCGAAATCGACTGAATATCGAACATGATATGCGCATTGCTTTGTCGAAAACCATCCCTCAATTCAATCTGTTAATCAAGAAAAAGCAGCAACAGCCTTCACATTAAAATTTTTAATTTCTTCAAATTTTTTTATACTATTGAAATAAAAATATTAAAATAATTAAATAATAAAACATTAATTTTTTTTGTAATAAATAATGTTTAAGCAATTTTTTTTCACAGAGGGGTCAGTGACATATTTAAAATTTTTAATGTGGTCCATTGTGCCAGAAAGTTTAAGAAACACTGGTCTTAAATGAGGACCCTTCCACTATCACCCATTCTCTATAGGCAGATATATCGGTTGCATAAATTTATCGTCCTATATTGGTACAACTTCAAATTGGGACCTCAGCAAACAGAATCTAAAGATTAATAGGCCAGAACCATTTATTTTTCCTTAAACTTCTCTTTCACGTATTTTATGAAAATCCATGAAAAATATTATTCTATAAACTATTATACTTAAAATGGTTGTCTAAATTAGGAAAAAATATGTTTAGTTAACCTTAATGTATAAATATTATCAAGGAAACCAGCAATACAAAGAGCATTAGACTCATTTTTTTCTCGTACGATCTGGAGTTGTGCTACCACGTCGTGTTTTTATTTTTCTGTCTCGGGTTCGATTCCTGACGATGTCATTTTATCTGGTTCTTTTTTAAAATTTTACTCACTTTTTTAGTACTGCTAGGTTCCTGACCTCACTTTTGTTAACTTTTTAAAATTTTATGGTACAAAAATACATTTAATTCTTAGTTGTTTATTCTTATTTTATGTAAATATTTTTTGTCTTCTTTTTTTCGTAGTCTTTCTCATTTATATTTAACTATAATTATTATCTCATTTAATTTTTATATCTCCCAGCCGTTTAGTTATCTGAAACTCTGTTCCCTTTTTAATACAGTTGAACTCGTTTATAACGAGCACAAAGGGACAGTAACATTTACTTGTTAAATCCAAATGCTCGTAATAAACGGGTCCTTAAATTAGACGTGAAACCAGAAGTGGGGGGAGGGTTTGGGAGGTCAAATGATTGAGTGTACTTAAAATTTAATTAATACTAACTTACTTTAATTACATTAATTAATTTAATTAAATACTTTTCTTAATTTAATGACAATTAACATCCCAATCAGCGAAAAATTTCTAGTTGCGCTACAATTTTAAAGGAAAGAAACAATAAACGGAAAGAAAAATAAAGGAAAAGATTCTTACCAAAACATTTATTTTTTTCATTAATCTACACATAAATTGTAGTTTGTTTGCTTACTATTTCCTATGCTATTGTTCTTCGGAGAAAACTCATCGCCCGGAAAACATTATCACTGACATCCTTCGCGTCAAAAACGGTCTGCATTTTTTCAGCGAACTCCAACATCGTAGAACAAGTTGGGGGAGGTTCACTTTCTTTATATTCACCAGCGTCCTCATAGCTTTCGTCATGCTTTTCAGCTGAAATCGTTAGTACGTCAGCTACAATATCCTCGGTGGTCAGTACATCTGAGGTCAACAGTTCGTCGTCGATGGATACATAGCTTTTAAATTCTTCTTTGGTCATTTCCAAATTTGCAGTTTGTATGAAATTGTCAACCTCTTCTTCCGCAGTGGATTGACCATCTTGACAACTCTCCAATCCAGCCTTATGGAAACTCTTGATGATGCATGTTGACGTGACATTTTCCCATGCATCGTTCATCAAATTTATCGCTTCCAATACGTTGACATTGGTATTTGATACTGTTCCACTTCTATCTCTTCAGTCCAGAATCATCAAAATCAGTTGCTTCGTAGCACTTGATCAGTTGCTAAGTAGCACTTGAAACTTCTTATGACTCCTTGGTCCATAGGCTGGATAACAGATGTAGAATTTGGTGGCAAAAATTCAATTGCACCGGATTTGTGAACTCTCCTTATTGACATTGAAATGCTGGAGGAACTTTTCCTACAAAAGTATTAAACCACGGAAATGAAAAAAAAAAGATAAGACAGAAAGACTAGAAAGATGAGAAAAAAGATTTCAAGACAGAAAAATATTGCTCGCTAAAACCAGGTCTTAAAACTTTGCTCGTTAAAAGCAACTTCTGTTCCATAGACTTAGTATTGATCCAACCAAATATTCTCGCTTTCCTCGGTAAATCAGAGTTCTCGTTAAATCCGAGCTCGTTATAAAAGAGTTCGACTGTACTTCATCTCACCATGCTTTTAGATTTTTACTGTCATCGTGAAGAGGTATTATGCTTTAATCAACACCACGTTGTTTTTCCACGTTGATGAAGGAAATCGATTTTCACCCTGGTACATCTAATGGCCAGTCTGGACCAGTGGTTGTTTCCAGTGTGCTCTAAAATTTTTCCGGCAATCATTTCTTATAGCGCTTCTAAAATTTTATTTTAGGAGGTTTATGTAGTACAATTCCGCATCTCCATGTAGTGTATAGAAACCAATTATACTGCCCTTGACCTTGACGCAATACAGCTGGATTAGTATCCTCTAGAAGAAATCAGGTAAATTCTTTCAAAAACATATTAAATCGAGTAATTTTCCAAAATTTTTAGCTTTGAGTTTGGAATCGCATAATAGGGATATTTTGTATTATTATGTTTAATATTTATTTACTGACTGTAAAATAGTGAATTAAATAAGCTTGGAATTGAAGCTATTAACACCTTTAAAATAGTTATTATAATTCATGTTTAACTTCATGAATTTAATACATTTTGGTTTGACTAAAGAACATGGTATCCCAGCCAACTTGGCGATAAAGCTCTGAGCATGGTGTCTAACATTTTATCCTATTTTAATTTATTATCTCTATTTTAATTTATATTATATTTGTATCCAGCTCTCCTTGTGCAACCCTTTTCTTGTACATTAAATGCGTATAAGGCTTAAAAAAAACTAGATATAGTGAACCATTGGCTCATTTTTAATAATTTGGAGCTGTTCGCTTTGTAAACTGTTGAGGGATTAATTACCCATAAATATAAATGTCACGTTTCTAAGTGGTTTTGGTTAATTAAGTAAAAGTATATAATTATATTACAATGGCGCATTCTGCATCAAATAAAGTAACTAAAAAAAGCAAGGGATGCAATGGATGGAATACTTTTGTGTTATACAGTAGAACCTCGGTATAACGACCCCCTGTGGGATCAACATCACATGGTCGTTGTGACGAAAGGTCGCTGTAACGAACTGAAAAAATAATAAAAAAAATCAGCAAAGAAATGATGCAACCGTACATACCTAGAGAACACTTCTATTTATTTGTATTTCCATTACTGAATTTTTGAAAAGAAGTCTTTGATTGAATCCTGTTTCAAGTTCATTTGGGAATTTTTCATTATCACTAAATCTATATCTGTTAGATTTTGAAGAAAATCTTCAGAATTAAATTATCCTTCAAAATATTGACGTAAGGCATTGATTGCATTGAAGGCTTCTTTTTCATTCACTTTTTCAAAAGCTTAGACAATTTCTTCTCCGTCGTCGGAATCGAATTGAAGTTGCACCAGAGTACAATAATTTTGAAATAGCCCACTTGCTTATGAGTTTTGCGCACTAAAATTGGCGGTCGCTCTAACGAAAAATAATACGCTTGGAGTCGTTGTAATGATTCAAAATTAACATTATTCCTATGGTAAAATAATTGGGACTTTTTAAGATGGTCGTTCTAACGAAGGGGTCGTTGTATCGTGGGGTCGTTAAAAAGAGGTTGTACTGTAGTAAACATCGCCAGTGATTTCGTCAAATTTTCTAAGGGGCACCCTGTTCTTATATATTACCCTATATGTCAAGCTGAGGCTTATGCAATACTAAATACAGCATTAAAAAAAACAAGAAATACATATTTTCTCTGATATCTATCATAAATAATTTGAATAACTTATAAAAGTTGAAAAAATCGAGTACATATTCTCGTAGAACATCAAACTATTTTATTTATTTACATCATAACATTACTACTGTTTCCCCCCGTTGCCAACGGGTAGCAAACAAATACACCGTTGCCAACGGGTGACAAAAATAACACATGATGATACTAGTAGAAATGGTTGATGATTACAAACTTAACACCCAGACTCGTTTCAGTTAGAAAAATTCAAAATTTATTCAAAGGTAAAGAAAATACAAAAGTTAAGATAAATCAAGTCAAAGCGCATACAGGAAATGAATGCAATGTGTTCGCTAAATTGCATTGCAAAGGCTTCTTTACAAGGAAATATAGTTGCTTCTCTGGATTTCCTACATTCACTTATTAAATTACGTAACAAAAGTGGTATACTTAAGGTGATCATATTCGTTTGGGGACAAATAATGGACTTATCGAAGAATATAAAAAATTACCTTATAAAACTCATAAGTTTATAACATTAATTACGAAAATAGTAGCACACATTAAAATTTATCAATATACAGACAGACATTTTTTAAATAAAGGGAAATTCTTCTAGCAGTATTTGATTTAAAATGCATTTTCTTAAGAATTATGGGTTCTGGATCCTAAAATTTATCGCATTGACATGCAAATTTCAGGACATGATGACAACACTGGACGTGATGGTGCACACGAAACTAATTTGTTCAATATATTATTAACAATATTTTTCATAACTTTGCGTCGTAACAATATTTTCCTTAACTTTATAAAAGAAAGGACAAAATGCTTATTTTAAAAAATTAAGTTAGAAGGTAGAGAAGTGAAATAAAAGATTGTCTTAATAAACGAGGTTTCGTCACCGTAGGTATACTAGAAGAATGGAGCAGCCAATGACAGAAGAGCTTACATTGAAATAATAAAGGAGAAGTTCATTTAAACTTAAGTACAATACAGTAATTATATATTTTGCAACAGGTCGCGGAAACTTTCCGTGGTATTTAACTCTAGAACACTATGCGTACGTCTTTTAGACGCATTTTATTCTTATAATAAATCTTAAAATAAATGAAGGCAATAAAAAAATTTATGTGAACATTTTCTTTGCATTGGCGTTTTTTTATGGCGAAGTAATATTTGCAATCTGAAGCCAACAGAGAAAAAAAAAATGCTAAACTTTTTTTTTTTAGCTTTCCTTATTGATTTAGCAATTTTGTAAAATGTATTGCAAGACAGAATACGACTCGAGAACCATAAGAAATTTGATAAATTCTTCCTTCCTTCACATTTTTTTTTTATAACGAAAAATATTCCAAAAAATTATTATATAAAGTAATAAAAAGCTAAGCATCTTTCGGCGATTTGAGAAATGGAAAACTTCCCGATCGAGGTTAAGCATGGATTGAAATTCGGGCAAATAAAAGGGAATGTGTAATGTAAGACAAAAGTACTTTATGTTTACACATTTATTGGAATTTATCGTGCCCTTGTCTTGTCATATTTATAACCGACAATGGAGATCCATTGGCGCCCTGCCAGTAACTGTAACCGACAGGCCAAAGAGTGACTGGAAATGAAATTCCACAGAAATCAGAAAAGTGCTGACGCGTAAGAAACAAAACAGAAATAAATATGGATGTTTTGGACCTGTGGGCATAGCGGGGAAAGAAGGGAAAATTGAGATTTTTGTTTTTCTTCCCTCTCCCTCCTTCAAATTTAAGACGTCGAACGAATGTCAAATTCGAACGGGGTGAAAATGAAATGGGATCCAGAGAGGTTTTATTTTTTAAGAACTTATTTTCTCCTCCTCACTCCCCCCCCCTTCACAAAGTGCATTCGAAAATAGCAAGATGAATACTTAAGTTGGTTTTTTTTTTGTGGAAACAAGAAATAACGAGTTCTGAAGTCGGAATTTTTGTTTAAATACATTGTCTTGACATTATTTCTTATTCTTTCCTGATTACGCGATGAAAGTTGCTGTTTAATATACAAAGTTGGTAAGTTTGTAGCGCATTTCTTTGTTCTCTGTGTGATAAAAAAAGGCTTTTCTTATTTCATTTATGATTAAAATTTTTTTAATTCACTGAAGACTACCAAACTTACGTTCATAATGATAAGTTTTAAATAGTTCTAAAAGGTTTAATCTTCTTTAATTATCTCTGAAACAACATGGAAGGGTTTTAGTATTTTTTGGAATTGTTTTTTCCTTACGTATATATATATATATATATATATATATATATATATATATATATATATATATATATATTGTAACGAATTCACGTTAAATTGAATTCCTGATAGAGACTGAACTAAAACCGTGAGAAAAAAACAGCCGAACGTAGAAGAATAGCAAACGTGCCTATTGTGGACACTTGAAGTGAGCTCTTCTTTACATAGTGAAAGGCCTCTACATTGTAAGGAAACAACAATACCTTACTATTTTGTTCTCCAAGAGATTGTCTATGGACGCAGATTAATGGATCGGCCAGATTGCACCAGGTTTCGGCAACCAATTACTGGCACCTGCTTTCCCCACCACGTCATCCACCAGCTGTCCGATCAGCTGAGATGGACATTCTTGCGGAGACGACTATATAAGAAGAGAGAGTTCGAGGTCCAGGGAGAGAGGATTTTTGACCGATCGAGTGGTGTGAACTCATCGGCCCAGACTTCGAGGGAGCGACTGAGAGTGTCCTCCCCCACCCTTTTTTC
>CM063498.1:132580881-132655881 GCA_032207245.1 Pardosa pseudoannulata
TAATATGTCTAGAAGTTTATACCTTTTGAATACTTACTTATTATTTATGGTTACTTAATGTCATTCTAATTCACTTTAAAAATATTTAAGCTTGATTGTTATTAGACGCTAAATTATAAAATCTAATATTTAAACAATGATCTCTTTTAAAGTAAAGTATGGAACTATGCAACAGTTAAAGGCATTAGGAAGTAAAAATTGAAAAGTAAAAAAATATCATATTTGTTTAAACAAACAATTTAAACTGAATAACAATAGCAAGTTCAAGTTATAACAGTTTAAATATAAACTAGAGAAATCTTTCTAAAACGAAAGCTTAATTGAAAAATATTGCCCAGCGCTTTGGAAGATATAACATTCACAACAGAACAGCTGTAATATGATTACCATCTAGAGAGACTTTCATAACTCTTTTCAAATGAAGCCCGTAGTAAATAGCTTCACATTTAAACTGTCTTGATAATTGGCCTCAGTTGCACTGTTACAAAGCCAGTATTTCTTTAGAAAACTGTGCCTCCGAGACCAAAACTTCTGTCCCCAAATCCAGATGGGAAGGGGAATTATTGTTTTATCACTTTTAACATTAGCATTTCACTGGAAAAGTGTCTAATCTGAATACATCTCATTCCTACTGTCTTCATCAAGTGCCCTATTCAGTTCTTCCATCCCTTTTTTTCATGCTATAAATTATCATTTTTAACATATCAAGCTAATAGAAGAACATGAGAGAAATAGACCTAACCGAGTTGGGACTCGAAGGGGAGAAAAGCATAACTCATTCCGGATAGGTCCCTCCCCGAGGCTTATACGACAACTCCTGCATTAAAATGGTTCTGATTATAGGTTGCCCCTAAAGAATTGGCTATATTTCGAAATGAAACTGTACCAAGGGGACAAAATCTTTTTGCATCGGTGTCTTGACAGATACTGGATGGTTTTACTTCATTTATTTTAATATGGCGTACTCTCATTCAATAACTTTTATTGATCAAGGAAAACTGAACGGATATCTGACAATGACGAATCGAACAGTGTGTAATTTTGATTGATAATATTCTCTAAATAAATGTGAATGAAACAAAGCGTTACTTTGGATTCACCATTTTGTTCATTTGATCATTTTTTTTCTTCTGAATTTTGACATTTTGTAAAATAATGCTTTTTTATTTTAACAATTCTCACCAACTTTAAATACAATAAGAACACTTTTTATATCTCACAAAGTCTGATTTAAAAATATAATTTTTTAAAGAACTAAAACAGAGTAGCTCAAATTTTCAGAAATATAATTAAATGCATAGTAAATGAATATGGAATTAATAAAAAGTGTTCAAAAGTAGATATTTTTTTTTCAATTGATACGATTCTTGATTGGCTTGATCAGGGTTGAATAATAATTTTGCTTGATAATATTCTCTAAATAAATGTGAATGAGACAAAGCTTTACTTGGGATTCGCCATTTTGCTCATTTAATAATTTTTTTTTTCTTTTAAATTTTGACATTTTGTTAGATAATGCTTTTTTATTTTAACAATCTTCACTAACTTTAAATACAATAAGAACAATTTTTATATCTCACAAAGTATGCTTTAAAAATATAATTTTTTTTTACGAAATAAAACAGAATAGCTCAATTTTTGAGAAATATGATTAAATTCATAGTAAATGAATATGGAATTAATAAAAAGTTTTCAAAAGTAGATATCTTTTTTTTTAAATTGATACAATTCTTGATTTGCTTATCATGGTTGAATAATAATGTTTCAAAAGAAGTGAATTTGATGATAAAGTTCTAGTAATCTGCTATTTTTGTACATATGATAAATTTGTGGGTTTAGATTTTGCATTTGGTTAGATAGTAATGGCTTTTCATTTTAAGATATTTCACTAACTCTAAATACGAGATGGGAGAACAATTTTTAACATATTTGGTTTATATTTCAAGAAGTATGCTTTGAACGTATATGATTTTTCTAAGAAATATAACAGAGTCTCTCAATTTCGAAGAAATATAATTAAAGGCATAATAAATAAATATATAATTTATGAAAAGTGTGCAAAAGTAGATACACTTTTTCAGTTGATATGATTTTTAATTTTTTTTTAACATATTTGGTTTATATCTCAAGAAATATGCTATGAACGTATACAGTTTTTCTAAGAAATATAACAAAATCTCTCAATTTTGAAGAAATATAATTAAATTCGTACTGAATAAATATATAATTTATGAAAAGTGTGCAAAAGTATATACACTTTTTCAGTTGATATGATTTTTGATTTTTTTAATCATGATTGATAATTACTCAAAAGAAGTGAATTGGATGAAAGATTTTTGGTATTCTATCATTTTGTTCATAATTTTTTGCTTTTGACATTTTGTTCGATAAGTAGTTCTCCATCTCCAAATCCCATAATCTCCTATGAATTTGACCTACATAAAACCTTCCTCGGGTTAAACCCCTTCACAGTTTTGCCTGTCTGTTGTACGGGCACTGTGTTCAATAGTCCTTACTGATCTACCGGTAAGGCCTCATGTGCAATCTTGTTTCTTTCTTGCACGTACTATTTCGCCTCTATACTTTCCATTTTTAATATTAAATAAGTCGTATAGCTGGTTACTAAATGATAGTTTGCTTTTTATTGTGTTTTATTTTCTGAGTTTTCATTCACGTACTTTGTATCAATAGACAGACATTTTATCTTTCAATTCTTAGCGATTTACTTGTATTTTACTAATCACTTAATAATTGCACCGATGAAATCTATTTTTACTTTTGAATAATAGATGTGTTAAAGCGTATGCAGGAAATTTCTTGTTATTCGAACTATGGCTCGGTATCAGAATAGAAAATATCTGTAAATGAGTATAATAGTAGTGAGAGTCTATTATATGACTTCGATAGTAGTTATTCTAATAGTTGTACATAAGGGTTTAGTCAAGCAAGGCAATTTTTTAAAATTAATTGTAATAATCCTCAAATCCAGAATAAAGAGAGCAAGTAAATGTTATTGTAATATATATATATATATATATATATATATATATATATATATATATATATAAATTGTAATGTAATAGTATTCTTACGAACTTCAAAGCTGGGTTCGGGGATTGAATGGACTTTAAGAACTACAGCACGAAAACAATCATTTATTAGCATTCAGTTGTAAAATACAACCCACTGTGCTGACTCTGCAAACCGAGAGATCCACTTAACGACTCTCTCTGTTTGGGACTCAGCCTGCCTTATATAGGCCCGAAGAAACTGTTGGAATATTCCAGAAACTGGAACCGGAAGTTGTTACGTATCGCTACACTTTGCAGCATTTGGCGACACTTGGCGACGAACTTGGCGACAAAAATAGGTTGCCAAAACTCTCGCCAACGAGCCGTTATCTCGCCAATTTGGCTAAATACCCATAGAGTAACATGTTAAATTTACGGTTCACTAAACAAATTCGTAACAGTAATTTTTTACACTAAAACTGTAAATGTAACTTTCCCGTTAGGCAGTCATGCAGAAAAAAAAGACAACTTACAGGGAGAACACTTATTTTCATTGAAGCAAAAATTATCCTAAATACTTAAAAACATTAGAAATGTTAATTTTGATAAAAGTTGTTCATTTAAAATTGTGAAATTAATAAAAAATGTGGCATTTTTAAATCGAATTCTGGAAAAAAATGAAACTGTTAAAGGGTTAAACGCTTTCAGATGATTAAATTGCTTGGATATTTTTAATTATTTTAGCACATAATTAAAAGGAAAATGTGTCAAATGGCAACAAAATAGAGTCTCCAAAACCAATTTCGATTAAAAAGAAATGCTCTATCTTCACCCCAGACTTCCGAAAAATTTGACCTTCGTAAATCCTACCCAAGGTTAAACTAAATTCCTATGTAGTATCCTATCACTATATAGTATCCTATCGGGTTTAGTCATTTTGTAATGTATAGCAAATATAAAAACACACATGCATACAAAGTATTTTATTTATAAACTGTGTTATTAATATTATAGTAATACAGTAGAACCCCTATTATCCGAGCTAATTGGGACCGCTAGTACCTCGAATATCGGAAATCTCGGTTAATAGAAACCCTACATAAGAACCTTCCGTGCTTGCTAATTTAACTAACTTTTAAAGTAAAAAACACTAGAACGTTCTTTAAATGATAAAACAAACATATATGAACTTATGTTTCATAGATAAAAAGATTTAAAAAAAATCAACTGTAGTAGTAAATTTTAAAAAGTAAAATGGAATTTTTTTTTAACTATACTTAGTTAAATATCGATAAATGCATTTTCAAAAATAACACAAATCTCAAAATATTGTACTTTTAAAATTTAATATACATTAATTTGTTAAATTTGCATTCTTTTAAAAAGTCTGTTATCTTTCGTTGCAACAGTTCAGAATTTCTATCATGGGCAGCCATATCTCACCAATTTTTGAACAACAAGAGATCCATCGGTGTAGCATCGTTTATTTTCTCCAAATATTTTAGGGCAGTTGTTAGTGCTTGAACGCCTTCACTATGACTTATAGTCGTAGAATCCTTAAAGTCCTCATCTTTATTTTCAGAGTCCTTAATGTCCGTTGAAGGATTAACGGCTTGTATGATTTCTTCGTCATTGAGCATTTCAGAACTTGGATGTTGATTTTCAATGTCCAGCCACTCGCAAATGTCCTCTTCTAAAACTTCTTCACATCCTTCCGTTCCATTGATGATCTCAAGAAGTCCCCTGTAGGTGTGTTTTCCGCCTGCTGAGATTCACCCTGTCTCCTCTTTTCAACAATTATTTTGTTGAATAATTTACAAATTGTAGTTGGATCCACTAATTGCCATGCCTTGGCAATCTTGTTGTGGGAAAGAAGTGCCTGTAACACGGACAACGAACTAAAATGTGTATCATTTTTTCCAAGCTCATTTTGGAAAGGAGAAAAAAAAATTAGACTTCGTTATTGACTCGGTTAACATAAACCTCGGTTAATCGAAGCTCGGTTAATCGAGGTTCTACTGTAATTTAGTATGTTATTGTTATAATGTCATAAGGTTTCTGAAGTAATTTAGCTGCAACTTTAAACTTGAAAAATTTTAAGCTTCTACTCTAATACATCAACTGGGCCACCACATCTAATAATGTTTAATAGTTTCATTGGAGACTCATTTCTTATATACAAGAAATAATTCAGAATATAATGAAATATTCCAATATTTGCTTCTCTTGAAACATTTTCCATGAAAAAAAATCTAACTGGGAAACAACAGTTAGAAATTTTTCTGAAGAAAAGTGCTCACGGAAAACATTACTTCGTTTATATTTTATGTTTATACCACGAATTCAAATAACAGCTATCCAAGAGAACTGAAAAATGTGCTTCTTTTCCACTTTTCCACAATCAATTCTAATTTGGAAGGAAGCGAGAGAGCGTAAATTTATAGTTTAAATCTGCAAGAGGTTTTGGCATAATTCTCGAATATCCAGCATTATACGCTCGTTTATGTTTATTTTTAGGCTGGAAAAGTCTTTGAAAAGAAGATAAAGTGTATGTAACACTGCATTGGAACCATTTCTTCTGGAAGACATGTAACCGTGTTGATCACATCTTCACAATTTCACCGACAGCTGAATATCTCTTAATTTGCCCATGCAAACCTTTCCTTTAGGAGCATTTGTATTTTAGAAGATAGAGTAAAATATGGCTGCATATAAATATTTATTAAGAAAAAAATATCTCAGGTGAAATGATCTAATATTGAGCTTTATTACTTGATTTGTTTTCTTGAGGCAACAAACGATCTTTATATGAATAAGCACTTCAATTTTTCCTTTTAAATTCTCGATTTCCTTTAATTTTTTCCTTTCGAGGAAATGATAACTTTTCTTAAATAGTTCTAGATTAAACCTATTTATTATTAGTTGTATTTTAAATATGTCTCTCCCTATTCCTCTTTCTGTATATATATATATATATATATATATATATATATATATATATATATATATATATATTATATACACACACACATATATATATACATATACATATATATACATATATTTATTAATACACATATATACACAAATATATATATATATATGTGTATATTATATATATAATAAATATATATATATATATATATATATATACATATATATATATATATATATATATATATATATATATATATATATATATATATATATAATATGGGCGAGACTCATTCAAAAGCACAGCACATTTTATTTCTGTTGAGATACATGAAATCCACACAACAGGCAAGCACTTTTACAACCTCTTGCACATAGACAATGTGATCCCGCACATACACTTTTCAAGTAGGGATTCCTCAGGTAAAAAGATTACGAATAATCCCTAAACACAATTGATCACGTGATAAAAATATGCCCATATTTAAAGAGAACGCGCTAACTATTGGCTAAAGTAGTACAGACAGAGGCTGAATTTTAAATCTATAGCGTGTCTGAAGGGAAAAATCAGAATTACTGGGAAAACTCCAATGTACTTTATAAACAAAAGTTATTAAATTAATATTAAAATATGTAAATAAGGGATTTTAATATTACACACACACACACACACACACACACACACACACACACACATATATATATATATATATATATATATATATATATATATATAGCTATATATATTTATTCAATTCAAATACATTGACCGAATTAAGATGAAATAATAATTTAAAATATTGAACAGAATTTAATAATTTATGGAGTGTTTTTCTATCAAAATGTGTCTCTCTCTATATATATGCATCGAAATAGTCATTACATTATGACCATCCTATTAATAATATATTGAACCACTTTTAGCTCACAAAATCGCCAGCATCTGGTATGGAATTGATTCCACAATGTTCTGATAGATAATCTGAGGTAACTGGTACCAAGCGCTCACCAACTGGTTCTGCAATTCCTGCACATTGTGAAGGGGGTAGCGTGTGGCAGCAAGAATTTGATTTTCCATGTGGGATCTCAAATTCTCTATTCGAATAAGGTAAGATGAATTTGGAGGCCAAGACATGACTAGAAAGTCATTGGAATGTTCCTCGAGCCACTCCCTGAAGATTCGACCCTTATGACATTATGCATTATCCTGGAGGCAAACATCATGCTTCGCAATGAAAATTTTCTCCATTCCATAATATCCCCATCACCGGCTTGTCTTCGTGCAACTGCGTATCCTGGAGCCAGGGTTCCCTTTGTATATCGGCGTATCTGCACATGCCTGTCGATGTGATGGACCAGAAAACGTGATTCGTCGGACCATCCAACTTTCTTCCATTCTTGTAAGGTCGGGTTCCGATGTTTCTTGGACCATTGGATATGCAGCTAGCGTAAGTGCAGGGACATGCTCCAGCTGCGTAGGCCCATAAGCAGCAATGTGTGCTCATAGTTTGTTGAGAAACACTGTCTGGTTCGCCACTGTTGTAGCTGGTGGCGATTTATGCTGTTGTAGCTCTTTTCGATCATTGCGAACAATGCATAGCAATTATCGCTGTCTTCTGAAATAGATGTGAGCTGTCTCACTTGTTTCGAAACGCCTTACACCCATGAATGTAAGTGACCCACTGTGAATGTCAAAGTAATTTAGAAGCTTACTCTAGCTTCTTCTTCAGTGTGAGATGTCTCACTTGCATTGAAAAGCCTTACACCTATCAGTGTAAGCAGCGCGCTGCGAATGTTAGAGCAATTTACAAGCTTATTCGAGCTTCTTCTTCTTCAGTGGGAACTGTCTTCTTGTCTTGAAAAACCTTACACCCATCAGTGTAAGTGGCCAGCTGCGAATGTCAAAGCTATTTAGAAGCGTACTCAAGCTTCTTCAGTGTGAGTTGTCTCACTTGTCTTGAAACGCCTTACACCCATCAGTGTAATCGACCCGCTTCGAATGTTAAAGCTATTTAGAAGCTTACTCGAGCTTCTTCTTCAGTGTGAGCTGTCTCACTTGTCTTGAAAAGCTTTGCACCCATCAGTGCAAGCAGCCCGCTGCGAATGTTAAAGCTATTTAGAAGCTTACTCCAGCTTCTTCAGTGTGAGCTGTCTCACTTGTCTTGAAAAGCTTTGCACCCATCAATGTAAGAAGCCCGCTGCGAATGTTAGAGCTATTTAGAAGCTTACTCGAGCTTCTTCTTCTTCAGTGGGAGCTGTCTCATTGTCTTGAAACGCCTTACACCCATCAGTGTAATCGGTCAGCTGCGAATGTTAAAGCTATTTAGAAGAGCTATATCATTGCCTTGAAACGCTTAGTACCGTGGACCCTTCAGGGTAAGCGGCCTACTGAAATGTTAAAGCTGTTTAGATGTTTACTCTAGCTTTTTCTTCAGTTTGAGATGTCTCGCTTGCTTGACAGTGTTTCGTGCATGAAGCAACAAAATTTTCGGTAGAGTTTTATAAAAATTATTTTTTTACCATTACTGATAGTTCTTGTTTAATTTATTTTAAAATTTCTCAGAGTTTTTTCATTTATTTTACAAAATTTTGCATTTCATAATGATATGTTTTAAGTAAAAATTAGCTTTGAATATTAAGTGTTCCAAAATATTACATTTTATCCATGAAGTTACCTATTTTTTCATTGATAAATACTAAATTATTTTGGAGTATCTGATTCGTTATTACATCCTTTAATTACGTAATTAATGTCAAGCATCAAAAATCAAGAGTGTTTTTACTCGTGTAAACAATTTCATTTGAAAGTCAAAAATGAATTTGGTTTCTGGTTCTTGAACGATGAAAACGAAAGACAAAACCAAATTTTAATTAAATCTCCTAGTTGTAGTGTACTAAACACTAATTTAATTAAAGTTATTTGCATAAAACTCCGGATTACTAAAAAGTAATTTTTACGAGGGAAAAAAATATTTAATCAAACTCTCTAAGCGTACATCGTAAAAACATGAAGCGATATTTTTCGAGAATTCTAAAATTACTTAACACGGGCTTTAGCATATCTTTGATTAACGTAAAAAATGCGAAATTAAGAAAGTGATATCTAATACCCAAGGTGCTCAACATTTTGTCACACGTAAATAATTAACCGTTTACTTTTATAATATTTTAATTTTTAGAAATAGATTAAAATTGCGTGTGACGTAAGAAACTTTTTTTTTATAAAGTCATACCTGTTTAGTTGACAAAAGAATTTGTTTTTAGAATTTGATACTTAAATCCTGAAAAATAATACATTAATAAATTACCTCTTTTTAAGCTTTAACAAGCAAAAAAAAATATTTCTTACAAATTTCCATCAATTTGGGATATTTAAGATTTTGCATCCCTATTTCTTTCAAGTGCAGATTATTATAAATGCATATTAATTTTTTTCTACCTTCTTTTGCTTTCCTTTTGTGTCAAATAGCATATTTGCACAATTTTGTTTGAGTTTCTTTCAAAGTAAACAGCTTTTGAGATTTTATAAATATTTGCTTTCGCCGAAAAAGGTCAGTGACTGCATTTTTGTAGGAAATATGTGGAAGTATTTTTATGCACTTTGGAAATTCTAGAAATATATTACGATTTTCTTTTCACTTAATTGCATAAATTAGCTTAGAGGAAATTTGATGGAGTTAAAGGACAAATTCAAATTTTTATTTTCAATGCTGTTCTGATGTCCCTGGACAAAAAATATTTTTGTGTTTTCCCTATCCCTAAATTCTCTACTCTTTAGTTACTGTGTTACGAACTCACGAATCCACCCTTCTATCGTCCTCTTTCATTTTTTATTTGTTTATGCTCTGCTCGTTGTCAATTTCTCTGCTTACTGTAAGGAATCTCTGGATTTGAGGGATAATCTTAGGCAATCCAGTTGCCCTACCTTCTTGAAGGTCTTGAAGGATGTTGGTACAATTAAAATAAGGTAAATAAATGTTAGTTAGAAATTTATTAATATTTGCTTATCGGTCTTGTAGAAAGAGATTTGTAGCAGTTTAATAATAGATGATTGAATATCTTGAGGCGCCAGGGAAGAAGATACCCAGACTTATGCTAATCCAGCCTTTGAAGAAGCTGCGAGGCGTATGGTAATTACATTCTGCCATCAGCGGCGGCGCGTGCGCCTATGATGCCGGCCGCCCTATTTAGGCCCACCGTAGCTGGGATAGAGCAAGCAGTTCCAGCCAGCCGACCCAGCCACGGTCTTGTTTTGCTTTCCGGCAGCGTCCTCACTGTGCTTCCATCAGGACCCAGCTGAATGCGGTTTACTTTTGTTCAGCCAGCTTGCTGATTGTTTTCCATTAAGATTTTTCTGGTGACTATCTCGCTTTGTTTCTAAAATCTTAATAAATGCCTTTTAAGTTTTTCTGGTAGCTATTTCTTTTTACGCCAGTCCCACCTTCGAAGACACTTTATGTGTTCCCTTCAATCTTACCAGAAATTAAAAACAAAATTGTTGTTTATAATTTTTTTCTATGGGCTAAAATATATTCTCAAGTCAAATTTATTCCTAGAAGAACATGCTATAGATAACCCTCATTAGACCAGTTTTAACTTATGGCTTTAAAACATATACATTGACAAAATCAGATATGAACCTTTTGGGCATTTTTGAAACAAACGTTTTAATATCACTTCTTGGCAAGTTTGGTTTGGTTTTTAGAGCGCTACTGTCTACTTTTTGCAACACGAGGGTTAATGAGACCAGGACCTACTGCTTAAATCCGATTCTGAACGGCTACGAAAATCCATGTCATAGTGCGATTCGGACCCACGAACTCCGGTTCCGAAAGCCAGCACCCTAACTATTCGGCCTAACTTCTTGGCAAGAAAATGACGTTTGGAGAAGACTGTACAACTGAGAGATTCCCAAGACCCAAGCATAATTATTTAAAAAATCAATAGATTTAACTGGACTGATCATGTTTGTCGAATAAATGCATCAATCATTTTAAAAAAGGTGTTTTTTTAACTAAACCGCATGGGTAGAGAAAAAGTGGAGACCTAGGATGAGATAGGAGAAGGCAGTAAAGAAGGATTTCGGAGTGTTGAATATCAGTCACTGGAAAATAGTTGTTACCCACAGGACTGTTTAGAGGTCTCTCTAAAGTAAAGACTTGTCCTGGGCTGTCAAGCTATTGATGATGATGGTGATGATGATGAATAGATAAAAAGCTTGTTTACTTGTTTTTACTTACTTGCTATCTATATTAACACATTGTGTGCGGGTACATTTCGCAGCGGAATTCTACAGGGAGCTGGCGTTTTGAGCGTAAATTTAGTTATCCGCTAAATCTTAACACATTTTAACCAACTTTTAGTATTTTATATTGAAATATATAAACAAATATATAAATAAAAATATATAACTAACAACCATAAGATATTTGTAAACAAAAAATATATTTTTTTAGTGGATAAATGTATAATAGTATCGTAAATATGAAAAATCAAATAGAAATAGTAGTATATAGTTGTTCAGTCCAACAGCCATGATGCGACAGCAATTGCTTAATAGTTTTGTAAACTGTGTTTATTTTGTAACCTGTGAGCTTAGCACCATCTGTAAAAAAATAATACAAGAGTGTTCACTGAAAGAGAGGGATTAAATCGGCCAAATATTCTGTTTTTTCTTGTTTTCTTTAAAGTGGATGATTTGGACGACGTTGGGAGTGAGAATATTCAAAGTCATTATAAGTAAATGCGTTATTCCTTTTAATCATAAATCTTATTGGGTTTTCATTTTCCCAACGCTGATCCAATCCATATTCATTTAATTCTATTTAATTGTGTTTAAGTATTTGGTATCCCCCTCGTTCACATTATTTTTATCTATTATACATTCCACTAATTCTTAACATCTCACAATACATTTTTACATTATAAAAAAAATGGAAAGAGCAATCATAAAACTAATAATGTTTAACAGTGTGGTAACCTTCAAAGCATTTTCCTCTATGAAGACGTATACGGCAAAACTTGCATATGTAAGCTGTTTCACTCCGCACTTTTTTCACAGCACACACATGACATTGTCTTTGCGGCTTTTTCTTCTTCCCAGTAGTAACAATTTTCTCTAAAATATGTTTCAGCATATCCAATGATAATCTTCCAGGAGGGTCATATTTAAGTCATATTTAGGGTTTTAATCAACCTTCCCGTTCTGTGGTTCCGCATCGACTGATGTAAAAACTAGTTTTTATTTGTCTAAATTTTCCAGAGTCTATGTATTATACAAGAATATTCGGCTTCATTTTCCTGTATATACAGTTATTTTTGTACCCACAAACAAACCATGTTGTTACACTAACCCATACTAGTAGGTGTCCCGCGCACAAGTATCAATCATCAGAAAACGTACTAGTACGTGTCCCGCATACAATGTGTTAATAAGTGTAGTAATCTGATTTTGACTAAAAGATGCTTCACCTCAAGTGTGTTTGCTTTTACTTGCAATTTATCATTATTGATGACAAGAAATATCATGATTTGTACTTATTACTTTTATTGCCAATCACGCGATATGGTGTGATGCCAGTTCTCACCAAATGACCAATCGCGTGGACGTCACTATGAAGTTTCTAAGCAGATTATTATAACGGTCACAGCAAATCGATGATATAAATTATGAATTTGTTAATAATAAAAAATTGAGCACAATGAAAACTAAATAAAATGATAAAAAATTTGGTCACCTCACGAAATTTCAACTTTTTGTTTGGCCATGAACCTTTTCAGTATCTTCAGTAAATGGGTCAACAGGAATTTGTGGGCCGAGTCTTTCATACCTGAGTTTATTTCAGTGTAGATGAATAGAAGCGAGAGAGACAATAAACAACTAAATAGGAAAAAAAGGAAGATAATCGTGTATTAGCGAGTTTATGACACAAAAACTACGAACGAGAGAGTTTATGGATAGAAAAAACACGATATATTTGCTGCTGGAGTTCAGGAAGGTGACTCGTTCAAGAAGGAATAATTTTATTGTGAGATTGTGTGTTTCGCAGGGCGGCCAATCAGAAACTAGAATGCCGACCAATGGGAAATTGTCATGTCGAACATGAGACATAGGTGTGAACTTTGGAGAGACAATGAACGTGTGAAGAAATTCCTTATCATGTACTGTTTCAAATTTTTCTAGTAATAAACAAATCATCTGGTAGCTTATTTATCTCACTTTGAAGTAGCAATAAGAAAAAAGAAAGATAATGGTGTATTTTTGAGTTTATGACACAAAAACTACGGACGAGAGAGTTTATGGATAGAAAAAACACGATATATTTGCTGCTGGAGTTCAGGAAGGTGACTCGTGCAAGAAGGAATAATTTTGATGTGAGATTGTGTGTTTCGCAGGGCAGCCAATCAGAAACTAGAATACCGACCAATGGGAAATTGTCATGTCGAACATGAGACGTGGGTGTGAACATTGGAGAGACAATGAACGTGTGAAGAAATTCCTTGTCACGTACTGTTTCAAATTTTTCTAGTGAGAAACAAATCACCTGGAAGCTTATTTATCTCTCTTTGAAGTGGCAATTAATTTACAGCTTCCCGAGTGATCTAACGGTTATAACAAAATATTCTAGGTAAATAAAGATTTTTGTTTTTTGATGGTCAGTTTCGAGCAAATATGTTCAAGATTTTGCTGAACTAAGACTTTTTATACTAGGATCTGTTGCTGAAAGTCGATACTGAAGGATTACAAAAATTATTTGTAAAATTTATCTGTTCTTACATAGTGTTTCATTACAGATAATCGTTAATAGATTTCCATGATTTTTGTAGTAGCTAATTATAAATTGGCGTGATAGGACTATTAAGACCGTACAAACTACCTCCCCATTTGTGCCTTGGTAAATTAACTATTATATAATCATTGGTAGTTACATTAGCACTCTGGAAACAAAAAGTACACCGTAGAACTCTTAAGTAACTCACTATTGGTAGTTAAATGCTAGTTAGTCTACGAAACTAGTGTATTGCCATTCATTTCTGGCTGGTCGACAACCTAATTGGTTGTTCACTGAGTTTCATGACTCAGCAAATTTCTATAAGACGTAATATTTTAAATATAATATAAAATGAATTAAACAGCATGGATTTGAACATCCTTGTTGTTATAAAACAATTAAACTACCAGCTAAACGATGGCCTAATGGGTAGGACGTTGCTCTTCTGTACTGGAGCTCGAGGGTTTTGATGGCATGATTCTTCGTAGCTTACTGGAACAGGCTTTAAGTTGTAGGTCCCGGTCTCATTAGCTCTCGAAGTAGCAAAACTGTAGATCGTAGTGCTGCAAATCAGACTAAGCTGCCACTTAAAGAAACTACCACGACTACAACTTAGAAACTATGTTTGCAGGCTTAAAAGTAATAAATGAGTCTAGTGTAGGAGTAACCGGGAGAGTAACATTACATAATTTTTCTACACTTTAAAGATTTTTAATTAAGCTAAAATATATAAAGGTGCTTCTGTATAAGCAGTAAATGGATTGCCAATTTATAGAAGCCTGCATTAACGAAATAAGTTCCAGTTGTTTTAAAGAAAAGATGTAATATATAAAAATACTTATTCATAGATGAATTACATTAAAACAGCTTGTCTCTTGAAGGACATAAGCTAACTACTCCCGTATAACTACTTCCGTATTAAACTTTTTAGTTACTTACGGATCAACTGCACTCGGGAAACAAAAAGTACACCGTAGCACTCTAAAGTAACTAACTATTGGTAGTTAAATGCTAGTTAGTCTACGAAACTAGGGTATTGCCATTCATTTCTTTCTGGTCGACGACCCAATTGGTTGTTCACTGAGTTTCATGACTCGGCAAATTTCCATAAGATGTAATATTTTAAATATAATTTAAAATGAATTAAACAGCATGGATTCGAACATCCTTGTTGTTATAAAATAATTAAACTACCAGCTAAACGATGGCCTAATGGATAGGACGCTGCTCTTCGGTACCTGAGTTCACGGGCTTTGACGGCATGAGTCTTCGTAGCTTACTGGAACAGGCTTTAAATAGTAAGTCCCGGTCTCATTAGCTCTCGAAGTAGCAAAACTATAGATCATAGTGCTGCAAATCAAACTAAGCTGCCACTTAAAGAAACTACCACAGCTACAACTTAGAAACTATGTTTGTAGGCTTAAAAGTAATAAATGAGTCTAGTGTATGAGTAACCGGGAGAGTAACGCTACATAACTTTTCTACACTTTAAAGATTTTTAATTAAACTAAAATATATAAAGGGGCTTCTGTACAAGCAGTAAATGGTTTGCCAATTTATAGAAGCTTGCATATTAACGAAATAAGTTCTAGTTGCTTTAAAGAAATGCTGTAGTATAAAAATACTTATTCATAGATGAATTACATTAAAACAGCTTGTCTTTTGAAGGACATAAGCCTTATCAGCCGAACGATGGCCGAATGGTTAGGGTGCTGACTTTCGAAACCAGAGTTCGTGGGTTCGAATCCCACAGTGGCATGGATGTTCGTACCCGTTCGGAGTTGGCTTTAAACAGTAGGTCCCGGTCTCATTAGCCCTCGTGTTGCAAAAAGCAGACCGTAGTTCTCCGAACCAAATCAAATCAAATCACAAGCTTTCTACTCCCGTACAAAGCTTTCTAATTACTTACGGATTAACTAAAGCTTTTTCATGCACTTTTATTGAGGTCTATTGCTTAGTTTCATTTTTATAAGGAAATTTCCATAAGACGTAATCTCTTAAATCTGCATTAAAAATAAATTAAACAGCGTAATTGAGTGGATTCGAACATCCTCTTTGTTGTAAAATAACTAAGCTACCACTTTAAAAGAAATCGACAGAATTTGACTAAGCTCCAACAATGTTTTGCTATACAATAGGTTAAGAAATTGCATTTAAGGCTGCTTTTGTACATCCCATCAATACAGAGAAAGTGACTTAAAAGTCATCAAGCATGACAGTCATGAAACCCTTTCAATTCTTCGGGGTTCTCTTTATCTTCTGATTTCTGAGGTTCATTAATTGAAGAAAAAGAACCCAGAAACTATTTTTCAGTAATGTCTCCCAAAGGTTCAAACTACTGAGAAACTAAACTTATTTATTCCCCTAAATTTTTTTTACACCCTTTTGAGTAAATTGTAACCCAAGAATATCTATCACCATTGTATCTGTCTAATTTTACTTTTTTTTCTTCTAAATTCCCGTTTCCTTTCGAAGAATTCAGGAAATTCGAATAATGTATTTTGGAATTTTAAGACATTTGTTATTCCGAAGATAGTTTCACTGTGTTTGAATAAGTTGGCGTAAAAAAAAAGTTATTTAAAGACGAAAAGTTTGAAAGTAGGGTTTTAAATTGAGTAAAACAAATCGATTTCTTTTGCTTTAGTATTTAGGTAAATGCAGCTAAAAGGTGTTAGGCGATAAAAAAAACAAGGCCTGAGAAAATGCAATATTTTGAAGTGGATTATGATTAAAAATGAAGATTTATAACGAATTTCTTGGTCATCATTTCTTTAAAAGATTTATAAAATATTGGTTTTACTTTCTAGAATACGTATTGTTTATCCAAGTAAAGCAATCAAATAAGTTTCCTTCTTCATTATTTATAAAACGAAAACCTGGAAGTATTTCGTGGAAGTTCCAAGATACAGAGTATATGATTATTATTCTTTTTTTCAGAGTAGGAAAAGTAAACCTCTGCTTTGTAATAAATATATGTTATTGCATCTTCGCTGTACGATGATTATTATTTAAGATAGAAGACTTTCAAATTGCTTATTTCAGAAAACCTCTTGAATTTAAAGGATATTTGTGTCTTTGTTGCTTTAGATAAGTTCTATTTCTGAGTGCAGTAAAATATTACATAAAAAGTCTATTTAGCACTTAAAGAGTGAGCTGACTCACACAATCATTGGTTCGCTATTGTTTTATGAGACTTTTAAAAATACTGCATAAGTGTAACATGTTTTAGAGATTTTTAAAAAATGTTGTATTTAGAACTTAAAGAGTGAGCCGAACAACACAAACATTGGTTCGCTATTTTTGTTTATGAGACTTTTAAAAATACTGCATAAGTGTAACATTTTTTTTAGAGATTTTTAAAAAATGTTGCATTTAGCACTTAAAGAGTGAGCCGAGCCACAAAATCATTGGTTCGCTTGAGATCGCTATTTTTCCTAATGAGACTTTTAAAAATACTGCATAAGTGTAACTTTTTAAGAGATTTTTAAAAAATGTTGCATAAATGTCAGATATAAGACCGTTCAAAAATGATAATTTCATAATTGACCATTATTTGTTTCATTTAAATACCTTCCTTATTGTTTTCTCAATTTCAGCTGGTAATACAAAAACTTATCTTTAAGCTAAGCACAGCTACAAAGCTGTTACTTATTTAGCACCACCCGAGAAGGACGTGTAGCTTAACACTAGAACTGCGGAGGAGTAAGAGTGAGCCGGCTCACACAATCATCGGTTATTTTTGTTTATGACTTTTAAAAATACTGCATAAGTGTAACATTTTTATGAGATTTTTAGAAAATGTTGCATAAATGTCAGAGTTAAGACCGTTCAAAAATGATAATTTCATATTTGACCATTATTTGCTTCAATTTATTACTTTCCTAATTTTTTCCCAATGCAGCTGGTAATACAGAAAGATATCTTTAAGCTAAGCACAGCTACAAAGCTGTTACTTATTTAGCACCACCCGAGAAGGAGGGGGATGTGTAGCTTAACAATAGAACCATGGAGGAGTAAGAGTGAGCCGACTCACACAATCATCGGCTCGCTATTTTTGTTTATGAGACTTTTAAAAATACTGCATAAATGTAACATTTTTATGAAATTTTTAAAAAATGTTGCATAAATGTCAGATTTAAGACCATTCAAAAATGATAATTTCATAATTTTCCATTATTTGTTTTATTTTTTTACTCTCCTAATTTTTTCCCAATGCATCTGGTAATACAGAAAGATATCTTTAAGCTAAGCACAGCTACAAAGCTGTTACTTGTTTAGCACCACCCGAGAGGGGTAGGAATGTGTAGCTTAAAACTAGAGTCACGGAGGAGTAAGAGTGAGCCGACTCACACAATCATAGGTTCGTTGTTTTTGTTTATGAGACTTTTAAAAACACTGCATAAGAGTAAGATTTTTATGAGGGTTTTAAAAAATGTTTCATAAATGTGAGATTCCAGACCGTTCAAAAATGATAATTTCATAATTGACTATTATTTGCTTCATTTTATTACTTTCCTTATTTTTTTCCCAATGCAGCTGGTAATACAGAAAGATATCTTTAACCTAAGCACAGCTATAAAGCTGTTACTTGTTTAGCATCATCCGATAGGGTGTGTGTGTAGCTTAACACTAGAACCACGGAGGAGTAAGAGTGAGCCGACTCACACAATTATTGGTTCATTATTTTTGTGTATGAGACTTTTAAAAATACTGTATATGTGTGACATTTTTTAGAGAATTTAAAAACTGTTGCAAACATCATATTTTAAATCTTGTACTGGTAATTTATGCAAAAATTAGATGGTAATGGAAAAGATTACTTTTGCTGTTACAAAAGAATTTTAATTCATCTGAGCAGTGTAATCCCAATTACAGGCAGAAATAATAAAAAGTGATACATATTTTAAATCTTACAACGGAAATTTATGCAAAAATTTTTAACAGGTTACTTTTGTTGCTACAAAGAAAGTTTGATCCACTGGAGAACTACAATATCGATTACAGGTAGAAGGAATAAAATGTGATAAATATTTTAAATCTCACAATAGTAATTTATACAAAAATTAAATATTAATAGAAAAAGAATGCTTTTGTTGCTCTAAAAGGAATTTACCACTGAAGAACTACAATCCTCATTACAAGCATAAGAAATAAAAAGTGATACCTATTTTAAATCTTAAATTGGTAATTTATGCAAAAATTAGATATTAATGGAAAAAGATTAATTTTGCTACAAAAGTATTTTAATCCATCTGAGCATTTTAATCACATGACAGGCAGAAATAATAAAAAGTGATATATATTTTAAATCTTACAACGGTAATTTATGCAAAAATTATATTTGAAAAGAAAAAGGTTACTTTTGTTGCTACAAATTAAGTTTGAATCACTGGAGAACTACTATATCGATTACAGGTAGGAGGAATAAAATGTGATGAATATTTTAAATCTTACAATGGTAATTTATGCATAAATTAAATATTAATAGAAAAAGAATATTTTTGTTGCTGAAAAATGAGTTTACCACTATAGAACTATAATCCTCATTACAGGCATAAGAAATAAAATGGGATACATATTTTAAATCTTAAATTGGTAATTTATGCAAAAATTAGATATTAATAGAAAAAGAATACTTTTGTTGCTACAAAAAAGTCTACCACTAGAGAACTATATTTCTCATTACAGGTATAAGAAATAAAATGTGATACATATTTTAAATCTTAAATTGGTAATTTATGCAAAAATTAGATGTTAATGGAAAAAGATTACTTTTGCTGTTACAAAAGGATTTTAATACATCTGAGAAGTGTAATCCCAATTAGAGGCAGAAATAATAAAAAGTGATACAGTAGAAGGAATAAAATATGATAGATATTTTAAATCTTACGATGGTAATTTATGCCAAAATTAAATATTAATCGGAAATGAATAAATTTGTTACTACAAAGGAGTGAACCACTGGATAATTATAATCCAAACTACAGGCAGAAGAAATAAGATGCGATGCATATTTTAAATCATACATCAGTAATTTATTTAAAAATTAAATTTTAACAGGAAAAAGTTACTTTTGTTGCTACAAAGAAAGTTTGATCCACTGGTGAATTACAATATCTACTACAGGCAGGAGGAATAAAACGTGATAAATATTTTAAATCTTACAATGGAAATTTATGCAAAAATTAAATATTAATAGGAAATGAACAGTTTTTTGCTACAAAGGAGTCCACCAGTGGAGAATTATATTCCCAATTGGAAGCAGAAATAATAAAAAGTGATACATATTTTTAATCTTGCAACGGAAATTTATTCTAAAATTACATTTTAATAGAAAAAGATTACTTTTGTTGCTACAAAAAAGTTTGATATATTGAAGAATTACAATATCGATTACAGGTAGAAGGAATAAAATGTGATAGATATTTTAAATCATAAATGGCAATTTATGCAAGAATTAAATATTAATAGGAAAAGAATACTTTTGTTGCTATAAAAGGAATCTACTACTGGAGAACTATAATCCTCATTACAGGCATAAGAAATAAAATGTGATACATATTTTAAATCTGAAATTGGTAATTTATACAAAAAATAGATGTTAATACAAAAAAATACTTTTGATTTTACGAAAGGATTTCAATGCATCTTAGCTATGAAATCCCAATTATAGGCAGAAATAATAAACAGTGATACATATTTCAAATCTTTCAACGGAAATTTATGCAATAATTACAGGTTACTTTTGTTGCTACAAAGAAAGTTTGATACACTGGAAAATTACGATATCGATTACAGGTAGAAGGAATAAAATGTGATACATATTTTAAATCTTACAGTGGTAATTTATGCAAAAATTAAATATTAATAGGAAAAGAATACTTTTGTTGCTATAAAAGGAATCTACTACTGGAGAACTATAATCCTCATTACAGGCATAAGAAATAAAATGTGATACATATTTTAAATCTGAAATTGGTAATGTATGCAAAAATTAGATGTTAGTAGAAAAAAATTACTTTTGATTTTACGAAAGGATTTCAATGCATCTTAGCTGTGAAATCCCAATTATAGGCAGAAATAATAAATATTGATACATATTTCAAATCTTTCAACGGAAATTTATGCAAAAATTACAGGTTACTTTTGTTGCTACAAAGGAAGTTTGATACACTGGAAAATTACAATATCGATTACAGGTAGAAGGAATAAAATGTGATAAATATTTTAAATCTTACAGTGGTAATTTATGCAAAAATTAAATATTAATAGAAAAAGAATAGCTTTGTTGCTACAAAAGGAGTTTATTACAGGAAAACTATAATCTTCATTAGAGGCATAAGAAATAAAATGCGATACATATTTTAATCGTACATTAGTAATTTATTTAAAATTTGAATTTTATAATAATTTATCTAAAAATTAAATTTTAATAGAAAAAGGTTACTTTTGTTGCTTCTAAAGTAACCTTTAAAAAAAGAGTTTGATACACAACTAGAGAACTATAATCGCGATTAGTAGCAGAAGGAATAAAATGTAATACATAAAAGATACACATTTTTTTTTTTTAAATTTCTGATGGCTTGACAAACATGAAAGTATTTCTCCATTACATCACTTAGAAAGAGCCCGAAAATATGGAAAACGTAAGTACATTATACATCAAGTGACAGTGAAATTGAAAATATTTTTACTTCAATAAATTTCCATGTTCTCCTTTCATTGCTTTACTTGAGCTCAGTTTTTATATATTCCTCTGCACACACTCGTGTTCTCGAATTTGGTTCGGAATTTTTCCCCTTTCTACGTTTTTTTTTCTCTCTCTCTCCCGAACAGAATTCTCATGGGATTCTTTTTGATTTCTTTTCACAATGGACATCTTTTTCAGATAGAGTGCGCGGTAACTTCTTTTAAAGGAAAGAAACGGGACAACCACGTTCTTACATTTAACCGAGAAATGAAAATTTTTTCTTTTCGTCTTCGGGTAAGTGTTATCTGAATAAAATAGCTTGAGCTGGGTGGACGTCCGTCAAATACGAATGACATTTTCCGATAATCTCTTCAAAAAATACTCCAAATACATCAAAGGAATGGGATTCTGAAACTGAATTCTTTACGTACTCGAAGTGACATCAAATCAAATTTTGTAACTTAAACGTGAAGCAGAATTTAGCCGATTAAATTGGATTGATATAATCCAATGAAAGGTATCCCTTTTTTATTGCAGCGAGAGAAATTTACAATTTATTTATTCAAAAAATAAAATAGAAACATAATATATTTTTCGATACAGGTGTCCATATTTATCCCTTGAGGCAGGTGCTTACGTGTCTTTTAACAATGGTCTATTCCATATCGTAGAAAGATCGGCTATTTTACTGTGGACATATAATATAGTAAACTAACAATTCTTTTGCTATGGACGGCCATCTCAAATATCATTAAAAATTAAATCGGGATTTTGTTTACTATTCATTTCATAAACGTTCTTGGTAATGTAAAATGTGTACTTTCAATTCCCACATGAATTCTTTTCCAAAAATTTTATGCAGATAAGTTGTTTTCAATGAGTAAAATTAATTCAGTGTAATGTAAAATTTATTGTTTATTTAATATACAAACTAGAGCATCCTTTGGAGTTATTTTGATTCAAAGGCATGTGTACTATTTCAAATCAAAGTACATCTATTTGTCTATATATACATTTATATCTATACAAACATACATATGTATATATATATTCATAAGTATATATACATGTATATTTATATGTATTTAAATATATATATATATATATTATATATACATGTATATTTATATGTATTTAAATATATATATATATGTGTGTGTGTTTATATATAAATATGTATATATTCACATATAAACACAGAAACATTTATATTTATATTTATATTCATATATATCCAAAACAGTTACAAAAACATTGTCACTCTTTTTGACAACGTATATATTAATACTTTATTAGTTTTAATCTGGATATAATGTTAATAATCTGGATGTAATGTTAGAATACAAAAATGAAATCCTTAAAATTTTTATTACATATATTTAATATAAATATATATATGTAACAATATAGAAATACATGTAATATAACTATATATATGTAATATAAATTATATATGTAATAATATATAAATATATATATTATAAATGTAATATAAATATATATAATATAAATATAATATAAATATATATGTACCGAGGTACTTTCCCATGATGATCTGCACGTGCTTGCACAGCTGTGGGGGAAATTTCCTAGAGCAATTTAGAACTTCGATTGTTCACGTCGAGTTTAGGGACCCCTGCAGAGAAGGTATAGATCACGGAATGGCAGCTTAACGGTCAAGCTTGCACAGAGATGTAACCGTGAGTTATATTGGCAGTGACTAAAAATAATGTCAGCTTGCACAAAAGGGGCTATTTTAATGAGCCCACCTGCACTCCCGAAGGGGGTGCAGATGTGGGAAAATTTCACCAAACAAGCGATTGGCAAAGAAGAAACAGGGGCGTTAAAACCGAGGTGAGGAGTTGGAAAAAAAAAAGTTAAGAAAGGAGTTGAAGTCGGGATTGAAGAGAAGTGGGACATCAAAATCCCAAGCCCCGCTCACCAGCACCGACTCGTCCCGTGCGCCCGAACACCCTGACCGACACCGCATGAGGAAAGCCTCTGCCCCTGATCCTCTGTACCAACTGAAGGATCGACGCATCGTCCGAGGAAAGCCCCTGCCTGCTTCCCTGTGCCTTTACTGGAGGTAAAAATAAAATAATACTTACAACGGTCATTTAGGCCTCTGTTAGTAATTTAACCTTGTGATTAAGTAATAACGCATTATAAAGAAAATTGTAATAATTATGGTGTAAATATAAGACATTATAATTGATGGTTATGATATATCAAGGATAAATTTGTAAACGAATGTGCAGAATAAATGTCTGAATCTCAATATAAAGTGTTATATTCTTACTGTGTTTCCTCTTTGTAAACAAACACTGGTGTTAATATTGTAAGTACATTACAACAATATATATATGTAATAATATATAAATATATATAATATAAATATAATATAAATAAATATATATATATCTATATATGTAATAATATATAAATATATAAAATATAAATATAATATATATATATATATGTAATAATATATAAATATATATAATATAAATATAATATAAATATATATGTAATAATATATAAATATATATATAAATATATATATATATGTATTAATATATAAATATATATATATATATATATATATATATATATATATATGTAATAATATATAAATATTTGTAATATAAACACACAATATATATATGTATGCAATATGTCAAAATTGTTATACTTAAAGTATCTCTTAAAAATCTCCTCTCTCCCATTCTATTTTCCCAGCCACAAAAAGTGGTAATTAAAACAGCGTCCACGACTTGAAATTCTTCCAACCCATTTCCCAAAGCTTTCTCAATATAATTTTCAAAAGCTCTTTTGCAATAGATGTAAATTTTCTGTCCCCTCACCGCAATTACCAGCTGTCACAGGCAAATTATTATTTTTATTTTGTTAAATTCACGTACTGCTGTACGAATGTCCTGGCCACATAAAAATTTCATGTGTTTGCATCCTTAAACTTTCTTCTCGTAATGTAATAATAGACTAAGTTATCTGTCCACCTGTCCTCGAATTTATGAAGCGGTTGGACCCGGAATGGATAGAGCATCCATATTGGATTTTGGATTAGCTAGGGTTAGCAAAATTCAAAGCGAGTAAAGTTTATCTTTTCCTAAACTATAAATCCAATTCTAAAATAAATTGGTATGAATAAGCTTCGTATCACAGCGAAAAATACTGTCATCTTTAAAACGTTCGAAATCCACCCTGCCCCCTTTTCAAGCGTTTAATGTCATTATATCAAGCCCCATTTTAAGAGCAAGCGATTAAATTTATGAATTTATCACATAATAAATAGGTAAAAATAACAACTTTTTTCTAGCATTATAACGTTATTCCTTTAACCATCTCATTTAATCATTTATTTTAGATTATTTAAATATAATTTTCATACTTTTAAAAACTAATATTAAAAATATTTGGCTTAAATAACATATTAGGTACATATGTGATAATTTTCATTAATTAAAGAAAGAATTCTCAAAAAAACGAAAAAAGAAAATTAAAAATTACTAAGAAAAAAAAAAAAAATAATAAATAGGTAAAAATCATTTTAACCATCTCATTTAATCATTTATTTTAGATTATTTAAATATCTTCTGCATTATTCTCATACGTTTTATTACTAAAATTTGATATTAAGTAAATAATTTCCTTTTATAAAAATAGAGATAATTTTAATTGATTAACAGGCCTGCGATGAAAAAAATCAATGTGTATCACGTCACATATTTGAAAAATTGTATTTTTTATACTTTTTATGAATATTTATTTATCTTATATTTGTTTTGACATTTTACCGTGAAACCTCAAAATTACCTTCTGTAGTAAACACAACAACGCAGTTAGTACTTTAGCTTTAAAATTCATCATTAATCCTGGAAGATTAGCCTTTTAGAGCAAGCTGAAATTTATCTTTATCACAATTGGTCCTATAGGACTTCGAATCCTTTCTGACTCATGTAAGCACCATTTACTAGTTGTGAAAGAGGCAACAAATTAGGCTCCAGATTGAAAGAAAAAACTATTGGCCAAAGAAGCAACATTATTGGTACACAGATGAAAAAAAAAAGTATTGACCAAAAACCACTTTTTATTGTAAAAGAATCGTGAAAAATTTTCAGTATTTTGAAAAATGAAGACGAGAAACCTCAGAGCTCAGATGTCCCTGGATTTAGAAAAAAAAATTTCTCAACAAAAAGTTAATAAGGCTTTTAAAAGATTCTCAACAAAAAAAACCTAAAGCATGGATCATGCTGTGATTAAAACTCGGTGCATTTAAAAGACCTAATTCGTGTCAACAATATATTGTGACAAGCACGGATCATTTTGGTGATTTAAAAATCATCACAGATAACAAAAATTTCCGTATTTAAGAATGAGAAGACAAAAAACTATTGGGTCAGAAAAATTGGCTCAAAAGGCAGAATCTTGTGCCAGGCACCAAAATGTAATTCGAGAAACTTGGTTGATCAAAAAAAAAATACTACCCCCTGCACATAAAATTAGGTGTTATGAAGCAGTTTGTTTTGTTTATATCACATGCTTTTAAATATACGTGTAAAAAAATTTCCTGGATTTTCTGAAGCCAAATTGAAAGAAAGATGAAGTCTTAGGACCATATCCGAAAACATTGGGAATAACAAATTTATGACATATTAGGGAAAGAGGGCGCTAGATGTTGTGAAAAATTTCTGGACACAAATTTAAAAGATTTTAAACATCCAAAACATATTAAAACAATTGGCATATGACTAGAAAGAAATTGGGTTTCCTTCAAAGATTTGTAAAATTTGCATCACAAAGAAATTCTTTGGAGAGAAAATTTGGTTCACTCTAAGAGTGTAAAATGCTTGCGCATTTGGATTGAAGGATAGCGAAGAACAGGAGAAGGTTAAGACATGAAGGATATGGAGAGAAAATATCAAGGTAGGTAGAATAAGAATATGCTTGCCGACTATTGTTGGATGTTAGCAAGAGATGGAGATAAGATTGAACGTAAAAGAAGAACGTCAAAAAGAAATTTTAGCGGAAAAAATTTACGTAATTAAATTTAAATGTCTTTGTTCCGTATTAAGTTTCAAATATATTTCAAACTTACATTTATTATATATATAAACCTTAATAAAACGTAAAAACAGGTCGTTGGGGGTTTTTCTAGGAGTGTTTTTCTTATAAAATTAATGTAAAAAATTTAATAACGAGGGGACTTTTTGACTCACCCTGGTGCAGCTCATGCGTTTTGGTTGCGATGGTTTTCATTCTTTATATACAAAATGTATACATTTTTAATTTTAATTGTTGTTTAAAAATTAATATGCCTAATCATAAACAGATTAAATAAACTCACATGAATAGATAAAACCCACTGTTGCCAGTCAGTACAAGCTAACAGTTCGAGAGAATTTTTTCCATATAGGATATTACCAGTAATATGTACATCAATTTTACAAAAAATCCTGACGTGATAGAAAAAAATGGAGGTCATTTTCGAAATCAGCATACCAAATAACTTAAAAATAAGAAAAAACTTCTCTTGTATTTTTCAAAAATTTCAATTTCGCACGCCTGTGTTATTTTTGTTGAAAGATAATACTCAGCCAAAAAACAAACCATTTTTTTTACCTGCCTTATAGAGTACTGTACGATTCTGGAAAATTTAAAAATTTTACTGATCCCGTCATATGACGGGCTATATGCTAGTTATAAAATATTTTGAGCCATTTTTTGAGCGTGAGATCTCGAATTACGGTAATTTACTTCAGACACAATTTTTATTTTGCTATCTCTGGAACTGTCAGTTTTTTTTTCTGCAGAAATGGTATCTAGAACTAAATTTTAAGCCCTATAATACCTCAAGAGTTTTAAGTGTTGGAAAAATAAACCATTTGTAGCTCAGTTTTAAAATATATGTACTTACAAACTTTTCTAAAATGAGTCTGAAGTTTTCAGCAGGATCCTAACCGATCCATCACAACAGTTCTCAAACTTAAGGACAACATATAATAGGAACATACAACTTTTAATATTCTTCGTCAAAATAAAAGGGTTGAAACTAGTTTCAAACTAATAAACAGTTCTTCAAAACTATTTATTAATCTGTAGCTTGTATATCGGAAAGTTCTATTTTCTTGCAATAATCCATCAAAGTTATCACCTTAAAAGTAAATAATTCTTTTGTGAAAGTTCCGTTACATGATTAGGTATTGACTCGGAGTGAAAATTACCATAGGTACTTTTAAAACAAAAAATAATAAGTAAGTAAATTTTATAAATCTACGTTTTTGATAGCTAGATATATGTAGGTTAGGTATGTCCCACTGGTATGTACCTTACTTATACTATTTCTTTGAATTTTATAGGTTTTGCTTGTTAGTTATTTTTGTATTCTTGTCAACCATATATTTAGGGAAGCACAACCTCCTGAAAGAATTTTTTTTTATCGTTTCTAGATATAAAATGCACTTATACATGGGAGAAAAACCTAAATGCAGACATATATATATATATATATATATATATATATATATATATATATATATATATATAAATATAAGTAATATATATATATGTAATATAAATTATGTGTGTTATATATATATATATATATATATGTATGCAATATATCAAAATTATTATACTTACTCTATCTCTTAAAAAGTCTCCTATCTCCCATTCTATTTATCCAGCCACAAAAAATGGTAATTAAAAGAGTGTCCACGACTTGAGATTCTTCCAAACCATTTTCCAAAGCTTTCTCTGCAATAGGTGTAAACTTTTCTGTCCAGCTGTCTCTGGCAAATGGCTGAGTTTTTACCATTTGATCTAAGTTATTTTTATTGTTAAATTCGCCGACTATGCTATTTTCTCTGGAAAAGATTTCTTCTCTGTCTCGCTATAGGGTCTAGCCCTGTTCCAGCACTTGTTTTTCCATGTGATTTATCTTGTCTGTCGTTGACTGTTGAAGATGTCTTTTAGCAGCTCTTCTATTAAGATTGAAGGTGTTCTCAGAATCGCGTGTTCTCTTTAGTAGGTTTATTTCTGGCAATCAAAAGATGGTACGGGGTTGTCATGTTTAGCAACTTATCCCCATTTGGTGGCAATATTTATTACTATGACTATTTTGGAGACACAAATTCTTATATATCAAATTAATTTCGAGACGGCTGCAGAACCAGTATTTTCCAGAAAATACTACAACTAATTCGAAAATTGTAAGAGGGCCTCACCTGTAAATAGTCACCCAGAAGAGATTTTCTTCGCGAAAATTCTAAATTTGTATACTAAATTTGTTATTTCTAGTTATAATTTCAGATGTCAGATTTTTAAGTAGTATTTTATTATTTTGCATATATTTTGAGATTTAAACTACTTTTAATATCATTTGAAAATTTAAGAATGGGAACCGAAAGACACATTGCGATGTGACACACGAGACACACGTGAGACCCATCTTGAGATCCTCACTAATATCTTGCTTTTATACGTACATATATATTTGATTTGCTCCTGACTCTAATAGAAGAAAAAATGAAATCAATTAAACAGATGTAAAAAAAAGTATTTTTTTTTTTATTTATTTATTTTTTTTTTAACAAATTGAAGTGTATATAAATTGTATACATTGTAAATAAATAATTTAATTTTTTACTATAATTATGTTTGTAGTCTGTTCATAGGATCTGGGTAAACGTAACCATTTAAAGCCATTTTTATGAATTACCCAAATATAGTAGCTTAAGATTGCTGCCAAGAAATAAAAACCTTTAAGAGAGCTACACATCAAATATTACCTTACATTTCACTTGATGTTAAAATATAATAATTTGGACTTAAAATGTTCCATGTATAAAATTTCTGCTGTGACCAAATTGGTCGCCAACATCCAAAACAAGCGCAATCAGGTTCTATACTGCATTTCTTCCGATTTCTTATGTTTTTACTCCCTTTTATGTGATAATGGGGTACCTGCAAGCATGTTTCCCACCGGCTAAACTCTTTATAGTCATGCTTATTGTCTAACAGAAAATTACAAACTATTGAAATATTACAGTATTAAGTGCAGCGCAAGTGTATCGTCGATAACTCCTGAAAGTTCATGGAAGATTAGTCTAGGCGATAAATAATCTGAAGAGGTTCCTTCAGTTTAATGCCGTAGGGGGCTAGTACTAAACTGTGGAAGTGTAGTATCTGTGAAAAAGCCGATACCTCAATAGTTGAACTGAAGTAATGGAAATGAAAAATAACACTACTGCCTATGGGGTCACTTAGCCAATTAGCCACTGTAAAATCTCTTTATCGAATTTCGAGTATTTAGTGTTAGAAAATATTTCAGAATTTTCAACGATTGTTTCGTTTTGGTTTGGTTAGGAAAGCTATGCTTAATGTTTTGGAGTATGACGGCTAATTATACTTAAACCTACAGCTTAAAGACAATTCCGAAAAGTTCCGAACTAATAACCGCATGTTTCTCATGAATTAATTATGTGATAAAGGCAAATATACTTGAAAACAAGATATTAAGAAGGTTTGGGTACATTTCATATAGGATTTTTCTTGCACTATGTTAGCCAACGGGAAAAATTGCTCTACCTTCTGGTAGTTTGCATTTAAACGCATCTTTAAACAAATTTTAGCACGTGGTAATGCAGGAAATTCCCCAGGATAATATGTGATTCTTTTATAAAATTATGTTTGTTAAATATTCTTATTTGTGTGCACAGAAGGCTATTTAAAAATTTTCAACATATAATTTAAAACTAAATATATGATACATCCTTTTTAAAAATTTATCCAAGCATTACGTTGTAAATTTTTCACTCTATCATGCCGTAAAATATGTTTAAATCCTTAATGCGTGGCTTATCTTTTAGATACTACTAAAAATAGCTTGAGAAATTTTATGTTTTCTTAGAACGAGTTTTTCTTTTGACAGTAGGCAATATGTAAACAATCTACAAAATTTTAAAGTAATTTTTATTATTTATAAATTTAAAATAACTAAGAACATAAATTTACATTTTCGGCAGGTACATAGACTGAAACCATGAAATATTACTTTATTTATTATAAAACTCCATTTTGCAGTACTTACTTTACATGTAATACCAAATAAAGCGTTTTTCACGAAGTTTTTGTTTTTTTATAAATGACGTCCTAGGATGTTTCAAACGATAGATCATCCCTAATGCAAGGTGCTGTTGTATTCAAAAGTGCATAAGCTTCATATGTATTTTATTCTGTGAAGTCTATAATAGCTTAGATTTAACCTTCTAAGCGGTTCCCACGTAAAATTCCTCCAAACCGATGATATCTTCAAAATGTACAATTTTCGACCTCCAAAAATGCTCCGAAAATGAATGTAATGTACATTTCTGTCATTGCTTTCCCCCATGGAGTTTTGCGGTACGAGGGTCAGGTCGATTGTTTAGGAACTGCACCTCTCTTTGACTCACATTTATTGAGGGATGCACTCCTACCCCCTGAGGCACAAAGAACCTTATAGCTTTTCAGGGCTTTGTAAATCTCTATTTCAAAGTATTTCGTTTCCGGTAACAGATGTATCTCTAATTGCACCACTTAAATATCTTGGATGACTATCGTAAAAAAATATAAATAAGTCTCTCAAAGAATATTTTTATTTGTTCTTTTAGAATCTATTATTTCTTATGGGATGACCTTCGAGACTTGACAAGATTTATGTGTATTAAAAATTAACAATCTATAATATCTATTTATAACCGGAAGTAAAGGAACAATAACGAGGGTGGGTTTATACAAAGGGTGAAAGAAAAATCATAGAACACTTTGGCCACTGACACAGTAAAGCTTTAGCATATATTTGGAGACTTTTATTCCTCGATGTGTTCCACTCGGAGGGTTAAGATATGCATCGATATGTAATTGACAGAAATGACTCGAGCATTAACATTTTTGCTACTAGTCATGGCTTTGGACTAGGTGGTCAGAATGAAGAAACGGTCTGATTTCTTCAACCGAGATTTTCAATAATACCTCTCCCCCCTCCTAACCGGAACTTTATCATTTACTATTTCCATTGAAAACAAATTTTGTTCTGCCCATTTACAATTTTGGTTCTTTCAACATATAATCTTTTGTTCTTGCCACACATATGACTCACTGACCTCTTGGCTCTACCATGTATATTTGTATACACCTGGACACAGCAGATAAAATTTTGCAAAGCCCAAACTATACAATAATATATTTTCTTTTCTACAGTGAACCAAAAAATAAAAGTTGGACAGCAAGGAGAATCCATTTTGTATCGCAATATTTTAAAAGCGAGTTGTACTTTTCAAATGAAACATTTTTTTTAAATGGTAATTTCTTCCACAATTGAGATGACTGGTTTGAATTTCAATAAAACACTGAATTTAATTTTAAACTAATTTAAAGATAAACTTTTGAGATTTCAACAGCAGAAAAAAAAATGGACATTTTTTGCACTATACACTGCGTTATGCAAATACTTTTAAAATGTGTACTTTTGAAATGAAACATTTTTTTTTTAAATGGTAATTTCTTCCACAATTGAGATGACTCGTTTGAATTTCAATAAAACACTGAATTTAATTTTAAACTAATTTAAAGATAAAATTTTGAGATTTCCACAGCCCTCCCCCCCCAAAAAAATGGACATTTTTTTGCTATATACACTGCTTTATGCAAATTTTATGCAAATTGTTTGACAATTGCATGAAAAATAAATTGACACTGGACTGACAAATTGAAATTGACACTGTTGCATTTTTAGCACGAAGTCAGTTGGTTTGGTTTGGAGTGCTACGGTCTACTTTTTGCAACACGAGGGCTAATGAGACCGGGACCTACATCTAAAAGCCGATTCCGAACGGCTACGGATCCATGTCACTGTGGGATTCGAACCCACGAACTCCGGTACCGAAGGCCAGCACCCTAACCAATCGGCCATCGTTCGGTAGCACGAATTCAAGTCAAAGCTTTGAGACTGAACTGTTTAAATCTATTTTTCTTGTTTTAAAATTTGGGAAATGGAGACAAATCAAACTTCTATAGATATGAAAAACTTAACCCTCTGAGCGGTTCGCACGTACAATTCCGCCAAACCGATGATGTCTTCAAAGTGGTTGTCACATACAATTTTTGACCTCCAAAAGCCTTCCGAAAAGGGATGTAATGTACATTTCTGCCAGTGTTTGAGGTAGGAGGGTCAGGTTGATTGTTTAGAAACTGCATTCCTCTTTGACTGACATTTTTTTTGAGGAATGCACCCCTACTTTCTGAGGCACAAAGACGCTGATAGCTTTTCATGGCTTTGTAAATCTCTATTTCGAAGTATTTCGTTCGCGGTAACAGATGTATCTCTAATTGCCCCACTTAAATATCTTGGATAACTTTCTTAAAAAAATATAAATAATTTTCTTAAAGAATATTTTTATTTGTACTTTTAGAATCCATTATTTCTTATGGGTTGATCTTAGAGATTTAACGAGATTTATGTGTATTAAAAATTAACAATCTATAATATCTATTTATATATCTATTTATAACCGGAAGTAAAGGGACAGTAACGAGGGTGGGTTTCCAGTATTCCATTCTAGTTGACAAAGGGTGAAGTTAAAAATCATAGAATGCTTTGGTAATTGACGCAATAAACCTTTAGCGCATTTTTTGAAGTATTTTTTAATCGGTGTGTTCCACTCGGAGGGTTAATTGTAAAGCTATGGAAAGAAAAGAAAAGCATAAGAGATATTGCAGAAATTGTGAAAAAGCCTCATTTAACAGTGCATTACGTAATTAATAACTATAAAAGATATGGATGTTTCACAGACCAAATGGAAATGGTCGACCCAAAAAGATTTTTATGCCTCAGTTAGAGAGGTGGATACTGAGATTCGTTAAAGAGAAACCTACAATTTCTGCAGTAAAGATAGTAAGAGGGTTAAAAGGAGACATCTGTTGTCAATGTGCATCCACAGACGGTTAAAATTGTTTTACATTCTAAGGAATGTAGAGTCTATGCATCATCAAAGACATGAAACAAGCAAATTCATGCAATATAGAAACTGTACACATCCGCGATATAGAAACCGAACTTCAAGCTCCTGTTCTTATCACTTCCTTGATCTTACGAATGCGCGTGTGCAACGGATGGATTTCAGCATGCAAAAGATTGGGGTGGTGAGAAGGTGGTTTAAAAACATGAAAAAATAGAAATAAAGTTTTAAAATGCTAACGGTCATGCTGGGGTTTTAGACTCTAGTAAATTCAATACTTTAACGACAGTAAACATGCCAATGAATATATTTATTCCTATTGTACAACATTAATAAATATTTTCATTGTGATAATAAAGGTACGGTGTAAAACATACAGTAAAAACAAACATACAGTATATTGTGAACAGCAGTATCAATGTTTCTTCTAACCGACCGACTTTTCTAATCGAAGACTCTAACATAACCGACCTTTACTTTCAGTCTCTTCTATCAAAAGATTAATTTCTCAATCGATCCTCAAACTCCGGTTGAGAAATCAACGCCTTTGCCGACTGTGGGTTCCCAAGGAGTAATACAGTATATTGTGAACAGCAGTATCAATGTTTCTTCTAACCAACCGACCTTTCTAATCGACGACTCTAACATAACCGACCTTTACTTTCAGTCTCTTCTATCAAAAGATTAATTTCTCAATCGATCCTCAAACTCCGGTTGAGAAATCAACGCCTTTGCCGACTGTGGGTTCCCAAGGAGTAATACAGTATATTGTGAACAGCAGTATCAATGTTTCTTCTAACCAACCGACCTTTCTAATCGACTACTCTAAAATAACCGACCTTTACTTTCAGTCTCTGCTATCAAAAGATTAATTTCTCAATCGATCCTCAAACTCCGGTTAGAAATCAACGCCTTTGCTGACTGTGGGTTTCCAAGGAGTAATACGTTTCATGAAATTATATGTTACGACTCAGTTCTGGAATACTTCAAAGAACTTGACAAAGAGCAATGTCTTTCCATTCTTTTTTCTTGAAATCTATTTTTCAAGCCACAAAATGTCGTAATTAAAATTTTTCCAACCCATCTCCCAAAGCTTTCTCTGCAATAGATGCAAATTTTCTGTCTACTCACCGCGTCTTCCAGCTGTAGACGGAAAATGGCTCAGTTTTTCCCATCTAAGTTACTTTTTATTGTTAAATTCTCTGACTAAATTGCCAAAGAGCAGTGCCCTGAAGGAAAGTCCAAACTATTATTATGACAGAAAAAATATGCAAATTATTATGGAGATTATGGTGAGAAATAAACGAATTATTACAGTCAGTGTTTTGCACCGTATCTTTATTATCACAATGAAAATATTTATTAATGTTGTACAATAGGAATAAATATTTTCATTCACATTTTTACTGTCGTTAAAGTATTGAATTTATACTAGAGTCTAAAACCCCAGCATGCCCGTTAGCATTTTAAAACTTTATTTGAAAAACGAGAATTGAAATCCCGTTTGATTTATTTCTGTATTTGTTGTAGAAAAATAACGCCGCAACCATGATCTTTTGTTTTTCTCTCAACACGTGCTGTTTTTATTTAATACATCACGGATTCTCATTTCCCGCATTTTTCTGCACACTCATATACGTTCTGAAATTCCAATCGAATTTTTTTTTTATGTCCCGCTTTTTATTCGAGTAGGAATTTTCTGGAATTTGGATGTTTTCTTTTTCCTTCTCTTTTTCGAATCGTGTTTAGGCGACACTTTTAATGCGTTCTTTCAGACAGGACATATTATCTTAATACTGATTACTGAAGGCTAGGAATATCTTAATATATGGTGTAGCTCGAATCATAGAATTGCTGTTTCAACAGTAGCAACGCAGAGGTCAAAGAATTTTTCGATTCAGTTTTACATGCCTTATAAAGAGTCCCACTAGATAAAAGAAAGGTTGGTTCTTTGGAATAGTGTAGGTGTATTTTTTGGAATCGCATTCGGTACTCCGCTCGCACGGTACCTACTTTAATAACCTTTGTTTGATGACTCTGCAATTTAACTTTCCCGATGCATTACGCACGATAACTACAAGTCGATGCCAAATGAGTAATCAATATTCCACGTTTGAGTTACATTAAATTCAAAAATTATTTTATCTGATAAAAGAAAATAATGAATTTCGAATCTAATAATTAGTTGAGCTAATTTTCAGGCCTCATATATATATATATATATATATATATATATATATATATATATATATATATACATATATATATACATATATATACATATATATATATATATATATATATATATATATATACCTCCTATTTATATTTATAAATATATATATATTATATATATATATGTCTTATATATATATATATATAAAATACATTTCGATATACATTTATATATATATACATATAGATGTAAATTGTATATATATATATATATATATATATATATATATATCTAATATATATATATATATACAATATATTATACACAATATATACTTTCATATGAAACTTTGTGTTTAATGTAAATAGTTGGTCCTATCAAAATTATTCTTTAAAAACCTCCTCCCATTGTAATTCCTTCGTTAGAATTGTAGGTCCCCATCCTTTTTGGAAATGTCTTAATCAACGGAGCATTCTCGACTTTAAAATTTTTTCGATCCATTTCCCAAGCTTTCCCGATCCATCCTATAGATGTAAATGAGTGATCTATTCCTCGTTTTCTAATTTTCAACACTGTGTACAATACCTATTAAACGACAATACTAAGTTTAACTTTCAGGCCTATGAAAACTTTCGTAATACATCAAAATTATTCCTTAAAAACCTCCTCCCATTGTAATTCCTTAAAATCTTTCAGAATGTATTCAGAAGCTATTGAAATGTTTTCACTTTGTTGTTGCTGAGATACGAAAAGTTAAATTAATTTCTGACTAAAAGAACACACTGGTTTCTAAAAGTTTTAGGACTCTCAGTCTAGCCATATCTCTTGCATAAAATAGACTTCGTTGTCAAAAAATTTTTATTTTTATATTCACATTTTTTAAAATTTTTATTTGTATTCTAAATCTGATGCATTCTAACATTTTAGGAAATATTTTTTTAATTCGGATTTGCCAAGAGGCAAAAAATTAAATTCTGACTGAAAGAATATAATCCATTTTGAAAGACTTAGGATTATCCACCTAGCCATCTCTCTTGCTTAAAATATACTTCGTTGTCAATAAATGTTTATGTTTTAAATTCTTTTAATTTTTTAATTTCTAAAAACAATGTATTCTCACATTTGAAGAAATGTTTTTACTTTGGTGTCGCCGAGATACAAAAAGTTAAATTAATTTCTGACCAATAAAACACACTGGTTTCTAAAAGTTTTAGGACTCTCAGTCTAGCCATATCTCTTGCATAAAATACATTTTGTTGTCAATAAATATTTATTTTTTTTTACCTAAATTAAAAAAAAATTATTTGCATTTTAAAACTGATGCATTCTCAGATTTTAGGAAATATTTTTTAATTCGAATATGCAAAGAAGCAAAAAGTTAATTAAATTCTGACTGAAAGAATATAATCCTTTTTGAAAGACTTAGGATTATTAACCTAGCCATCTCTCTTTCTTAAAATGTACTTCGTTGTCAATAATTTTTGTATGTTTTAAATTCTTTTAATTTTTTACGTTCTAAAAACAATGTATTCTCACATTTGAGGAAATGTTTTCACTTTGGTGTTGCCGAGATACAAAAATATAAATTAATTTCTGACCAAACAAACACACTGGTTTCTAAAAGTTTTAGGACTCTCAGTCTAACCATATCCCTTGCATAAAATACACTTCGCTGTCAGTAAATTTTTATTTTTTTTATATCTAAATTAAATTTTTATAGTTTTATTTTTATTCTAAAATATGCATTCTAACATGTTAGGAAATGTTTTTAAATTTGGATTTATCAAGGTGCAAAAGGTTAATTTCTGACTGAAAGAATATAATCGCTTTTGAAAGTTTTATTATTATCAACCTAGCCATCTCTCTTGCTTAAAAAATACTTCGTTGTCAATAAATTTTTATATTTTAAATTCTCTTAACTTTTTACGTTCTAAAAACAATGTATTCTCCCATTTGATGAAATGTTTTCCCTTTCGTGTTGCTGATATACAAAAATTTAAATTAATTTCTGACCAAAAAACACATTGCTTTCTAACAGTTTTAGGACTTTCAATCTAGTCATATCTCTTGCATAAAATACACTTCATTATTAATAAATTTTTATTTTTATATTTACAATTTTTAAAATTTTTATTTGCATTCTAAAATTGATGTGTTCTCACATTTTAGGAAATATTTTTTAATTCGGATTTATCAAGATGCAAAAGGTTAATTAATTTCTGACTGAAAGAATATCCTAGTCCTAGATATTTGAACAGTTCAACATTTTCAAAGCTGTAATCTCCAATTGTCATTGGTTATACATGAAGTCTGTTATGTGTTACTGCCATAAACTATGGTTTTCCATGTTTATTTTCTAGCCATATGGCTTGCATAAAATACACTTCATTGTTGATAAATTTTTATTTTTATATTTACATTTTTAAAAGTTTTTATTTGCATTTTAAAACTGATGCATTCTCACATTTTAGGAAATATTTTTTAATTTGGATTTGCCAAGATGCAAAAGGTTAATTAATTTCTGACTGAAAGAATATAATCGCTTTCGAAAGTCTTAGTATTATTAACCTAGCTATTTCTCTTGATTAAAATATATTTCGTTGTCAATAAATTTTTATATTTTAAATTCTCGTAATTTCTACTTGTTAAAAACAATGTATTCTCACATTTGAGGAAATGTTTTCACTTTAGTGTTGCTGAGATACAAAAAGTTAAATTAATTTCTGACCAAAAGAACACACTGGTTTCTGAAAGTTTTAGGTCTCTTAGTCTAGCCATATTTTCTCCTTCTTCTTCTATAGCACTACAGCTTTCTACAGGCCAAGATTGTTTCTAAAAGTTTCTTCCATCTGGAACCATCTGCTACCACAGTTCTCTACTGGTTGACTTTAATTTCATGCAGCGTTTTGTCAACCAAATCAATCCACCTGGTGTTTGATTTACCTGACAGTGATCCTGACTACCTGAAAATTACCTGGTAATGATCCACCTGGTGCTTGGTTACCTTTTCTCCTTTTTTCCATCAACTTTATGAAATGCAACTTTTTTTGATGGGTTTAAATCATTGCATCTACAGATGTTTTTGAAATGTAACTTTTTTTGATGGGTTTAAATTATTGCATCTATAAATGTGTCCCAACCACCTTAGTTGATAAATCTTTATAGTTTTCAGAATATTTGGCTGCCCAAATTTAGAGTATAGTTCATGATTATAACGGATTCTCCATACATTATTTTTTTTAACAGTTTCAAATATTTTTCTTAGTATTTTTCTTTCAATATTAATAGCTTATTGTCCTCAGATTTGTTCATAGTCCAACACTCGCTTCCATATACAATTATTGGCTTTACTAAAGTTTTATAAAGATTAATTTAGGTTTTTAGGCCTAAGGGATTTGATTTAAAGCGAATTCTCAGTCCGTAATAACATTTATTTGCCATATTTAATATGTTCTTAATTTCAATTTTAATATCATTATTTTTTGTTATAATTGAGCCTAGATATTTGAACTGTTCAACATTTTCAAAACTGTAATCTCCAATTGTCATTGGTTGTACATTAAGTTTGTTATGTGTTACTGCCATAGACTTTGTTTTTTCTATGTTTATTGTCTAGCCATATAATAAATTTTTATTTTTATTTTTACATTTTTAAAAGTTTTTATTTGTATTCTAAAATTGATGCATTCTAACATTTTAGAAAACATTTTTTTAATTCGGATTTGCCAAGAGGCAAAAGGTTAATTAAATTCTGACTGAAATAATATAATCCCTTTTGAAAGACTTAGGATTATTAACTTAGCCATCTATTTTGCTTAAAATATACTTCGTTGTCAATAAATTTTTACGTTTTAAATTCTTTTAATATTTTATGTTCTAAAAACAATGTATTCTCACATTTGAGGAAATGTTTTCACTTTGGTGTTGCTGAGATACAAAAAGTTAAATTAATTTCTGACTAAAAGAACACACTGGTTTCTAAACGTTTTAGAACTCTCACTCTAGCCATATCTCTTGCATAAAATACATTTCACTGTTAATAAATTTTTATTTTTATATTCACATTTTTTAAAATTGTTATTTGTATTCTAAATCTGATGCATTCTAACATTTTAGGAAATATTTTTTAATTCCGATTTGCCAAGAGGCAAAAGGTTAATTAATTTCTGACTGAAAGAATATAATCTCTTCTGAAAGTTTGGGGATTCTCATTCTAACCATCTTTCTCACACCGAGACTAGTTTAATTGTCTAACTAGATTATGAGAGATTTAATATTATCAGTATCGAGATAAGTCCACTGATAAAATATCGGCCGGAAGGAGACTTCTGAAGCAAGTGCCTCTGGGGTCATTTAAACAACATATCTCCCCTCACGGGCCATTGGGAAAGGGGAGGAGGATCACATTCTAAATGAGAAATGGCTCCTGGGAGACCAAAATGTCGCGAGACATGATTCTTGGTTCGAGATTTTGGCCGCAGGAAGGAAAGCAATGAGATTTAATTCTCTTAACATCAAAAAGACTTTTTTCTGATCGTTATTGCCTTCGTATATTTGATGTAGAATGTATAATAAAACAATTTTATACGATTTATTTTTGGAAAGCTTTAGTCGCAATAAAGACAAACTTTTTTTTTTGTTTCTGTATAAATTATTCTTTTCTTTTTTGTATTGCACACTTGTAGTTTACGAGAAAAGTGCTTAGATATGACTGAAATATCAGTCGAAGTACGACTGTATTTGTCTCCTAATAAGCAAACAATAAATGTTTTGTGAATTATGAAAAATCCAATGTTATTAAAACACAAAGGAAAAATTTAAAAGCATACCGCTGCCACGTAGTTTTACAGGACGAACAACTTAATCAGTGTGAAACTGAAAAAAATGGACATGGGAATTTAGAATACTAGTATGAATTAATTTCACATTACAGTTAATTAAAATGGGGGAAATTAATGGGACATAAATTAAAATGCAAATTTTTAGAGCTCATGATCTAATACATCAAGATATCTTCTAGAACGCCGAGCGATGGCCGAATGGTTAGGGTGCTGGCCTTCGGAATCGGAGTTTGTGTGTTAGAATCCCGCCATGGCATGGGTGTTCGTAGCCGCTCGGAATCGGCTTTAAGCAGTAAGTCCTAATAATAAACTTTTTTTTCTCAAATCTTACATTCTTTTATTATTTCTTCTCTCCAATACAGCTAGCAATACACAGATATACTTATGCCATACACATGCTAAACACAGTTGCAAAGCTTTTATTAATTTACCATCACCCGGAGAGTACGTATAGCTTGAGGAATGGTTCAGATCCAATAATGAATGCGGTAGATCTTTCAATTTTCACTTCTCTACCTACACTTTTACAAATGTATACTCATTACTTTTTCAAATGTATACTCATTTTTTGATCACCCGCTATATACATATACACACCCATTTGCCTCGCAGATCAATATGATGAACGCTGGCTGATTGGTTAGGGTGCTGATTGTCGGTACCGGAGTTCGTGGGTTCGAATCCCGCAGTGGCATGGATCCGTAGCCGTTCGGAATCGGCTTTAAGCAGTAGGTCGCGGTCTCATTAGCCCTCGTGTTGCAAAAAGTAGACCGTAGCGCTCTAAAACCAAACCACAACCAAACCATATCGTCTAGACCTCTGATATTCAAGATAAAGGCTGCATGCTTATTCATACGATACATATTTTTTCCATTAAAAACATGATACGAACATTTTGTTCTTGGTATTGGTTGGAAGTAATCGGCTATACAAGAGTTACCCTTTAATGCATAGTATCCCTTTCTTTAGGGACAGTTAAAATAGTTTGTAGAATATTAGTTTTCTCGGAGCGATTTTTCCTTTTTAGGGAATCTAAATAATAATCCTATGAAACACCTACTGAAGAAAACTAAAAAAAAAACCCTACTGAAACCTACTGAAACCTACCTAGGGAAAAACCTACTGAAGATTTTCAGTAACTCCTATTGTTTAACATTTTGTCATTTGAATTGATATTGTATGAATTTTCAATCATCGCACATAAATTTACCTCTCCTGCATGTACTAAATTGAAATCATGACGAATAGCTATGTCTTTAATAAAATTTTGAAGTACTGTGTTTACAAGTGAAATAAAACAAATATGTCATCAGGAAGTATTCTTTTTCTATAAATCAAATTCTTTAACGTTTAAAATGACACGACAGCTGATGACTAATGAAAAGCTGAAATAATCAAATTTGCATAAATTAATATTCATTTTACTCTATGAAATCCAAAATAACTTACATTTAATACAGTAATCAATATCGGTTAGGTAGAATTAATTCAGGCATTAATGAGTTAAACCTTTAGGGGCGGTGGTTTTCCAGCGAAACTACTTGTTAAACATATTTTCTCTGCTTTTGAGAGATATATGAATGAGTTTTCCAGTTTAATCTACATATATACACATTTCATTTATACACATTTCCTTTATACACATACTAGCATATAGCCCATCATATGACGAGATTAGTAAAATTTTTAATATTCCAGAATTGTTAAGTACCCAATGAGGCAGGTAAAAAATGATTTGTTTATTGACTGAGAATTATCTGGTTCACTCTCCATAATTTATTTATCGTCATACTCCTCTAGTCTCCCGATCCTGTGAATGAAGTTTAGCATCACATTGAATTAATTTAGTCAAACCGTGTGGTTATGTGTAATAAACAAACACACAAAAGAAAAAACTTCTTAATTTCCAAATATATATAAATTAAAAGTTAGATATTAATGAGTCCGTGAAATAGACTCCTAAACTTATATGAAAAGAATTTATTGTTAATACCGCTGATAAAATTCTCATTGCATCGAAAAATAATCGATGATTAAATTTAAAATTATCACATACGTACCTAATGTATTATTTAAGCCAAATATAAAAGAAAATCATTTACGTAATATCTAAGTTCAGTGATAAAAGATATTAAAATAGTGTAGACAATATTTAAATAGTTTAAGATATGAAATAATTAAATGAGATGCTTAAAAGAATGACGTAACAATGTTAGAAAAAAATGTTATTCTTACCTATTTATTAAGTGATAAATGGATAAATTTAATCGTCCGCTCTTAACCGGGGAAAATAGGGCTTGAAATAACGGCATTAAATGCTCGAAAATGGGGGAAGGGTTGGATGTCGAAAGTTTTAATGACGACAGTATTTTTTGCTGTGATATGAAGCATATTTATACCAATTTATTTTAGAATCGGATCGATAGTTTAGGAGAAGATAAACTTTATTTACTTTGAATGGATGCCTCTATCCATTCCAGGTCCAACCGCTTCATAAATTGGAGGACAGATAACTTAGGCTATTATTATATAGGGGATTCTAAACTTGTATACCCGCAAGACTGTCTTATCATTTCTAATCAAAGAAATTAATACATTTTTATAAGTAACTAAACGATCCGACTGACATTGTTTTAATGCTGTAAATCCAAAAATTGTAAAATGTTTTTTAAATAAATTATAAATTGAACCGATTTGATGGAAAAGTAAGAAAAAAATTATTTTAAAAATACTTGACACCACCAAGGGTACGGTTATCAAAAACGTAATCAGATTATATAAAAATTCCCACATTGCCTGTACGGGGATTCGACCCTGGGACTACTTGTACTGAAGCCCGTTGCTATGACCACTGCGCCACAGATACGTTGACAGTGAATGGTTTAGAGCGGCATTATAATAATCTCAATAAGAGCGCAATTCTGAATATTTAATAAAAAAACATTTTCTATGTAATCAAATTGTGAATCTAAATTGTTCTCGAATCAACTTAATACATACACAAAATTTCATCAAAATCCATCTATCCGTTTAGGAGAAATTCTATTACAAACACACGGATAGAAGAAATTATATATATAAAGATATTTATAATTAAATTAATTATTCATTACATCAAGAGATATGCTTCGATAAATAGTAAAACTATTAAAAAAAAGTCGTAAATATTCCAGAATTGTTTTAGTAACAATAAAATAGTAGACGTTCGATTTTTACTCGACTCAAACAAAATCCAGCTACATTAATAAACAAGGCTAAAGTTTGAAACTATTGCTAAAAGATAACAAGTCGATATGTTGTCTGAAAAATGGAGTTTCAATAGTAGATGACACCTTAAAATGAATTTTTTGTGCAAGTAATTCAAAGTTGTTTTCAATCTCAAGTAGTTTATTTTTTAACTGTCTGGTGACTGGTGATATCTTAAAACTATCAGATTGTCAAAGAAAGTAGAGTTAATTTATTAGGTTTTACTAGCATATAGCCCGTCATATGACGGGATCAGTAAAATTTTTAATTTTCCAGAAGTGTAAAGTACCCTATGAGGCAGGTAATAAAATGGTTTGATTTTAGCTGAGAATTATCTGGTACACGCTCAATAATTTGATTATCTTTACTGACCGCATGTTAGTTGCCAACTTTAAATTATCTTGTCATATTAGGGACTGTAGAGGTTTTAATATTGACAGTGATTATTTCGGGGTATATATAAAGGATGTTCAAAATTTAGAGAATCGATTGCAAGCTGTGTGGTTATGTATAAATAAGAGATTTGAAAAAAAATTTTCAATTTTACAACTCCTCTTCAACCTCCACTCAAAATACGTGTTCTGCAAAGATCGGTCGATTTACTTGAAAAATTGAAATAAAAAATAAGTATCTAAATTTTAAAAATCACGGTATTTACTTAATCCAAATTGGAAAAAGAATTTAAATTTTACGTAAGTATCTAAGTTCAGTGATTTAAAAATAAAGAAAATAATATAAAAATTAAAAATAAAATATTCAAAATTTAAAATGTTAAACAGAAAACAGAAAAAATGCTCAATTCAAAATTCGTCTTATGTGATAAACAAGAAACAAGAAACTTTTAACGAGAAAAAAGGCTTGCAAAGACTAGACAAGCAATAAAGATTTGAAAAAAAATTTTCAATTTTACAACATCCTATACTTCATGAAGAGAAATTGAAAATAAGACGGCAGGAACATGCAATTTTACGAAACGAAAAAAAAAAACAAAATTTGTGCATGAAACGTCCAACATATGCTAACAAATGAAACGTCTATTTAGTATGAAATTTCCTTTGTGTTTTCTTTGTTAATTCAATTAGATTTTAAATATTCAATTTTTGTAAAATTTTTCCTCAAAATGTTGTTTTTGTTTATGTATCAATTTGTTGAGTTACGATCCCCTCGCCAGATTTCAAACGCCACGCTGCAAGCACGCCACGCACGCAAGCTGCAAGCACGCCAATTTCGCCAAATGTGGTTGAAGCACCAACAAGATCCATGATTAGAAACAGGAGAGTGGGCTAAGAAGAAGAGTTGAAAAACAATCATACAAACGAACAAACTTCTTAATTTTTAAAGATATATAACTTAAACGCTAGATATTTATGAGTCCATTAAATAGACTCCTAGACTTTTACGAAAAGAATTTGTTGTTAATACCGGTGATAAAATTTTCATTGCAACAAAAAATAATCGATGATCAAATTTAAAATTATCACATATGTACCTAATCTATTATTTAATCCAAATATAAAAGAAAATTATTTACGTAATATCTAAGTTCAGTGATAAAAACGTATGAAAATAATTGCGGATGATATTTAAATAATTTAAAATAATAAATGATTCAATGAGATGGGTAAAGGAATGACGTCATAATGCTAGAAAAAAAGGTTATTTTTGTCTACTTATGTGATAAATTGATAAATTTAATCGCTCCCTCTTAACCGGGGAAAATAGGGCTTGGAATAATGACATTAAACTCTGGAAAACAGGGGAAGGGGTTGAATTCGAACGTTTTGAAGATGACAGTATTGTTTGCTGTGATATGAAGCCTATTTATACCAATTTATTTTAGAATCGGATCGATAATTTAGGAGAAGATAAAGTTTACTCGCTTTGTATTTTGCTAACCCTAACTCATCAAGAATCCAATATGGATGTCTCTATCCATTCCAGGTCCAACCGCTTCATAAAACTGCCGACAAACGGACAGATAACTTAGGCTATTATTATATAAGGGATTCTTTTATTTATTTATTGGTTTATTATGTTTGTACTCATGTTCTTCATTTTGCTCTTGAGGAAAAAATTTTTTTTGAAGTTTTCTCAACACGTACGATTTAACTGTGTCACAGTTTGCCTGTACATCGTTCGGGTTCTTCGAAACGGAAAGTACCTGATTTGCCCGTATGCTGACCCGGCACTTAATTTAACTACATTTAATTCCTTGACATAACTAGCGTCTCGGTAACACAACATCATAAATAAACCGGCCTCAAATTGCGCCAAATATTTACCACATTTGGTGAACTAGAATCCGGTGATCACAACATCATAACTGCACCGGTCTGAAACAGGCTGGTGCATTTAAAAGCACCCTTAACATCTATAAACACTAGTCACAACATCAAAAGTGCACCAGTCTGAAAAAAGGCCGGTACATTTATGATCCTGCCACCTGCTATAATTTCGTTTTAACATGACATTTTTTTGTAATATTATTACTTTATTAATTTTTTTGTCTAAAATCATCTCGATCACCACAACATAAATGCATCGGCCTGAAAAAGCCATATGAAAATATCTACAGTAAAAACACTTTTTTTAAATTAGAAATCCCACATAAGAATCTGTGCAAACATTTTTGTTTCAAAATTAAATTTTCTTATTTTTTTGTGAAAAGCTATGGTAAAACAATTTTTATATCAAAGTGCACTAGTCTGAAAAAAAGACCGGTACATTTGATCATGCCACCTGCTATGATTATTTAAAATGACATTTTTTTGTAATATTTTATTACTTTAATTTTTCTTGTCTGAAAAATCGGTAATATCGATCACCACAACATAAATACATCTCCTGAAAAAGCCATATGAAAATATCTACAGTAAACACTAACACTTTTTTTAATAGAAATCCCACATAAGAATCTGTAGCAAACATTTTTATCAAAATTAAATTTTTCTTATTTTATTTGTCTTAAAATCGGTAACTTCTAAAAGAATTATTTTTTACTGGAAACTTATTTTATAACTATGGTTATAGGAAACTATGCAAATTATGTAACTTAGTCCAAGAAAAATATTTTAATGAAACTGTTTTATTATCAAGCTGCATTTTATATAAAAAGGACATGTTTGTTGTAGTATAAATATTTGAACGTAGCATGTATTGCAGCAATGTTTTCATAGTCTAAATACAGTCGAATAGCGAAGGGGGGGATGTCATAATCCCAAAGCATTATTTTCAAAAACTTTTGGGCCTGATAAGGACCTTTTTTGCTCATTAACAGAAAAAACACCTTCTATTTTAACAACATAAAGCTATCGTAAAGACGCTACTGGTAAAGACCTGTTTATAGGGTAAACCTAATTTTCTTATCTCCCGCGATCGCTAAATCTCCCATCTTTAAAGATCCCAGAACAACTGCGCAGGCGCTGTACAGCAGGTGCAATTATGATGTTGTGTGACCCAGACGCTAGTCTTGACATACAATGTCAAGTTGGTGTCATTATTCATTTTACGTGCCTTCGTAGACTGTGACGAGTCTACAACGTCAAAAGGTACTTTTGTCAGACACTGTGCAGTATATTATCAGATTACTCAGTTTCTATTCCTCTGCTTTGACATATTTACAATGTTCAAGACGTATCTTTTCAACAATACCAAACAAAAAGTTGAATCGACAAATCAGTAATTTAGAAAGAAGCACATTGACAGAAACATTCAGTGTAGCAATAATCTCCATGGTGAATGTCATACTAAGCAATATTTGAGACTGATAGTCTTAGATATTATGAAAAATAACAGAAATTAAAATACAATTATTAGCCCATCAAAAACATTTAATTGAGCCAAATAAATGTTTTATAACAATCCAAATTACAAAATAAAACATTGTCTTTTTTTAGCTTGTCCATAATATTTCAGTAGAACAAAAATCAAATAATATTTTTCAGACGCATCGAATTTTGTTTTATTTGTAAGCCAATGAGTTAATTTTTACTTTTAGTTTTAGGCATTTCTATAACTAGAGTAGTCTAGTAAAGATTGGGTTGGACTGCAAGCTCTCAAGGTGAACCCAACCTCGAAGAGTGTAAGGCTTTGTAACGCAATGTTGGAGAGTGAATCTATCTCACTACACCTCCTTGATTATATTTTTATTAAAGAATATAAACAGATGAAATACAGAGATTAATTTAAAAAGTAACTGGAGGAAGGGGTGAAATTTCCAGCATGAGTTTGTACCTGAAAAAGGATGGTCCGTTAAAGTAGATAGGAGAATAAAATTAAGTAGAAAAAGGGGCCTCACAGAGAGGGGAGGTCTCCGAAATGGGTTCGTTTGAAAAGGCCGATCAGTAAATGAAAAATAATATAATGCCCCTTCGAGTTGTAGGATTTATCACACAGGACTATATATTTTTACCTAATACAAGGTAAAATTTACTCATCAAACTGTTCTAGTATAAAATGAACTGACCTTGCCTAAGTTGTTTAGAGCTTCTAACTGTAAGGAGCTACTGAGATTGGTAAAACAATATAGTCTAAGTATTGCTGATTACAGTTGCATTTATCTAACATAACTTTTACTTTAACTTCTACTCTCTTAGGGTCTTAAAAGCATAGTTTTTAAATGAACGTTGCAATCTATTAAAAAATTGTCACTTGTTTATGGTTGCTGCTGTTAGTTCATGTCTTAAAGCAGTAAAGTTTTGCTACTTTAGAAGCCAAGTATTTACTTTCGAAGATTTAATGGTTCGACATTCTGTATGCAAGAAAGCTATGTCTCAGGTGTAGGTGCACTGTAAGGGGACTGAAGAAGAGGTGATGATATACATCCTCTCTTACCCGCGAATACACTAATCTATTATATGAATACTGTGACAATAGGCTAGGAATGAACACGGCCTCATTAAAGTGTGGTTCTTCGAGGAGACCTGGTCCCGTTTACCTTGGATTCAAGATGGATTGCAAAAAATGTATAAACTTGTTTGTTAGTAAAGAGTTTAAGCAAGAGAAGGCTAGTAGGTAGAGTGCGGGGTTAGAAGTTCCGGGTTCAAGCACTTGAAGATGATGAAAACCTTATGTATACGCACAGAACAACTCGCAAGATATATCTAAGGATCTGGAAATCCTCTATCAGGAGGTCGGTTAGTGGGAGAGATGTTAGGAATTAAGAGCAAGAATTCCTCTTCTAAAAATAATTAAAATGGAGAGGAATTTCTAACGTGGCATCACTACTCGTTATACTCGTTAATGAATAGGCGCATACTCAACAAGCGAAAATAAATATCTTTTAGTTTAACTAGTCTGTAATTAGAGTCTTTATTAATCTGCTTTAGGATACAATATTTCAAATATATATTAGCCGAGATAAAAACGGAAGAATATCTTGCGATTTCTTTTGATTATTCTGAGACCTTTGTAATATAGCCACATAAAAATACATTAAATATTATATATTACATTTGCAAACAATTCCTTGTCATAAGTAGTTCAAGAAACTGTAAACTTAACTAAGGGATACTTTTATCATTTGATTCCAGTATTATAACCAGCATATTGATAAGCTACTTATTTTATTTTAAAACTTGTCAATCGAAGTTTGAAAATAATGCTAAGTTAAAAATACAGCTAAGCGGATACTGAACATACAGAATAAACATTTCTTTAGGGAATAATGAAGTAGTAGTATGTTTACATCCCAGTTGTTATTCAATATTCTAAATGTATACTGCCAGAAAAATGCATCCGAATACCTTGCGAGTTCTTTCAGATATTCTGAAATGACTGTTATAATTTTATAGAAAAAGACATCCAATATTTTTTTTTACACATTTCTAAGCAGTTTATAAACAGTTAATTGCTATAAGTACTTCAAGATACGATAAAATTAAACTCAGGGATATGTTTATATTCCAATTGCAATATTGTCACCAAAACACAGCTATAATGCTTCTTCCAAAAATTGTCAATGATTAAATTGACAAGAATGCACAATTTGGTCAAGCGGATACCTAACAAACGAAGGCAATATCACTTTCGTCTTAATTATGAATTTATAACATGCATATATCTCAGTTGTGAAGAAACATTCCAACTGTATACTAGCCGAGAAAAAAAATACAGCCGAATATCTTGAGAGTTTTTTCAAATATTCTGAAATGGCTGTTATACTCCCATAGAAAAAGACATTAAATATTTTTTTTACATTTCCAAGCAGTTTATAAAAATTTCCTTGCTATAAACATTTCAAGACCCGGTGAAATTTAACTCGGGGATATTTTTACCTTCCGATTCCAGTATTTTTCAAAAGAAATATTGAAGAAAGACCGACCAACCGTCTGCTTGTGACATAAAAATAGCCATCAAATGTCGACGAATGTTACTTTGAAAATCGTGAAAGATAAGCTTTAAGTTTTATAGCATCTCTGTTTGTCTTTCGTCCACAAATTTTTAGTTTTATTTCGCTTTAATGACCTATAAAATGGGAAGAGGGAGTAGATTTAATCATTTCGGTATCTTATTCTTGCGTAGTTATTCGAATAAGCGGGCAATACTTAAGTGAAAAGATAAAACATTTCATGTAAGTTGACATCATTGATCCAGCCTTTAGATCATAATAAAAATCAGAACTTTTTTAATCGTAAAAAATTTTTACTCGCAGAATATCTTTAAGTTGAATTTCCCTCGAAACTTCGCTTGTAACATGGTTTATATTTTCCGATATGACTTATGATTCTAATAAACAAAGAAAAACTGATAGCATTCTGAAGATATAAAAAATATGTAGTTTATGCCAGTTTTATGTACGAGTAACTATGGCGCTATAGGCCGACAAATATTCCCCTATGTTTTTATTTTTTGAAATGTTTTCAGTGGCATCATTTAAAATATTACTTTAACTGCAAAGAACCTTTTCTCACAGATATGATAAAAATTATACAACCATATTAAGAGATAGGTTTTCCTAGAAAATCATAACGACAGCATGTTTCTTCAAATATGAAGTTAAAAGAAGAATTTTAAGTTTAATGAAAAATAAAACGTTGCTCAAAAAATCTACACAAACTTGGTGTACCTGAACTTATATGTGCCGTCGCCTTATAGAGTTTTTAATAGAATCTGACGATTTTGTTTTTAAAAATTAGATTTTTTTTTTCATAGATGTTCTTGGATCACATGATACTATGCGGTAGTTCAACTTTTCCCACACATTTTGTGACGTCATCCTGTTACTCATTAATGTGTCACTGATACATGTCCAGATTTCTTCTAATGCTTTTGGTTGTAGAAATACATAACAAATCTCCATAATGTTGCCCCAAAGGAAGAAATCACAAGACGTTAAATTAGATGACCTATTGATCCATGGGGACAGAGCAAAGTTACACATACCAACTCACTGACTTCAGCAATGATAAAGTTCATTTTTCAGGTGTTTAGGCACTTGAATGTAGTGATGGGTTGTACCCGTGTCAGAAGACAAAATCTCTGGAATAAGCCGGCAACTGCAGAAGCAACCACAATTGCAATATATCCATGCTAACTTGCACCAGTCACGGATTCACTTCTGTAAAAGGAAAACATCTCGCCTATTCTACAACCTTAAAAATTCTTTTCTTGCTTTGCATTCACATTTGGAGATACTGATTTTGTGTTGCATCTTGATGCATACAATATAAACTTCATAAGTTTTTAGTGATTTCTATATATTCCTTACATTTGTTCGTACAATGCTTTTGAGTTTATAGCGTTTTGAGGACTGAATCTTTTATAGTAGCCCCATCCCGTATGTAGGTTTTACTCTCGTGCGGTTTTTGACAGCACATACCGTTTTAAAGTTTTAGCAAAGATGCCAAAAAATTTTTCATTTTAAATATTATGTAAAGGAAATTCTTTACTCTCTTTACCTGCATATTGAGATATATTGAACTCGTGCTGAGCCCTTGTTCAAGCAATGCAAACTTGGTGAATTTGTGGTTATTTTCATCTATTCCATATGTTTGTGTAACACTTTTGTATTTAGCATTTTAATCTTTTACAGTAGCCTCGTATTTACGCATTCATACAACACTCCTGTGCTGTACATTGACATCGTTCACTATCTAAAAGTTCAAGCAATAATATCAAGTTACATTGAATGTTTTATATTAAAGTCATTTATATGAATGGCACCTAAACATGGTATAGCATCTACCCACTAATATTAGTGAACCAACAATTTTGACTATCCTTTTTGTTTTGCATTTCGGTTTTTCAAGAAATGAACTGAAGAAATAATTATTCCAGAGAACAAATTATTATCAATGTATTCTTCCCATCTTACGTGAAATGTTTTTTTTATCATAGGAACCCCGAATAGGGTAGGTTTAAGAAAGAATCCTCACCATCGATCTGTTTAGACAGATGAGGAAACCCCGAATGATTCACCTTCGTTATCACCCATTTACCAGCCGACAGAAGTACCGGTCTACAGCTTTAGCCATGTCGTGTACTGACGATGAAGCGAGATTACACAAAAACTCCAACAAAGAATGTCTTCCTATCTTGAGCATGTCTCACTATACTGCTACGGTATAGCTGATTCAGTACATAGTTATTACCCGAAACCTTAAGTCAAATAAATTTTATTCTGCTAATATATGAGAGCCAGGCCTAGAATAGAGTCAATATTTGAAGCCTCAGTTTGCTCATTAATTCTCTGACTGCTCAATTTTTAGACCGAAATCGCTTTAAAAATGACATATTTTTTTATTGCCTATTTGAAATCTATATATATTGGAGAATTGAAAAATGCATGTTTTCTTTCCAGGAAATATTTTTTTATATAGATTTTTATCCTTAGAAACTAAGTTGTAAGTATCATTAGAAACTAATTTCAGATGATTTCACCAAAATAATTCTTTTTAAAATAAATTTCAATTGAATTACAGTTAGTTTCTATTTATTAAATAATATAAAAAAATATACAAAATTTAAGAATATATAAAGGACTGACTAAAAATATCTTAGAAATGCAGTTTAGTGTGATAGGGTTTGAAGCGGGGTTCAAGGCAAAGTCCAACTTCCCAGTCTTTGCACCAGATTCGTGTTTCTTTGCAAATTTGTTTGCCATTTGCATCTTTTCTTGAACAGCATGCACGACACTGTCTTTGAGGTTCTCTTTTTATGGGGTTAGGTGGTATGTGACTTGGAAAAGAACGAGCTATCGATATCAAAGTGTTCCAAGTAGAACTCGGTCTTCCAGGACAACCGCTTTTATTTGTGTCCGAATATTTTTCGATACTTTCTTCAACAAATTTCAAACAAAATTCCAAAAGTTTTATAGTTTGTCTGGGGTTTTGCTTTTTGTAAAGTACATAGGCATTCCACAATGATTGATCTAAGAGCTGCCTGAAAATTTTAATATAATACTTCCCCTGTTGTTTTCGGAGCGTAGGGTTCATATCAATTTTACACCACTGCCTAACGCTTTGCACGTTTATTGAATCATTATCAGATTCATCGCTATATGAGAAGCAGTCCAAAACTTCTATATCAATATTATTATCTCAACTAAAATCGCTTTTAGAATCTGAATCAGGAATATACACTCTATCAATCGCTGAACGTTTTCTAGCAGCCATTTCTGATAAGAAATCAACGGCAAAAAGTTAGCGGTAATACTAAGCGCCTTCAAATACGGCAATTAAATTCATAACTAATGGTATCTGTTTGTCAAAACGTAAATTAAATGTCTAATACTGTATATAATTTATTTAAGAGCTTAAACGGGGAATAAACAGGATGCGCTCATCGATAAAGGAAGAAAAACACATGCACGCGGAAACCGCGGGATGAGCAGAATTTGCTACATTTGAGTTGCCCGTGGAAATCGCGGGATGAGCAGGAAGAGGGTTAATGCACAGTCACTAAATAATAATAAATAAAACCTTAAAATAATGACCTCTTTTACATGCTTTTAATACACTGCATAAAGTAATAAGTTGATTTTATGTGTACATTTATTTATATATTTACTTTACATACACTTTTTGCATATAGTTTAATGTTGTTCAAGGCACATGAGAAGTTTTCAATTCATATCAGAAATAGGAATCTGTTCATTTCATTAAGCAAATAAGCTGCATCTTTCTTGATAGATTCATAAATTTTTAAGTGCGAATCATAAGGATGATCATTTATCAAATTATTTAAGATCTATTCCATTTAGAATTCATTTATAAATGAAGGTAATTATTATTTAATATAACAGATTACTTATTTTATTTCATTATGATACCTCAACTTCCTTCTTTAATATAAGGTTCTCAACACAAAACACTTTTACATCTAAATTACATTATTTATTAATATTAAAATATCTTAATAGATGGTTCATAGTGTGCAATACCTGTATTACAGTTCTCTCCAAACTTATAAGAGTTACGGCATCTTGGAAGTATATGATCTACTGCAGGGACCTTATCTCTCTCTACAAAAGTATATGTATTTAGATTTTAATATAATTATAATGAGTGCTGATAGAAGTAATTTAAACACAAAATGATGCAATTCCATTTAAAATTTCCGTAATTTTCTATTTTATTTATTGCTATTTTATTTATTGAAATGATAGCATAACTCATGCTGCTCGTGTCACGAATTCTTATATAATTGTCGCTAGTGATTGAGAGGTTTTTTAATTTCTTTTTACAAGCAATTGTTCTATGGGTGTTATATGCAGTCACATTTCATATTCTTCATTAAACCATAAATATGTTGTTCTAAATATGTTGTTCTAAATGGCATAAAAATTATAACGGCTGTGATGGTAACTGCTAATTCTAGCACAGCCTAAACAGCCACCGAAAATTTTTTTTTTTAGAGTTTAAAATAATTGTATGTAGCTCATGGTTTTTGCATATAACTAGTCTATCTTGTATTAGTTTACACTTATTAAAACTACTAGTGAAACCCCTAGAGAAATATCACGGCACGCCTAATAGTGTTTTTTGATGCTGACACTTTTACTCTATCAACTTCACTTTATGGTAATCCAAAGTTATTTTGTGAACTTTTTTTATGTTTTCGTCGGTAACAGCCTCTTTCAGGCATCCCCTGCGTGCATCGTTCTCAGTGCTCATTTCGCCTGGTTTAAATTTAGCAAACCATTTTTCAATGATTGATTTTCCTAGTGCATAGTCCGAATAATGTTTATCAAGCCAAGCCTTGGCTTCCACAGTATTTTTTCCCCTAAAAAGCAATGCTTTACTAACACACGAAATTCCTTTTTATCCATTGTTTTCAACTTAAAAAAAGTTGCTTCACTCAAAATATTATATCTCACAAGTTAATAATCCTATTTATACACGTGTCTTTCGAAGGTTATGTCTAATACTAGTAGCACCATCTATGTGTCAGCCTACTAACTTTTCAGCCTAACTGTTATAAAACTATACAAAGAGTAAGCTTAAAATGCTTAAAAATTATAATGCAAAACTACTATTTTATAACCATAGAATAATGCATATACCATACTTTCAAGTAAAAAGAGTCACACGGAAATCTTCAACAGTTACATTCAAATAATTTCTTTTACAACTTCGAGATAATTAGAAAGGAAAGGGAAAAATATGTTAAGTAAAATACTTCTCAAAGGAGTTAGGGAAATAAACTTAAGATTCGAGTGAGAATAGTTTTAATATTACTGCTTAAAATATAAGAAAACCATTTTAAAAACTACTAAGAACAAATTGTCTTTACATTACTCAAACAATACAAGTTAAATTTTCCCTTTTGAGGCTTTTAAAATATGAAATTTATGACTCAAAATTCCCACAGTTTCAAATGAGGCATTTATTAAAATTAACAAAGTCATATTTTCTAAAAACAAGAGAGGAGATTTTATATAAAATAAATAAAGAAGATTGAAATCAAATGCTTGAAATTTTGAGTTGAATAAATTTAGATCTATTTATTTTGTATTAGAATCTAACTAACCATCTTCTGTTTTTTAATTACAAAAGTTAGATATTTTTTTCAAGCCTACGTTTCAGCAATTAGGTCAAATTTCTCTCTTTGTTGCATGCATTGAATTTTTCTGTGTTAAAGTTTAAAATTTTCTGCCGTTATAATGTATTCAATGTTCTAATGTAACATCCATTAATATCTTACAAATGAGAACCTTCATACAAATCATGCACAAGCAGACGAATAAAAATTCTACCATCAAAAAAGTGAGACCTGATTAAATCATTAAACAATCTTCTAAAAATCGACATCACGCGAAAAATGCATACCTTTTAAAATGAAATATTCTTCAGCTGAAGCATAAAATTAATAATCATTTTAATATGTTTTCTTTGCGCTATGTTTCTCATCATTTTAGAAAAAAAAATCATTCCTTCAGAAGTAAACAAAATTTTTAATTTGTTTTCCCGATATTAAACGAAAGCAATTACATAGCTAATGGTTTTTACCATTACAATATAATGCTTTCTCCTCTATCTAATTGTATGTTGCTGGATTGCATGTAATAGAATTTACCGTATGAAAGATGCAAATTGTTCATTTAAAATTACTTTCTCTGATAAATAAAATACTTTCGCGTGAGAGACGCATTATTTAATTATTTTTAAATTGATAAATTGATTTGATTTTGAAAATAAAGGAATTATAATCAGACGGCGATAAATTATTGCAACAACCGATGTATTGGAAAAGGTAAACTGCTGAATATTGAGCAATTTATTCCATTCACTTTCGAAGTGTAAAATGCGTGTTGAAGGAAATAAAAGTTCCATTAATTTAAATGATGCGTAATTTTTAATTTATAGAAGACTTTTGAGGTATTTTTTAATATTCTGAAAGTATTTTTACTGTATTTTACACCTGGAGGTTATAAGCATCTTTTGCTAAATGAAACTGGTTAAAAGCAATGCTATCAGATTCATTATATCATAAAACTAAAACGAAATATTGATTTGAAGTATTACAAAATTGAAAAAAACTTATTCCATAGATTGCTTATATCTGGAGAAATATATTTCTCTAGCATTAAATATTTTTCCTAAAATCTAAAATATTGCAACTTATCTTTAGCAGATTTTTTTCTTGGCTCACTTAAATGTTGGTAAACTTTCTTCTTGTGAAATATATTGGAAAGGAATTTGGCAAAAATAAAAATTGACTGTGTTTAAAATATATGTGATATATATTTTAGTTGTGATTTAAAAAAATCTATCCTCTTTCGCGATAAGTTTTTTTTGGATGAACATTTCTTAACTTCTTTTCTGATATATGTATATATATATATATATATATATATATATATATATATATATATATATATATATATATATGTATATATATATATATATATATATATATATATATATATATATATATTAAATTTCTTCTTTTAACGTATCTTATATCTTTTCAAATAATTTCTTTTTAATAGTAGTAGAGCGTTAAAGTTGATTTTTTTCAATAAATATTTAAAAAAATTAGTAAATAGTAAGAAATTTTTATGAAAGCGTTCATTTATATACATCTGAAGCAATGAATCCAAACGTTTGTTCAGTCTTTAAAATGTAAATTGAAAGTGACTTCATCACAATAATTATAAATATCAATCAAGGAAAATTAAAGTTCAACCATAGATGATAGACCTGGGTAGAGTGGCAAGGACATTTTATTCTGACTGTTAAAGGTAGGGGAATATTTAAATCATTTCTACACTTCATGCTATAAAATGAAAATACCTCACAGTAGTGCAATCGAGGCTCCATTAAAGAAAGCAAAGTCCGTCCGATTTCATTTGCATGATACTTTGATTATACAGCTCTTTATGGGAATCAAAAGTGAATCTTGATCATTTAACTTAGCTCGAAAACCACACAGCAATTTAGCTATTGGAGTAGTGCAACTGTTTTCCATGGACAGCTGGAAAATGTGGTCAGTGAATAGAAAATTAACATTTATTCTAGCGTTAGTTTTGATAAAGGGGTAAGTCTATTCTGACCCATCCTTACAACTGCAAACCAGTATGCCACGACAGCAACCACAACCGCCATAAAGCTGCTGCTGACCTGCGAGAGTTCCGTCATGGTCCGAGATTAATTTTGTCCAACCCAGTAAGGAGCAAACTCTACAGAAGTAAGCTCAAGACTACCAGAAAGAACGGAAGACTCAGATCCTCAGGTGTCACCCGGGCTCGTGAAACCTGTATATAGGAGTATACCTAAAGGAGGTATATTCCTGAGGTTGTCTCTCATTCAGTACTATTCAGAGAACACATTGCCACAGACTCGAGAAACATTGTTCCCCTTGAGATATGGGCAAAAAGAATGTAAGAATAATTCTTTGAAACCACAAGGATTTTTCCCTCCAAAACGTAGCTCCGCCGAACAAAAGTACATCGCGTACGATCCAGAATTATTGGCTATTTTTACATCTATAAAGTGTTTTCAGTATTTACTAGAATGTACAAATTTTCTATCTTAACAGATAACAAACCGCTATAGGTTTGTTATCTGTTAAGATAGAAAACCTGGTTTGACAACTTATGCCCTAAAATTGAAAAATTGTCACCACGTCAGATAAACCATTTGAACTTTATTGTCCAATTTACTGTGGACTTCCGACATATCATTGGGAAGGACAATGTGGTTGATGAGGCTTTTTTTCGGATCCAAGTTGTTCCTACTTCTCCATTAGCTTACGAGGATATTGCTAGCAGTCAATATGATCAATACCTTCATATTTTACTTCAGCAGACCACAGACTTGCTATGCTGAAATTACAAGTTCCAAATGGAGCTGAAAAGATCTATTGGGATGTTTCCACAAATGTACATGCCGAACGATGGCCGATTGGTTAGGGTGCTGGCCTTCAGTACCGGAGTTCGTGGGTTCGAATCCCCAGTGGCATGGATGTTTGTAGCCGTTCGGAATCGGCTTTAAACTGTAGGTCCCGGTCTCATTAACCCTCGTGTTGCAAAAAAGTAGACCTTAGCACTCCAAACCAAACCAAACCAAACCAAACCACAAATGTAATCCGTTCATACATCCCAAATCTCATAGATATCAAGTGTTTCACAGTTTCAATGGCATAGCCCATTGGGGTGTGCTAGCCACGGACCAATTCATCAGCAGTCGTTTCGTATGGCTCAACACGAAACGGCACTGTGAATTTTACACAATCTTCTATTGCCTGTCAGACATCGAAAATCGTTCGTTATGTTCGCTCACCTCTGGCTTAGTTTAAGGTGTCAAATTAGTTATTTTTCCACATAAACATTGATACCATTGGCCCACTCCCTCCATCGCAAGGTTCCACATATTGCTTGATAGCAATTGACAGATTTTCCAGATCACCTGAGGCTATGTCTCTGCCTGACATCGGAGTTGTGAAAGTCACTCCAGACTTGTATAGTGGAAGGATTTCTAAATTCGGAGAACCACAAAGTATCTCCACATACAGAGGTTTACAATTTACGAGTGATGTGTTCTATTTTTTGGCAAAAAACTTCGGTTCTACGTATCTCGCACAGCGTTTCTTATCATCCACAAGTAAATTGCTCAATTAAGAGATGGTATCAAACCCTGAAAGCAGTCATTATGTGCCACACTTCAGTACACTAGGTAGCAGCTTTGCCTGCTCTTCTACTTGGTGTCCGAACTTGTGCATGGCGAAAATCTTTGTTTACCTTTCAATTTTTCATCCAGCACAAACTGCAAGCTATAGAGAATGGTTTCATTAAGAAACTAAAAACCCATGTTCAACATCTGCGAGGAACTCCGACATCTGACCATTCTGTAAAACCTACCGTTGTGCACAAAGATCTCAGTGTTTTTTACCATGTCTTTCTGCGAGTGGATACTGTTGAATCATCCTTATAACCACCCTACACTAGACCCTACAAAGTTGTGTCATGAACAAATAAAAATTTCAATATCCATAAGGATAACAAAATTGTAACAGGGAGCATTGGCTCTAGTCCACATGTAGTCTCCCAAGCCTTTGTCAAAAGAATAAATATCTTTGCCTGAAAAATTACCGAACGTACTCCTACTGGCCGGCGACTTTTTTGCGTCTTAAATTTTTTTTGAACAAAATTTCTCTTTCATAAGAAGAGTATAGTGTGGCGGCGATAGCGTCAAAGCCACTCATTTACTGAAATGTGAAATGCATTCACTGTATCTGTCAAAATGAATATGTAATGATAATTCCAGAGTGTAATCGGAAAATGAGTGATGTTCGCCATGATAACGCATTGTAATATGCCTTGTAAATAATATAAGATTAAATGTATGTACACTGTTAGACGAAAAATAAATGACGCACCAAGAAGTAGTTATGACGAAAATTGATAGATGTGATGGACATTTATAGAAAAAGGAATGATTACAATTCGAGAAAAATTGGATGATTTATTTAAGTGATAGAGCTTCACGAAGTGAAAAATTTAATTACGCGTTTGTCCACCTCTAGCTCTTATGTATACAGTTATTCAGCTTAGCATTGATTGATAGTGGTGGCAGATGGTCTTCTGAGGGATATCGTGAAAAAATTCTGTCCAACTGTGAGTTAGATTGTCAAGTTGGTTGGAGGATCTTGCCCATAACGCTCCAAACGTGTTCAATAGATGAGATATCTGGTGATCTTGCTGGCCTAGGTAATATTCGACAAGCACGAAGACCGGTAGAAACACGTGCAGTGTGAGGCCGGGCATTTTCTGCTTCAAAATTCAGAAGACCCATTTTGAACAAATCATTGTTTCCTACTAGCAGTGTTTTTCAAACGCAATGCGCACTAATCTGCCTTAATGCGTGTGGCCTTTGGCTTACGTGCTTGTCTTGTTGCATTAGTAAATATACCAACAGCTCAATACTCTTGTTGAAAGAATTGATACCCTGGTTTCTCATATTTGTTATTTTTAACTTCCTTTTCTATTATCTAGATTCCCATGCTTTATTTTAAATACATTTATTAAACTAACATAATGATTTCTTTTTATACGTTCTTCTCCCAAATTACCACCATTATTATGGGATTGAATAGCATAATCTGGATGATAAATTTCACTTTACTAAAAATTTATTTTATCTTCTTTTAATATGAAAATTGTTTATATCATACTTAACAATTTACATAATACGTATCGACTTTTAAAGGTTTTGTACTGTTCTTTTCAGAGAGAAAATTAAATGGTCTAAAATTTGAACCGATTACCAAGCTAGTTTTTGAAGTTAGTTACATTAGTGAATATGTTTTCAAGGATTGAGAAACAAGAACTTGAGAAAAGCTGCTGTTACACATAACTTAATACCCCAGCTAAAATTTATATTCAGAGACTAATAATCTCTCCGCAGACGTTAGATAATCCTAAGCTCTTCCTGTTACTTAGTGTTTACTTACTGTCATTTCTGAGGATTAAAAGTTGCTGAGGCCAAATTTTTGCACACATCCTTTTTACAAAACTGAAATACCTACAGGGTTTAATGCATTTTTACATTGGCTAAACACTGCACCTAGTTTGAAAAATTTTCCTTATACACCTATTAAATGATTTGAACACATTTGCATAATACAAACACACACACATACATACATATATATATATATATTTATATATATATAAATTTATATATATGTATACATATATACATATATACATATATATATACATATATATATATATATATATATACATATATACACATATATACATATATACATATATATATACATATATACACATATACACATATATACATATATACATATATACACATATATACATATATACATATATATATATATATAAATATATATTATATATACATATATATACATATATATATATACATATATATATACATATATATATATATATATATATATATATATATATATATATATAATATATATATATATATATATATATATATATATATATATATATATATATATACACACATATATATATATATATTTTGTTTAGTAGCGCCTCTAGCTGCGAGTTCGTCGTTCGATAATTTTTCCCTGTTGCCAAATAAAACTTGTATAATTGTAGTTACAGAATAAATTTGTTTCGGCTAAATAAATTCAAAACGGCAGTCCCACTGCGCTATTATTTTTGTCCCATTCAATATGAAACAACCTGTATATATATATATATATATATATATATATATATATAGCATAACGGTAATTGCTTGTTAGTACGAGGTAAATCAAAACCTGACATTTGAAATGTTAAAATATAAAGATTTTTCTATCTCTCATTCATCTTCACTTTCATTTTAAAAATGCATTAAATTCATTAATATAACTCATAAACTTGAGTTCATATGACTGAGTTTAATTAAAATTCCATTTAAAATATTTTTCTCGATACATTGTTTTAGTACGTTTGATTTTAGATAAACTTTTTTTTTATAACCGAATGGCAATGGCATCTAGAATAAGAATTTTCTACTTATCATCAAGGAAATATAGTACTTCCAAACACGTGGTTCTCGTATTAAAAGAACTTATTGTCTCTTAGGTAGTTGTATCAGAATTTTTTTTACCTATTGCCACCAAAACAAGTTGCTGGAAATTTGATGGTAATATGATCATTGTTCTTGCCCTAAATTACTGTCTCATTTACGCTTGACACAATATATTCAATCAGGATTTAGTGCCATAAAACGTCATTCAGTCAGCCTCTCCTTTAGGATTTCTTCAATAGGTTTTGTTATTATGTCCTTTGGGAATAGTAATCTAATTACTGATTAAATTAAGATGCTTTAAAGCAAATAATGCTTTAAAGAAATTTCTTACTTAAATTGATTTTAAGTGTATTTCAGGTGATTGCATTTTATACAATCCGTGACTTGAAATGCACTTAATACGTTGAATGCCATGTATGTCGCCGGTGATCTGTACTGAGATTTTCTTAGCTCCATAGGTGTCACCGATGAACTCAGCAAAATAAAAGCATTACAAAGGATCACACATATTAACTTGTCTATTGTAATTACTACCTCACCAAAATGTTCAATGTATGAGAAATTTTTGTTGGCAAGACGAGCAAATCACGTGAAATTAAAGCGGAATTCAAAGTGTTGAAAATGAAAAATCTATTTGTATAGTAAAAATTAAACTGTAGAAATTGGTCTCATTAACTTCTTGATTATTCTAAATTTTCTTTATTGCATTACTTGAACTGAAAGTGCAAGATATTATTAAACTTTTATGACTGGTAAGAGATGTTTACTGCGTCAAATCAACGAGAAGCAAGTGTTCTAAGTTAAAGGATCCTAAACACAGTTTGACGAAATATAATGCTTTAAAATTATTTATGTAGATTGTCTTCATTTATTGAAGGAAAGTAATTGAAAAACGAAAGATTTAACTTGAAATTCATGGATTTTTCCTATGCAATTTATATGTTTAGGTGTCAAAATGACACCCTTTGTCGTTTTAAGTGTTAATATAATAGAATGCGAATGGAGAGGTCATTGTTAAAATTATTTTGTTAGTTAAATCTGTTGCTGTTGTCTTGTACTACTTGGTCAAACCAATCACAACTGAGCCATACGCTACTCGTTAAGGCAAAGGTGTGCACCTTTCGTTTTAATGAGTACCTCAAGGGTGAAAGTACGACTTCTTGCTCAAGTAAGTGGGTCCTCATAATGTTGAAGGAGGGACCAAGCAGAAGACCCAAAGGCTTGGCCTGCCACCCAAAGAGGTATTGATTGAGAACTTGGAGGAAATTGTGAACATATTTTAGTGCCCCAGTCACTTTTAGGAAACAAGGCGGATCTTAGGTCGGGCTCCGAACCCACAACCCTCCAGTTACGAGAGCGTTGCCTTTGCAGACTGAGGTACCACGGATCTAGTTAAATCTTCAATCCAAGATAATTGAGTATTTTCGGGACTACTGTGATACTATATTTTGCTGCTATTGATGCTTAATTTACAGAAATCTTCCTTTATTTATGATAAGTATAGTGGATCAGAAGGTCTTTTCCTCCTAATCTTAGAAAATTTGAGAGTTGTTATTAGATATACATATTGCAAATATGCTTAAGAAGTGATACATTTTATCATATATATTCAAACTTTTTTCAAAAGTTACTATAAACTTTAATTATAGTGTATCAAATGATTTTTTAAGCCCAAGCTTAGAAAATTTTATTGAAAGCTGGTTATTAGATATACATATTGCAAATATGCTTAAGAAGTGATACTTTTTATCATATATATTCAAACTCTTTTCAAAAGTTACTATAAACTTTAATTATAGTGTATCAAATGATTTTTTAAGCCCAAGCTTAGAAAATTTTATTGAAAGCTGGTTATTAGATATACATATTGCAAATATGCTTAAGAAGTGATACTTTTTATCATATATATTCAAACTCTTTTCAAAAGTTACTATAAACTTTCTGAACAAAGCGCTACTAGAGGAAATAAAACCAACTTATATAAGACATAATATGGTATTCCTGAGTGATATCAACAAATGCGTATTTATTCCACATTCTTTCCTTCGCGGAGACTTTATGATAATCGGATGCCAGACAGGCATCATTAAAACTTTCCGAAGATTTTCGTTATCAGCCGAATCCCCTATCCTTGTTCTTTAATTCCTTCATCTTCCCACCGAATGTCCTCACGTATTGCCGGCGTAAATGATGTATCAAAATCTCTTCTTCCTTTAAGACCTCCGTATCACCCGATATCACCCTTCAGAAGGATGTGGCTGGATTAAAAAGATAGAGGGGATGGGATGTTAGTCAAGATAAAGCGGCTCTTCCGGATTTTTCCAACGTTTCAGCTCTAAGAATTTAGAAGGAATACTGCGTTCAATACTTTAGGATACGTGGGGAAAATTTCTTCGCTTCAACAGTTAAATATATAAGTAAATCACATGTGATCACTTTTATAAAAAATATTAAATTATTCGTAAGTATACAGAAAGTATCATATATAATTATCTAAAATTTAGCAGACGGAGATGAAGAGCATTGAGATGAGTATTGATTAAGTATATATAGTTGATCATTGATCTATCCTTCCGTCATTATTCATTTTCTCGCATTGATCATTCGATTCATTTGATCTCTAATTTATCCCCATAGAACTAAGGCTATTTTTCTTGTAATTTTCGTTCTCGGATTCTTCGTTTTCACATGTCTGTCTTTCAAAATATAATCAATTTAAAGACACAAGTATTCTTAATTATTGCAAACGGAAGTTGAGATACAATTTAATACAACTTTCAGAAGAGTGCAAAATGTACGTTTTAAAATAAGTGAAAAAATTTTGTCAAACAGAAGGTTTTGACAGAAACAAAAATACTATAATCAATTTAACTCTAAACAAATTGAACAAATTAAAAATGAACTCAAAATTAAAAAAAATCATCGTAAAGTATTACAGAGAACCGTCTGTACTAAATTTCATGTTTGTTGGTTGTGTAGTAATGGCAAAAGTTAACATCCTTAAAGTTTTACTGTGCACATGTAAAAATATGGGATCGAAAAGTTACAAAAGTACAATTTTATTTCATAAAATATGCGACTGGAAAATAAACAAATGCATATACTTAAAAATCCATCAAGCATTAGTGATGACTGACAGAGAAGTAGGTTGGCGAAGAAGTACGGGGATGTTTTCTAACTGCTGCCAACTAAGGAATAGAATTCCAGATCATTGAATCAGCAACTACAATTTGTCGATTTTGTCAGGGATAATCTTGAACGCCTTCTTGAGTAAAATTGGCAGTTTTCTTTGGAAAGGAGATACCTTCGTGTTGCGTGCACAGCAACTCAGGTGCTGCTGAGTAAATGCGACTGGAAAATAAACAAATGGATATACTTAAGAATTCATCAAGTATTAGTGACGACTGACAAAGAAGTAGGTTGGCGAAGTTTTACGGGGATGTTGAACCGGCTAAATGCTGCTGACTATGCAATAGAATATCAATGTCCTGTTTCTTTTTCATCACTACTAGTCGCGAGCGCTTGGAAATGCTTAGCCTCCGACCACGGACCTCCTACAAACATACCAAATAACAATAAAAATGCAACATATAACAAAATATGTACATATTGTGGTCACCTCAGTTGTATCGTTTATATTTAATCGTGTTTACATCCACACTAAGCTTTTTATGTATTATACATATATGTCAGGTTTGAAAAAAACATTAAATTAATAATTTAGGGGGTTTAAAGGCAGAAAACGCAGTACACTCTTTAATGCAGGCACACGAATTCCTAATAATTCAACATAAAAGCGCTTGATGCTTAATAATTGAAAGAGAACGTCTTCAGTTGCTGATGAACCCATGCAGAGTGTCTGGGCTTTGCTAGCGTATGGACGCTACCCACTGGCCGCCATGTTTAATGGTTGAATGCTTGTTTGTGGTGAAGACATGAATAAAGATATTATGAAGAACTATTCGGCTCTCTGATTAAAATATGACTACCGCAAGGCATATATATATATATATATATATATATATATATATATATATGGTTCTTTATATTTCATAGAGAACTTTCATTTTAAAAATTCCAAGTTTTAATGCTTTCGAAAAAACATTTAACCACATTTCCAATATTGGCAAAAAAAGGTATCGTGCATTTATTAATGGGTATTAGCTGGAAAAGAATGTTATCAATTAACTCCACACCAGTTATAAGTTTCAGGGAACTGATCGAAAATAGAGTTCTGGGAGGAGGATATCAAGAAAACACATTAATTAAAAACTCAACAAACAAAATTGTGGTGCTATTTACCTTTATGTATATGCAAAAATAACTTTTTTTTTCCGTGGAAGTGGGAGATATGTACCGATGTACTTTCCCACGATGGTCAGCACTTGCATTTACAGCTTTGGACTAAATTTGCAAGAAGAATTTAGGTGCAGCTGTTGATTTCAAGTTTTAGTGGAGACCCCTGCGGTGGAATTATAGCTCACGGGGTGGCACAAGTGAAACGGTCAAGCTCATGCAGGGATGCAGCCGTGAGATATGGGGTAGGGGCTAAGCAGTAATGTCAACTTTCCCCAAAGGGGCCATTTTAATGAGGCCACCATATTTTATTTATATTTTATATTATAATTTTCATACATCTGCACCTCCTTCGGGTGTGCAGATGTATGAAAATTTCACTAACAAATGACTGGGACAGAGAAAAAAAGGGGTGTTGAACCGAGGTGTAAAGTTGTGGAAAGAAAGTTGGGAAAAGGACTCGATGTCGGGATTCAAGAGTTGCTGGACATCGAGATCCCGTGAGCAAGCCAGAGAGACCGGGCCAGCAATCTATTCCCGAACCTACATGCGTATGATCGGCACTCCAGCATAGACGTCCTGCAAAATAACGGCATCTACACCAGTACCGACGTCTAGCAAACGACCTTTATGCCCACACGATCCCACCGACGTCCAGCCTCTTGACAGCCCCAGCCTGATCCCCTGTAATTACTGGAGGTAAACTTAATAATATTCATAATTATTACCTGGGTCTGATAATCTTTTGATAAGGAATAGTATTTCAAGAGTATTGATGAATATCAAAACCAAATAATTTCTGGTCATGTTAAATACTAATCAAGTGATGTATTGATTTGTAAATATTGTACATAATAAATGTTTTAGTTTGAATATTAGGTAATTTCCTTTAATTCCATAGCATGTATTTTACTATGTTTCCCCTTTGAGAACGAACACTGGTATTTGTATTGTAAGTACATTACTACAAAGATGATATAAAATCTGATAACTCAAGATATTACAAGTATACAGGTATAATAACACGTATCGCTATGTTAATATGTGTATAAGTATTAAATTCAGGCAATCTGCATATTTTTTAAAAGGATTTCAAGACATTATCTTTAATTCCTTTTTACTTGTTAAAAATGTGATATTTTTACTTTCGATACTTAATGCAGCTACGGAGTCACATTTTAAAATATACGAAAGTGCTTCAAAATATGTTTTCAGTAAATATTTTCTCTGAAAGCATATTTAATTGAAGTAATGGCTTGCAAATGGAAGCGTCATTGCTTTTCTTACTTTTATAATCCAACGGGATTATATAAAGTGATATGTTTCGAGTATTTCGTAAATTGAATGATAGGCGGTCTAAAATTACTCTAAAAATTATCAGCATGATTTAATCATGTGATTGATATAGAAATCAAAAGAGTCTCTGAATTAATCAATTTGCAATCTGTATGTGAAATGTAGTACACATTTAAGTTAAAATCTTGATTTTGTTTAGAGTACTACGGTCTACTTTTTGAAACACGATGGCTAATGAGACAGGGACCTACAACTTAAAGCAGATTCCGAACGGCTACGATCATCCATGCCACAGTGGGATTCGAACCCCCGAACTGCGGTACGGAAACCTAACCAATCAGCCATCTTTCAAAGTTCACTCTTTCAAAACAAGAATTATAATTATATAAGCTACATAATAATTTGAAGTTAGAGTGTTAATAATAATATTTTGTGTTAATAAAATAAAGGTTTAGAGAACTGTGGTTTACTAATTTACTACGTGAGGAATAATTAGACCAATATTAATTTGAATTGAAACAACTTTAAATATTTGAATTTTGCAAGGTTAATATTATTGTTTTCTCGCCTAAAATGGCTGATGATTATGTATCAGATGTGAACGAACTTTGAGGTGTGTATGAATATGTACACTAGTCTCTATGTGCTCAGCTTTTTGTTTGGGTAATTAAACTTATGAAATAAAAAAATATTTTATTTCAAAATTCATAGCAATTTTTGGATTATATTGCTACCAAAAATAAAAAAAAATTTTGGAAGACGAAAATCACTTTTTAAACTTTTAAGAATTTACCACAAGGTGTTCACATCGTAACTTGAAGGCCTTATATATTTAAGGTTAATTAATGAAAGTTGATTCCAAGCTGCAACGGTTGCTTGGCAATCTTATATATACTAAGAAATACTTGTCTGAATTTGGTTACGATTGATTCAGTACTTTTTGAGATTTTCTGGGACATAATAAATATATAAATAAACATTCTTCATCTTTATATAATGGCATGGATATATAAGTAAATATCTTTATTACATACAAATGAATGTACACATGTTTGGTTGGGTTTGTTTCAGATCTCTACGGTGTACTATTTTCCTACCCAAGTGTAAAAAAGGACGAGACCTACTCTTGAAAGTCAATTCCGGTCTATAAACATACATTCCAGCAGCGGAAATTAACCCCATGAGTTTACAAACCTCACACACACTCGCATGTATGTGAACTTGGGCTTAAGCATTCACAGTGTTCTATTTCAGAGTTGAACTAGGTCACACGGTATTTCACTTCCTGGGAGCAATTCCTAATACTGGGGTCGAACGCAGATTGAATGTGTAGAGTGCTGCCTTTTGGTTGGCAAACCCGCTACCGTAGTTCGCGTGTTTTAATTCTACTGCTACCCTAGATGTTCGTAGACCATCTGAAAATGATTTTAAGTAGAGGGTCCCTGTCTCAATAGCCCTCGTGTAGCAAAAAGGTATACCTTAGCGCTACTAAACAAGCCAAACCCACTGCTAGAATGTATGTTTACAAGTGTTCGGAATTGATTTTCAATAGTATATATGAGTGCATATATATGGCCATAAACATAACCGACTTTTTCTTGTCTCTTCTATCATAACATTAATCTCTCAATGGCATATAGATAATGTACTCATTCACGTATGTGCACGTGCGTGCATGGAAAGAAACTTGAAAATATTTGTTACTTGTAGATAGCTAGCGTTTATCCTGCCATAAACAAAATATATTTTCGAGCCACCTCCTCATTACTCTCGCAGTGTAGTAAATAAGATTTCTAATTCCATGCTTTATCGCTGTTTGCCCTTCCAACTTGATTGTTAATGACTCATGCACACACCTCCAGCCAGAGGCACGTACCATCTTAAGTGCTATCGCTTCATCAGGGGAGAGGGGGCACACAGAGTTTCCCCAGCACGCATCCCTGTATCTTAAGGGATTTATAAGGAATGGCTCCGGGACCAAACCGATGATCGACGGAGGCTTTAAAACGTAACGATAAAAGATACTCGCAAAACGCGTTTGGGATGAATTATAATGAAACCTTTTCACTAAAATAGGGCGAAATTATGCCCATACTCTCATATTTCTTGCGGGAATTATCGCTTTTGTAATAGCTATCGCATCTATTAGAGGGCATAATGGAGCTATAGAGTCGACGCATGCTTCTTACGAGACATTATTGAGAGCTATAATCCAGACTACTGTATACGGAATAGTCGAAGTATTAAGCTTCTGATATCTGATAAAACGTTGCAAAATCATTTCAAGACTACATGTTTTCATGGCAACGACTGGAGATACTTCATCGTTCAAGATAAAAGTTTGCTGTTCTGCTGTAATTATTAAAGAGTAACTATGTTTATGTAATCAAGATAATGCTTGAAACTTTTCTTACCAAAAGTGTACCAAAAGAAATTATTACTTGAAAAATAAAATAAAAGTCCCTTTAAATTTCATTGGTAGCTATAGAACATGTCATGTAACAGTTTGAAGAACCTCGAGGGAATAAATATCATCTGGATATTTATTCCCGAATATATTCTGGATTGTTTTATTTGTACATCGTAGCAAAGGTGCGATTTTGAATTACACAAAATTTATACAGAATAATACATCATTAAATACATAAAAGTAAACGCATGATATTTGATAGCAAAATTTGTCGAATAGACTGTTCCTCATTGACTTTCAAGATCTTCAATAACAAACCACTACTATGAATTAATGTCAGGAATGATTGAAGATGGAACAACTGTATGGATGAAGACTTTAAAATTCGTCAACTGGAGAATAGTCATTAAGAAAAGAATTGATTTGAGTAAAGTTTTAAAGAAGTTCCAGAACTCTACTGGGTCGTCATGCCAATCAATCTTGCTACACTACACGTGGTTAAAATCTTTCAATTTGATGCCTCTAATATCTACTAATTAGTTAAAAAATGACAGGAATAATTTCTTCTTTTAAATTTGGACATCAAAAAAGAGATTGCATATTGTTTCTAGGGAAAGCTATAAATTTCATTGGTAGCTATTGAACATGTCGTGCAAAAGTTTGAAAAACTTCAAGGGAGTAAATATCATTTGGAATATATTTCAATGTAAAGTAAACGCAAGAAATTTGTAGAGAAATTTACCAAATGGACTATTTCTCATTGACTTTCTAAGATCTTCAATAACAAACCACTATCATGAATTAATGTCAGGAATGATTGAAGATGGAACAACTGTATGGATGAAGACTTTAAAATTCGTCAACTGGAGAATAGTCATTAAGAAAAGAATTGATTTGAGTAATGTTTTAAAGAAGTTCCAGAACCCTACTGGGTCGTCATGCCAATCAATCTTGCTACACTACACGTGGTTAAAATCTTTCAATTTGATGCCTCTAATATCTACCAATTAGTTAAAAAATGACAGGAATAATTTCTTCTTTTAAATTTGGACATCAAAAAAGAGATTGCATATTGTTTCTAGGGAAAGCTATAAATTTCATTGGTAGCTATTGAACATGTCGTGTAACAGTTTGAAAAACTTCAAGGGAGTAAATATCATTTGGAATATATTTCAATGTAAAGTAAACGCAAGAAATTTGTAGAGAAATTTGCCGAATGGACTATTCCTCATTGACTTTCAAGATCTGCAATAACAAACCACCACTACTATGAATTAATATTAGGAATTATAGTAGATGAAATAGCTGTATGCATGAAGACTTTAAAACGTTAAAAATCTTCAACTGGAGAACAATCATTAACAAAAGAACAGATTTGAGTAAAGTTTTAAAGCAGTTCCAGTGCCATACTGGGTTGTTATGCCAATAGAAGAAGAATCAATATATGCTTCACTACACATGCTTAAAATCTTTCAATTTATTACTTATAATAATTACTAGTTAGTTAAAAATGACAGGTATAATTTCTTCTTTTAAATTTGGACATCAAAAAAGAGATTGCATATTGTTTCAAGGGAAAGCTATAAATTTCATTGATAGCTATTGTTCATGTCGTGTAACAGTTTGAAAAACTGCAAGGGAGTAAATATCATTTGGAATATATTTCAATGTAAAATAAACGCAAGAAATTTGTAGAGAAATTTGCCGAATGAACTATTCCTCATTGACTTTCAAGGTTTTCAATAACAAACCACTACTGGGAATTAATGTTAGGAATGATTGAAGATGGAACAACTGTATGGATGAAGACTTTAAAACTTTAAAATTCGTCAACTGGAGAACAATCATTAAAAAAAGAATAGATTTGAGTAAAGTTTTAAAGAAGTTTCAGAAACCTACTGAGTCATCATGCCAATAGGAGAAGAATCAATATATGATTCACTACACATGCTTAAAATCTTTCAATTTATTACTTATAATATCTACTAATTAGTTAAAAAATGACAGGAATAATTTCATCCTTTAAATTTCGACAACAAAAGAGATTCCATATAGTTTCTAGAGAAAGCAATAAATTTCATTGGTTGCTATTGAACATGTCATGTAACAGTTTGAAAAACTTGAAGGGAGTAAATATCATCTGGAATGTATTCCAATGTTTTATTTGAACTTCATGGCAAAGGTGCGATTTTGAATTATACAACATTTATACAGAAAGACACATCATTAAATACATAAAAGTAAACGCATATTTGATAGCAAAATTTGCCGAATGGACTATTCCTCATTGACTTTCAAGATCTGCAATAACAAACCACTACTATGAATTAATGTTAAGAGTGATTGAAGATGGAATAACTGTATTCATGAAGATTTTAAAATTCATCAACTGGAGAATAGTAATTAAAAAAAAAGATTTGAGTAAAGTTTTAAAGAAGTTCCAGAGCCATACTGGGTTGATGTCAATAGGAGAAGAATCAATATTGCTACACTACACGTGCTTAAAATATTTAAATTTATCACTTTTAATATCTACAATTTATTTAAAAAAGACCAATATAATTTCATCTTTAAAATTTGGACATCAAAAGAGATTGCATATTGTTTGTAGAGAAAGCTATAAATTGCATTAGTAGACATTGAACAAGTCATGTAACAGTTTGAAAAATCTGAAGGGCATATACATCATCTGGATTATATTCCCATGTTTTATTTGTACGTCATATCAAAGGTGCGATTTTGAATTGTACAACATTTATACAATCATTAAGTACATAAAAGTAAAAGCATGAAATTTGTAGAAAAATTTGCCGACTGGATTATTCCTCATTGATTTTTAAGATCTGCAATAACAAACCACTACTATGAATTAATGTTAGGAATGATTGTAGATGGAATAGATGTATGGATGAAGACTCTAAAACGCTAAATTTCGTAAATTGGAGAACAGTCATTCTGAAAGGAATATATTTGAGTAAAGTTTTAAAGAAGTTCCAGAGCCATACTGGGTTGTCATGCCAATAGGAAAAGAATCAATCTTGTTACACTACACGTGCTTAAAATCGTTCAATTTGATGCCTCTAATATTTACTAATTAGTTAAAATATGACAGGTATAATTTCATCTTTTAAATTTGGACATCAAAAGATATTGCGTATTGTTTCTAGAGAAAACTATACCCAAACGATGTGAAATGCCCGAGTTAATGTTTTCTTGTAAAATTTCCTGAAATAGGTATCCACGTCATATTCGAGGTTGAGCTTAGCAATAAATTTTCTATTACAATACAGCAATAAAGATGAATTTGTTCCTTACCAACCGTTGGATATTCCTTCATAAATTCCTAATTTATAGCACTAACCCTAATAGCGTCATACAATTCATTAATTTTAAGTGCATTAGGAATACATTAATTTGTAAACAATGCCGTGTTCTTATTCTCTTTTATTTGTTCGCTACTACTCCATACGTTTTATCTGTACTAATAAAATTATTGGTGGAAACAATAATTTTATTAGTACAGACTGCTTTATTTGATTCCTCAAAATGCTTTTTAATTCATTGAATTTGAGAATAGGAAATAATAAAGTTACATTTATAGTCAAATTTCGATTTTAATTTTACTTCTTGATGTTTTCGTATCTGTCTGTATATAAAAATTGATAAATCAACAAAATTAAATTCTCTTTAAAATCTTAGATATATTTTATTGATCATTTAATATTCCTAACTACGGATGAAAGGGAATGTAAGGACAAACCTACTATCATATCATATTATTACATTTTCATATAGGAATGGATGAGGTACTTTTTCATTCTATATCAGTTACAATATGTATAGATAATCTAAATTTTATTGTTTGTTACAGAAATTTTATATATTAAAAGCTTTTATATTACTCCTATAAAGTAATTCGCCGAACATATAACTCATAGTATTTTGCCTTTATTCGTCCCCGAATGTAAAGCTTTCAAAATTTGAACGCCAATGAAAAATATGAAGAAAAATTACTCAAAATTTAGACATCAGATATGGAATGCACGAGATGAAAATATGCCTGGAATTATTCGATATGTTTTCATATAAAATTTCCCGAAATAAGTATACGCGGTATATTCGGAGATTATTCTTGTTATTTACTCATCCGCTTACGGAATATCTAAATGAACTTAAATAGAAAAGGGAAGATTATTCGACGATTTTCTCCTAACTGTTGGGAAGGAAGAACGAAACTGCTCCAGCATTATTCTCTCTGGAGAGGATATATTAAAGTCATTGAGAGCAATAGAGTGAGAATCCGGCCCGAATGTTCTAATATGGCGTAGAATTTATTCGAATAGAGAACCCACTTAGCCTTCCTTAGCTGGTTCCCAACAGCTCTTTTGAGTATTTTCGAGACTTTACGCCCTGCGTAGGGATAAACTGACGCTAGTTTACGATTTTGATAAGATTTTTACGTGGAGTTATAAGAATGATGTACAATGCCGAAGCGGGTAATGCTGCCAATGAGATCAGCTTTGGGAGATGTTCGGATGAAATTAAAGCTAGAGAAGGGGAACAGGAGGGAAGTCGTAGATAAATTGAGCAAAGAGTGGGAGATACGAGTTTCTCGCTAACATTAAATATAGTGTATAGTTTCCGGTCACACAATAATTTGAGTTTCGAGAAATGAATCTTTATTAGTACTGGGGATAGGAGAAATACTGCTTGATTCTATTTAAATTAAACTAAGATTTAACCACATTTTTAATAGAATAAAACAAATAATTTTTGGTTTGAGAATTGAGCAATTTATTAAGTTTATCAGGATGTATCTAGTATATAATGTGCAAGTTTTT
>CM063498.1:132660881-132668381 GCA_032207245.1 Pardosa pseudoannulata
TAATGTAACTCTTTTAATTGAAATTGCATCGTTCCTCGATATAACGATATAACCCTCCATGAGAATAAATTTATTGGTTTTCTGAAGTATTATTGTATCGAGATTTGCTTGTATTCGAGTAAATAGTAATATCGTTACAAGGAAATGACACAATTTTGGTAAAAATTTTTTATTGGATATTTTTCATTTTAATATATATAAACAAAATATTTATATATGTTCCATTATTCATTATGAATTTTTATCTCATGATAAATTCAAAATAGGGGTTAGTTATTTTCTTAATTTTAGCGTTTTAATTGCTTTAAAAACTTTTGAAACTGGAGAACAGGTACACATGTTTTTCTAAATTTTTTTACAATTAGCTTTGGACTGTTATGTATGGTGGCAGAAGTGCAATCACTCGACATTAAAAAGAAAGATTTTGCTTCTCAGCTAAAAAAAGGTTAAATTTAACTTATTTCTAGTGAAAAGTTTTAAACACGAGAACGAGTTTTAAGATATATTTTCTGTTATTTTCTATTTCATATTAACTACAGCGGGTAGTGTTAGTAAAAACCTCTACCTACTTTTGATTTAAAAAAATCTTTATCAATGCTTTTGTTTATTTCTCACCCTAGAGAAAACAATTACGTTTTCATACGTTTACGTTATCTTGCCACCTGAATTTATTGCCACCATTTGAAAACCATTTTTAAAGTCCATTGTTGAGCAAATTACGGCCTTTTACTCGAAAGTTTTACTCGACCCGTAAATTACAATAAATTTTATCATGTTTATACAATATAATAAATTACAATACGCAAAATATTTATGTACAAATTAAATGCAGTGTTAATCACTTTAGTTTAATTATATGAGTAACTATAACTTTATTTCAAATTGGAAAATGTAGAAATATTTGAGGATTTTACCAATATAGTTGAATAAAAGAAAATCAAATAAAGGTAAATTAGAGCTAGAACTTGAGAAAATGCTGATTTCCAGGTGGGTCTGTAACTGCATTTTGGATTCCACGCTCTAAGTATTAATCCAAGGAAGAAATAAAATTTACTTTGACAGACATGATAGAATAAGAAATTTTCTAGTATTCTATTTTTCTCCTTTCTTATAAAACATAGCGAAAAGTATATTTAATTTTAAACAATATGTGAAAAGGTTTGCTGTACTCTTTTTCAAACGCAGAACAAAATATCTGATAGCTATACATTGAAAAAAAATTGGAAAAGAAAAGATAGCATGCAAGAGAATTGCTGTTCTACACGTAGTATAATTCTTTTAAAATAATCTTTAACCCCTTAACGTGCACGCCCGAGTTAACTCGAGCGCGCTAAACTGGCCAAACTGTGCACACTCGAGATAATTCGAGCGGCGTTGTACTTTTGTAGATATTGCACTGTGTGTTGTCCTAAAAGAGATAGAAAATGAAAAGAAAAGAGAGTAGTTATATGTGTAAAATTTGCAATGTTGGTCTATGTGCTGCACTTTGTTTCGAAACATATCACACAAAAGAAATTTTTGATTACTTTTATAAATACTAGTGTTGTTATTATTTATGTTTTAAAAGTATAAATAAGTATTTTTACTGGTAATAATGTTTATTCTGAAATGGGAATTCGAAAAGAAAGATTAATAAAAGTCGATGTGCTTGTAGTATTACAATATTCGATTATTTTCTGCAATGTTATCAAAATCCAAAATTGCAATAAAATTTTGATTATTTTTGTATTTCTGTAATTTTCTTGGCAAGACAACGTTCTAAATTGTGTTTTTTAGATTAAAAAAATTAATTTTTTTAAACAAAAAAACCTGTGTCTTAAGGAGTAAAAATATATGGCGGTCAGAGGGAATTTTCCTTATAGGTTAACATTGAGCGAGATGATTCCTGTATGGCAGGTATAGAATCATATACATTAAGCAAGAATATACATTAGAATATACACTACTGTGGCGTCGCTACACCCCATTGGCTTCACAAAGGGGTTTTGTTAAAGCCCAGGGCAGGACGGCACTCAGTCTGGGTTTTTGACACTACACTACAAAGGATTGCCTCTTCGACCACGCCTTGAGATGTCTGAGGGGAATCCGAAGGACAGACGGGACAACCTCATGTCAGACAGTAAGGCGTCCCCCAAGAAGCCAATCAGTGGCTACCAGGACGCCGACGCGGAAAGAAAAGCCAATGGGAAGAGGCAAAAGGTGACGTCAGGTGAGTTTTTCGCCGGGGAGTTCCCTCCAAAAAGAGAACGGACAGAGGTTCGATTTGCGGCAGTTGGTTTCGTTTGGAGAGTTTTTCTCCAGCTTTTTGTGGGACTCAAGGTGTCCTAGTTGTAACCCTGTACAACGGTATCTGTCGGCACCTGTCCGCAGATTGTTTTTCAGGTTCGCCTTGAACCTGGGACTTTTAGGTCCACACCAGCCAGCTTAAGCTCTGTGGTTTCCATTTGGAAAATTTGTACATATTCCATTTTAATCAAGAATAAACGTTGTTATTATTTCTAAGCTGTACGTCGTTTCATAACCACTTCGACACCCTCACGCTACCCGAGGATCCTGTGATGTTACAATTACACTCCCAACGTCTTTCTCTTTTGATACATAGTTCTAATATTATTTATTGCGTATGGATAGAGGGTGGATACGCGACCACATTGTGAATAGTGAAGAAATAATTAGATAATAAAGTGATAATGGGGTTTGTTGGGTATTCGCCAACTATTTCTAACACACAAAATCTACTATAAACCTTAAAGTTGACTGAGAGTTTCGTGTTATTAAAGAAGAACATGGATATATTTTTTACAGGTTTTAAAATTACAGATTTGTCCTTTTCTTTTGTTGAATTTGTTCATTCCTGCTGTAGACCATATAATATACAAAATGAATTTTTACGGTTTGAGTTCATTTAAAAGTCAAAATATAGCCGTAAAATAGATACTTTTGGATAAATAATTTGTTATAAAATTAAAAAAAAGGGTGACAGTAAAAAAATCCAAAATATTAATAGCTTTTTAAAAAAAAAATATCCTTAGATGTAAAGCGCCAGCATACAAAACAAAACACTATAAAACGAAAATGTGCTAAAAAAATCGCAAGAGAAGATTAAAAGTTATAGATAAATTAATAAGCTACAAAAAATATGAGTGAAGCAGCAAAATATATTGCTAATAAAAACAAGCTTATAATAGTGTTCTTATACTACTAGCAAAAAGAACCCGTTAAGGATTAATTCTGAAGCAGAAGGATATTAAAGAAGATTCTATCGAAAAGACGTTTTTATCGAAGTTTTTATTTGAATATTTAAAACAAGAACAAAATAGCAAAATATCTAACAGGTTTTTTTTTGGGCACTAGAGCAATCAGGTACAAAGTGTTAAGCGTATGATTAAAGAAAAAAACTTAATTTTCTTTCTTAAGAGATATTTTGTTTTAACACTATCAGTTTAAATTATGTGTCTACCTTTGAGGCACATTTTAATACTGGAAATTTCAATGAAAAATCTTGTTTTCTACTTATACGATGCATAAATATATGAACTAAAAACTGTCAAGGAAATTTCAACAATTCTCAATATGTAGGCAAATTTGAAAAAAAAAAATTGGGTGAAAATTTATATTTATGGTCTATATTATGTCTATATTTATATCTATATGTTAAATTTATATTTATATTATTTTTTAAAGTCCAATGCAATCATATTTATACAGCATGGAACTGACGTAATTACTTGTGTTGAGTACAAAAAGTTAAGTTTTCCTTGAATTTAATCATACTTTTTGCATAAAAAAGGTCAATAAAGGCAATAAATGACATTACAGATATGAGATCCTGACATAGTTAAATCTTCAATAGTCATTATATAAAAATTTCATTCCTATAAAGCTATCCAGTTTTATTTCAAACAAAAATTAAGAAAACACAGTTTTTCAGAAACTGATTTTTAATACAGCTGAACAGTGCAAATAAAAGAATAAAAAATGACAAAACGGTAACGTGAATTTATAGCGTAAAAAATATTTCGTAATATCTATAACATGTACTTGGGTGTGAGAGATGGTCGGTGAAACTAATTCTTTACATATTTAATATTTTATAATTTCTCCTTTCAAAATCATCTAAATTTAAACTTCATGTTTATCCTTTATGTCCGAGGCTCCCACAAAGAACCCCGTATAATTCTTAAGGGCTCCGTAGTCACCTAAGGAAATAAAATAAATAAAAATTGGTAAAAATAAAGAAACTTTTAGATAAAAAAAATTAAAATAAGACAGTAGTTTGTACAGGTAAGTAGCAATAGTAATAAGACAAATCAGTAAAAACAAAACTAAATTACTTAATGAAAATTTGACAATTTGTATGATATCTGAGCGATATTTTAGAACTAAAAATATGAACATTCTAGTTAGATGCGTAATAGATCAGTATATGACTCTAGCTGAAATGTTAGTAGTGAAATGCATTACCTGAAATGCAAAGTTTTTACCGAATTTACAAACCAAATTTAAAATATTATCTTAAAAGAAAAATAAATATTATTTTCTTTCTCTACTACACATCTTCGTGAAATGATTTTCTCTGACTATACAAGCGAATATCATAAATTGAACTCAATATGAGGTAGCTAAAATACAACAGTTAACTCATTAAATGCTTACAAATTATTTTACATTATGTACCCACAGATACGTTATAAACTTTTAAAAGTTAATCTTTGTTATATTAAAATTTTTTATCTGTTGTCTCCAATCTAACAAATGTGACAAGCAGATGAATTTGTGCAAAGAATCAAGCAAGGTTTATACTCTTGAGTATATTTTTACAATTTGGCGATTTTTTTTCTTGGATCTGTTTGGTCACTGTTGTAACTGACAAGCACCTAATTACCTATACTAGTTCACTTATTCACTAGTTTATTTTATTTTTCATATATTAACACATTGACGGACAGTAGGAACAAGTGAAGTTCGGAAATCGACAGTATATATTTTTGTAATTTTTAGAATATTAGTAGTATAGTTTTACTCTTTATATTTAAATAAACTTAATTTTGATTAATTCAGCACCTTTAACCCTCCGAGTGGAACACATCGAGGAAAAAAAGTCTTCAAAAATGCACTAAAGTTTTACTGTGTCAGTGGCCAAAGCGTGCTTTGATTTTTTCCTTCACCCTTTGTCGACTAGAATGAAATACGAGAAACCCACCTTCGTTATTGTCCCTTTACTTCCGGTTATAAATGGATATATAAATAGATATTATAGATTATTAATTTTAAATACACATAAAGCTCGTTAAGTCTCGAAGATCATCCCATAAGAAATAATGGATTCTAAAAGTACAAATAAAAATATTCTTTGAGAGGCTTATTTATAATTTTTACGAAAGTCATCCAAGATATTTAAGTGGTGCAATGAGAGATACATCTGTTACCGCGAACGAAATACTTCGAAATAGAGATTTATAAAGCCATGAAAAGCTATCAGCGTCTTTGTGCCTCGGGGGTAGTGGTGCATCCCTCAATAAATGCCAAAGAGGGGTGCAGTTCCTAAATAATCGACCTGAACAAAACTTCATGGGGGGAAAGCACTGGCAGAATTGTACATTACATCCATTTTCGGAGCGTTTTTGGAGGTCGAAAATTATACGTTTTGAAGACATCATCGGTTTGGCAGAATTGTATGTGCGAGCCTCTTAGAGGGTTAATTAGGTTGCGGCTATAACCGTCATGGCGCCAGCGGACTCTAGACATTAAGTAATGGGACGATGGCCCTATAGCAGCAAAAATTTAAAAACATAAATGACAGGTTTAATGGCTCAAATAAGCAATTTTTTCTGTTCTGTGCAACAAAGTATTTTTGGGAGTTTTACACGAAATGCTAGTTCATAATCAAACCAAAAATAAATAATAGACAAAAAAGTTATTGTAATTTTATAATTGTTACACATTATTTTTGGTGTGAAAAATGAACAGGTGGAACAAGAAATTCAAATTAAAAAATTATTTCCGAAACATGACACACTAGGCTTATACTTGTAAGCCGGTAAATACACATTTGTACCGCTATAGCCGTAGTGTCTAAAAACGACCTTTTCGTTTTGGACGGCTATTGTGTCATGCCACATAGTGAGCTTCGCTTTGACTGCTATAGACTCAAATGTCCGTCAACGTGTTAAAACTAATTATAACATAACTGTTGATATCGATATCTATTATAACTGTCGCTATCTTTAACTGAAGTGTGAATAAAAATGTTGCTCTCGATATATGATGCATGAAGCTTTATTTTTGCATCCATAATAGAGAAATAAATCTACACACCGATCATATGAGGGTGGGGGCAAAAGTCATGGAAAATTACTTTTTCTTGAAGATACCAGTCTGGTTGGAAAATGTGTTGCACATAGAGACGAAAGGACAAGGTCTAAACTACATGTGTGGACAATGAATAGCACTAAAATATCGCAACACACTAATTTATTACAGTAGTATACAGGGCAATATGGCTTTCACCGTGCAAAAGAATGATAACACAACACACATAAAGTTCACATGATAAACCTGTGCCTAAGGACCCTCAAAGTAGTCCTACCCACCATGCTATTCTACGGTATGGTAGGGCATTATTCCCAAGGGCTTCCATTAATTCACTGTGACATTCCATCGCATTTCTCTCTCAGAGAACGGCTATTTCGATGTAAGCGCGCTGCGCAACACGGATTATTTCCATATCGGACGACATTCACCAACTGACTGATTTCACAGTCCTCTCTGCGCTACTACCAGCTATCACAGAGCCATCTGTTGTTCTGCATACACACTATGCTTGCAGAACTTCTACACGACACATACACGTTTGTGATCCTTTCACATATCTACAAGAAAACAAGTAGTTGCCTTGACTTATGCCCCAACCCTAGTATATAATCTTAAGTTAGATAGGTTTAAGTGAAGAGCAGCAAAACTCGTGTAATTTAATAGGCGTACGGGAAAGCCATTTGGTGTCCCCATGAGACTTTTTAGTTTGAAGATTTTCTTGAAACTTAATTATATATTATATGCAAAAGATTGTTGTAGTCCATTTAGTTTCTTTACTTTATAGTGTTTCTAACATATCACTGTGGTAGGTAGCGTATTAAAGATTAGATAAAAAATACACACAACCTTGTGAGGTACTTTTTACTGTTTTTCTTTAATAATAAAATTAAAGAATCTTATTTCTTTTAGTCTGCAAACACTACTTTGTGCGTTTAATAATGCTATACATATTATATAAAAAAAACTCTATACTGTTTTCTAACGTCCATCTTTCTATATGGTTCATTCTAATTAGTTTAGGTTTCTAGAGAAAAAGAAAACTCCATGTAAAAATTTGATTTTATTTACGCTGTAAATAAATATTAGTATAAGTTAATTTTTTCAATTCTTCTAATAATTTTAACTGCGAATTTGAATGTGCGTTATCCTATTGAACATAAGATTTTTTTAAAGAAAAATAAGGAT
>CM063498.1:132673381-132728381 GCA_032207245.1 Pardosa pseudoannulata
AAACAATAAACACATCCCATAGGAGATTACTTTCTTTCCTTTTTTACCAGCCTCAAATCAAGACCATCAAGGGGTAAGTCTATTATCTATAATTTCATTACTAAACTTCATTTTTCTGGTTCGGTTTCTCACCCACTGATACGTTAGTTGCCAGATAACTCTAGTCCCTCTAGTCGGCCTCGTAGTTTGAAATTACAAAATTTCCCTGGGCTCACAGGAAGTCCAAACATTAGGCCGTTAGGGTTCCTCAACCTCAGAGCCAGACATTGGGTTTCCCACAAGGGTGACCACAGGTGAAGGCAAGGAAGTGCATGGTAGGGTTAGGTCTGCTATGATGAGTGATTTGGCAACGTGTCAGCATAAGCCGTAGGCTATAATCCCTGGGGCTAACTCCCGCAGCAAAACCAAAGGGACCCCAGTCCCAGAGGGGGCCACAGCTCATTTTTAGTTAATCCCAAGTAATTGTATTTTTTACTAGTTACAAGTTCTCCTTTGTCCCCTCCTTTTTACGGTTTGAATTAATTAGGTTAGGTCTTTTTGCCTGCTGAAGCTATTGCGAGACTTCAGAGGGTATTTTTCGAGAAAGCCGAGTCACGGGGGTTCGACAGGGTGGGACAAGGTTCTATCGCAATGACCTTTTGAATAATGGTTCTGAGGCACAGGATTACTACTGTCACCTCTCAAAATTTCCTATTCTTCTTTTTGGCTCTCTGGTTCTTGTTTTTAAGCGTCCACTCAAAATTTCCTGTCTTTCTCATTCGGCTTATCGGTTTCCTGTCTGTAGGTATAGAGAGTTAATTTCTCTTAGTTTTTTCCTTTTTCGGTCGGCATGGTCTGCACCACCCTCATTAATTCTGGCGTTAAGAGGTCCGCTAAAGCCTCCAGTAGTCTTCCAAATTCTCCTATCAGTACCTCTCTGCTACTTTCACTTGCGGATTGCGCCTGCAGCTCTCCAACACTTCAAGGGTGACCGGAGTAGTGGGGTGGCCATTACTTGCGAGCTGTCCTGGAGATCATCCAGTTCTGCTCCACTGGGAGATGCCTGGAGTACCTCACGGCCATATGGGCCCGGTTTGGTGCTCTATTGTGCTTGGCGACGAATAAGATTTCTAACAACAAGCTAGTTGGTTGTGTTTTTAAGAGAGATATTAATGAGTTAGGTACTTTAGATATCTAAGTGTCTATTGTCACAATGAAGGTTTCAATGTGCTGTTACAGATTAGCTCATGATGGTGATTATGATGGATTATATAAATTGGTGACGGCAATAGAAATACTTCGAAAACATGTTGTTATATTTAATGTATCCCGGGATTCATGAGGTCTTCATATTCATACACGACATCCGCTCGATACAATTTGAAACGAGACTCGTCGGACCAGGAAAAGTGTTTCCAGTCATCAACAGTTTAATGTCGGTGTTGACAGTCCCAGGAGATGCGTAAAGCTTTGTGCCGTTCAATCATCAAGGGTACATGATCGGCTCCGAAAGCCCATATCGATGACGTTTCGTTGAATGGTTCGCACGCTGACACTTTCGATTGACCAGCATAGAAATCTACAGCAGTTTTCGGAATGGTTGCACGTATGTCACGTTTAATGATTCTCCCCAGCCGTTGTTGATACTATTCTTATACGATTTTTTTCCTGCCGCAGCTCATGTAAGAGATTTGATGTTTTACTGGATTTACGATATTCAGGCTACACTCGTGAAATGGTCGTACGGGAAAATTCCTGTTTCATCGCTACTTCTGAGATGCTATGTCTTGTGCGCCGACTATAACACCACGATCAAACTCATTTAAATCTTGATAACTTGTCACTGTAGCAGCAATAACCGATCTAACAGATGTGCCAGACACTTGTTGTCATGTGGACCATACAATGCAAGTGTTGTTCTGTATAACACAAGCTGTTTCTCTCGCTTATAAGACCCGCCAAATCTTTTGCTGTAAAAATATTTAATAATTAAAAAAAAAAAAAACGATGACGGAACGTAATGAAGAATCTTTCAATGAATTATACGCGTATGCTTTATCTGATTGTCCGAGTGATTATGAATCAAATTGTGCTAATAGCCGATGATATGAGATAAATTTTCAGTAAAATTTGCCGGTCAACAATGTGTTAAGTTCTAGAGCGAGTCCTACACTATATAGCCTATTTCAGCTGGGCCATCCAGATAAATTCGCTTATTTAAAAGTTAACCAGTGCAATTAATTATCTTGGTTAATAAAATATTACATTTTTACTCTCAATGTTCATTTGGGATAATAAATAGAATATTCTGTGAATTTTTATTAGACATATATTTTAACTTTAATGCACAATATAACTAATAGTTGATTTTTAATAGAATGTAAGAATTCAGTATTTATTTTATAGTTACAATGTAATAGCCTTTATATCATTACATGTCGTATCCAATTTTCCTTTTCGAATTTGTAAATCATTCTTAGTAATAATTCAGTTTGGAATGAGATATATACAAAGCTTTTATATTTCCATGGTGATATAGAATTATTCTTTAATTTTATTTCTTCGACCCGTGGGTAATATTATAAACTGCATAGTTTACGGTGGAGTCCCTTTATATAATCTGATTAAAAGGTAATTTGAAGAATGATATAGGAACTGAGTGTTAGCTTTACAATTGTCTTTTTATCAGTACATGACGTATCTATTTTTTCGAATTAGTAAAATATTTTTACAGAACGTTACCGTTTGTAATGAGATGAAATATTAAGCCTAGACGCAATTAATGAATTTAATAACGTATATAAAGACGAAGTTTTCGGAAATTGTATTAAATATGAATTATTAGTTTTCTTTTAATTATGTAGCTTTCGGAGGCAGAAAAAATATCTTAGGTCTCCAGGGAAAGAAATAAGTAATTAGATAATTTTTCGGATGAACAAAAAAAATATGTTCTTCAAAATATAGAGATGCATTTTAATTTAATAAAAATTCAGGTAATGGGGAAAAAAGAAATAGTTCGATTTTGTAGTTTTTGAAGTTTCTATAAAGCCAAGTTTTCTTTTGTCATCTCTCTTGAGGAAATTAACTCTTATCACTGTAATTACCTTTGAATATCTTAATTAGCATCTACTTTTCAAAGTCAACATCGTACTTTAATTACATTTTTTCCCCACACTCTTCCAACAACATAAGCATTTTTCCTCTGTATGCGTTTCTGTAATTTCATAATAAAACAGGCAATCAATTCATGTTTTCTTATACAGAGAAAAACAAAATTAAAATAAGATATAAAATTTTAATTAAAGCATCAGCTTGAATAGCAAAATAGTGCGGTTTTTAAAAAAAAAGCTAATTCTGGAATTACTATTTGACTTTTATGGAGGGATAACAACAAGCGGATGTAATTTAATTAGAATATCTGAAGAAAAATTGTCTTTATGAAGAAGCAGTTTTTTTTGTTTAATGGTTTAGGATACACTTTATGACTACATTCTTACCTTTTGACTTACAATATTTTTACCTTTTAACTAGAAGTGTAATTTTGTACAATGAAGTTTTTTTTGCGTATTTAAAACACGGCTATCATCTTTAAGCTATGTAGGTGGGAAAATTTTTATTTATATTTTCTTTAACTTCTAAAGATAAACTAAAGAGGAGTTATGGTGTGTAAGGTACCTCATATAAAACATCCATCTTGAATTAATTTTTTAAAAATCTTTAAATAAGTGATTCTCGGAGATAAATTTTAACGTTTATGTAAGGTTAGTTAATAAATATTATCTATTGATTATGTTGCTCATTTGAATGATAGAATATCTCATATCATATTCAATAATTGAATTCAATATTGTATATTTCATTCCCTTTAAAACCTGAACGTATTTGAGTGACGATCATTATTATTGCTATTTTAAAATAATTATTTGCTTATTTAAAATTCAAAATCATTAAGCAAATCATTATTTGCTTATTTAAAATAATAAACATAAACAAAATTCTAGGCAGTATTCAGAAAGACAACTAAAATATATGTTTGTGAGTTACTTAGACATAGAAAGTTGAATTATTTTCCAATCTTATCTTAATCTTTCTAAATGTAATAATTATCAATTAAATATAAACACAATTTTTAGCGATATTTAGTAAAATAACTAAAATAAATTTCTATGAATTGCTAAGTAGTAGAAAGGTGAAGTTTTTTCCCTTTGTATCTCAATCTATCTAAATTTAATAATTATCTATTAAATTTGAACACAATTCTTGGTGATATTCAGTAAAAGGATTGAAATAAATTTCTATAAATTACTGAGAAGTAGAAGGAAGAGGAATGTTTTTCCTATTGTATCTTAACCTATCTAAATGTGATAATTATTAATTAAATAGAAACACAATTTTTGGCGATATACAGTAAGACAACTTAAATGCATTTCTATAAATTGCTGAGAAGTAGAAGAATGGTGAATTTTTCTTGTATTTCAGTTTATCTAAATGTAATAATTATCAATTAATGAACATAATTCTTGGCGATATTTAGACAGACAACTGAAAAAAACTTATGTGAGTTACTAAGAGGCTGAAAGAAGATAAATTGTTTTCTAATGTTACATTTTTTTCCAATTAATTTGTATGGAATCATTATCAGTTATTAAATATGAACACAATTCTTGGCGATATTCAGAAAGACAGTTGAAATAATCTTCTGTGAGTTACTAGGAGGGAGATGAATTTTTTCCTAAGGTATCTTAATTGATCTGCATAGGAGGGAGATGAATTTTTTCCTAAGGTATCTTAATTGATCTGCATGCAATCATTATCAGTTATATATGAACAGAATTCTTGACGATATTCAAGGAGTCAATTAAAGTAAACTTCTGTGAATTACTAAGAGGTAGAAGGAAGATGAATTTTTTCTTATTGTATCTTAAATTATTGTATCTTCATATTGTATCTCAATCTATCTAAATGTAACAATTATCAATTAATGAACATAATTTTTGGCGATATTTAGATAGACAACTGAAATAAACCTATGTGAGTTTCTAATAGTTAGAAAGAAGATGAATTGTTTTCCAATGGTATCTTGTTTTCCAATCTATCTGAATGTAATCATTATCAGTTATATATGAACACAATTCTTGGCGATATTCAGAAATATAATTGAAATAATCTTCTGTGAGTTACTAGGAAGGAGATGAATTTTTTACTAAGGTATCTTAATTGATCTGCATGTAATCATTATCAGTTAAATATGAACAGAATTCTTGGCGATATTTAAGGAGACAATTAAAGTAAACTTCTGTGAATTACTAAGAGGTAGAAGGAAGATGAATTTTTTCTTGTTGTTTCTTAATTAATCTGGCTGTAATCATTATCCCTATTAATGTATAAATAGAAAATATATATTTATTATCGTCTTTGTGCTGTGATAAAAATGAAAATTATTTCTATGAAAACCATTATTACTGTTGTAATTTTACGTAAATACTGTACTGTTATAATTATACGTAAACGGTTTTAAAATACCCTTTTTATGAATCAAATACTCCCTTCCTTCTGATACATATAAAAAACATTTAAAATTTACAAAATTATTCTAAAATTTGTTCTGTCTTCTGTATGGTTATAACATAGTAAAGCTATTTAAGAATACAAATAAATTAATAAGTAAATTAATTTGGAGACAGGATTATCGAAGATTAGGTATCTTTAAGACGTTCATGGTCGATTTTTTTGAATCCAAAACTTGAATTATTCATAGAATTTTTTCCTTTTCTACTGAAGTAAATAAGGGCGGTTTTTCTAGAATCCTTTCTCCTAGGGTAGTCCCCCTGATCTTCGAACGACGATGCACGCGAGTAACCTCATGTTTGATTCCCCCATTTATCCTCCTCTTTTGAATTACTTCTATAATGTTTGGTAATTTATTTTAAAGATGAAACATTCCACATTAGTTCTAAGTGTACATTTGAGAGGATTGAATCAAACCCATCACATTGCTGTCAAATACTCATTCAAGTATTTAGTAACTTATTTTTAAAAAGGAACATTTCTCAGAGATACTAAATGTACATTTGGGGAGATTGCATCCTATCCCATAATTTTAACTGCTGGACGCATATTCAACTATTTGGTAACTTATTTTAGAGAAAAAACATTTTACATTAATACTAAATGTATATTTGAGGATTGAATCATATCACTTTGCTGTTGGGTGCATATTTATGTATTTGGTAACTTGTTTTAAAGAAGAAATATTTTACATTAATACAAAATATACATTTGGGAAGATTGCATCCTATCCTATCACATTGCTGTTGGACGCATGTTTAAATATTTAGTGACTTGTTTTGAAGAAGAAACATTTTACATTAATACAAAATGTAAATTTGGGAAGATTACATCATATACCATCACGTTGCTGCAGGACAAGCATTTAAATATTTGGTAACTTGTTTTAAAGAAGAAACATTTCTTCATATGCAATCTAAGTGTGCATTTGTTAACAAATGAGAAATTTGATATCCTATCCCATAATAATTCTATCCGGAACACTCTGAGATGATTAAGATGGTGAAAATTTTGTAGTCACTTGGAATTCAATTCAGACAGAATAGGTTGTAAAGGTAAGAGTAAGATGTTAATATTTTTAGGAATACAATAAACATTATCTTTAAATGCTTGGAGGTCAAAGAATTCAAGTTGGTAGTAAGAATGTTTAGAATCGACCAGAGACATTTTATTGACATAACAACTTTGCGTCACTTAAGTTTTAAAAAAAGATAAGATTAAGATACGTTATGAATCTTATAGATTCATAACGTATGTTATGAATCTATAAGATAGTTAGATTCATAATATCTAAAAATCTTAGATTGGATTAGGTTATAGATTACTGTAGGTAGTTAGATATCTAGACAGTTAGATATCTGTCTTAGATTATCTACGTCATAGATAACTAACAGATCTACTTAAAATTAGATCATAAACAAGTTAGATTTCTTAACAATCGAGTGGTCTGCAGATAAGGAATTACTATACCTTTTTTATATAATCTTCAAAGTCGAATCTTTTATAAATGAAGTTTGACTCTCTGGATGGTTTGGAAAACCATCCAATATCCATTTTTTTTAAATAACAATGTATTTAAAGTGTTTGAAGGTATTTCAAGTTAGTAGTCTATTGATCTTTTTAGAAGAATTTTAGTAACGAGTTCTTTGTCGAAATAATTTTGAACTCTTCAGTTCTACATATGTTTCATATTACTCAATTTTCTATCAAGAAACTTGGTAGATTGTAAGTTTAAATGATCCTCTATTCTAATTGTTCTCAAACTTTATATTCCACGGAATTATTTTCTTACTACACAAATAATCCCTAAATAAATATTCTTTAAGTAGAAACTTAGGGTATATAATTAATCACTGAATAGGCATAAGCATATAAACTAAACAACGTAAAGCAGTATAGAAATATACACAATACAATTAAATGGTGACGGGCAAGCAAGAATATTTTAATGTAATAATGCGAGAATACATGATGAATGTTAAACCTCTTTTTGTGCTGTTCTGTCGTGTATGGTTTGAAGGACTCACTGTCACATTACTTTTCTGTTCCCTGTTGTTAGTTTCTGAAATATTAGCTTATATTATTAACTAATAATTAGGGAAAAATTAGAAAATAAATTTGCAGATTTCCTTTAAAATTTCGGTAGTCTTTAAAAATCTCGAGGAAACCCTAGAGTATTGTTCTGAAAACCTAGGATTCCGGGGAACACACTTTAAGAAATGCTACTCTATTCCATAGGAGAGAGTATAATTCCTCCTTGAAAATGTAAAAATATATTATTAGGCGTTTTTTGGTAACAGATAAGAAGGCTGAGATATCTTGGATCAAAAATCTTCTGCGGTTTAATAATTTTTTAGGTATATTTTGAATTGTAGTAATAGAAAATGCATTAAAATATATTTGTAATACTTAGCATGAGATATTTCATCTGATCAATAGAAATTGTATTTGAATTATATTTAACATATAGCTTGATTAATCATAATCATTGATTTTAATTTAAGAATAAAAAGTTAATTTCATAATTTGGTTATTTTAAGCTATTTTTAGTTAAATTATAATTATAAGCTTATAATTATAATTTAACTAGATCCATTAATATTAGTCACCCTGACAGAAAGTAGGTACTGTGAGAACAAATATTTTATGTTAGAGATAATGCTCCTGCAATAGAGAAGGTGTATAATAACTTCAGAAACATATTTAAGCTGCAGATTTGACGTAAATTATGATTTTAAAGAACAGACATAAATATATTATATCATATTATATATAATGCATATATGATACATACATTATATATAATGGAGGTTTTATTTTAAATCTCTCAAATATTGCCAAAATTTCAATGAAAAAGGCTAGAAAGCGATAAAGCCATGCATATAATATTCTACGAGCATGAACTTATAAAAAGTATGATTTGTAAAATGATTGTTCTAATGTGACAATTATATGTTTATTTGAAAAAAGAACATTGAAGTACTTTGAGAAAGACTGAATTACACATTGGTTGGTTGGTGTCGTGCCCATTCAGATGTCATAAGAGGTTTCATGGAAAGATGGTTGCCCATTACCTCAAGAGGTTGAACATTTAAGAGTATATAATCGTAATTTAGAAACTGGTACAAACAAGAAGACCGACAGGCTTATTGTCCACTTCCAGAGGTATTATCTGGGAACTTGGAGGGCAGTCGATCCTCGATCCTGAAACTCTCCGGTTATCATATCGCTGCCTTTAAAGCCTTACTAGGCTACCCCGGCTGTTAATTACACATTGTTACAAAATTAATAATTATCATGCTTTTTTGCTTTTACCAATGTCAGTCCTTAAAAATTTTACAATAATTCACTCATTATTCCTGCAGAATTTTATCTTTTCCCTTATTGAGACGTAATGTACCCACTTTTACAAAAAAAATATTTAAACCTATTCTGACGAAAAATCTAAAGCATTTAATAATAGTTAGCAATGTGCCTGACATAATTTAAAACATTTTCACTTCCTATCTATTGGACATTTGTAACAGTTTTTTTAATTTTCACTGCTGTATTAAAAGTTAAAAAGTTGTAAATAAAAGTATTGATCTTTAATCAATCCATTTAAATGTAATTCAATATTTAAATAATTAACTAAAAGCGGAAGTAACAAAAATCTCTTATTCTAACTGAAGTAACTGGAAAATAATTAACATTTATCAGGGAGAAAAGGGATTTCTAAACAATTTTCAACCCTGAAAAATCTTTTCTCCAACACAATATAAATGTGTTCATATTATTTGATAATGCAATCAATACACCCTTAATTAAAACACGAAAAAGGACTTCCGAACGAAGTTATTTATAAAGAGAAGAATTACGTAAATATACTTCTTTTAATTTATTTTATCCTTTATAATGCCCCAGGTCATTCAACTAATAAAGAAATAATAAAATCTAAAGGTTAGGATGCTTTGCTTTTTATATCATATTTTATTCATTTTGCTCATAGTTTGCTACGAGATTCATAGCAAAGTTGTAAAGAACAAGTGAAAAAAAAGCCCCAATCTAACTCAAAAATATAAGAATTTAGAAAATTTCTGTTTATGAATTATTTATTACCGTTGTACTTACGTAATATATTTTGATGTTGAATCTCATTGAATTGTGAAGATCCGACCAAGAGTTTGATTCTCTCACACGAGTGAGAATAAAGAATAATATCTTCTTTACCATATGTTCTCCCTGGAAAGCTTTTGATTTTTTTTCGGTATTTACATCTCTGGTGACTTGTACTCTTAGATTTCGACCTTTTTATACATTCATTAGAGCTAAACAAGATTCTAAATATATAGTAGGAAAAGAATCGTAGAATAAGTTATAGTTCCAAATTATATGCAGACTAGAACAGTTGTTATTATTTTCGGATTTTGGTGTTTCCACTTTTTATTTTCGTATATAAAGTAAAGGAAGCAGTTTTAGCTTCGAAAAATCTTTTCATTAACACAGCTTAAAGGTGTTTATGCTATTTTGTAATGCATTAAATACTCAACTAAGAATTAAATACTTAACTAAAACACGAATTATCTATCACCAAAGAAAATTATGTATAAAGAAAAGACTTTCACAAATAAATTTCTTTTATTTCTTTTATCTTCTTTGATGCCCAAGGAATTGAATTATAAGGAAATAATAAAGTCTAAAGTTTAGGATATTTTTCTTCTTATTGATATTAATGTGACCACCTTCTACATTTGATGTCAATGTTAAATAACCAATGACGTATCATCAGAAAATTTGGGGGATATATAAAGTGTGACCTTTTTATGGTTTCATCAGGAGGGGTTTGAAGCATTGGGAAACCATTTCAGTTTTTGCAGTCATGACGATACGGAACGATTTATCCGACGTCCAAAAGGGCATGATCATTGGTTTTTGGGTGGAAGCATTTCAAAAATGGTTAATTTTGTAAACTGTTCTCTGCTCGCCGTGGTAATAGTACTCAGTGCATGGTAAAATGGCACTGTCAAAAATCAGAGATGTGGTAAGTGTGGTACACCAAGAACCATAGATGACAGAGGTGAATGACGGATGTGGGGATGCTTTCGAGAGAATAGACGCGCAACCGTTGAGCAATTGACCGCCGAGATCAGGGATGGACAAACGTTTTCGGCCGCGGGCCAAAAATCGAAAGAAAATAAGTTTGGCGGGCCAAGATAAATTTTTCTAAAATTTTAAAAACAATATATAAGTACCTAACGGTTTAAATAAGTTAATGAGATGAATGAAATTGCGATTTCATTTTCAAAAGTTCCTTATCCTGAAGTTCGAAGTGAGATGTACTAATTTTAAAGAGCGATGTTGAATGCTCAACTGTCAGTCTGCTTCTGAAATTATTCTTTCTAAGGTTCAAAGTTGAAAACACTTGTTCACATATAAGAAGCAAATATACCGCAGATCTTCTGGACTTAAGATAATAAATTTGGGATATAATATTTAGGCAAAGTAGAAAAGTAGATGGATATATAATGTATAAATATATATTTCTTTTAATTTGCCTTGGACCGGCAACTTAAAATTCTGTCCGCGGGTGTATGGCCCGCGGGCCACAGTTTGCCCATTCCTGGTCGAGATGAACCAGAAGACTAACAACGTTTTCTCCAAAACGACGCGTCAGTGAAAATTGCTGTGCATGGGACTCCGCAGCAGAAACCTAGTTAATGTCTCTATGATAGCTGCTGTTCATTGGCGACAAAGGCTGGAATTTGCTCGCCTTTACCGCAACTGGACTTTCAGTGAGTAGAGACAGGTAGTTTTTCTCAATGAATCCAGTTTTATGCTCCATCGAACAGATGTGGATTGGTGTAAACGGCGTGAAACGACTGAAAGCATACATCCTGCAACTATTGCCGAAAGGGTTCAAGCTAAATGAGGGAACATTATGGCCTGGAGAATGTTTTCGTGGTATTTCTGGACTTATTCATCATTGAGTAGGACACGATGGATTAAAACAAGTATGCATCTATCCTTTCGGACCGTGTTCACACTTACATGCGAACTGATTTTCCACAGAATGATGGCATCTACCAGCAGGACAACAATGCGATGGGTCATAAAACTCTTACATGAGGGATTCGAAGAACACCAGGATGAGTTTATCGTACTTCCTTGGCCAGAAATTTCCTCGGACTAAACCCAATCAAAAATCTGTGGGACCACCTGGATCCGGTTATATGCACTATGGATCGTCCCCAAAGTAACCTAGCTCAGAAAGCTACAGTACTGGAGTAATAATGGTTCATCATCCCAGTGAACACCTACAAGAACCTAATTGACTCTCACTATGCACATCTCGCAGCGGTCCGTTTTGCGAAAGGTGGTTATTCTGGATTTTAACAGGTAGCCCACATTAAAGTGACTAGACTGTGTTCCATATTTTATTAACTTTGTTGATAGTTTTCCCCGAGACCCACTGCAAAATTTGTAAAAAACAAGTGCAAAAAAAAAAACACCTTAATCTAACTCAAAAAATGATAAAAGTTGAGAAAAATTCTAGTTATGAATTATGCATTACTGTTTTACTTCCGCAACATATTTTGATGTTGAATTTCATTGAATTTTGAAGATGCGGCCAAGAGTTTTTCTCACATGAGTACGAATAAGAAATAAAATCTGATTTACCTTATGTTCCCCGTGAAAAACATTCGATTTTCTTTTTGGTGTTTACATCTCTGGAGAATTGTACTGTTAGTATTTCGACCTTTTTATGGATTCATCAGGGCTAAATAAGATTCTAAATAAGTCGTAGAAATGTAGTTCCAAATTATAGGAAGACTGGAAATGTAGATATTTTCTTGGGATTTGGGTGGTTCCCCTTTTTTATCTTCTTAAATAGGAAAAAAAAAGTTTTAGCTCTGAAAAATCTTTTGTCTAATACAGCTTAAACGCGTTGCTGTTATTTGATAATGAAATCAAAACTCTTTTAATTAACCTTTTGAAGATCATGATTACAAATTCTTTGGTATTTAATGGAATTAGGTTATAAATTTTATCTATGAGCCTTATAGATTTTAAATATGAAAAAAAAATATTTTTACATAATTTTTTATTTATTTATTTATTTATTTTTTTTTTTGGGGGGGGCTCCCCTTGTGCAGCAGGAAAATATTTCTTTATTAAAACTTTAAATAAATTAGGAGAGCAATAAATAGTTACCCTTAAAATAAGGTAATTAATAAATAGGTAAACAATGTATAAGTAATGTTTTGGGTAAGTATTTTCATATGAGATCATGATGAAAATCGAACTCTTGATTCTTCCATGTAAAGCAAATTCAAAAATATATATTTCAAAGAGAAACAAATTAATTGTAATACCATCTATTTATAGTTTAAAGTGTACAAAACAAAGAAAAAAAATTAATGTTTTTAAAACAGGGAAAAAGTATTAACAGGTGGTTTCACTGCGAAACCACTGTCCTTAAAACACAAATTAAATAAAAATACGAAATACTATTAATAAAAATCCCCGATATAATAATAGCATAGCCTAATTGTTTTCTCCCTCTGTCCTCGAATTTGTGAAGCGGTTGGACTTAGAATGGATAGAGGCATCCATATTGGATTCTTGATGAGTTAGGGTTAGCGAAATTCGAAGCGTTAAAGTTTATCTTCTTCTAAACTATCGAACCGAATCTAAAATAAATTGGTATAAGTATGCTTCATATCACAGTAGAAATTACTGTCGTCTTTAAAACGTTCGAAATCCACCCTTTCCCCCTTTTCAAGAGTTTAATGCCATTATTTCAATCCCTATTTTCTCCGGTTAAGAGCTGGTAATTAAACTTATCAATTTATCACATTATAAGTAGAGGAAAAAAACATTTTTTTGTATAGCATTATGACGTCATTCCTTTAACTATTTCATTTAATCATTTCTAATTTTAAATTATTTAAATATTGTCTGCATTATTTTCATACGTTTTATCACTGAACTTAGATATTACGTAAATAATTTTCTCTTTTATTTGGCTTCAATAATAGATTAGGTATATATATGATAATTTAAAATTTAATCATCGATTATTTTTTGTTGCAATGAAAGTTTTATCACCGGAATTAACAACAAATTCTTTTCATAAAAGTCTAGGAGTCTATTTCAAGGATTAATAAATATCTATTGTTTAAGTTATATATCTTTGAAAATTAAGAAGTTCATTAAGAAGTATAGTAAGAGTTATGTATGAATACAAAAGATATCACAATTTAATATCACATGAAATTATAATTTAAGGTAAAATTAACAATAAATACAACGCATTCAGTTACGAAGCGGAATGATTTGAGGTGAATTAAATTTATCACATAAATATATAAAAATAACATTTTTTCTAGCATTATGACGTCATTCCTTTAACCATCTTATTTAATCATTTCTAAATTTAAATTATTTAAATATCGTCTGCATTATTTTCATACGTTTTATCACTGAACTTAGATATTAAGTAAGATAATTCCTCATGCCGTCCCATCCGAAGACATACAGTAGCTGACAAACTGAAGACCAGTCACCACGACAGATATAGAACTGCAGCTGACCTACGAAGTCCGTCATGGTTCGAAGATTAATTTGGTCAATTCCAGTAAGGAGCAAACTCTACAGAGGTAAGCTCAAGACTACCAGGCAAGACACTAGAAAAGATCGCTCAGGTGAACCCCGGGCTCGTGACACCCGTATATGCCTAAAGGAGGCACACCCCTGAGGTTGTCTCTCATTTAGCACTACCCAGAGGACACGTACGGCTTGAGCTGAGAGACGCGGACGCGAAAGACGTTGTCCCCCAGATATTAAGTAAATACTTTACTTTTCTTTTATATATGGATTAAATAATAGATTAGATACATATGTGCAAATTTTAAATTTAATCATCGATTATTTTTATGATGCAATGAAAATTTTATCACCGGTATTAACAACAAATTGATGAAAGTCTAGGAGTCTATTTCACGAACTAATAAATATATAGCGTTCTGCTCAGTCAACCCATAACCTGCTTCTCCCTTTTTCAACTTGGCTCACCATTCAACGTCTTTTAGGAGTTGACTTAAGAATTTTGTTCCTCCGCCAACTTGGCGATAATGGTTTAAGTATGGTCACCTAACATTTTCTCTTGATCTCACCGTGTTCAAGCAATCTGTATCTATATTATAATTTATATGATATTTGCATCCAACTCTCCTTGTGTAACTCTTTTCTTATATATTAAATGTGCGCAATTCCGGTTCAAAGTCCGGTTTTTAAGTTGCTTCTATTACGATGGAGTATTGTACATTAATTAAAGTCGCCAGAAAAAGCAAGAAATACAATGTTTGGATGGATTGCCTTTGTGTTTTAGTAAAACCGCCAATATTTTCACCAAATTTGCCAAGGGAACTAATTTAAACTAATTTAAAAAGTATTCTAAAAAAAATGCTCTTTAAAAGGTTTTAAAATCACAACTTCCGGTTCCGAAAACGCTACTTCCGTTTTGTTTTTACAGCTGTCCCTGATATTTAAACATCTGTAATTTTTCTTTAAAATGCCGTGGAGACAAAACAAAAACAGATTTAGAAACCTAAAAGTTGCAATTTTACAATAGAGAAATAAAAAAAAATTATGATTTTTGGCAAGAAATGACGTTTTCAACGTAGACGGATACCTTAATCTAACTCAAAAATGATGATAATTAAAAAAAAACCATCCTGTTTATTAATTATTTATTACCGTTGTACTTACGTAATATATTTTGATGTTGAACCTCATTGAATTTTTAAGATGCGGGGAAGAATTTGTTTCCCTTAACATGAGCGAAAATAAGGTATACAATAGTTTTACTATATGTTCTTCTTGGAATGCCTTTGATTTTTTTTTCTTTTTTTTAGTAATTACACCTCTGGAAACTTGTACTCTTAGATTTTGACCAATTTATTAATTCATCTGGGCTAAGGAAGATTTTAAAGAAGTCGTAGAAATGTGTTTCTAGACTGCATACAGACGGGAAATGTAGATATTTTATGTGATTTTGATTGTTTCCCTCTTTATTTTCTTGTATAAAGTAAAGGGGGCAGTTTCAATCAATGAAAAACCTTTTTTCCAACACAGCTTAAAATCTTTCATGCTGTTTGACAGTGAAATCTTTAATCTTTTAATTAAAACATGAAAGGCTCCTTAGAAAAGTTGTTTTTTAAAGGAAGAATTACAAGAAAAATTAAATATATATTATTTAATATCTTTTATCATTTTTCATGTCCCAGATCATTCAACTAATAAGGAAATAATAAAATATTAAGCTTAAGATAATTCGGTTTGTATGTCATATTTTATTCTTTTTGCTCATAGTTTATGTCGAGATCCACAGAAAAAATTGTAAAGAGTAAATGCATAAGATCCTTAATCTATCTCAAAAATGATAAGAGTTGAGAAACTCTCTGTTTATGAATTATTTATCGACTTTGTACTTACGTAATATATTTTGATGTTGAACCTCATTGAATTTTTAAGATGCGGCGACGAATTTGTTTCCCTTAACATGAGCGAAAATAAGGTATACAATAGTTTTACTATATGTTCTTCTTGGAATGCCTTTGATTTTTTTTTCTTTTTTTTAGTATTTACATCTCTGGCAACTTCTACTCTTAGATTTTGACTAATTTATTGATTCATCTGTGCTATGCAAGATTTTAAACATGTCATAGAAATGTAGTTCAAAACTACATGCAGACTGGAAATCTAGATATTTTATGTGATTTTAGTTGTTTCCCTCTTTATTTCCTTGTATAAAGTAAAGGGAGCCGTTTCAATCAATGAAAAACCTTTTTTCCAATACAGCTTAAAACCAATCATGCTGTTTAATAGTGGAACCAATTGTCTTTTAATTAAAACAAGAAAGGTTTCTTAGCAAAATTTTTTTTAAAAAAAGAAGAATTACAAGAAAAATTAAACATATATTATTTAATATCTTTTATCATTTTTCATGTTTCAGATCAATCAACTAATAAGGAAATAATAAAATATTAAGTTTAGGATAATTTGCTTTTTATGTCATATTTTATTCCTTTTCCTCATAGTTTTCGTCGAGATCCACAGAAAAAATTGTAGAGTAAATACATAAAATCCTTAATTTATCCCAAAAATGATAAAAGTTGAGAAACTTTATGAATTATTTATGTACGTTGTACTTACACAATATATGTTGAGGCTGACTCTCATTGAATTTTGAAGATGTGACCAAGAGTTTGATTATCTCACATGAGAGAGAATAAAGTATAAAATCATTTTTGGTTTAGGTTCTACCTGAAAAGCATTTTTTCTGTTTTTTAGTATTTACATCTCTTTAAACTTGTACTCTTAGATTTTGACCAATTTAATAATTCATCTGGTGTAAGCAAGATTTTAAATAAGTCGTAGAAATGTAGTTCTAGACTGCATGCAGACCGGAAATGTAGGTATTTTATGTGATTTTGGTTGTTTACTTCTTTATTTACTTGTATAAATTAAAGGGGGTAGTTTCAATGAATGAACAACCTTTTTTACAATACAGCTTAAAACCAATCATGCTGTTTAATAGTGAGACCAATTGTCTTTTAATTAAAACATGAAAGGTTTCTTAGCAAAGTTTTTTTAAAGAAGAATTAGAAGACAAATTAAATGTATATTATTTAACATCATTTTTCATTTTTCCTGTCCCAGATCATTCAACTAATAAGGAAATAAAGAATATTAAGGTTAGGATAATTTGCTTTTTATGTCACATTTTATTCCTTTTGCTCATAGTTTACCTCGAGATCCACAGCAAAAATTGTAAAGAGTAAATTCATATGATCCTTAATCTATCTTAAAAATGATAAGAGTTGAGAAACTTTCTGTTTATGAATTATTTATCGACTTTGTACTTATGTAATATATTTTGATATTGAACCTCATTCAATTTATAAGATACGGCGAAGAATTTGTTTCCCTTAACATGATTGAGAATAAGGTATACAATAGTTTTACTATATGTTCTTGATGGAAAGCCTTTGATTTTTTTCTGTTTTTTGTATTTACATCTCTGGCAACTTGTACTCTTAGATTTTGATCAATTTATTGATTCATCTGGGCTAAGAAAGATTTTAAATAAGTCGTAGAAATATAGTTCTATACTGCATACAGACCGGAAATGTAGATATTTTATGTGATTTTGATAGTTTTCCTCTTTATTTAATTGTATAAAGTAAAGGGGTCAGTTTCAATCAATGAAAAACCTTTTTTTCCAACGCAGCTTAAAAGCATTCATGCTGTTTAACAGTGGAACCTTTAATATTTTAATTAAAACACGAAAAGCTTCTTAACAAAGCTGTTTCTAAAAAAAAGAATTACAAAAAAAATTATATATATTTTATTTAATATCTTATATCATTTTTACTGTCCGAGATCATTCAACTATAAGGAAATAATAAAATATTAAGTTTAGGATAATTCGCTTTTTATATCACATTTTATTCGTTTTGCTCATAGTTTACGTCGAGATCCACAGCAAAAATTGTAAAGAGTAAATGCATAAGATCCTTAATCTATGTCAAATATCATAAGAGTTGAGAAACTTTCTGTTTATGAATTATTTATCAACGTTGTACTTACACAATATATGTTGAGGCTGACTCTCATTGGATTTTGAAGATGTGACCAAGAGTTTGATTCTCTCACATGAGAGAGAATAAAGTATAAAATCGTTTTTGATTTATGTTCTCCCTGAAAAGCATTTGTTTTTGCTTTTTAGTATTTACATCTCTGGCAACTTGTACTCTTAGATTTTGACTAATTTATTGATTCATCTGGGCCAAGCAAGATTTTAAATAATTCGTAGAAATGTAGATCTAAACTTCATACAGACCGGAAATATAGATATTTTATGTGATTTTGGTTGTTTACTTCTTTATTTACTTGTATAAATTAAAGGGGGTAGTTTCAATGAATGTACAAACTTTTTTACAATACAGCTTAAAACCAATCATGCTGTTTAGTAGTGGAACCAATTGTCTTTTAATTAAAACAAGAAAGGTTTCTTAGCAAAAATTTTTTAAAGGAATAATTACAAGAAAAATTAAATATATATTATTTAATATCTTTTATCATTTTTCATGTTTCAGATCAATCAACTAATAAGGAAATAATAAATTATTAAGTTTAGGCTAATTCTGTTATTATGTCATATTTTATTCCTTTTCCTCATAGATTTCGTCGAGATTCACAGCAAAAATTGTAGAGTAAATGCATAAGATCCTTAATCTATCTCAAAAATGATAAGAGTTGAGAAACTCTCTGTTTATGAATTATTTATCGACTTTGTACTTACGTAATATATTTTGATGTTGAACCTCATTGAATTTTTAAGATGCGGCGACGAATTTGTTTCCCTTAACATGAGCGAAAATAAGGTATACAATAGTTTTACTATATGTTCTTCTTGGAATGCCTTTGATTTTTTTTTCTTTTTTTTAGTAATTACACCTCTGGAAACTTGTACTCTTAGATTTTGACCAATTTATTAATTCATCTGGGCTAAGGAAGATTTTAAAGAAGTCGTAGAAATGTGTTTCTAGACTGCATACAGACGGGAAATGTAGATATTTTATGTGATTTTGATTGTTTCCCTCTTTATTTTCTTGTATAAAGTAAAGGGGGCAGTTTCAATCAATGAAAAACCTTTTTTCCAATACAGCTTAAAACCAATCATGCTGTTTAACAGTGGAACCTTTAATATTTTAATTAAAACACGAAAAGCTCCTTAGAAACGTTGTTTTTAAAGAAAGAATTGCAAGAAAAATTATATATATATTATTTAATATCTTTTATCATTTTTCATGTCCCAGATCATTCAACTATAAGGAAATAATAAAATATTAAGTTTAGGATAATTCGCTTTTTATATCACATTTTATTCGTTTTGCTCATAGTTTACGTCGAGATCCGCAGCAAAAATTGTAAAGAGTAAATGGATAAGATCCTTAATCTATCTCAAAAATGATAAGAGTTGAGAAACTTTCTGTTTATGAATTATTCATCGACGTTGTACTTACACAATATATTTTGCTGTTGACTCTCATTGAATTTTGAAGATTTGGCCCAGATGAGTTTGATTCTCTTACAGGATTGAGAACAATGTAAAAAATATTTTTTTCTTTATGTTCTCCCTGGAAAGCAATTTTTTTTGTTTTTTGCCATTTTCTATTCTGTCAACTTGTATGCTGTTTCAACCTTTTTATGGATGCATCTGGACTAATCATGGTTGTAAATAAGTCTTTGAAATATAGTTTCAATTTAAAAATGATTGAAAATGTAGATATTTTCTTGGATTTTTGGTGATTTCCCCTTTTTTACTTATATAAACAAGGCAGCAGTTTCAGCTTTGAAAATCTTTTCTAACAAAGCTTAAAGGCGTTAATGCTATTTGATAATGCACACAATACCCTCTTTATTAAAATAAGAAATACTACCAAGAAAAATTATATGTAAAGAAAAGACTTTAGCAAATATATTTCTTGTAATTTCGTTTATTTTATTAGTGCTCCAGGTCATTCAAGTAAAATGGATGTAATAAAATGTAAAGTTTAAGAAATTTTTTTTCTTTTTGTATCATATTTTATTCCTTTTGCTCATAGGCTGCTATGAGATTCAGAGCAAAAAAAGTATAAAGGGCAAGTACAAAAAAGTACTGACGTAATATATTTTGATGTTGAATTTCATTGAATTTTGAAGGTGTACCCAAGAGTTTGATTTTCTGTCATAAGTGAAAATAAGGATTAATATCTGTATTTACCCTATGTTCTTTCTAGAAAGCATTCGATTCTTTTTGTGTTTTGGTGTTTACATCTCAGGAGACTTGTACTGTTATATTTCGACCTTTTCATGGATTCATCAGAACTAAACAAGATTCCAAATAAGACGTAGAAATGTAGTTCCAAATTACATGAAGACAGGAAATGTAAATGTTTTTGGGCATTTAGAGGTTTCTCTTTTTATTTCCTTTTATAAAGTAAAGGAAGCAGTTTTAACTATGATAAACCTTTTCTCTAACGCAGCCCAAATGTTCTTATGCTATTTTGTAATGCAATCAAAATTCGCCTAATTAAAACACGAAATAATACCAAACAAAGTTATGTATAAAGATAATCATTTCTTAACTATATTTCTTTTAATTTCTTTTATCTTTTTTAATGCCCCAGGTCATTCAACTAATAAATATATAGCGTAATTTCAATATTAGAAAACTGTGCTTTTTTTATCATATTTTTATCAATTTTGCTCATTGTTTGCTATGAGATTCAGAGCAAAAAGTGTAAAGGGCAAGTACAAAAAAGCCTCAATCTAATTCAAAATTTTAAGAATTAAAAAAAAAATTTCTGTTTAAGAATTATTTATTACCGTTGTACTTATGTAACATACTTTGATGTTGAATTTCATTGAAATTTGAAGATGTGCTCAAGTGTTTGATTCTCTCTCAAAAGTGAGAATAAGGAAAATAATCTTTTTTTACCCTCTGTTCTCCCTAGTAAGCATCCGATTTTTTTTTGTGTCTTAGTGTTTACATCTCTGAAGACTTGTACTCTTAGATTTCGACCTTCTTATGAATTCATCAGAACTAAACAAGATTCTAAACAAGACTTAGAAATGTTGTTTCAAATTACATGCAGACTAAGAATCTAAATGCTTTTGGGACATTTAGAAGTTTCCCTTTTTATTTCCTTATATAAAGTAAAGGAGGAAGTGTTAACTATGAAAAATCTTTTCTCTAACGCATCCCAAATGTGCTTAAGCTACTTGGTAAAGCAATCAAAACTCTCGTAATTAAAACAAGAATTACAACCAAACAAGGTTATGTATAAAAAGAAGAATTTTGTAAATATATTTCTTTTAATTATTTATCTTTTTTAATGCACCAGGTCATTCAACTAATAAAGAAATAGTGTAATCTAAAGATCATGATACTTTGCTTTTTATATCATGTTATCAATTTTGCTCATTGTTTGCTGTCATTTATATCATATTTTATTCCTTTTGCTCATAGGCTGCTATGAGATTCAGAGCAAAAAGTATAAAGGGCAAGTACAAAAAAGCCTCACTTAAATTCATAAATTATAAGAATTAAAAAAAATTCTGTTATGAATTATTCTGTTATGAATTATTTATTACCTTTGAACTTACGTAATATATTTTGATGTTAAATTTCATTGAATTTTGAAAATGTAGAGGTGTTTATTTATTTATTTATTTATTTATTTTTGTTTTTATTTTTACATGAGTGAGAATAGAATAAGGAAAAAAGTAATGTGAATAATTTTAGGGATTATTATGATTTCCCTTTTTATTTCCTTACATAAAATGAATAGTGGCAATGTCCGCTATGAAAAACCTTTTTTCGAACTTAGCTTAGCTCTTTCATGCTATGAATTTTCTTTTAATTAAAACATGAAACACTACCAAGCAATGTACTATATAAAGAGAAGAACTACGTAAAGATAATTCTTTTGATTTCTTTTATCATTTTTCATGCTCCAGGTCATTCACCTAATAAGGAAACAATAAAATCTAAAGGTTTGGATACTTCGTTTTATTATATCATATATTATTCATTTATTTACTAGTTTGCTTTGAGATCCACAGCAGAAATTGGAAAAATCAAGTGAAAATTATTTATTCTATCTGAAAAATCGAGAAAATTGAGAATTTGAAGGATTGAGAAAATTTTACTTATGAAATATTTGTTGCCGTTGCAATTGCGTAATATATTTTGATGCTGAATTTTATTGAATTTTGAAGAGTCGGCCAATAAATTGATTCTCTCATATGAGTGAAAAAATTAGTGAAAAAAAGGGTCTTCGATTTTTTTTATGTTATTTATCTATCTGGCGACTAGTACTGTTAGGATTCATTAGGGTCAAATAAGATTCGAATTAAGTTATAGCAATGGAGTTCTAAATTATTGAAAGAGATAAAATGCATATATTTTCTTTGGATTTTGGTCATTTATTTAATCACCAATGGTCAAAATGGATATTTAAATTTTCTTAGCAAGTACGTAAGACGTAACACTTTAAATTTTAAACTTTAGTGAGTACTGGTCAAAATAAATGTTTTCGTTGAAATTTGAGCTCTGAAATTTATTATGATTACAATACTTCTTTTCACTTTGTACCAAGAAGTTAAATTGCCTGTACAGTGCTTAAAGTGGAATCACAGAGAAATTTTTATGGAGGTTAAAATTGAAAATAATTAAATTTTAAAATCTTATTAATTAAAAAAATTAATAATTAAAACTAATTACTATTTTAGCTAAAATTCTAACTTTTATTACATTAGTGTACATTATTAAAGACGTGATAAACTCTGAAGCTGAATGATTGTGCATATTCTTTCGATCCGGTGGTTCAGTGGTGTTTTCTTCTGGGTCTCGTGGTTATTTACACTTTAATTACACAATGAAGTTCCAACGGATTGTTTTTGCTGCTTTTATTTACACGCGCTATTTACATGCTTCGGTACAGGGGGAGAGCTTATCGCCCATCCTTTCGCTTCGAAGCTTACAGCTCTGTCCGTCCAAGCGGGGTTACAAATATTATCAGTAGCGCCATCTAGTATAGTACTAGTGGGCTATGAATATCCTACACACTCCCCACCTAGACTCTTTTAAGAGTACATAATTATTATAATCTACCTTGATACATTGCAAACATTATAAAATCAAATTACAACAATATTCTAATAAATTCAAATTTAAGCGTTATAATTAAAATTATACTAAACATAATATAAAAAAATAAATCAAATCCACACATTAATATGGAAAAATTAAACTCCAAGCAATTAGACTTATACTTAAATTGAAACCAAAAATAAAATATTTTATGTTAATTCACATTAAGAAACATTTGATCAAGTATTTTATTATCCTCCAACTAATATAAAAACAATAATTAAAAGTTATCTAGAATAAAATAAAATATGAAAGTGACAATTTAAAAAACAAAAAAAATTAATTTTACCTAGTAATACTTAAATTTATGCAAAGAAATAATTAAACTATCCAAAAAATATAAATAAATTTCGATAATAAATACTTAAAATAACGTAACAAAATAACATAATCATTCAAACAGAATCGAGTTCGAAAAGATACAGCAGCTGTACTGGTTTTCCAAAATGTCCCTTTGGAGTTTTTACCACGCATGCTCTAATGAGACCATCTCTGCCACGAATAATGTCCACATTTATTCCCAAGCAGTTTAGATTTGGAAGTCCCGTTTACCAGCAAAATGTCTCCTACTTGAAGATTTCGATGTTTTCCTGCAATTTTATAATGATGAGCAGAGTTCAAATGGAATAAATATTGTTCCTTCCATTTAGTCCACAACTGTTTAAGCAATCTCGTTTGGTAAACCTTCTTTCACACTAAGTTCTCTTTGGTTTTTTCCAGATCAGCAAAATGAAGTGGATAAATGATTAAAAAAAACAAACTAAGTTATTTTTCTAAAGTACGGATAAAATATTTATACGAAAACTACAGAAATATGTTTCGTTTGGCTTGGAACACTATGGTAAATTTTGTGTTTCATGAAACTTATATTTGTGCTGAAAGATGACTATGAGCATCTAGCACAAAAGCGAGATGCAAATTGCAAGTCAGCTTCTTTATTTGGCCATCATACATTTAAAAATAAAAAAAGAAATTGGAGAATTAGCAAAGTTTTTCGAGAAATCTAATTAAGATATGCCATGGAAAATCAGACAAGAAACCTAACTGTTTTAATATTTCTTCGTCATCTTTTATAAATTTACCGATATCTGAGATAACCTAGAAATTTTCCATCTCCTAACTAAAAAGTTAACTTTCAAAATACCCTAAACACTCATTATTCCAAGCAAGGGAAAATGCGAAACAAAAAGAAAATATCTTCGTTAAAAATACGTTTTATGACAATAAACTTTTCAAAATAATCATTTTCCTTCTGGAAAGACAAAAATTTAATTATGGATATTAATTCGTTCTTTGTCACTCCAACCCTTTTTTATACATAAATATATCGCCGACTGTAGTTAAAACTATTCCTAAACGTTGACAGTCCAAAAATTATGACTTATCTTGAAGGGGGAAAAGGCTAAAATCTTGAAGGATTCAAATTTAATTAAAGCTACAATTTCGCATAAAAAATAACCTGGAACTTTTATCAAATAAGTTGCAAGCAATCATTTGCAGGGTTAGTATCGTGAAAAGGGAGGCAGAAGTGGAAGGTCGCATAGCTGAAATATATTGTTATTTAAGTAAACCTTGAAGCGAAGTTTTTTTTTTCTAAAATGATCAGCTAAATGACTGCTGTGCTAAATTAAATTAAGAGAATTCGCACTTTGCTACCGGGTAAAGTAACTAAATCTGTATTTTGCCAGAGGACTCGACACTGTTCAATTTTAATTTTCAAGCGTTTATAGAAGATAGAATGGGATTAATTTGTAGCTTAGTAAGATATTTATTAAATATATTTTGCAGCACGTAATTGATACTGAAATTCTTCTGACAGGTAAAAAAAGGGAATTATTAAAAAGATGATTTATTTTTATGTAACTTTACATTATTAAACATTTTAATATAAACATGGTTTGTAATTATAAAAAGTATATACCAGAACATATGATAATTAATTTGTTGAATTTAATTTTTAAAATTTAAAATCATTGTATTCAATTCGTGTAATATATTGTGTGTTATGTAGTTTTTTTATTAGATAACGCGTTGAAACATATATTGCTCTACAAGTTAGTAGAGTACTAGCTGATAAACCTGAAGTATTATGTAAAATATGTGTAACTTTAGTTAGTGTATACATAGTTATACATAGTTAGTATATAATTATAGCACGTAATTGATACTGAAATTCTTATGACAGGTAAAAAAAAAAGAATTATTGAAAAGATGATTTATTTTTATGTAACTTTACATTATTAAACATTTTAATATAAACATAGTTTATAATTATAAAAAGTATATACCAGAACATATGATAATTAATCTGTTGAATTTAACTTTTAAAATTTAAAATTATTGTATTCAATTCATGTAATATATTGTGTGTTATGTAACTGTATTTTTTTGTTAGATAACGCGTTGAAGTATACATGGCTTTACAAGTTACTAGAGTACTAACTGATAAAACTGAGGTATTGTGTAAAATATGTGTAACTTTAGTTATTATATACATAGTTATACATAGTTAGTATATAATTATAGCACGTAACTGATACTGAAATTCTTATGAGAGGTAAAAAAAAATATTAAAAAGATGATTTATTTTTATGTAACTTTACATTTTTAAACATTTTAATATAAACATGGCTTATAATCATAAAAAGTATATACCAGAACATATGATAATTAATCTGTTGAATTTAACTTTTAAAATTTAAAATCATTGTATTCAATTCGTGTAATATATTGTGTGTTATGTAGTTTTTTTTTGTTAGATAACGAGTTGAAACATATATGGCTCTACAAGTTACTAGAGTACTGGCTGATAAACCTGAAGTATTATGTAAAATATGTGTAACTTTAGTTAGTATATACATAGTTATACATAGTATATAATTATAGCACGTAATTGATACTGAAATTCTTATGAGAGGTAAAAAAAGAATTATTAAAAAGAGATTCATTTTTATGTAACTTTACATTATTAAACATATTAATATAAACATGGCTTATAACCATTAAAAGTATATACCAGAACATATAACTAATCTGTTGAATTTAACTTTTAAAATTTAAAATCATTGTATTCAATTCGTGTAATATATTGTGTGTTATCTAGTTGCTTTTTTTTGTTAGATAACGAATTGAAACATACATGGCTCTACAAGTTACTAGAGTACTAGCTGATAAACCTGAGGTATTGTGTAAAATATGTGTAACTTTAGTTAGTATATACATAGTTATATATAGTTAGTATATAATTATAGCAAGTAATTGATACTGAAATTCTTATGAGAGGTAAAAAAAAATAATTATTAAAAAGATGATTTATTTTTATGTAACTTTACATTGTTAAATATATTAATATAACAATGGCTTATAATCATAAAATGTATATACCAGATCATATGATAATTAATCTGTTGAGTTTAATTTTTAAAATTTAAAATCATTGTATTCAATTCGTGTAATATATTGTGTGTTATCTAGTTGCTTTTTTTGTTAGATAACGAATTGAAACATACATGGCTATACAAGTTACTAGAGTACTAGCTGATAAACCTGAGGTATTATGTAAAAATATTTATGTGTAATTTTAATTAAGACACACATAGTTATATAGTGGACTCTGCTTAATGTTATCGCAGTTAATGTTATCAATCGCTTATTGTTATCGCAATCACTTGGTCCCGATTTTCTCTATTCATTTGTATGTGAAAATTATCGCTTTATGTGATCGCTGAACTGATTACATCGGTTAATGTTATCAGTTTTCGAATTCCATTTTAACTGGTAAAAGAACATTCACAATATATTCAGTAGAAACCCGTTCTTTTCTAATTTCCGAGAACTCTCAACTTCCACCTAAGGAAATGGGGAACGAACAAAGGAGTGGGAAATTACACGTTCCTGGAATTTTTCAGAAATATGCACACCCTGCTGATGGTCAGTGGTTGTCAGATAAGCAGGAAGCAACACATTCTTATCGGAACTGAGAAGAAGCGTATTCACATTTTATCCCTTGCTCGCTTGCAGCTTGTCGATATGGAATCCAGAAAGCGAAATGATTTAACATTAAAGCAAAAGATCGAAATTTTAAATCGTTATGACAAGTTGATTACGAACAATTTATAAATGAGTTTCTTAGAAAAAGTTGTAGACAGTTATCAGTTGATCAAATTTTTTAATTATGTATACAATTCTTATTTTTTAAATGATAATATACAGTACATAAATATAAGGTGTTTTTTTTCATTTTTTTTTAAAATTTAGTACATGTGAATTAAAAGGGGTGGGTAAATTTATCTAATTTTGCATATAGTGTATTGTTATCAATCAGTTATTGTTATCAAAATCACGGTGTCCCAATTAAGCGCAGTCCACTGTACATAGTTCATGCATTCTTAATTTTCATAGTTTAAGCATTCATAGTTTAAGCATTAACATATATATGGCTTATAATCCTAAAAAATATGCATTAGAACGCATGGTATCATTATAGTGTTGTTTGAAAAGTCTAAATACATAATGTAAACATAAAAAACCTAAGTATATTTATACTTTTTGTGCTGCTACTAAAAATAGACTCTTACTATTTAGTCAATTGAAAATAATTTAAAATATTTTTTTTGGGATAGCATGAAAGTAAAGCTCATGTATGAATTAGCATACGAAATATTGTTTGAAAAGTCTGAAAACATTTTGAGTTAAATATATAAAACAACATAAATATATTTATCCTTGTGCAGCTACTAGAAATTGGGACTGATTACCATTTAGTCAATTGAAAGTCCTTTTAAGCATTTATGTGCCGATATGTAGTAAGTATCGCATATGTGTGAATTACCCTATCTTTGAAAAGAATAAAAATATCGTGATCTAAATAAGAAGATATTAACATATTTATTCTTGTGGTGCTACTAAAAATTACCATGTAATCAACTGAAAGTTCTTTAAAGCATTTATAATTCATGCTTCAAATATAAATTCTCGGTAAACAACTTCCTTTCTCCTAAATTACAGGTAAAAGTTATTGATTTAATATTATCGAGGAACTATAGAACACGATTTCAAATTAAATGTTTATTATAACAGAAACAGGTTGAATAAATTAGTTTCATATTACAGAAAATGGAAATAAATTTTCATCGTTTTGTAAACATGTTTACTGCATTGACATTTTCTTTTCACCCAAATTCATGTTAGTATTTCTGGTTATTCTAAAAAATATTCTGCCGCAAAAAATTTCAAATTAAGGTTTTTCTGTAATGGATAAGACACTTTTAAGTACTTAATTTTTAAAAGGAAGCTGAAATACTCAAGAAGTAAGACAGTCAAGATCCCTGGTTTATGATTTCTAAAAGATTTAAACAAGAAATTGTTCTTCACAGACAGGTGCTATTTAAGGATTTTTTGCATTGAAAATAATCCCTCTATATTAAGTATTTTACATTATATTAAATACTTTATTACAGTAACTTTTTTTGTATAATAGACTATCATAAGAATGTATAGAAATAAAGAGTTAAAGGATTCTTCAAAGCTTATTTACTTACAACTGTAATAAAATGTTATAAACAGTTAATATTTAACAATTTTTACTTTAAAAAATTCCACAACATAAGAAATGATCAGCTCCGTAGAGTTCTTTTACGATTTCATTAAAATAAAAAGACAACTTTATGGTTTTATAATTCAGCTCAATTCCAGTATTCCAGAAAGCTTTCCCTTTTGGAAATATGAAACTTTCTTTCTCTTAAAAAAAAGGTGTATTTAGAGAATCAATTTAGAAACAATCCTTCATATAGATATTGACTGAGTCGACTTTTTTTGTTTCGAAACATTATAACGAAAAATTTCACTGTCAGTTAAACACATATATGACTGTTAAACACATGTTTAACATATATATGATTTATAATCCTAAAAAATATATATTACCAGTAGCTAAATATAATTGTACAAAATAGAATAGAAGATTATCGGCACATTCATTTGCAGCTTTTTTAACTAGTTTAAGATGCTTTTTAACTAGTTGAACAATGCTTTTAAATTCTATTTTCAGTATGAAGTAAAGGTAGTCGCGACAAATGTCGATTTATAACAAAGTATCATTATTATGAAAAATTTTAACGAATTTTAACGATGTTGATAACAGCCAGATGGTAGTACTTGAACACTACTCTGACAACACCGTTACAAGTAAAAATAAAACTAACTCAGAACCATAAAAGGAATCTGCAGATGAAACGTTCAATCATGCATTATACAATAAAAGATATGTGAACTTAATAAGCGTACAAGGTAGTTTTGTAATGACCGCTTTAGAATAAAATAAACTGTAACGTTATATCTACCATTCTCTTTCACAGCTCCATTTGTTAGTTTCATTTTTCCCAGTTGTGGCACTAATCTTTCCATTTTTAAGAAAACAGCAGCTTAAAACTTAACAATGCTTTATTTTCAGTGTGAGGCCTTAACAACAGCTGTAATTCACAAGTACGAACATTCCAGTGAGCTACTACTTTCTTCTCACTTTGTTGACTTATCACTTCTTCTTATTTTACTTTCGAACAGTCGTGGGGCATACCTCATCAATGAAACTTAGAGATTTATAGGATATAAAAAAATTAATCCAATTAATCCATCCCTGGTTAGTTAAATCATCTGTTTACATGCACCCAATTAGATCAGCTAACTGATCTGGCCTCCTTAGAAAACCAAAACGAATGCCTCGATATTTGGAGCACATGTGTTAATATCCTTTTATGTGAACCAGACAACATATGGTAATTGGGTGTAAAATTGGCGAAATAATTGGCACTAAATTTTCTTTTGTTAAATTACAATTATTTTTCAACTAAAAACGCAATTCATCATCACTTTCGGAATTTCTCTTTCTTTTAACACGTCATTTCTAGGGATTGCTAGCGTGTGACAGCTGTAAAACTGAAGTACAGAAAAAAATATGTTATAAATACGTATTAATCCTAAACTTAAACAATTAATAACAAAAGGATATAAAATATATATAAATCTACCTAAATTTGCTTACCGACACGCTTAAGGTCTTTCATCTAATAATTCCAATTATTTTTAGAAATCTTTAAATTAAATTTAAAACCCCTAACAAGTCGATGACCTGTTAACTTCATTCAGACCATTTCACAAAATTAATATATAATGTAGACACTATTCTAACCTGTTCATGATTCAGAGACCCCAGAAATTAAAAAAAATCCCCAAACTGTTTCAAAATAGAAGAAAATATTTCTAAAAAGACTTCACACAATTTTTCCTCACTCAAATTTCTCATATATTTTAAGAAATATGCACAATTAAATTTCCAGGCAAGATTACGTAATTCTGATTAACTTGATAATTTCATGAAAAGGGTACGACGGAAGTGTAAAAATATATGATAAAAAAAGAGAGTTAACTGCTAATCTTAGGAAGACGTAGTACATCAAATATGAGCAAAATATCAGTTTTTTATTTGCTCAAATTACACTTATAATCTTTCTACCTACACACACAAGAAAAATTTGAAATCTGTAGATTAATATTTAAAATATTATTCGAGCTAAGCTTACATTTAAGGTTTAACACATTACTTAAGTGGATGGTTTTTTCATGTTTGTTTTTCCCCTGAATTTCAAGCACTAAATTGCTAAGCCATTTTGTTTTTAACATAAAGTATCAAATTTTTGATTCAGGTTTCCTATGATATCTAGAATAAAACTGTTCATGGAGTTAGCAATGAGTTGTAAATTTCTTAATATTTATACTAGTATAAGTAAAAATAAATAAATAAAATATTCCATAAACATAAACAAAACGTAAATAAAATCCCATAAACATATATATATATATATGTATATATATATATATATATTTATATTTATTATTAGTAAGATATATATATATATATATATATATATATATATATATATATATATATATATATATATATATGTGTGTGTGTGTGTGTGTGTGTGTGTGTGTGTGTGTGTGTGTGTGTTATGTGATGATCCAGAGTTAAGGCGAATGGAAAACAGTCTTCTTGATAATAATAATTTTATTAGCTCATAGTTCTATGTGAGAGCAACTTGCGTCATTTTCATTGTTCGTGGCGGAGCTAAGCGTGGAATAGGTGTTCACAGTTCCATGTACATGTGCTGACTGAAAATTATATGTTTGCAAGCTCATCAAATAGCTCAAAAATGCTTCCGCCTGACCGGATGATCCCAAAAGCTTACGCGAGCGTGGGTCTTTTTCATTTATTTTATTATTATAAATGAGTTCCCTTTTTAAAATCGTTTTTAACTCACGTAATTTCCAACTACCCCTTTTTTAGACCTGATATATATATATATATATATATATATATATATATATATATATATATACATATATATGTATATATATATATATATTTATATATATATATATATATATATATATATATATATATATATATATATTTATATATATATAAATATATATGTATATATATAAATATATATATATATATATATATATATATATATATATATATATATATATATATATATATAATATATATATATATATATATATATATATATATATATATATATATATATATATATATATATATATATATATATATAATATATATATACATATATATAATATATATACATATATATATATATATATATATATATATATATATATATATATGACATGTCGTGATCCAGAGTCAAGCGAATGGAAAACAGTCTTATTGATAATAATAATATTATTAAACGATCGTTAAAGTAAAACTTGCGCCATTTTCACTTTTTCGTCGAAGACACGCGTAGAGTGTTGTTGACAGCTCCATGTCCACGCGCTCACTGAAAACTTATCTGTTTGCAAGCTCATCAAATTGTTTCAAAATGCTACCGCCTGACCGGATAATCCAAAAAGCTTACGCGAGCGTGGGTCTTTTTCATTTATTTTATTATTATAAAAGAGTTCTCTTTTTAAAATCGTTTTTAACTCACGTAATTTCCAACTACCCCTATTTTAGACCTGACATATATATAATTTTAACGTATTTGAAAATCCAAGGACAGTTCCATATATAAAGACTTTAACGTATCTTAAAGATTATTAGAATAAAAGTACTGATTGTTGAAAAATTCTAAGGATATAAATATTTTAAAAATTCAAAAATATGATTAAGTGAATTGTTCATAGACTTACTTCTGGAGCAATAAAAAACTAGTATTAGCTTCTTTATTTAGCTCCTTTAAATTCGATGTTAAAATGCAAAACAATTCAAGCATTTACTATTATACTAATAATAAGGAATCAAAATCATTCTATGGCTCTTGAAATACTGAAAATAGAAAATAAATTAATATGAGTTAGATTGCTAATTAGACTAAAAAAGTATGAAAATATGATATTTGTTTAATAGGAATTTATTACAACATATAACTAATCAGTAACGTTTAAGAAGATAATGAAAATTGAAAGGTAAAAACAATATTTACTTGTCCATCTTAAGTTTAAAAAATGTAAAAAGCGGCATAAAAATATATATCTAATTACCCTCGGGCAGAAAATAAATTTTGTGATCTCTCAGAATAGTAAATTCTAATCCCTTGAACAATAAGAAATAGAAGTTCAAAAATATTAGCATAAAATGGTATATATTCTAAGAATTCTATTTCATAATTCATAAGTATTACTTAATCAAATTCTTGTTATTCCGTTTTTAATCTCGAAAACCACTTGAAGAAAATGTAAAAAGTAGCATAAATATATATATCTAATTACACTCAGGTAGAAATTAAATTTTGTGATCTATTAGAATAGTAAATTCTAATCCCTTTACCAATAAGAAATAGAATTTCAAAAATATTAGCATAAAATGGTATACATTCTAAGATTCTATTTCATGTGTATTACTTAATCAAATTCTTGTAATTCCGTTTTTAATCTCGAAACCCATTTGAATAAAATGGTAAAAGGCATAAAAATATGTATCTAATTACCTTCGGGTAGAAAATAAATTTTGTGATCTCTCAGAATAATAAATTCTAATCCCTTGACCAGTAAGAAATATAAATTTAAAAATGTTAACATAAAATGATATACTTTCTAAGATTCTATTTCATATGTATTACTTAATCAAATTCTTGTTATTCCGTTTTTAATCTCGAAAACCATTTGAATAAAAAGTAAAAAGCGACATAAAAATATATATCTAATTACCCTCGGGTAGAAAATAAATTTTGCGATTTCTCAGAATAGTAAATACTAATCCCTTGACCAGTAAGAAATAGAAATTCAAAAATATTAGCATAAAATGATATGCATACTAAGAATTCTATTTCATAAGTATTACTTAATGAATTCTTGTTATTACATTTTTAATCTCGAAACCCATTTGAATAAAATGGTAAAAGACATAAAAATATATATCTAACTACCCTCGGTTAGAAAATGAATTTTGGGAACTCACAGAATAGTAAATTCTAATCCCTTGACCAGTAAGAAATAGAAATTCAAAAATATTAGCATAAAATGGTATACATTCTAAGAATTCTATTTCATAAGTATTACTTAATCAAATTCTTGTTATTCCGTTTTTAATCTCGAAACCCATTTGAATAAAGTGGTAAAAGGCATAAAAATACATATCTAATTACACTCGAGTAGAAAATAAATTTTGTGATCTCTCAGAATAGTAAATTCTAATCCTTTGACCAGTAAGAAATAGAAGTTCAAGAATATTATCATAAAATGATATACATTCTAAGAATTCTATTTCATAAGTATTACTTAATCAAATTCTTGTTATTCCGTTTTTAATCTCGAAACCCATGTGAATAAAATGTAAAAAGCGGCATAAAAATATATATCTAATTACCCTCGGGTAGAAAATAAATTTTGTGATCTCTAAGAGTAGTAAATTCTAATCCTTTGACCAGTAAGAAATAGAAGTTCAAGAATATTATCATAAAATGATATACATTCTAAGGATTCTATTTCATAAGTATTACTTAATCAAATTCTTGTTATTCTGTTTTTAAGGTCGAAACCCATTTGAATAAAATGGTAAAAGGCAAAAAATATATATCTAACTACCCTCGGGTAGAAAATAAATTTTGTGATCTCTCAGAATAGTAAATTCTAATCCCTTTACCAGTAAGAAATATAAATTTAAAAATGTTAACATAAAATGATATACATTCTAAGAAATCTATTTCATAAGTATTATTTAATAAAATTCTTGTTATTCCGTTTTTAATCTCGAAACCCATTTGAATAAAATGGTAAAAGGAATAAAAATATATATCTAACTACCCTCGGGAAGAAAATAAATTTTGTGATCTCTCATAATAATAAATTCTAATCCCTTGACCAGTAAGAAATAGAAATTAAAAAATATTAACATAAAATGATATACATTCTAAGAATTCTATTTCATAAGTATTACTTAATGAATTCTTGTTATTACATTTTTAATCTCGAAACCCATTTGAATAAAATGGTAAAAGACATAAAAATATATATCTAACTACCCTCGGTTAGAAAATGAATTTTGGGAACTCACAGAATAGTAAATTCTAATCCCTTGACCAGTAAGAAATAGAAATTCAAAAATATTAGCATAAAATGGTATACATTCTAAGAATTCTATTTCATAAGTATTATTTAATAAAATTCTTGTTATTCCGTTTTTAATCTCGAAACCCATGTGAATAAAATGGTAAAAGGCATAAAAATACATATCTAATTACCCTCGGGTAGAAAATAAATTTTGTGATCTCTCAGAATAGTAAATTCTAATCCCTTGACCAGTAAGAAATAGAAATTAAAAAATATTAACATAAAATGATATACATTCTAAGAATTCTATTTCATAAGTATTACTTAATCAAATTCTTTTTATTCCGTTTTTAATCTCGAAACCCATTTGAATATAATGGTAAAAGGCATAAAAATATATATCTAATTACTCTCGGGTAGAAAATAAAATTTGTGATCTCACAGAATAGTAAATTCTAATCCTTTGACCAGTAAGAAATACAAGTTCAAAAATATTAGCATAAAATGGTATACATTCGAAGAATTCTATTTCATAAGTATTACTTAATCAAATTCTTATTATTCCGTTTTTAATCTCGAAACCCATGTGAATAAAATGGTAAAAGGCATAAAAATACATATCTAATTACCCTCGGGTAGAAAATAAATTTTGTGATCTCTCAGAATAGTAAATTCTAATCCTTTGACCAGTAAGAAATAGAAGTTCAAAAATATTAGCATAAAATGGTATACATTCGAAGAACTCTATTTCATAAGTATTACGTAATCAAATTCTTATTATTTCATTTTTAATCTCGAAACCCATTTGAATAAAACTGGTAAAAGGACAGCAAAGTTTTAAGATCTTCTGCCTCTACAAGTGAGTGTGTAAGTGTGTTCGAATATTTATTTACGTTTTTTTTATACTCAAAAGAATTTGTATTTGGAAATTAAACTCGACTCTTCATTTCACCGTTACTTTTTAATCCTTCTTTCCAACTCCGCAAGGACATTTTTTTTCTTCATCTTTTTCCCCAAGCTGTGCGCAGTTGATCCTGATAATTGAATTAAATCCTTCCTGGAATAGCGCAATCGACCCACTCTCAACCCTTAATTAATGCGGGTTGGGGAATTCGAAGTTCCTCTCAACGGCAGATGGTGCTAGAATGATCTTAGTATGCAAATTTGGTTTTGATAGGAATTAGTTATGAAATATTTGATTACTAATTTGAGTCAACATCGAAAGTCTCCGGTTGTGTTAGCAATAGAGTTTGGACATAAATGATGATAAAGTTTAGCTTGCGAACGTGGAACGTGGACTTTAATGTTTAAACTTTCGACTAAAGATGAACGATGTTAGTAAATGGATCTATAAAAATATACTGCGGGGCTGACTACTAATGCTTGCTATTATCTTTCTCGGCAAAGATAAGCTAGAAAATGTATTTTAAACTATTTGACTGTTGAACGCTAGAAGACTGTTTTAGTTTAAAAGTCCGAAGTATTTTACTCTTTGATTTGGATCTGGGAATAATGCAAATGATTTTACCTAATAATTTATAAATACTTTTCTTTTGCTATACAAAATCTAACGCATCAGTTTTAAATGAGTTGGAAAGTCATTGGAATATCAGACATCATAAAACTATTTCAGTTTTACGGACCAATGAGAATACTTTCACTATTTGATTGACTGTGGAAAGAAAAGATTTATTTTGCTTTCAACTAATAATAATAATAAAAATAATAATAATAATAATATATATATATATATATATATATATATATATATATGTATATATATATATATATATATATATATATATATATACATATAAATATATATATATATATATATATATATATATATATATATATATATATAAATATATATATAAATATATATATATATATATATATATATATATATATATATATATATATATATATATATATATATATATATATATATATATATATATATATATATATATATATATATGTATATATATATATGTATATATATATATGTATATATATATATATGTATATATATATATATATGTATATATATATATATGTATATATATATATATATATATATATATATATATATATATATATATATATATATATATAGATATATATATATATATATATATATATAAATATTTATATATATGTATATATATATAATATATATATATATTATGTCGTGATCCAGAGTTAAGACGAATGGGAAACAGTCTTCTTGATAATAATAACTTTATTAAATCATCGTTCCTTCTAAAAGCAAACCCTGCGCCATTTTCATTGTTCGTGGAATAGGTGTTCATAGTTTCATGTCCATGCACTGACTTAAACTTATCTGTTTGCAAGCTTATCAAATAGCTCAAAAATGCTTCCGCCTGTCCGGATGATCTCAAAAGCTTACGCGAGCGTGGGTCTTTTTCATTTATTTTATTATTATAAAAGAGTTCCCTTTTTAAAATCGTTTTTAACTCACGCAATTTCCAACTACCTCTCTTTTATAAATAACACACACACACACACACACACACACACACACACACACACACATATATATATATATATATATATATATATATATATATATATATATATATATGTAATTCATTTTTTATAAAATTCCATGACAAGGAGAGCTCAACAGGTATAAGTAATGAGAATGCAGTCAGGCTGACATTGAAGAGAACGCAGAAGTCTGATTTAAACTTTATTCCAGAACGACAACACCCCACATCTAACCTCCTGGACAACATACAATCAAAAGCCACAGATTTAACTCTGATCGGACAGAAGTGCACCCAAGAGCGAAGACAAAAAGAATTTATCCCACAGTAAAAAACAACTTATAAGCGAATTAAATGCAATATCAGTAAACAGCGAACCCGCGTTCCGCAAACAGCTGTGAAACTGCTGTATAAACAGAAAGTTTACAGTTTTAAGACAGAAAGGAATGTTAAGTGGAAAATGCTTCGTCCATTAAACCATTTAGAGGCTGGGAAAGAGATTTAAATGAATTAGAATGGTAGAGAAGAGGTTTTTGAAGAAATATTAAAGTTAAATAATTTTGATATATTACACACACACACACACACACACACACACACACACACACATATATATATATATATATATATATATATATATATATATATATATATATATATATATATATAATTTTAACGTTATCGGAAAATCCATGGAAGCTCCCTGTATAAAGACTTTAAAGTGTCTTAAAGATTATTAGCATAAAAATATTGATTGTTGAAAAGTTTTAAGGATATAAATACTATAAAAATTTTAAAAAAAAATGATTAAGTGAACTGTTCATAGACTTTACTTCACGGAGCAATAAAAAACTAGTTTTGGTTTCTTTATTTAGCTTCTTTAAATTCTATACTAAAATGCAAAACAATTCAAACATTTACTATAATACTAATAATGAGCAATATCGCTAATTTGATCCACAAAACGGTTTTGACTATTTAATCCTGTTATTATCTTAATTGTTTTTTAAAAATAAAGATGAACTAGCTGGTGACTTTTACAGCATTTGTCTACTAGAAATCAGAAAATTGTTTCAGTTTTTAATTGAAAATGGTAGTTACTTCTTTCACTAGAATCTGGGAATAATTAATTTTCTTACGATAGTTGAAGTTTATTGTTATTTTACTTAGTAAAGGAAATAGAACTGGAGACTTTTAAATAATTTGACTAGAAGGTGCCCGAAACCAATTGAGATATCATTATCGAGGCGATATATGACAAAACAAAGTATACACAGATACTTCTTACTCAGTTGGCTATCTGTTATAATCCCCTATTTAATAATAGCCTAAGTTATCTGTTCATCTGTCCTCGAATTTATGAAGCGGTTGCACCTGGATTGGATAGAGGCAACAATATTGGATTCTCGATGAGTTAGGGTTAGCAATTCAAAAGCAGTAAAGTTTATCATCTCCTAAACTATCGATCCGATTCTAAAATAAATTGTCATAAATATGCTTCATATCACAGCAAAAAATACTATCGTCTTTAAAACGTTCGAGTCCCTTACTCACTTTTCGAGCGTTTACTGCCATTATTTCGAGCCCTGTTTTCCCCGACTAAGAGCAGGCGATTAAATTTATCACAAAATAAATAGGTAATAATATCATTTTTCCTATCATTGTGACGCCATTTCTTTAACCATCTCATTTAATCATTTCTTATTTTAAATTATTTAAATATCGCCTGCATTATTTTCATACGTTTTATCACTCAACTTAGATATAACGTAAATAATTTTCTTTTATATTTATCTTAAATAATTGGGGTTAGCGAAATTCGAAGCGTTAAAGTTTATCTTCTTCTAAACGATTCGAATCTAAAATAAATTGGTATAAGTATGCTTCATATCACAGAGGTAATTACTGTCATCTTTAAAACGTTCGAAATCCACCCTTTCTCCCCCTTTCAAGAGTTTAATGCCATTATTTCAATCCCTATTTTCTCCGGTTAAGAGCAGGCAATTAAGCTTATCAATTTATCACATTATAAGTAGATGAAAAAAAACATTTTTTTTTGTCTAGCATTATGACGTCATTCCTTTAACCATCTCATTTAATCATTTCTAATTTTAAATTATTTAAATATCGTCTGCATTATTTTCATACGTTTTATCACTCAACTTAGATATGACTTAAACAATTTTCTTTTATATTTGGCTTAAATAATAGATTAGGTACATATGTGATAATTTTAAATTGAATCATCGAGTATTTTTTGTTGCTATGAAATTTTTTTCACTGGTATTAACAACAAATTCTTTTCATAAAAATCTAGGAGCCTATTTCACAGACTAATAAAATCTAGTGTTTAAGTTATAAATCTTTGAAAATTAAGAAGTTTGTTTGTGTGTTTGCTTTTTATGCATAACCACACGGATGGCAATCGATTCTCTAAATTTTGGTCATCATTCATTTATACCACCAAGTAATCACTGTAAATATTAAAAGCTCTGCTGTTCATCCTATCACATGATATGACAAAATAAAATAAAGTTGGCAACTAACATGCAGGCAGTAAAGATAAATAAATTGTTAAGCATTTATTAGATAATTCCAGACAAAAAAACCATATTTTTTACCTGCCTCATAGGGTACTTTACAATTCTGGAAAATTAAGAATTTTAATGATGAAATATGACGGGCTGTGTACTAGGTATCTTGTTTTTTAAATAAAGATGAACTAACTGGTGACTTTTAAAGCATTTGACTGCCAGAAATCAGAAAATTGTTTTAGTTTTTAATTGAAAATAGTAGTTACTTCTTTGATTAGAATCTGGGAATGATTAATATTTTTTTTACAATAATTGAAATTTATTGTTATTTTACTTAGTAAAAAAATATAACTGGAGACTTTTAAATAATTTGACTAGAAGGTGTCCGAAAACATTTGAGATATCATTATCGAGGCGATATATGACAAAACAAAGTATACACAGATACTTCTTACTTATTTGGCTATTTGTTATTATCCCCTATTTAATACTAGCCTAAGTTATCCATCCGTCTGACCTCGAATTTATGAAGCAGTTGGACCTGGAATGGATAAAGGCATTCATATTAGATTCTTGATGACTGAGGTTTAGCAAAATTCAAAAGCAAGTAAAGTTTGTCTTCTCCTAAACTATTGAACCGATCCTAAAATAAATTTGTATAAATATGATTCATATCACAGCAAAAAATACTGTTTTCTTTAAAACGTTCGATATCCACCCCTTCCACTCTTTTCTAGCGTTTAATGCCATTAGTTCAAGCCTTATTTTCTCCGGTTATGAGCAGGCAATTAAACTTATCAATTTATCACATTATAAGTAGAGGAAAAAATCATTTTTTGTCTAACATTATGACGTCATTCCATTAAACATCTCATTTAACCATTTCTAATTTTAAATTATTTAAATATCGTCTGTATTATTTTCATACGTTTTATCAATGAACTTAGATATTACGTGAATAATTTTCTTTTATATTTGGCTTCAATAATGGATTAGGTACATATGTGATAACTTTGAATTTAATCATCGATTACTTTTTGTTGCAAAGAAAATTTTATCACCGGTATTAACAACAAATTCTTTTCATAAAAGTTTACGAGTCTATTTCACGGACTAATAATCTAGCGTCTAAGCTACATATCTTTGAAAATTAAGAAGTTCATCAATAAGATCAATAGTAAGAATTATGTATGTATACAAAAAATATCACAATTTATAACATAAAACTATAATTTAAGGTAAAATTAACTATAAATACAACGCATTCAGTTACGAAGCGGTATGATTTGAGTTGAATTAGTTTATAAAAGCGTTGACACTTCTGAGTTGTTGGATTTATAGCAAACATATGATCCTTTGTTAAAGTATTTACTGCCAAAGAGGGTGGTCACTTTGTAGATGATGTCGCATGAAGTTCTGGAGATGAAATATAGGATAACAGAACGAAATGACTTTATGTGTCTCTTCACATGCAAGTCACACACACACACTCATACATATATGTGTATATAATTATTGCATCCTACCAAAACTTCTACTAAACTTCCTCAATTCACGTTCAACCTTTCTTAATCTTAACTTTCTCAGTCACCCAAAATAAGTTTTTGTGGATGATGTCGCAAAAAGTTCTGGAGATAAAATAGAGGATAACATGACTTTATGTGTCTCTTCCATCATGCAAGTCACACACACACTAATACAAGTATGTATATATAATTATTGTCCCTCAAAATTCTCCCAAACTCCCTCAATTTACGTTCAACCATTCTTAATCTTTCTTAACTTTTCCAGTCACCCAAAATAAGTTTAATATACATATATATCATTAGTAGTCGTTCTACACTTCCCAAACCTAAGTATTTGATTAATACTTGGTACGTGTGGCCTTGTCTTTTCCTCATCAAAATCCAACTGTTAATTTTCCTACGAAAAAAAGATCTTTATATTTTTAATGTCATTATTTACATTTTCGTCAGTAATGTTTTAATAAGTCACACAAACCCACACACATACATATACAAAAAATCCCACTCTAATTTAAAACTCTTTCTTATGAAAAGTCATCCTAGCATGCTCATAGATTAGATGCTCGTTTGTCTCTTGTTTGTGTAATTCGTCAGATCTTAGTCATTAAAATGAAGATAAAGGATTCTTGCTAAGTATTTCACCTGGTCTTGAGACTGAATGAGAGCTTTACTGCACACGATGACTGAATCTGAGCAACGTCGACAATTAAACACCAATCCTGGCCCTTATGACCATGAGGCTTTCCAGGCTTGTCCCGGAGGTGCATGGAGGGTAGATCACAAGTATTGGGCCAACCCATTCGGCTAGCCCCTTCAAAGTGTCACTGGCAAGCGAACACAGCAGAGTAGCTGTCGTTGGAGGAAGATTATTGGATGCTCTACCTGGCCTCTTGGTGATGCTGGAAATAGTGAGGGTGGCACGAAACAAAAAGTGGGCTACACTCAAAACCAGATAAAATTTTCTTGTTGCAAATTTATCAAAATAAATTTTGCTTGGGGACTGAATCCGGATGGTATAAAAGTAAGCCGGAAATTTTGAGAGGTGACAATCGCAGTCCTGGGTCTTGGAACCAAAGCTCGTGAGTCATTGCAACGGAACTTTGGAACACCCTACGAAACCCCCGAGGCTCGGCTTGCTGAAAATTACCCACCGAAACCTCGCAGTAGTTTCAGTGTTAAAAAACGATAGCTTAAGTTGTCATAAAAAACTGGGATATGTTGAAGTCAGTATAAAAAAAGTTGAGCTTTGGTCCACTTAGGAAATATCATTTCTTTGGATCGGATATAGATGCCACAGAGTTCTTAACTTCTATCTTATGCTAACCATATTGCCGAGTCACTCATCATTGTAGGAGTATCGTTGACAAGTAAGCCGTGGCTATAAAAAATGTAATATATTTTCCCCTGTCATTGGTAAAGAGTATTTTTTTCCGGCTAAATATTTTTCTACATATAGTTTCAGAAATTATACATAGGTCTTGACAATGTACAGTGCTATAGTAAGCATTTTACATAAGAACTTCTAATTTCAATTATTCTCAACCTGTAATTTATATTAAAAAGGATTTTAACCTCGTTCAGAATAATTGACAAAGTGGCTGTTTTAAAAATTCCCTTAACTGAAAAGAGCAACTAAATAGGAGTATTAAAATTTTCCTCTTTTGATCTGTTCTTTTTTTTCTTTTTATGCAGCTAATGTGTTTGACGAAGAAAAGGATTTTCTCAATAATTCCTTTCTATCTCAGGATTATGTACAGATTATGAAACAAAATTAAGATTGTTAATATCTTTGAACTTCATATAGTTTCAAAATCAGGATTGGGTTGCTTACTTTTTGTCAGGTAATTTTGGCAAAGTATTATTGAAATAATCTGACATTCAGTGTTAAAACTGAACGATTAATCCAGGTTTTTTTTTTTTAAATTCTTCCCTTTGATCGAAATGATGAAGACAGCTTCTTGAAGGCATTATGTTATTTTGTGCATAAATATTTTTAAAAATTCCCATCTTGAAATATTTTGCATGAAAATGGGACTTATAGGGTCAAGTTTTAAAATATTATTTTAACTTTGTTCTTAATATGAACATAAATGATAATCGTATAGAACAGGGGTGGTTAAGCTCTTTGACTGTCCGAGCCATTTTTCAAAATTTGAAATATTTCGAGAACCGCAATTAAATACGTATTTAAAAAGTATGCAAAAAAGGTATTAAACATTTTTTTACAGAAATTACATTTATTAAATTTCATTTGGAAGTTCTTCGTCCTTTAATTTTTCAAGGAAATGTTTGAATTATTGATGATTTTTTGCTTTGGTGCGAATGTAATTTACAATGTGTTACACCGATTTCATAACATAGGGAATTTTAAACATTTTGTAAAGAGATGTTCTTGGTGAATTATGCAGTGAATCAGTATGAATTGTGGAATTTGAGAATCATCTCTTAAAAGCCCAATAAACCTGATTTTTTTTTTTTTTAAACCCAGTTTAATAATTGTAATAATTTTTTTAAAATATAATAACAAAAATGAAAAGGGAACTCGGGTACATTTATCGAGAGCCACAAATAATCCTTCAAAGAGCCACGTGTGGCTCGCGAGCCGCCTGTTGGCCACCCCTGGTATAGAATATACAAAACACTAAACACTAAAATCTGCAATAGAATAATTATTTTTTATTAGTATTAGTTAGTAGAAAACTTAAAAAAACTTTTTTTATCGTCTAAACTAATATTTCTTAAATAATTTTCGCAGTGAAATGCATATTAATTAACGCCTTTAAATCTTTCGCTGTCTGTTTATTATTTATATAGAAATAACTACGCATAAAATTTTCCTTACGGTAAATATAATTTATATAACACACATTTTTTTAAAATTTCTACATTTTAACAATTTTTTAAAAACTTTTAAGCAGAATTCCACGATTTTTAATTTAAATAATATGTTTGACATTTTATACAAGCATGCACATTTTTGTAAGAAATACTTCAATTCTTTAATTAACAAAGTTCAGAAATTTGTCAAATTTTATGGAAAAGATATAATGCACCTGGAAAATTTTACCAAAGAGGTTTGACAAGGAACTAGAAGAAATATTTTTCCAGATTTAAAACATATACACAGAGTGAAAATTGTTTTGAAAGAACGATATAATTATCAACTATAATCACAAATGATTAGAAAGCTCTCTCATTGCTTGATTTTGTTTTTGGGGAAAAACTAATTCGTATTAGGAGTTAATTTCTGTGTCTTTGTTATCTTAAAAATATTCTATTATGTCGCATTTTTCCATCATTAGCATGGAGCTATCAATCAAATCCATCATCTTGATCGTATCCATAAACATATACATCTGGTAAATTTCCGAAATAAATTTTGACACAGAGTAAAAAACAAACACTTTAACAGAATGACATAATTATTCAACTATAATCACAGTTGATTAAAAATACCACTCATTGCTTGATTTTGTTTTGGGAGAAAAAACACTAATTCGTATTAGGTGTTAATTTCCGTGTCTTTGTTATCTTAAAAAATTCTATTAAGTTGATGTTTTCCATCATTAGCATGTAGAAATCAATCAAATCCATCATCTTGATTATATCTATAAGCATATACATCTGGTAAATTTCGAAAATAAATTTTGATACAGAGTAAAAAAACAAACGTTTTAACAGAATGACATAATTATTCAACTATAATCACAGTTGATTAGAAAGCCCACTCATTGCTTGATTTTGTTTTGGGAGAAAAAAACCCAATTCGTATTAGGAGTTAATTTCTGTGTCTTTGTTATCTTAAAAAATTCTATTAAGTTGCTTTTTTCCATCATTAGTATGGAGCTATCAATCAAATCCATCATCTTGATCGTATTCATAAACATGTACATCTGGTAAATCCAAATAAATTAACATTGCAAAATAAATTTTTTGACACAGATTAAAAAACAAACGCTTTAACAGAATGACATAATTATTTAACTATAATCAGCGTTGATTAGAAAGCCCACTCATTGCTTGATTTTGTTTTTCGAGAAAAAACTATGCAATGCTAATAATGTAATATCAATGCTAATGATGGATTAATTTCCATTATTAGCATTGAGAAATCAATCAAATCCATCATCTTGATCGTATCCATAAACATGTACATCTGGTAAATTTCAGAAATAAATTTTGACAACGAGCTAAAAAAAAGGGATGATCCAATTTTGATAAAACTAAATAAATTAAAAAAAACAGGTTTTATCAGAATAAAATAATCATTTACCTACAAAATCTTGATTAAAAATGTGTACATTTTGTTTGATTTTTTCGGGAGAGAAAAACATTTCGTATTTTGAGCTGATTTATGTGTCCTTGTATTCTTACAAAAAGCAAACCTGTCCTTATTATGCTACTCTGTTTCATCGTCAACATGGCTCCGACAATCAAATACATACTCCTTATCCTGTCCATAAAGTGTCTGCTTTGTTTCAGAAGCCATCGCTCCCCTTCTTTATTAGGATTCATTAGCAGTAATCTTCCAACTACTAGGGAAAGATATGTTCTAAATGCAACCGAATACCCTATCTCACATTACCAATTTTTCACGAAAATGTATCTAATTTTGCAATTTAATTTCCCTTGGTCATCTTTACCGAAACGGGAGTTAAATAATTGAGACTTACAACTTAAATACCTTCATTAGTAAGTCATTTTTACTGGATTTAAGCCAAAAGAAAATTTTCTCTCACCTTAATGGTTGTTTATCTGCACAAAGTTCCCACAATTATTTTAACTACTCATTGCATGATTGTTTAGAAAATATTACTTTTGATTTATACAAATTTTTCCCTGAATTTAATTTTTGAAAAAATTGAGCTTATTTAAACAACTTCAGCTGTAACGAGACATGTAGAACTGGAAATATTGTTGAGAGAATTGTATTTTTCATCGCATTGAAATATTAATTTCATATTTATAAGTTTTGTGCAATGCTATTTTTAAGTGGTTCTTGTTTCTCATTTTTGAATGGAATTTAAGAATATTCTATATTGTATTTTAGAGAGGTTATATTGTATGGATATCTGAATATGTAAATACAAATACTAAGATTTAATAGGTGAAACTGAATTTTAGTGCATGTAGAAGAGTTACATCAATAAATGACATGTTGCCATTTCGGCTACTTACAGAAAGTCTGACAGGAGAGAAGACTGAAGTGATTGAAGCGTTCAATCTTACCCCGACCCTAGCTAAACAGGTTGGGTTTGCCACCCCACCCCCTCATGAGAAAGAGAGAAAATCATTGGTGTTTTCTCCCTTTAGAAATTAGCAGGAGACCACATCAAAGGAAAGATAAAGAAAGAGAAAGCTAAGGCAGCTTGCATTATTTTTTAACAGTTCATGGCCTCTATCTTCTCTGACCTTATGGCATTAGCATTTCAGTATATACTTGAGAACTAACCTTACACATATTGGTTAAATATGCAATATATTAAATCCAGAGCTGAAATGTGTAAATTTTTAGGTTTTAAAATAAATTGTAGTCAACGGTAAGAAGTCTCTCATTTATATCTTCTGTCTATTTTAAGTTTCTCAACAGACCCGGTTCATAGCTTCGTGCGTGCAGTGTTGTGTAATTATGTTTTTATTCTTTTTTTTTATCTCTCTCACAATATGGCATAATAGTATTACATTAAAACTTATGTGTAGTTCAGTTATTATGTGGTATATTTTGATATAATAGGCTATGAAAAAATAAATGTTTTAAAAATCAAATTAATGTTATTTAGAAACAATGAAAATTAATATCTTTTCTCTTGAACATGATAACATCTTTAATAAAAAATTATTAAGTAATTTAGAAGCAGAATTGCTTTTTCATTTTGTTGTGCTCATTATTAAACTAATTAACATTTAATTCAACTTTTGTTCTTAGTTTTAGATTTTACGCATTTCAAAACATAATAAAAAAGTAAAACAATACATTTAATTTTTTACTGTGTCATGTTCAGCAGATAATGATAAATCAACAACCATTATTAGAATTGAAACCGCAAAATCTGTAAATAAAATAAAATTCTACTGAAACACTCTTGGTACATTTTCTAAATAAACGTATCATTAAATTTGATGGATACTATTTTTAAGTGGCTCTAAAAAGTCAGAATACCAGTGGAGATTTTTAATGAAAAACTATTGGCTTTTACAGCCCATAATTCAGTGATAGATGTTCAATTGTACTGATCAGCATCACCAATCTGTTTCCAGATACTTCGTCTAAAGTGCTGGTTGTAGGTGGATATATTAACTAATGTAAACTGCTTCTTTGTAAAGTGAATTTAACTTGGAAGCTCAGAAATTTATAGTGGTATTCTAGAGTTCCGTTGAACACCAGTTGAAAACCACAGCCATAGAAGAAACATTTTCCACAATTTGAGACCCAGAAAAACTTTGGACGCTTACAATAAACTGCCAACTTCACTGATCAATTGATTTTTTTTTTGTTTTACCTTTTCTAACCCTCTGTGAAATTGTCTTAATGATGGTCAACAAAAATGTGACAGATTTCGCCGTTTTCAAAACCAAGCAATACTTAATGAAAGAAAATCTAATAATGAGAAAAATAAACACCTAAAGACTAATATGGAAAATTGGCCCTTCTTGTAGGTGGATATATTAACTAGTGTAAACTATTCCTTTGTAAAGGGAATTTAGCGTCGAATCCCAGAAGTTTACAGTGGGATTCTAGAGTTCTGTTGAACACCACTTGGAAACCACAGCTGTAAAAGAAATATTTTCCACAATTTGAGAACCAGAAAAACTTTGGACGCTTACAACAAACTGTCAACTTCACTGATCAATTGATTTTTTTTTGTTTTACCTTTTCTAACCCTCTGTGAAATTGTCTTAATGATGGTCAACAAAAATGTGACAGATGTCGTCGTTTTCAAAATCAAGCAATACTTAATGAAAGAAAAACTAATAATGAGAAAAATAAACACCTAAAGACTAATATGGAAAATTGGCCCTTCTTGTAGGTGGATATATTAACTAGTGTAATCTATTTCTTTGTAAAGTGAATTTAACGTTGAAGCCCAGAAGTTTATAGTGGGATTCCAGAGTTTCGTTGAATACCAGTTGGAAACCACAGCTGCAAAAGAAATATTTTCCACAATTTGAGACCCAGAAAAAGTTTGGATGTTTAACAACAGAATGTCAACTTCACTGATCAATTGATTACTTTTTTGTTTTACCCTTTTTACCCCTTTATGAAATTGTCTTAATGGTGGTCAACAAAAATGTGACCGATTTATTTGTTTTTAAAACCAAACAATACTTAATGAAAGAAAAACTAATAATGAGAAAAATAGAAAACTAAAGACTAAAAGGGAAAATTGGACTTACAGCCCTTTAATATAAAATTTATGTTAATTAATTATATCTTTATTTTTAGGTTACATTCATATCGTTGGAGAGTTTAAAAAATGTATAAGAAAAACTACAGAAAAAATAAGAAAGAACTGAATGGCACTTTCAATCTACACTGAAGGAACTTCCAGTTTAAATTTATATACTAGTCTTTATATATAGTAACGACCTTCTTAGGTACAAAGGAATTGACGTTTAAAAAGTTTTTTTTTTATTCCATAGGAGAATGCTTCTATTTTACAACTCGAAGGACTAATAAATTTTCTTCAACAACAATGCTATCCCCAAAATACGGAACTAAAAGCTTAAAAGCCGTACTGAAATAGTTTGACTCAAAAAGTTTTGTCTTTATAATACAGAGTTTGAACGGATTTCTTCAAATGAAGCCATAAGAAATCTTACAGAATTACAGTCTAACTAAACATCGTTTTTGAAATTACACTTTTGGGATCTAAAAGAAACATTCCATAGCATTTAGTGAATCTACAGTTAATTCTTTTATTATTTTAGTTTTGCTTCTTATTGTGAGTAATCTTATATTATTTACATTTTTCCTTCTTGATGGAACTATTGTGCTGAAATACTTTATATACTTTAAAACAAACCTCTTTTCAAAGTTGTTTGATATATTAAAACTTTCTTCGTTAATACCTTGCTTGTAGAATATATTTGAGTTAAACGTGCCAAAAATGGAAAAAATTTTTCTCTTTAATTTTGTTCGTTATAATCATCAAAATGTTTGAAATAGATTATTTTTGAAAAAAAAATTTAAATTACTACTATTTTCAATATTTTCACATATATGGGAAATGTTAATGGATTACAGTAGTTTTTGCTCAGATAACAGGAAAATAAGTCAAATGACATAACTTTATTGATAAATATAATAAACTAATACAACAATATTATTATCTATATCAGTTGTCATGAATTCCAATTCCATCATATTCCTTTGAATTTCACAAATTCTTTACAATATCCTTGTTGTAATGTACTTACAACATTAACACTTTGACAATTTCATTTTTTTCCAGAATTCGGTTAAAAAAATGTCACATTTTTATTGCATTTTTTTGTTTATTTTACATTTTTAAGTAAAGATATGTCATTAAAATTAACATTTCTAAGATTTTTAAACATTTATTACAACTTTTTTTTCTTTCTATGAAAGCATCATAGAACTAAAGTTTACCTTTAGTCTCATCAATATCCAAGTTAATTTTTGAAATTCCAGTGAAAGCAGATCTAGGAAGCGGATCCGAAGGATTATCACAATTAATTTCAAAAAATTGTCTTGCTTGACTGATTCCATCTGTTCTACTATCAGAGTCACTACTATTTAGATCATCTAGTAAACTTTCGCTACTATCATTTACAGATAATTCAGTTTCTGATTCCGAGTCACAGTTCCAATCATAAGAAATTAGCTCCATACGCTCTGAATTATCCATTATTTAAAAGTAAAAATATATTATTCAACTCGTGCATCAATAAATTTATCAGGCGTTTAGTAAAATATAACCAGAAAGCTATACACTGAAAGATAACAATTCGTCTTCTGATTCATATCATACGAAAAAACCCGCGTTTTTGAACCAGAATAGAAAATACAATAAACTGCAAACTATCATTTACTGGACATCTAAACGAAAAATTCGTTACTAAAATTAGAAAAAAATACTGCCGAAACAGTGCAAGAGAAACAGAAATAATAGAAATCATATTGTCCGTACGCCGTAAGGGCAAATCAGTAAAGGCCAAAAGCTGTGCCCGTACGGCGTACGGGCAAAACAGGGAAGGGGTTAACACCAATGTCCATTTCCAAAGGGGAAAACACAGCTGTATTTTCCCCTTTGGAAATGGACATTGGTGTCAGATTTTTTATGATAAAATTCCTGTAATTTCTCTAAAAGCATATATATTTTATTTGTATGTACATCAGAAGTTTTATTCATATATACTTTAACGAAAGCTTTTTAAAGTCATGGAAAATGATCCGCTAAATCAGGGAAAGTCATGGATTTGAAACATTTTATTTTGGCAGATACCCTGCATAAACCAAAAATTCAGTAATATGAGTTTTTTTTTAAGAGGTCAAGATCACAGGCACCCTTAAAAGATTTCTTTAAACACTAATTTTATTTAAATCGTTTAATTAATGGTAAATTCATGGAACTAGTTTTCTTCATAGTAATTGTTTATAATTAATCAGGAAAAATGAAGTTTCTATTTTCCAAAAAGAATTTTCTTTTTCTGGTATTTCCGGTTTAATTACAAATAAGCATAAACTAGATAGCAAATTTAGTTTGCAGCAAACTTGCAGCAGTCTAGCTTTGCAAACTTGCAGCAAGTTCAGCATGACAAGTCTGCAAGTCTGAAACAAGACTGTAGCAAGTCTACGCAAACTTCGAAGTCACCATACCTCCAACTTGCAGCAAACTTGCACGACAAGTTTGCAGCAAACTTGCACGACAAGTTTGCTGCAAATTGGATGAGAAGTTTGCTGCAAGTTGGAGGTATGGTGACTTCGAAGTTTGCGTAGACTTGCTGCAGTCTTGTTTCAAACTTGCAGACTTGTCATGCTGAACTTGTTGCAAGTTTGCAGGCTTGCAAAGCAAGACTGCTGCAAGTTTGCTGCAAATTAAATTTGCTATCTGGGAGTAAGAATATGATACTTTATGTTGAGATTAAGACATTTATTCTGTACATTATTTACAAATTTATGTCCTTGATTATCATATAACATAACCAGCAATTATTTATGTCTTATATTCATATTTACACCATATTTATTAGAATTCTCTTTATAATGCGTTATTCCTTAATCACAATGTTGAATTACTAAGAGAGGCCTAAATGACCGTTGTGAATATTTTTTTACCTCCAGTACTGGCACAGGGGAGCAGGCAGGGGCTTTCCTTACGCTATGTGTCGGTCCTTCAGTTGGTACAGTAGATCAGGCAGGGGATTTCCTCATGCGGTGTGTCGGTCCGGGTGTTCGGGCGCACGGGACGAGTCGGTGCTGGTGAGTCAGGTTTGGGATTTCGATGTCCAGCTACTCTCGAATCCCGACTTCAACTCCTTCCTTAACTCTCTTTCCCAACTCCTCACCTCGGTTTTCACGCCCCTTTTTCTTCTTTGCCAATCGCTTGTTTGGTGAAATTTTCCCACATCTGCACTCCCTTCGGCAGTGTAGGTAAGCTCATTAAAATATCCCCTTTTGTGAAAGCTGACATTATTTTTAGCCACTGTTCCAATAACTCACGGTTACATGTCTGTACGAGCCTGACCGTTACGCTTGTGCTATTCCGTGATCTATACTTTCTCTGCAGAGGTCTCTAAACTCGAATTCAACAATCGAAGTCCTAAATTCTTCTAGGAAATTTCTCCCACAGCTGTGCATGCACGTGCTGACCATCGTACCAAAGTACCTCGGTAAAATCCGAGAATTATGGAAAAATGGCGAGAAACTGCAGGGCTTTTAGCGGTAGTATTTCTATCTATTGGGAAAATGGGAAATTAAATATTATGCATTGAACGAACCGATTTCGGGTTTCATGGAATTGAAATGCCGTTTTTATTCTCTTGCCTCAGATTGGCGATCTCAGATTGCGCATTCCGAATTCGGAGCATTTGCTTTGGCTGAAATGAGTTCCGGCATCACAGGAGACGTGTTAATAAATTACAAAGGAAAAATATAAATTAAATCTACAATCAGAAAACTGCAAGTATTGCATATCGACTATAATGCTAAGGCAGACTTGATATACATTTGTAACCAAAATCATGAGTATTACTCATATTTTTTCATAATCTGCAACATATGTCGATTTGTAAAACATTGTCATTTTAATTTCTATTTTAGAATACCCCTCTTTCAAAGGTAACGTGCTGTGAAAATATAAATATACTATACTTGATATACATTAGTAACCAAAATCATTAGTATTACTCATACTGTTTCATTATTTGCAACATGTATCGCTGTGTAAAACATTAGCATTCTGATTTCTGCAATAATTTGAAATACCCCTCTTTCAAAGGAAAAGTGCTGTGAAAATAATTTTGGTCAGAAAGTATGTATACATAGCCTTTTATTTCTCCCTTGACCCATTCATACCTAGCGTCCCTTTCAAGGGACAGCTAGATAGTAGTTTGTAGATTTTTACAGATTTTCGGAACGATCTTTCCTTTTAAGCGAAGGTAGATGGTAATAGTATAAACAATCTTCCAACTTCTTCACTTACCTGCTATTAACTATAATTTCACGGATAGAAATTTTATGATTTTTTTGAGTATCACATAGAAACTTACTTTATCGGCATGTACTTTGACTGAACTCTTGACAAGTAATTTTACTTATTATATCATCATCATCTTGCAGTATTTTGTTTACCATGATAACAAATATACTCCTTCTATCAAGAAGTGTTTTTTTTTTCTATATGACCTCCTATGGTGTTGAAAATATCAGCTGGTCAGTAATGAGAACATGCTATAATTTTTAATATAACATTTAATATCCTTGTTTGTTTTACTCTGGGAAGTTCATCAGAACTTAGAATTGAGATATTTATAAATATATGAGTTAAGGTGAAAACCGACTGCGCGTCTAGGCAAGTCACACATATAAGTGGAGTACCCGTGAGAAATTATGAATTCGAATAAAAACTAATTCCTCCTGCTGATTTTTTTTTATTTTGAATATAAATAAAGATATAAATAGGAAACAAAAATGCTAATTAGGCCATCATGCCAACGGGGCGATACTCGATCCAAGATCTGCCCAACATGGTGTCTTGGTCTTAAAAAGAAGATAGTGCCCCAGAAGATATTAAGCTCTACACACATTTTTTCTTGCTCTCTCTCTGAGGGGGTCCGCAATCTTTGGAAAAAGTTCGTTGGACAGCGTTGCCTATGCCGAAGATGGCTACTCCGCGATTAGCAATCCCTCTCACATCACTTTCGCCTCTAGGTCAGTTTAACATTGGCGTTGTAGAAGCGTAACTCATTGTTAGAATATGTTCGGCAAAAAAGTCTCACATTAATGGTATTCTGGAGTAAGTTTTACGGTGTCATAATAGTATATACTATTCCCCCCGCCCCCCAAAAAATTATGAAAGTAACGTATGACCATATTCGTATAAAAAAAAGGAAAAGTTTATTAACAAAATTATTATATTCCCATATTCTATTATAAAGTAAAGTCAATCAAAAGCATTCATGGCACAATAAAACATTATGGGAATAAGCTCTCACCCAAATTTAAATTACGTTATATGGGGTTTACCCAATCGAGAATATTCATTGCATAAGGACAAAATATTATGGAAATTAACACCAAATATGAGTTCCCAACAAAGAAGCACTATTAAAAATTAAATTATTTATAAACACTGCTAAACTGTTGCCAGGTTTCCTTATAAAAGAAATAAAAAAATTAACATTATATCTTGGTTACATGTTCTTATATACCAGAGGGGGTAAGTGAAAGAGCAGGTTATTGTTCCAGTTTCTTACAAATCCATGAGTCCTGTATAGGCCACTCTCTATCTGAGAGTTGCTCAAAAAACTTTTCCCGATAAAACTATGATCTCTTGAAAAGCTCAAAACTATAATCTCTTAAAAAATTTCCGATGTACCTAACTTCAAAACTAGTAATGCTTCTCTGTTTGGCTGCTTACAGGAGGAAATTTCAGTTAACTGATAGTTTCGATTTATTGAATTAACCAAGAGACTAATTCACCTCGAATTCTTAGAAATGGCCATTGGGATTCTGACATTCTGCAAATCCCATTCTCTTTCAACCTTGGAAAAGGGCATTTTTAAGGTCTCTGGCTAGTTACTATAGGTCTCCCTTATTGCCACGGTTTAATGAATGAAATTTATTTGATATCTCCTACAGAAAAACTAATTTTTTCTTTTCAACAAATGAAATGATTGAAGATGGAGTTCACATTCAAACAATTATGTGTGAAAAATGTTACAAATAGAACAATGAAACATAAGAGTAAAAATGCAGCAGAAAACTTAACCATCTCTCATAGAAACCTTTATCTATTTAGAAAGAGAGACCAAGAGGTAATATGGCTTAACGATGTAAGCGGTTTTAAAAAATCTCCTATGATTTGTGATATTTTT
>CM063498.1:132733381-132740881 GCA_032207245.1 Pardosa pseudoannulata
AACTTCATGGTAGTTTAGATGGTGTGATTAGGAACCGTAAGCTCAAATTTTTGTTACGCGTGATCTAAACTTTTATGATAGATCAAGATTTTGGAAAGTTACATATGTTGATCATGGTATTCCAATTTGATTTGCATGTATATGAGCTCTGTATACAAGTAAACAGCTTTTGACAAATATTTACTTCCATAAAATACTGGGAATGATAACTTTATGGTTGTTTAGATATTGTGATTAGGAACCGTAAGCTCAAATTTTTGTTACACGTGATGTAAAGTTTTATGTCAGATCAAGATTTTGGAAAGTTACACATGTTGATCATAGTATTCCAATTTTATTTGTATGTATATGAGCTCAGACTGGAAGTAAACAGCTTTTTACAAATATTTATTTTCCTAAAATGTTAGGAATGACAACTTTATGGTAGTTTAGATGGTGTGATTAGGAACCGTATATTCAGATTTTGGTTACACGTTATCTAAAGTTGTATGATAGATCAAGATTTTGGAAAGTTAAACATGCTGATCATGGTATTCCATATTTATTTGCATGTAAAGAGATCTGTCTGGAAGTAAACAGCTTTTGACAAATATTTATTTTCCTAAAATGTTAGGAATGACAACTTTATGGTAATGTAGATGATGTGATTAGGAACCGTAAGCTCAAATTTTTGTTACACGTGATGTAAAGTTTTATGTCAGATCAAGATTTTGGAAAGTTACACATGTTGATCATGGTATTCCAATTTTATTTGCATGTATATGAGAAACATGATGAATCAAACATAATGAAGGGGATCAAAATTCAAATGAAAATTAATACAGATAGAAAGCCTTCCTACATAGGCGGTAGCAAGGATGTGTCTTCTAGGTAGGAATGTTAGGTAGTATCTACCCTTAAAAATATATCAAAAGCAGCATTTAAAAAATTTAAAATAAACTTCAAAATAATATATATAATTATAAATTTAAAAGAATTCAGCGAAGTATTTGATGGTATATGCTTATAAGTAAGATATTTCAATGTAGTCTAAGAAGTAAGATATACAAATTCTTTGTAATAGAGAACACCAATTGAAGAAAATAAACAGTGGCAAGTGGAGCAAAATAGAATGGCTGGAAATATCTCAAGCTATCTTGAATGGATTCACCGTCGTGGCATTCCTTATCATTAATTTTACTAACGAACAAAAGGTGGGAGTACATCCTTTAACAATAACACTTCTTCCCTCAAAGGAATACAGGAATTTAAATTTGATTTAAAGGGGCGTCATGAGTGATTTACTTAGTTTATCAACTTCAATGACAAGCGTGCTTCCGAAGCTCGGCAATATTCACCTGGTGAAAGCTCTTTTCACTTGGCAGAGCGATGAATTCAAAATTAGTCCTATATAGGAAGCATAAGGTGTTCAGTACATGGGATGCCGAGTCTAATTGTTATTAGTTTTAAAGTTTTAATATTTAAAAAAAACTGAGATTTTTTTCCAATCTTCATGATGAATGGTGCAATAATATTCCTGTAAACACAATTCAACACTTGTATGATTCGGTATCAGATGAAACCAACCTGTATTACATACTAAAGGTGGTCCTAAGCCTTTGCCATATTAATGAGGGTTTCCTTATAAATATCGGGCACTTTTATTATTTTAATAACAACCTGTATTTTGAAAATGGCTTCTAAAAATGATACATAGCCCGAAGGCACATAACCTATTTTGATAAAAAAATATTCCAGTCAAAAGGTTAACAATAAGTTACATTAAGTTCAGGTTTTTTTTACCTCTTCCAGTGAGTCATTGTCACACCATACCAGAACAGGACCGGTTTGAACTAGACAGAAACTTCGAACTTCTCCAAACCAATAGAATTGTTCGTTGGTTTGAGGGATTCTGACCTCCCGCAGTTCTGGAGTGGACCCTTGTTTTTTCTCCGCGAGGCAGTCTGATTTTTTTAGGCGGACAAGGTTGTGACCAGAGGAGAGTAGAAGGTGAACGCAGCTGGCATCCGCGGCTTGCGGGATAGACATTTTGAAGAAAGTCCTCACCATATTGTTTTTTAGGGCCCACGCTAACTTGAGAGCAATCTTCGATATCTACAAATGATAAGTTGTATTCCAGTTGTATTCCTTGGGCATTTATTTAATTGTATAAAATCATTTAAACAAGATATATTTGTCCATATGTTTATTAATGAGTTTAGATTTCTTCTTTCTCAAACACTAGGCCAACGTAACATCAGTTTTTACAAAAGGTTACAAAGTAGCGTAAAAATTACAGTTATTATATTTGTTAAAATATGTTTATAATGTAAGAAATTTGAAAGTGAAATAAAAGTTTAACAGCAAAGTCTAGCACCAAAATGAAAAAAAAAAGATTCGAAATCCTTATGAAAGGGGAGATTTCACAGAAATAAACAATAAAACTTATCAAAGATGGTATTTTAAAGGATATTTGAGAGAACTCCGTTTAAAATGTACTTAATTTTATAATGTAAAAATATGAATGGGAATTTTCTTAATCTGTTCATACAGACTAAAGAGATAAAAAAGCATTAATTGTAGTGCTCTCCGTATAATACACATGTGCAATCGGGGACATATAAAGTAAATATTTGTCTAATATGAACTTTAAAATAATAAAGAAAAATGTACACTCTAAAGAATTAAGCCACGTGTTTAGTGCTGTATGTTTGTTAGAAAGTGGTTTCAACATGGTCCGAGGAATGGAAGGTATAGATCGTATGTGAAATGTAGAACACTAATTGAGGAAAGCAAACAGAGTCATGTGAGGCAGAATAGAATTGGGGCTGGAGATGTCTTAAGCTGCCTTTAACATTAGTATGGCTTGCTTTATCGTTAATTTAAAAACAGGCAGGAGGTAGGGAAGTATACTTTAAACTTTAACAATCCTCGTTTTTCCCCAAACGGTTAGAAGAATTTCGATTCTGAAGATTAGCAATAACTGTTTTACTTAGTTTATTAACTGTAATGACAAGCGTTCTCCCCAAGCTCAAGCAACATTCATCCGATGAAATACCTTTCCTTGGCAGCGGAATGGATATTATTAGATAACAATATATGTTTTATTAATATCAAAAATATAGATCTTTTAAGGAATTAATTATTTCAAAAAATATTTAATAAAACTATGGGTGAATTGCTAAAGGTTTTTAAACGGATGCATCAGTATCGAAGATTTTATTGTTAATTTAACCAGCATAGATATGGAAGATGTCCTTTAACAATCCTTTTTTTCCCAAAGGAATAAAAGAATTTAAAATTTCGATTTGGAAATATCAATTAAACTGTTTTCACTTAGTTTATTAACTGTAATGACAAGCGTTCTTTACTCAAGCAAATTCATCTGATTCTTGAGTTGATTAAGTCTTACTTTCCTTGGCTGAGCAATGAATTTAAAACAAATCCTTTAGAGAAATTATTAGTTTCCATAACAATATAGGGGTCACTGGGACTAGTGGCAAAAAATTTTAGTAATTTTCAAAAAAGAAATATGAGAATATTTTTTGCAATCTTCATGAGGAATGGTATAATATTCATCTAAATATTAATGCAGCATTTGTATGATCCGATTCTCAGGTGATTAGAAACCGTATTTTATGCCATATCAGTAAAGACTTCCTTATAAATCAAGGATGTGTTTATTGTTTGGATAATCACTATATTTTGAAAATAGCTTCTAAAATTGATCGATCGGTTAAAGAATACTTAATTGAGTTTAGAGAAAAAATTTTCCAATTCAATAAATCATAAAGCGGCTTAAAAATTCCAGGTATTCCATTTCAGAAAAAAAGATACAATGAATTAAATTTGATAGAGAGATAAAGGTGTAGTAACAACTGACAATTAAAAATTGACTGCAAGCCTTACTTTAAGATTAGGTTTCGTAGAAATTGAGAATTGTAAAACGTCATCTAAGATTAGATTTTCTAAAGAAAGTTTTTAATAATGGTGTTTTAATACCTACTTAATTTAATAATTCAAAAATTTGAATAAGAATTTTCGTAGTTAATCATAATGTCTAAATAGATAAAAAATATTTATTTTAGTACATTGGTTATAATATATAATAACTTCGCTGTAAATGATTTCACCATGATGTGAGGGAGCGGAGTATAGAGATCCTACGTGAAATGTAGATCACTAATTGAGGAAAGCAAACAGTGGCGAGTGGGCAGAATAGAACTGGGGCTGGAAATGTCTCAAGCTGCTTTAATGGATGCATCGGCATGGCGTGCATTATCGTTAATTTAAGCAACGGGCAGGAGATAGGGAGAGTGTCATTTAACAATCCTCCTTTCCCCCAAAGGGATGGGCGAATTTAAATTCGATTTGGAAGAGGCGCAATAACTGATTTACTTAGTTTATTAACTGTAATGACAAGCTTGCTGCTCAGGTTCGGGCAATATTCATTTGATGAAAGCTCTCTTCCCTTGGCTGAGCAATGAATTTAAAACTAATACTTTAAGGGAACCCAGTACTTTTCCACAGTCAACGACAGACTTCATTCAATTTATCATAAAATAGAAATTTCCACTCTTTTAACAGAGTATTTTTACTTATAATGTAATAAAGCTCTATCCTTAAAAATATTAATTTTGTAATTTCAAGCGACATTTTTAAAAAAAAATAATATAAAAATCATATACCAACTTTTATCCGCAAGTTTTTTTTTTGTAACTTGTATATTAAAAACTAAATTTTTATGTCAAATTGAATATAGACATTTTTTATTAACACAATGGTTTCAGGTACATTTCGCAGCGGAATTGTACCGGCGGTTTTTCGCGTAAATTTAGTTATTCAGTTAAATCTCAATAGATCGAAAATTATTTAATTTTTTAACCAACTTTTCGTATTTTATATTGAATTATATAAACATATATATAAATAGACAAATAAACAAATATATATATATATATATATATATATATATATATATATATATATATATATATATATATATATAAATACAAATATATATGTAATATATAAATATACATATATATGTAATATCATTTTCGCAAGGATAAATAAAAAGTTAACTTTAAATCCAAATTGATTTTTTTAATCAACCTTCCCGTTCTGTGGTTCCGCATCGACTGATGTAAAAACTAGTTTTTATTTGTCTAAACTTTTCCAGAATATATGTAGTAGACAAGAACATTCGGCTTCATTCTCCTGTATATACCATTATTTGTATACCCACAAGCAAACCAGGTTGTTACACTCATCCATACTAGTACGTGACCCGCGCTCAAGTATCTATCGTCAGAAAATGTACTAGTACGCATCCCGCATATAATGTGTTAAGTCGAATAGAAATATTTTTTATATTTTTAAGTCCTAAATTTTTAAGGCAATTAATATTATAAATTAAAATAAATTAATAATATTAAGAAATTGAAGATTAAAAAATTAATTTGCATTTACCATATTATATAATACATTGCTTATATTGATAAAATTGAGGCTCACAGAATAAGAAAGATAATTAATTTCTTTTTGATATAAAAAATTGGTTCGCAATTTAAAAAAATTTCAAAACTTCCAGGTAATTGAATTTCATGTGTTTTTTGAATTTTGTGTCTTATGAGAAAATGAAATAATATTTATTACATTCAATACTTATTAACAATCTACGATAAATGTTATATTGTGAAAACTTTTTTTATAGTGAATTGCAAAAAATGTTTTAATGATGAAGACTATTATAGCTCAAAAAGTACAATTCCTAAACAAGAAACAGAAAAAACATGAGCTTTTCAGCATTGAAAACAACGAGGCTAGTTGTTACATGAAAGTTTTAAAAAGAAGCGATAAAAATTTTTTTCGCAAGGCAAACTTTAAAATATGCTTCAAATATTGATGATTTATAACATACTTTTAAAGTTATTAAATTAACAGTAGTTAAAATTTTTAGGTGTTATGTAAATTCAGTTATGCCGTAAAAGATTATCAGCAATAATGCACGATGTTTCATCAGATGAAAAAAATTATTACATAAAATGTATTAAAGAATAAATGCATTCATTTCTTTTTGATATAAAAAATTGGTTTGTAATTTGAAAACCTTCACAACTTCCAGTTAAGTGAATTTCTATATGTTTATATTGGTTTGCATATTTCATGTGTTTTTTAAGTCTTGTTTCAAATAAGAAAATGAAATCATTTTTGTAACATCAAGCACTTATTAACAATCTAGGAATAATGTTATATTGTCTAAACAAAAAAGGACATTTTGTTTCATACTGAATTGCAAAAAAACTTTAAAGATCAAGATTTACAGGTCAAAAGGTAAAATTCCTTAAAAAGAAACCCATAAGATTTTCAGCATAGGAGAGAACGAGGCTAGTTGTTACATAAAGTTTTAAAAAGAAGCGATGAAATATTTTTTTCGCAAGGCAAACTTTAAAACATGCTTCAGTTACTAAAGATTTAAAACATACTTTAAAAGCTATTAAATTAACAGCAATTCAAGTTTTTAGGTGTTATGTAAATTCATTTATGCCTTAAAAGCTTACCAGCAATGATGCACGATATTTTATCAGATTAAAAAATTTATTACATGAAATGTATTGAGGAATAAATACATTAATTTATTTTTGATATAAAAATTGTTTTGTAATTAAAAAAATTTCAAAACTTCCAGGTAAGTGAATTTCTATATGTTTATATTGGTTTGTATATATCATGGGTTTTTAAAATCTTGTTTTTAATGAGAAAATGAAATAATTTTTGTTACATTAAACACTTATTAACAATCTAGAAAAAATGTTATATTGTCTAAACAAAAAAGGACTTTTATGTTTTATAGTGAATGACTTGTTGTACAGAAAAAAAAACTTTAAAGATCAAGATCCTTATAGTTCAAAAGGTACAATTCCTTAAAAAGAAACCCATAAGGTTTTCAGTATGGGAGAGAACGAGGATAGTTGTTTTAAAAACAAGCTATGAAATTTTTTTTCGCAAGGCAAACTTTAAAATATGCTAAGTTATTGAAGATTTATAAGATATCTCAAAAGTGATTAAATTAAAAGTTATTCAAATTTTTAGGTGTTATGTAAAATTCATTTACGCCCTAAAAGCTTACCAGCAATAATGCACGATGTTCCATCAGATGAAAAAATTTATTACATAAAATGTATTGAGGAATAAGTGCATTAATTTATTTCTTTTTCATATAAAAAATTAGTTTGCAATTTAAAAAATTACAAAACTTCAAGGTGAGTGAATTTCTATAGGTTTATATTGCTTTGTATATTTCATATGTTTTTAAATCTTATTTCTAATGAAAAAATGAAATAACTTTTGTTACATTAAACACTTATTAACAATCTAGGAAAAATGTTATATTATCTAAACAAAAAAGGACATTTTTGTTTTATAGTAAATTGCAGAAAAACTTTAAAGATCAATATTTATAGCTCAAAAGTTAAATTTCCAAAAAAAAAGAAACCCATAAGGTTTTCAGCACAGGAG
>CM063498.1:132743381-132760444 GCA_032207245.1 Pardosa pseudoannulata
ATTTATATATTGTAATATTTCAGAAACAATAAAAAAAATAAAGATTAAACAACAACTTACGAAAACATTTATTTTTAAAGAAATCTCTCTGTCTTCAGGAATGTGTTTACAAAACTGAGTTAAATTAACACATATTCAAAATTTTGTTAGAGCTACCAATTACTTCAAGCATAATTTTTAGTAACTAAAACACAATTTTTATGATTTATTTATAAGTATTATTATAAACATATATTTTTTTCTTGTAGATATTTAATTCACAAATTATTTCGTGTGGAAGTTTCGGTATAGTGTATCAGAAAGCAGTTTCTCTGTGTAGCTGGTAGTACCAAACGATGTGATATCAGTTAAAATATATGAGATAATAATGTTATTTTTACATTAAAATATTCTCAAATTTATAAATATATTATATGTTGTATTATTAAGGGCTTATAATTCTTATGTATATTCCATGTATTCTTCCTCGTGAACGGCTATTTTGATGTAATGTAACACATTATTTATCTAACACGAAATATTCACAAATCTCGCTTCGCAAAATATAAAGTCATCTCTTGTTGCATACACACTATGCTGTAGAACTTCTACACGACACATATACGTTTGTATTGATTTATATCTGCAAGAAAAAAATAATTGCCATGACTTATGCCCTAATCTTCGTATATATTTTTAATATATTAATAATTTTTCTAAATATTCGGCATAATGTTCAATATCGGAAGCGTCTGGTCATGCACTATGTATATATGGATACATAGGCAGAAATTTAAATGTATTTGGTGTTTCACATATTTATACAACATTTTGTAATTTTTCACAAAATTAAGTATTTTTGAAAAATGTCGAAGTGTTATCTTTATCTGTTTCTGCTCTTCAAAAATTTAAACTGTCAACTTACAAAGTGAAATTTTAAGCAAAAAGTAAAACATGCTTCATTTATTATTAGAATATATAAAGTTTGGCAACGTTGTTAGAAACCATTTTTCTTTTCCTAACTTATTAAAAATACAATTGAAATTCTTAGAATCCAATTTCTCTTTTCGAATATTTAATTTAATAATTTTAGAAAATTTTTGTTATAACTAGAAAAGTAGTGTTTGTTAAAGTAAGGAGCATTTCACATAATTATATTTAAAACTATTTACATTTTTGAATATCTTTCTCTCTCTAAATTTTGTTAAAATACTTTTATTTTAAATGGAATTGTCGTATGGAACTATGGTATTACAAAATAACATGCTTTTCTGCAAGGTGTGAGATGTTTTTAAGATTGCTTTTTATAAGGATATTATTTTTATTATGGAAGTAAAAAATTTTATTGGCATATTAAAACTTTATTGATTTAATGCTTTTCCTTTCAGTTCATTCTTTAAGTGAAAATTAAGTGTAATATATATGGAAATTTGATTTTTGAAATTTTGCAGTAATGTTTTATTCGAGTAAACTGAATTACGCTAAAAAAAATTTATCGAAATAAATTATTTTATTTAAAAAATCAAAAGAATATGTAACAAATTTCGGAGTTGATGTTTTTAATGATTCATTTATATATTCTTAGAAGTAAAAATGAAATTAAATGAAGGAAAGTTTTTCTCATCATGTTTGTGATGCAAATGTTGTAATAGCACAAATAACAGAAAAATAAAACGGTATGCTGTTGTAATTGCATTTAAAATATCTATTCAATTTAAAAGACAAAAGAAAATGTAAAAACTTAAATGTGTTAGAAACTATTTGTTATTGTCTTTCCATATTCTAGTGCAAATAACTCATTTCATAACATGTTTAAGGAGACGGTGGACTTTTGAAAACGTGTTACAAAATTATCAACTTAAAGTTGCGAAGTTTTGTACACATAATCGTTGACGTACAACTAAATGAATCAAATTTAGAATAATCTTTAAATCTAATAATTTTTTTTATATAATTTATTTTTTTTTAAATATTTTGATAGTTTATAGTGTTCTTTTTGAACTAATTTAAAAGATTTTAAAAACTTTTTACCTTATTATGTCTTTGAAAACCTAAACTGAAACTAAATGAATCAAATTTAGTATCATTTTTAAATTTAATAAATTTTTTATATAATTTCTTTTTTTTAAATATTTTGATAGCTTATAGTGTTCCTTTTGAACTAATTTAAAAAAATTTAAAAACTTTTTACCTTATTATGACTTTGAAAAACTAAACTACAACTAAATGAATCAAATTTAGAATAATTTTTAAATTTAATAAATTTTTTACATAATTTCTTTTTTTTTAAATATTTTGATAGCTTATAGTGTCCCTTTTGAACTAATTTAAAAAATTTAAAAACTTTTTACCTTATTATGACTTTGAAAAATAATTCTAATATATTTAATGTTAATAAATTGAATAGTTTATTTGTAAGGGATAGTAGTATGTCTGTAGGTGGAATTTTTATGAAAATTTCTAACGTCCTAAATTTAAATTCAGTTTTAATAAATTCGAATAAAGTTGAAATTTAAAGTGAGCACCATTTAATTTAATGTATGAGTTTAATTTATAGTATGAGTGATTTGCGAAAAAGTTTGTAGAAATCTATAAATAATTAAGGTTTTAGAAAATAACAAAGAATTTTATAAAAATTAAATAATCAAAAATTATTTGATTTTAGAAAAAATTATATGTACTTATTTATTTACACATCAATTTATATGTGTACAAAATTTTTAAACCTTTTTGAACCTTGAATTTTTGAATTTTTTAAGTTTTGAAATATATTTAAGTATTATTTTGTTAATAAATTCAGTAGCTTATTTGTAAGGAATATTAGCATGTCTGTAGTTAGAATTTTTATGAAAATTTTTAATATTCTAAATTTAAATTCAGTTTTAATAAATTCGAACAAAGTTGAAATTTAAAGTGAGCACCATTTAATTTAAGGTATGAGTTTAATTTATGAGTGATTTTCGAAAAAGTTTGTAGAAATCTATAAATAATTAAGGTTTTAAAAAATAACAAAGACTTATATAAAAATTAAATAATCAAAAATTATTTGATTTTAGGCAAATTGACATGTACTTATTTATTTATACATCAATTTATATGTGTACAAAGTTTTTTTAACTTTTTTGAATCTTGAATTTTTGAATTTTTTAAGTTTTGAAATATATTTCAGTATTATTTTGTTAATAAATTCAGTAGTTTATTTGTAAGGAATAGTAGTATATTTGTAGGTAGAATTTTTATGAAAATTTTTAACATTCTAAATTTAAATTCAGTTTTAATAAATTCGAATAAAGTTGAAATTTAAAGTGAGCACCATTTAATTTAATGTATGAGTTTAATTTATGGTATGAGTGATTTTCGAAAACGTTTGTAGAAATCTATAAATAATTAAGGTTTTAAAAAATAACAAAGAATTTTATAAAAATTAAATAATCAAAAGTTATTTGATTTTAGAAAAATTTACATGTACTTATTTGTTTATACATCAATTTATATGTGTACAAAATTTTTGAACCTTTTTGAACCTTGAATTTTTGAATTTTTTAAGTTTTGAAGTATTATTTTGTTAATAAATTCAGTAGTTTATTTGTAAGGAATAGTAGTATGTCTGTAGGTAGAATTTTTATGAAAATTTCTAACATTCTAAATTTAAATTCAGTTTTGATAAATTCGAATAAAGTTGCAATTTAAAGTGAGCCCCATTTAATTTAATGTATGAGTTTAATTTATAGTATGAGTGATGTGCGAAAAAGTTTGTAGAAACCTATAAATAATTAATATTTTTTAAAAATAACAAAGAATTTCATAAAAATTAAATAATCAAAAATTATTTTATTTTAGGAAAATTGACATGTACTTATTTATTTATACAATAATATATGTGTGTACAAAATTTTCGAACCTTAATTTAATAATTTTTAATTCTTAATGCTCACCATCTCTTAAACGTCTTTTGATTAAAAAAAGTGTTATTTTTTTAAGTTATAAAGCTGATATGTTATTAAATTCTGAAAATTATCATAATTATAACTATATCTTCAATGGTCTCAGACTAAGTTGGCCTTAATTTGAAGTTGTTGGGTGTAAACATCCTCTCTGCCAATTGGCACTTTTGGAAAACGACCAATCCCGATTTTTCACTGGGTACTGATTGTAAATATTTATTCTTTCCATTGTCATTATATTGTGGATTAGTAGAAATGCCCTTTATGTGCTTGATATGTCTATTGCCATACGAGCGGTTACAAATTTTCCATAAACAGTGGGAGGTCCCTTTTGGAGCTCTTGCTGCACAAATTAGTCACTAAAATATCTTCAATATCTCGATAATTTAGCGAAATTACATAGAAATCCCTTGTAGACATTAGGCCTAATGGAGTTTCCATAATCAAGGTATTTGTTGTTAAACAATTAAACAATTTATCTAACCTCAATATAAAGTTTTCAGTATGCTGCAGGTATGCCACATGGCGATACAAAACATCTACGTTTGTACATGAGACCATTGTTTGAAGGATATTTAAAAATTCTTTACATTTAACAGTGTTTTCGTAACTTACTGGTACATTTTACACGTGTAACGACCCGAGACGTTTTAATTAAAGATTCTCCGCTTTAATCTCTACCAAAAATACACCAACGCGATGTGCACGAACTTGCACTACAAATCTCCCCATCTCTTTAACATAATCAAATTTACATACATTGGCACCAGGTGACACTAAAAGATTCCCTTTTAGCATAATGTAAGGAGCGAGAGCCGGGCAGCGCCGTTTTCCCCCTTTAGGCAACAATTTATTCACACTGTTTGGACACTGTCCACTAATGGAGAAGCTACCGTTCAAACTCACCAGAATTTCCGGATTTTCCAAATTTGGAATTGCTCTAAATACATAGAAATTATCTGAACAGATTTCGGAAAGTTAGATTATTGAACTGTGAAGTATGGAAAGAATTTTTTTTTCTTCAAAAATTAAATTGAAATAATGTTCTAGGATTAAAAAGTATTCTTAAATTAAAATGGTGTTCAAAATTACATTTGACATTGATCTAAATGCACGTAAATTATTTCACCGGATTTTGGATAGTTAGATTACTGAACTGGGCAATATACAAAGAGTCTTTATTCTGGAAAGCTTAGATTGAAATGGTATTCAAAATTACATTTGGGATTGTTTTTATTTCATGCAAATTATCTCAACAGATTTCGTCAAGCTAATTTGTCGAACCTTGCAATATACAAAGAGTATTTTATCATGAAAACTGAAATTGAAATATCCTTCAAGAATAAATTTGGGATTGATCTAAATGCACGCAAATTATTTCAATAGATTTCTGAAAGTTAAATTATTAAATTGTGCATTATACAAGAAATTGTTTTCCTCCAAAACTTAAATTGAAAGGGTATGCTAGGAGTTTTTAGAAATAATTGAAATTGTGTTTAGTGAAAACTGTAGGTTTGATCGTTAATTCATGACGTGAAAATGATCCTGAAAATTATGTAGTCACTCTTGATTTCCTTCAAATTATTAGAAACAAAAAAAAGTCCTAGATTCATTGGGCATTAAAAAAAAAGATCATATATTTGCAGAACTTGGAGTTTAGAATGAAAGCAAAATATTAAAAAATCCTGATATTTTTAACAATTTCAAAAATAGAAGAAAAAATAACTACAGATAATTAAATTCTCCCAGAAAATAAGAGCAAACAAAATGTTCAACCAAAGCATCTAGTTTGATTAATATCCTGATACTTTTTAATTTCAAAAATAGTTAACTGAATAAATAGTATAATATGAAATGAAGAAAAAAACTTACTTACTAAATAGAAATTGTAAGAACAAAAAGAAATAATGTATACTGACGTCAGAAAGCACGTGCACCAATTAAGAACACATTAGAGCTGCCATATCCACCAAAGTATCAAAAATATATAATAAAATCGCCAAAGTTACAAAAAACGATATGTTATATAACAATTGTGCATTCAATTTAATATTCTTACACATATATTATACAGTTATATATTATATATATATAAGATTTTTTTATAATAATTTCTGAATTATAATAAATTTAGTACCATAAATTCCTATATTATATATTATATATATAATACGGATGTAATTGTATAATATTATTGTGATAGAGAATTAATATACAAATTTATAATATTTCGTTGGCAGAACATTTCAATTTTTAACATATGTATATTATTGTGGTTTTAATTTTGTCAATTATCTGAAAATGGTAAAAGCTGTGTACGTACGGCTGTATAAGTATTTTCAAAAAAGGTGAATATTGATTTTATTGCTTTCCTAAAGATCTACATTGCTAATGCTTTGGATAAAACATTGAAAAGGCAAGACTGGATATTTCGAGAATTTGCGCCAACATTTTCCAGAATGGTAATAAAAACGATTAATAGTAATATATTATGCAAAATTATTATGCCTAGAATTTTTATTATTACTAAGTTTTTTTTTCATATTTCTAATTTTTTCATGTTTTTTTAAGGTGTACCTATAATTGTAATTATTTTTTGTCTTTAAAATGATCAGGTTTTGTACATTTTTAGTAGATTCTTATTTATGTAATAGCTTATTGTGCCTGTTAACATAAAGCAGTTATTCTTTGATTATGATACTTAATAGTACTGTGTAAAGTGTTTAATTAAAAAAATATATAATTTTTTAATCGCAAAAAAAAAATTATTTTGAATTACTTGACCAGTTTCTGATGTTTTCTTCCCCTACGCTTAAATAAAATTTAGTTTTCTGTATATGCTATCCATATCGAAGATCAAAAGATACAATGAAAACAAGTAATGTTTTGCCAACAAAAAAGTTGAGTTGTAGTCAGCTCTCGTATTTATTTACAAACATGCATTTTCTCTTATAGAGAACGTGCATGTTTGTCTAGTGCTACGAAACGTTTACCGATAAATAAGTCAAATTTAAAGTTACGGGTGTCACGCAATCCGTTTGAGAAATGTCACAGGCAACTTTTACGTGATTAGGAAGTCAGAAGTCACCAGAGAGAGAAATTTATGGTACCAAATTACCATCTCTGGCGACTTCTAAAATTATTATGACGCAAAAGTCACCTGTGATATATCTAGACCGTAATATGGTAGCACTGTGCTTAAGAGTCTGCTGCTGTATAAGAAATATTAAATTCAGTGCACATTTGTTACATTTATTACTTAAAATAGCAACCTAATGGTATCTATAACGAAGAGGATAAGTGATTTTGTAAGACATTCTGAATTTGAATGAATGGAAGGACTGTATTGGAGATTCTGAATATGATAATCTGAATATGACTGTATTAGTTCTTGATGTCTGATTTTGTTCCGCTATCTTTACGTCATTATGATGCAGAAGTCACCTGTAATATATCCAGACCGTAATATGGTAGCACTATGCGTAAGAGTCTGCTGCTGTGTAAAAAGTTTTAAATTTATTACACATTTGTTAGAAATATAATTACTTCAAAATCAGCAACCTAATGAGATTGATAAGGAAGAGGATAAGTGATTTTCTAAGACATTCTGAATTTGAATGAATTGAAGGACTATAATGGATATTCTGAATATCCTAATTACTTCTTGATATCTGTGTTTGTTGTGCTATCTTTACGTGATTATGATGCAGAAGTCACGAGTGACATATCTAGACCGTAATATGTTAGCTCTATGCGTAACAGTCTGCTACTGTGTAAGAAGTATTAAATTCAGTGCACATTTGTTAGAAATATAATTACTTCAAAATCAGCAACCTAATGAGATTGATAAGGAAGAGGATAAGTGACTTTCTAAGAAATTCTGAATTTGAATGAATTGAAGAATGTATTCTAATGCCTCCTTTACTTCTTGATGTCTGTGTTTTTTTGCTATCTTTACGTCATTATGATGCAGAAGTCACGAGTGACATATCTAGACCGTAATATGGTAGCACTATGCGTAAGAGTCTGCTGCTGTGTAAGAAGTATTAAATTCAGTGCACGTTTGTTGGAAATTTAATTACTTCAAAATCAGCAACCTAATGAGATTGATAAGGAAGAGGATAAGTGATTTTCTAAGACATTCTGAATTTGAATGAATTGAAGGACTATAATGGATATTCTGAATATCCTAATTACTTTCTATCTGTGTTTCTGTGCTATCTTTACGTGATTATGATGCAGAAGTCACGACATATCTAGACCGTAATATGGTAGCACTATGCGTAAGAGTCTGCTGCTGTGTAAGAAGTATTAAATTCAGTGCACGTTTGTTGGAAATTTAATTACTTCAAAATCAGCAACCTAATGAGATCTATAACGAAGATGAGAAGTCATTTTCTAAGATATTCTGAATTTGAATGAATTGAAAGACTATAATGGAAGTTCTGAATATCCTAATTACTTCTTGATGTCTGTGTTTGTTTTTGCTATCTTTAATAGAGTACGATGAAATAGTTTTTATAAACACATATATTTTCTTGATTAAAAGGAAGATAAATCACCTAGAAGAAAAATTCATTACGAAATATAATTCTGGACAAATAATTAAAATACAGAAGAATAAAAGTTTTTTCATTAATAATTGAAGTCAGTTTCACTTATTCGATACACAATAAAGTTTAAAATTTATGGTACCAAATGCCATCTCTAGCGACTTCTGAAATTATTATGACGCAGAAGTTGACATGTCTAGACCGTAATATGGTAGCACTTTAAAGTTTGCTGCTGTGTAAGAAAGTATTAAATTCAGTGCACATTGTTAATATATAATTACTTCAAAATCAGCAACCTAATGAGATATAAAAGAGGATAAGTGATTTTCTAAGACATTCTGAATTTGAATGAATTGAAGGAATGTAATGGAGATTCTGAATATCCTATATACTTCTTGAAGTCTGTGTTTGTTCTGCTATCTTTACGTGATTATGATGCAGAAGTCACCAGTGACATATCTAGACCGTAATATCGTAGAACTATACGTAAGAGTCTGCTGCTGTGTAAGAAGTATTAAATTCAGTGCACATTTGTTGGAAATATAATTACTTCAAAATCAGCAATCTAATGAGATCTATAACGAAGATGATAAGTCATTTTCTAAGACATTCTGAATTTAAATGAATTTAAGGACTATAGCGGAGATTCTGGATATACTAATTACTTCTCGATGTCTGTGTCTGTTTTTGCTATCTTTAATAGACAGTTACGATGAAATAGTTTTTATCAAACACATATTTTCTTGATTAAAAGGAAGATAATCACCATAGAATTCCAAATTTACGAAACGGAATAATTCTGGAGGAATAATTAAAATGCAGAAGAATAAAAGTATATTTTCATTAATAATTGAAGTCAGTTTCACTTATTACCGATACACAGTAAAGTTTAAAATGAATGCTTCATGGAATTAGCCAAGGTTTCATAAGATAACAATATTGATTCTTCATAAACTCTAAAAGTATAAAGTTTTATTGACTTCCGTTCCGATAAATGTCGTGTAATAAATACATTTAAAAATCACCCATTCAAAAATAATGACGTGGTTAATAAGCTTTCAAAGTTTGTAAAATAATTTATTCATAGAATAACAATATACTGTATTAACTGCTCTTACTTTAGGAAGTTAGTTATAAAATTTCTTATAAGATTAAATCCTCTATAACATTCAGTTGATTTCTTCTAAGCCTCTAAAGTTATCGGGAACTTTTAATATTCGCTAGTAATTAAAATTAAATATGGAGTTTTAACCTTTTTTATTTAAGAGAAAATTAATGACGTAGAAAAAAAAGAAAGATCATTTAATCAATGATACTGGTTATAAAATAAAGAAATTTCTTTGAAGAACTCTATTTTTCAAAATTAGCAAAAATTTATGCTTCTGCTTAAGCCTGGTGGTAAAATGGAGCAAAAATATTTTAGAATTTTCTTTATCTTGTACAAGACGTCACACGCGAATTCATCATTTATCAAAAGACGACATTTTTATTTAAAAAAAAATCCACTTTGCATAGTTTTGCGTGAAAACATCTTAAAAGGGTATTTGGAGAAAATATATTACCTCTTTTTTAAACTTTACACAATTTAAAAGTGGATTAAAATATTAAAATACTATCTAATTAACATTTATTTAATTCTTGTAAATATAAAAATGTTTATATATATATATATATATATATATATATATATATATATATATATATATATATATATATATATATATATGTAATATGGGCGAGACTCATTCAAAATCACAACAAAGTTTATTTCTGTTGAGATACATGAAATCCATACAACAGTCAAACACTTATTACAACATCGTGCACATAGGCAATGTGATCCCGCACATACACTTGACTATACACTTGACTTGAAATAACTGTAGAGGAGCCAGGCCTAATCTGGGAGTCCGACTTGGTACCTGCTTCTAAATTATGAGACCCACTTTGAGTAAAAGATCCGTAGTAGCTAAGTCAGCAAAAGCAGCGATCTCGTAACTGGTTGCGGATTCGGGGCTGAAGCCGGCTTAAGATCCGCCGTGTTGGTAAAAGTGACTGGGACACGTAAAATATGTTCGTGGTCACAAAGTACTCCAAGTTCTCAAACAATACTTCGGGTGGTGCTAAATGGGTAACAGGTTCGCAGTCTTATTAAGGCGTTAGGATAATGGCTGTATCGGAATCTTGCTGCATTGGAAAAAAATTTGGGAAAAAGTTCATTCTTTCACCCTAGGGTTGTTTTTTAAACAGGAGGCTCAACAATTTGCATTAATTCGTGTAACCTTTGGATTCCGAGCTGTGCTTGTCAAAGTGGCATTAGAAACTGCAACATTTCTTTGTGGGTTATTCTCAATAAAAGGAGAACTGAAAAGGGCAATTCGTCTCCTATAGGGGGGGGGGATAAAGTGAAGAGGAACGCAATAACTTACACTGGAAACATTCCTTCCCAATATCCCAGCATTTTTATTTTCTTTTTATAGCCTACTAGCATAAATTAAAAGCTGTTTAGGATAAAGTAAAGCTGTAATTCTGGTGAAAATTGCAGAATTCTACAAAATAAGGTAATTTTTTTTAAAACATGAGTTAACCAAGTTGATGCGTCAACCAAGCATCCTTGATTTTTTTATGAATTGAGGCTTAAAGAAAATTAAAATGAAAGGTATTTTTTCTTTTTGAAAATGAGTTGTTTTATTTTTAAAATTTTAAAAACTGTTAGTGTATCATGAGGGGTTTAAAACCAAGTCCATTTGAAAAATATTAAAAAATTGAGTTTAAATCTTGTAGGACATAACTAATTCATGAAATCTAATTTTTGAAGATATTTAGTAATTAGTATATTTCTTAACGTACATATACATAAATGTATATGAAATAACAAGTTATTAACCTTGGTAGACCAATTCATTTTGTAAGAAAAAATTCCTCTTTTCATTTTGGATTTGAGACACTTAAATATCTTAAATGATAATTTAAATTTTTAAATAAATACAACCTTTGAAAAATGAGATAACATAACTAATGGCTGGGTGCGAAGTAACTGTTATCATTTAAAAATATACAATAAAAATAAGGCTGTTTTTCCGAATAAAACTTATAAAGACTTTTAATCAATGACTGTTGCATTGTAACAGACATGAAAAATTCTTCTAATACACAGTTGCACAAATACATTCGCACTTGAACGAGAAAAAGTAAAAATATGAAATGGCAACGTGAAGTGGATTTAAGTAGGTATTTAATGAGGAAATGTTGTGCGTAAAAGAATAAATGGTTTGGAATGATTAATGGTATTGAAAATTATAAATGACACAAAAATATGAGATTAGATTAGATTGGAAATACCTTAAGAATTAGAGGTAGGAAATGATAGATGTAGCTCAACAATATCTGCACAGAATGAAGAAAATTTAGGGCATTTTTAAATTATTTGTTGGTGTAACATATGTTCTTGCCGTGTGATCGAGCTATTAAATACAATGTGGAGAGTTTAGAAAATAAGGTAAGGTTGAGTAAGAAGAATTATGTTAGTTAAAATCAAAAATAGAGATAGAAGTTGACACAAATTGTTTAATTCATACGGGAGACACTACAGATACAGCGATATGTCTCAAAAGGGTAATTAACACTTGGCATGCGGGTATACTTCATCGCCAACTTACGCGTACAGTGGGCGTTTTCTTTGTGAATACCGCGAAAGTTTAGTTATTCAGAAAAATTGCAGTAAATCGAAAATTACTTTGTTTTTATGAACGAAACCTTTTTTCCCACTTTAATATATACTGTTTGATTATTTAACAACAAAAAAAAAAACCCAATATTTTTACGAAATCACAAAAGTAAACGATTTTTAAAATTAAAGTCCGATAATCTGTCAGCGCATATTTCTTTATCACTATCTTTACCTATCTTTGCAACGGCTCATTTTATCAATTTTGTATTCAACAATAAAAACCAAGCTTCAAATTGACAAAACACGACTTGTACGTTCTGGAGTTAGGAATTAGTTTGAAGACGAAATAACGCAACAAAAGACCGAGTAACTCGACAATCATAACTTGTGGAAATAAAAAATGCAAACGTTGCATAGCAACGCAAACTATACGCATATAATGTCAAATATACATATAATTATACGTATTTAGTAGATTTGTGGTAATTAGAGGGTATCCACCACAAATCTACTAAATACTTATTTTTACGTGACCCGCGCTCCAGCGACAGACTGCAAAAAACGTAAAAATAAGTTGCCTACACGCGAAGTGTTAGAGGGTGGGTTAGATATAATTTCTGAAAGTAGAATGTAATCCTAGGATGATGATATAGTTCTAAGTGCTACAGTATGTAACACCGATTATCTAGTAATCACAAAAAGTTATACATAGCAACAAACATAATATGCAGATATTTAGTATAATTCTTAATAATTTTACTACTGAGATATCTCCATAGCATACTCATTCTAAATAATAACATCATAAATTATTATCTTTTGTATTTTAAAAGAGATGTCCTAAAGAGAGTGTTAAGCCCCTACAAACTCAGACATATAAGTGTAGAGATCTTAGCACGATTTTATAGGGGAAAACTTATTACCTATGCACATTTTTTTTCTGATAGAGAGGCATAACACCAATGTAACGCAGATAGTTCAATAGAAGAGTAACTTTTTACTAGTTCAAATTAAACCTGTCCCTTTCGAAATAGAGGCTGTGTGGTTAAGTTTCAGGAAAACTGAAAAATTTATCTTAAGTTAGTGAATACCTGAAAACAGGCAGATTAAATCTATTGGAACAAACTTCTAGGAGGACAGGGTACACTTAAATGACTCGGAATCACATATGAAAGTATATGCTGATACATGGTCGGAAATGAAATCCCAATGAATAAAGGATTTTTTGGCATCCTAATTCTGTCACCAATAACTTGGCAGGATCTAATAAGAGAAAAATAATTTTTGGAGATGAAATTTTTGGCCATGTCATGTTAACCGCCATCTACTCAATAAAGAGTAAGAGTCATGTAACGTGAGCTCGGAAAACAAAGCGCTAAGATGTTCTAAGAATTAATAAATATTTGGGGATGTAATTTGGTGGTATACTCCAGAAAATGATAAGTAAAGGCGACCGAAGTAGGTGCCAAACGCTTTGCCAAAAAGCTAAATACTCAATTCCCGTTAGAATTGAGTTTCTGACCATGCGTTGCTATGTGATTTTTAAGTCATCTCGGTATAACTTACTTTTCCTAGAAGGTTACTACTTTAGTTTTGAATTATTTTTATATTCACTATAGTTAAGACTAATGTATACTTCAATAAAAATACACATTTTCTGTTTAAGAAACCCTTCCTTATTTGTTAACTTTCTACAAAGATTTTTGCATGTAAAATTAATAAATTTTATTGCAAATTCTTAAATTAAATGCATTATTTGTTTTAAGATTGTAATTTATGATATTTTGTGTATTCTACTACTGCCATGACTATTGTAGTCTTTCTATTCTTGGAAAGCAATTATGCATAAAGTTACTAAGCTTAATAAAATTACTATGTCCTAAGCACAGTTCACTGTCTCAAACGATTTTTTATCATTTTGAGTATTCAAACAAGAAGTTTCTAAGTAACTCATTTAAACATAGAATTATATGGAGCTGAAATGTAAAAGATACGCTTCAGATTTCCCTGTAATTACAGTTAGAAGGGAAAAAATTACAAATTAACAACATAAAATCAGAGAAGTAGCTATAACATTTCATTAAAGCATAAATCAAGGGAAACTAAAATTACGGGGAAAATTCTTTGAAGGTACACTATAATTTTCCTGATATTGCTTCCCTTTAAGATAGTGGTCTTTGATTTTACATTTTTAAACTATAAACTTACTAAGCATAATAAATTTTGTTTAATTACAGTTTCAGTTTTAAAAAATTATAAATTTTTAATAATATCGGTTTTTATTAATCTAAGCATAATAAAAGCAATAAGGTAGGATAAGATTTGTATTTATTTGAAAAAAATTAATAGTTTTGTTACTAATATTAAAAAAAATAATTTTTACAATCGGGAAACTTAAAATAATATATATATATATATATATATATATATATATATATATATATATATATATATATATATATATATATATATATATATATATATATATATATATATATATATATATATATATATATATATATATATATATATATTTGGAATATATATAGTGTCATCTTATGTCCTATACAATAAAATATGTTTTTGTAAGTGAACGTCTGCATCAATCTATATATACATGTAATAATTACTTTATATGTATATATATATATATATATATATATATATATATATATTTATATATATATATATATATATTATATATATATATATATATATATATATATACATATATATACATATATATATATATATATATATATATATATATATATATATATATATTTATTTATTTATTTATTTATTTATTTATATGTACATGACGACATAAAATTCTTGAAAATTTTGGAAATTTTTTAAATGTAGCATTTAAAAATTTTTAACTTTCCAACCAATAGCTCATTTTAAAAATTATTTCCTGTTTGCGTAAACATTTTAAACCAATTTGTCACCAGGTTTGGTAAAAAAAATTAATTGCGAAGTTTTCAATAATCTTTAAATTAGGAAAGTATTTTAGAGTTTTTGTTTTAAAGGAAATTTCCTTACAATTTTTTTTTTTATCTAAAAATCCACTGAATTGAAAGAAATATTAGAAGAGATGTCTGAAGTTTTATACGTGGTAGTTTAAATTTGAGATATATCAATTTAAAGTTAACATTTGTGGGGAAAATTATTATGGGTTAAATTTGACTTCTTTTATAGCCTTTCAGTTTTCATGTCTTGAGGATTGGTATATCCTCTTGGAATGTATGCTTATACATGTTTAGAATCTGTTTTAAGAAGCAAGTACTGGTCTATTTATTTATTCGTTTATTTTCTAATATTTAACTTCTATTATAGCTTTTTAGTTTCGGCGTGGGTTTAAACATCGCTGTTGGAATATATGCCAGTAGCTGTACTATTTTAATTTATTATATTTTATATATTTCTACCGAAATATTCATATTTTACACTGATTCTTAATTTAGAAGCACAATAAACTTTATTGATCTAATTAATAATTATTATAATTAAATTTTCTAATTTTCTTAGAAAATTGAATTTTTTTCATAATATACAGTCTTTTATATTAAAATTAAGGTTAAATTGAGGTTTAGCATGAAAGTATACTTATAAAATATTAATTTGAAATCTAGTTTTTCATTACATAATTATTCATTTGAATTTAAGGTTCAAAAACGGGGTTTTTGAACCTGAAAACTGCTTTGTTTATATATTTATGTTTTATATGTTTATGTTTCATTTATATGTTTATGTTTTTTGATAAGTAAGTATATTTTAAATTAGAATAAATAAGTTTATTTTAAAACAGAGTTAATTAATATTTTTTATTAGAGAAAAAATGCTACAGTTTTAGATTTTAACTAGAAAAGTACTTGTTATGTAACAAAGACTCAGCAATAATTACTGTTTTTGTAGTGAATTTATTCATGAATACATTTCACTGTATCTATGGTAAATGCTTCAAAAAATCATTTTTTAACCGTCAACGTGATTCCCCTTAACAAATCAGAAATGATACATAACAAAGTTTGAAACTGCTACAAACAGTGCTGAATATACAGCAGTTCTATTCATTGGTAAGTAAAAGAAAATATTCAAGTACAAATATATCGTTACAAAGAACAAATTCCTCAAGGCATATTCTATAATATTAGTATATAGCCCGTCATTTGACGAGATCAGTAAAAAACTTTACTGGCAGTAAGTTAGTTGCCATCTTTAATTTATCTTATCATATTACATGATAGGATGGGCAGAGGTTTTTATATTGACACTGATTATTTGGCGGTGTATATGAAGGATATCTAAAATTTGGTGAATCGATTGCAAACTGTGTGGGTATGTATAAAAATCAAACACAATTTTCAAAGATATATAGCTTAAATGCTAGATATTTCTTAGTCCACAAAATGGACTCCTAGACTTTTATGAAAAGAATTTGCTCTTAATACCGGTGATAAAATTTTCATTGCAACAAAAAATAATCGATGATTAAATTTAAAATTATCACACATGTACCTAATCTATTATTTAAGCCAAATATAAAAGAAAATTATTTAAGTAATATCTAAGTTCAGTAATAAAACGCATGAAAATAATGAAAACATTTAAATAATATAAAATAAGAAATTATTAAATGAGATGGTTAGAGGAATGACGCCATAATGCTAGAAAAATTGTTATTTTTACCTATTTATTATGCTATAAATTTAATCATAGGGGAAAATAGTGCTTGATATAATGTCATTAAACGCTCGAAAAGGTTGACAAGGGGTGGATTTCGAACATTTCAAAGAAGACGCTTTGAATTTTGCTAACGATAACTCATCAATAATCCAATGTGGATGTCTCTATCCATTCCAGATCCAACCGTTTCCTAAATTCGAGGACAGACGTACAGATAACTTAGGCTAT
>CM063498.1:132760544-132765544 GCA_032207245.1 Pardosa pseudoannulata
CAAGCTGTGCGGTTTGAATCACAAGTTATATAAGTGTATAAAATTTCAGAAGCTTAGTGTAAAAGAGAGATTAATATTTGTAAGAAAACAGAATTTGTGTTTCTGTTGTTTAAATTCACATAGTGTAAAAAATTGCCCTTCTGATTATATGTGTAGAGTGTGCAAAAAAAAGCACAATTCGCTCTTGTGTTTTCAAAACGAAACTTTCTCGACAGATGATTTAGATAGAGGTAATAAGAACAGCTCGTCGAATGAATCAGAAAATCAGAACATAAGTAGTACTTTAAACGCGAATGCGGTTTCCTTTCAGTCTAGACAAAGTGAGGCGTACACGGCTGATGCAAGAGTCGTTAATAACAGAAGTGTAGTTTTGTCTACTGCTTGTGTGTTTATAGAAGCCAGCAATGGAAATTTAGTAGCTGCGAGAGCGTTATGTGACAGCGGAAGTATTTCTTGTTTTTGTACAGCTGAACTTGCGAACTCTCTCAATCTAAAGGAAACAAAAACAAATATCTCCGTAAATGGGATTTCTGGTGTTTCAGCCACAGTTAAAAGAAAGACAGTTGCGCGTATTTGTAATAAAGAACAAACATATAAGAGAAAACTAGAGTTTTTAATAATTCCAAAAATAGCAGGCATGACTCCTGCAAAGAGTATCGACATTCGGAATATTATGAACCCTGAGAAAGTAAAACTCGCGGATTCAGAATTCTACAAATCAGAAAAGTTGGATTTATTGCTTGGCGTAGAAGTTTTTTATGATATGTTACGAACTGGAAAAATTTATATTCCTCACACAGGTTTAGTTTTTCAAAATAGTGTGTTTGGATACATAGTTAGTGGTAGTGTGAATGATTCACTTCAGGACAATTCATCGTATTGTGGGCTTGTTAATGAAAGCTCAGAATCGGAATTAAAAAGATTCTTCGAGTTAGAATCACTTGGGATTAAGGATGACCCTTATTGTCATGAAGAAGACAAGGGTTTAGAAATTTTTAATGAAACTGTATGCTTCAAATATGGACGTTATGAAGTCAGTTTGCCTTGGAAGAAAGACTGGAATGAACTGGCAGACAATTACACTGTAGCGGAGAAAGGCTAAGGGGTCTTTTAAAACGCATGAATTACGACAAATCACTATTTTCAACGTATAGAGAAATATTCGACGACTACCTGAAACAAGGGATTATTGAAGAAGTTACAAATAAAGATACAAAACATAGACCAATTTTCTACTTGCCACATCAACCGGTATTCAGAGAAGCTAGTGCATCGACTAAGACCAGAATAGTGTTCGATGGTAGCTCACATGAAGTGGGACAGTTATCGTTGAATGACTGTCTATGGACGGGGGCAAATTTAAATCCTAACATGTTCCATTTGCTGATTAAATTCAGACTGAACAAAATTGCTATTTTGGCAGATGTAGAAAAAGCATTTCTGCAAATTTCACTGGCAGAAAAAGATAGAGACGCAGTGCGGTTCCTATTTGTGGAAAATACTTCATTAATTGATGTAAAATTGCAGATATACAGATTTCGGCGTGTAAATTTTGGAGTAAAATCGAGTCCATTTCTATTGGCTGCCACAATAAAGAAACATTTAGAAAAATATAGAGCAGACAATCCAGAGGTATTTGAAACTTTGAATACATGTATTTACGTGGACGATTTTATTACAGGTCAAGATGAAGTTGAAGAGGCTTTAAGAATTTCGCGTAAAGCCAAACAAATTATGAATGAAGCAGCTATGAATTTGCGTAAATGGGTAACTAATGATCTTGAGTTGATGAAAAGATGGGAAGAAGATGGATTTGAGATTCATCCTTATAGAGTCGACAACTCAAATGAGAGGCTAAAGGTCCTGGGAATGTCCTGGGATACTTGTCAAGATAGCTTGAGCATAGATGCATGTAGTTTGATATCGTCGCTTAATAACAGAGAGAATACGAAACGCTTCATCCTAAAAACAGCAGGAAAAATATTCGACCCTCTTGGGTTATTAACCCCATTCACCGTTAGACTTAAATTCTTACTCCAAGAACTTTGGGTTCGAAAATTAACTTGGAATGACGAACTTCCAAAGGATATCAGTGAAGAATGGGTTAAGTGGTGTTCTGAGTGTCTGGATCTAAGTAAGATTACAGTTCCTAGATTTGTTCTGAGTCCAGATGTAGATTCGATAGAGCTACATTGCTTTTCAGATGCCAGTCAAAAAGCGTATGGAGCAGTTGTCTATGTTAGATTTGTAAATCAAGGAAGAACTTCTGTGAACTTTATTGCATCAAAGTGTCGTGTTGCACCTGTTAAAAGAGTTACGTTACCTCGTCTTGAACTACTCGGAGCTTTACTTGCAGCTCGTTTAGGTTATGAAATAAAAAAGGTATTTGATCTAAAGAAAATTTCAACAATGTTTTATTGGACAGATGCAAAAATTGTGTTGTGTTGGATCAAGGGATCCAGCAGTAAATGGAAATCATTTGTTGCCAACCGAGTAAATGAAATTAGAAGTCTGACAGAGCCGAGGGAATGGTTCTATTGCCCTACGAAAAACAACCCAGCAGATCTTCTAACACGTGGTGTAAAAGCTGACTATCTTGTGAACAGTTCCAAATGGTGGTCATGCAGTGACTTTCTGACAAGATTTGAACTTCCCAAACAGGACTTAGCTGAGAATTTAGAAGATTGTACAGAAGAGCTAAAAGACTTTAACAATGAACTGCTGGACTATCCTAAGTTGACTTTAGTTACATATAGAGAACCACATCTTGTGGATGATATTGTTAATTTGTCTTCTAAGTATACTAAACTTATTCGTATTGTAAGTTTTATTTTCAGATTTGTCCACAATTGCAAAAATCTAGTACAAGGAAGTGTGGTGTGCTTTCCTTAAATGAGGTAAGAGCAGCTGAAAATTGGATACTATTAGGTATACAACGAAGTGAGTTTAGGGAGGAAATAGAGCAGCTGAAAATGGGTAAGTGTGTTTCTCCCAAAAGTAGAGTAGCGTCTCTCAATGTATTTCTCGATGAAATAGGACTTATGAGAGTAGGCGGACGATTGTCCAATTCGGACCTACCCACAAACAGCAAACATCCCATTGTCTTACCAGGTAAACATCCTTTAACTGCAGTCATTTTAAACTATTATCACTTAAAGTACTTTCATGTAGGATCGCAAGCCCTCTTACATCAGGTTCGGCAAATGTTCTGGCCTCTCAATGGCAGAAACAATTGTAGAAAGATAGTTCATGGATGTCTAACATGTTTCAAGAATAAACCTGTTACAGCTCAACAAATAATGGCTGAGTTACCCAGAGAGCGTGTTACACCAACCTATCCATTTAATATCACCGGTGTTGATTTCTGCGGTCCCTTTGCTGTAAAATATAAAAATCAAAGAAAGGGGACTCTTAACAAAACTTACATTGCAGTCTACGTATGTATGAGTACTAAGGCCATACATTTGGACTTCGTTACCGATCTAACGAGTCAATCATTCATTGCTAGCCTAAGGCGATTTTTCGCTAGACGGGGGAAATGTGCTAGAATTATGAGCGATAATTCTAAAACGTTTAGTGGTGCTAACCTCGAAATTAAAAGGTTGCAAAAATTAGTTGTGCTCCCAGATGAAAATTTAACGTTTAAACTTGTTATTTAGTATTAATTTCTGTCATAGTACATTTATGTTTCTATTATTCATGTTTAATTGTTTGAAATTGTTAATTTCAACGGCGGGAGTGTTACGAATTGTGAACTATAGGTGGCGCTACGCCACATATGTAAAAAAAGAAAAAGCAGTTGAACAATGGAATTTGTAAGTAGCGGTGGTGTGGCCGCTAGCTAGTAAATAAATTCAGTTTTATTAGTGCAAATGTGTGTTAGTTGGAATTTTTAGTAAGAAGACAGTGTTTATTAGGACACTAATTTTCCAATCTCTTAAAACATTTTCGATGTACTTGACTTCAAAACTAGTAATACTTCTCTGCTTGGCTGCTTACAGGAGGAAATTTCAGTTAACTGATAGTTTCGATCTATTGAATTAACCAAGAGACTAATTCACCTCAAATTCTTAGAAATGGCCATTGGGATTCTGACATTCTGCAAATCCATTCTCTTTCAACCTTGGGAATGGCATTTTTAAGGTCTCTGGCTAGTTACTATAGGTCTCCCTTATTGCCACGGTTTAATGAATGAAATTTATCTGATCTCTCCTACAGAAAAACTAATTTTTTCTTTTCAACAAATGAGTTGAAAATGGAGTTCACATTCACACAATTATGTATGAAAAATGTTACAAATCAAACAATGTAACATAAGAGTAAAAATGCAGCAGAAAACCTAACCATCTCTCATAGAAACCTTTATCTATTTAGAAAGAGAGACCAAGAGGTATTATGGCTTAACGATGTAAGCGGTTTTAAAAAATCTGTATGCTTTGTGGTTTTTTAAAATTCTTACTTTTGTTTTCTATTTTATTTCATCTCATAAAGGCTTTAAATCTATCTATCGATTTATATATGTATATACATTTATGTATAAATATGTATATATATGTATATATATGTATATGTATATATATATGTATATATGTATATATGTATATATATGTATATACATATATCTATAAATATGCATATATATGTATATATATGCATATATATATGTATAAATATGTATATATATGCATATACATATATGTATAAATATGTATATAAATGTATATACATATATGTATAAATATGTATATATATGTATATACATATATGTATAAATATGTATATATATATATGTATACACATATATGTATAAATATGTATATATATGTATATACATATATGTATAAATATGTATATATATGTATATACATATATGTATAAATATGTATATATATGTATATACATATATGAATAAATATGTATATATATGTATATAATATCTATGTTTCATCATAACACAGCTGGCAATACAGGCACTATATGTCTTTATGCCAATACAAGGT
>CM063498.1:132770544-132823044 GCA_032207245.1 Pardosa pseudoannulata
TTTTATTTCCATGTATATGATCTCTGTCTGGAAGTAAACAGCTTTAGACAAATATTTATTTTCCTAAAATGTTAGGAATGACAACTTTATGGTAGTTTAGATGGTGTGATTAGGAACCGCACTTTTAAATTTTGCTACACGTGATCTAAGCCATGTTTTATGACAGATCAAGATTTTGTAAAATTAGATATGTTGATCATAGTATCCCAATTTTATTTGCATGTATATAGTATGAGCTCTGTTTTGAAGTAAACAGCTTTTGACAAATATTTATATTCCTAAAATGTTAGTAATGACAACTTTATGGTAGTTTAGATAGTGTGATTTGGAACCGTATGGTGTAATCTAAGGCATGTTTTATGATAGATCAAGATTTTGGAAAGTTACACATGTTGATCATGGTATTCCAATTTTATTTGCATGTATATGAGCTCAGACTGGAAGTAAACAGCTTTTGACAAATATTTATATTCCTAAAATGTTAGTAATGACAACTTTATGGTAGTTTAGATGGTGTGATTAGGAACCATAAGCTCAAATTTTTGTTACACGTGATCTAAAGTTTTATGACAGATCAAGAATTTTGAAAGGTTACACATGTTAACCATGGTATTCCAATATTAATTTGCATGTATATAGTATAAACAGCTCTCATAAATATTTATTTTCCTAAAATGTTAGGAATGACAACTTTATGGGAGTTTAGGTGGTGTGATTAGAAACCGTAAGCTCAAATTTTTGTAACACGTGATCTTGAGTTTTATGATAGATGAAGATTTTGGAAAGATACACATGTTGATCATGGTATTCCAGTTTTATTTGCATGCATATGAGCTATCTGTCTGTAAGTAAACAGCTTTTAACAAATATTTATTTTCCTAAAATATTAGGAATGACAACTTCATGGTAGTTTAGATGGTGTGATTAGGAACCGTAAGCTCAAATTTTTGTTACACGTGATGTAAAGTTTTATGTCAGATCAAGATTTTGGAAAGTTACACATGTTGATCATAGTATTCCAATTTTATTTGTATGTATATGAGCTCAGACTGGAAGTAAACAGCTTTTGACAAATATTTATTTTCCTAAAATGTTAGGAATGACAACTTTATGGTAGTTTAGATGGTGTGATTAGGAACCGTATATTCAGATTTTGGTTACACGTTATCTAAAGTTGTATGATAGATACGATTTTGGAAACTTAGACATGCTGATAATGGTATTCCAATTTTATTTGCAAGTATATGAGCTCTGTCTGGAAGTAAACAGCTTTTGACAAATATTTATTTTCCTAAAATGTTAGGAATGACAACTTTATGGTAGTTTAGATGGTTTGATAAGGAACCGTAAGCTCAAATTTTGGTTACACGTGATCTAAAGTTTTATGACAGATCAAGATTTTGGAAAGTTACACATGTTGATCATGGTATTCCAATTTTATTTGCATGTATATGAGAAACATGATGAATCAAACATAATGAAGGGGATCAAAATTCAAATGAAAATTAATACAGATAGAAAGCCTTCCTACATAGGCGGTAGCAAGGATGTGTCTTCTAGGTAGGAATGTTAGGTAGTATCTACCCTTAAAAATATATCAAAAGCAGCATTTAAAAAATTTAAAATAAACTTCAAAATAATATATATAATTATAAATTTAAAAGAATTCAGCGAAGTATTTGATGGTATATGCTTATAAGTAAGATATTTCAATGTAGTCTAAGAAGCAAGGTAATTTATTAGTTGTGAAATGTAGAACACCAATTGAAGAAAATAAACAGTGGCAAGTGGAGCAGAATAGAATGGCTGGAAATATCTCAAGCTGTCTTTAATGGATTCACCGTCTTGGCGTTCCTTATAGTTAATTTTACCACTGAAAAAAATGTAGGTAGTATATCCTTTAACAATAATACTTATTCCCTCACAGGAATACGGGAATTTAAATTTGATTTAAAGGGGCACTATGAGTGATTTACTTAGTTTATCAAATGCAATGACAAACATGCTGCAAAAGCTCGGCAACATTCCCCTGGTGAAAACTCTTTTCACTTGGCAGAGAGGTGAATTCAAAATTAGTCCTATATAGAAAGCATAAGGTTTTCAGTACATTGGATACCACGTCTAATTGTTATTAGTTATAAAGTTTTAATATTTAAAAAAAACTGAGAAATTTTTCGAATCTTCATGATGAATGGTGCAATAATATTCCTGTAAACACAATTCAACGCTTGTATGATTCGGTATCAGATGAAACCAACCTGTATTACATACTAAAGGTGGTCCTAAGCCTTTGCCATATTAATGAGGGTTTCCTTATAAATATCGGGCACTTTTATTATTTTAATAACAACCTGTATTTTGAAAATGGCTTCTAAAAATGATACATAGCCCGAAGGCACATAACCTATTTTGATAAAAAAATATTCCAGTCAAAAGGTTAACAATAAGTTACATTAAGTTCAGGTTTTTTTTACCTCTTCCAGTGAGTCATTGTCACACCATACCAGAACAGGACCGGTTTGAACTAGACAGAAACTTCGAACTTCTCCAAACCAATAGAATTGTTCGTTGGTTTGAGGGATTCTGACCTCCCGCAGTTCTGGAGTGGACCCTTGTTTTTTCTCCGCGAGGCAGTCTGATTTTTTTAGGCGGACAAGGTTGTGACCAGAGGAGAGTAGAAGGTGAACGCAGCTGGCATCCGCGGCTTGCGGGATAGACATTTTGAAGAAAGTCCTCACCATATTGTTTTTTAGGGCCCACGCTAACTTGAGAGCAATCTTCGATATCTACAAATGATAAGTTGATTCCAGTTGTATTCCTTAGGTATTTATTTAATTGTATAAAATCAATTAATAAAGATATATTTGTCCATGTGTTTATTAATGAGTTTAGATTTCTTCTTTCTCAAACACTAGGCTAACGTAACATCAGTTTTTACAAAAGGTTACAAAGTAGCTTAAAAATTACAGTTATTACATTTGTTAAAAGATGTTTATAATGTATGACATTTTAAAGTGAAATAAAAGTCTAACAGCAAAGTCTAGCACCAAAAATGAAAAAAAAAAGATTCGAAATCCTCGTGGAAGATAAGATTTCGCAGAAATTAACAATAAAACTTATCAAAGATGGTATTTTAAAGGATATTTTAAACAATTCCTTTTAAAATATGCTCAATTTTATAATGTAAAAATATGAATGGGAATTTGCTTAATCTGTTTATGCAGACTAAAAAGGTAAAAAAGCATTAATTGTAGTGCTCTCCGTATAATACACATGTGCAATCGGGGATATATAAAGTAAAATGTTGTCAAATATGAACCTTAAAATAATAAAGATAAATATACACTCTAAAGAATTCAGCCGTGTGTTTAATGCTATATGTTTGTTAGAAAGTGGTTTCAACATGGTCCGAGGAATGGAAGGTATAGATCGTATGGGAAATGTAGAACACTATTTGAGGAAAACAAACAGTGGCGTGTGAGGCAGAATAGAATTGGGGCTGGAAATGTCTCAAGCTGCCTTTATCCTCAGTATGGCGTGCTTTATCGTTAATTTAAACAACAGGCAGGAGGTAGGAAGTATATACTTTAACAATCCTCGTTTCTCCCCAAACGGTTAGAAGAATTTCGATTCTGAAGATTAGCAATAACTGTTTTACTTAGTTTATTAACTGTAATGACAAACGTTCTCCCCAAGCTCAAGCAACATTCATCTGACGAAATACCTTTCCTTGGCAGCGGAATGGATTTAAAACAAATCCTTTAGAGAAAATATTAGTTTTCATTACAGTATAGGGAATACCGGAACTAGTGGCAAAATGTTTTATTAATTTTCAGAAAAGAAATATGAGAATATTTTTTGCAATCTTTATGAGGAATTGTATAATATTCCTCTAAATACTAATGCAGCACTTTTATGATCCGATTCTCAGGTGATTAGAAACCGTATCTTATGCTAAAGGTGGTTTTATTCCACATCAGTGAAGATTTCCTTATAAATCGAAGATGTGTTTATTATTTAGATAACCACTATATTTTGAAAATAGCTTCTAAAATTGATCGATCTGTTAAAGGATACTTAATTTAGTTTCCCGAAAAAATATTTCAGTAAAACTGGGGCTGGGAATGTCTCAAGCTGCCCTTTTTAACGGATGCATCAATATGGCGAGCGTTATCGTTAATTTAACCACTGGCAGGAGATAGGGAGTATGTCCTTTAACAATCCTCCTTTTCTCCAAAGGGATAGAAGAATTTAAATTCTATTTGGAAGAGGCGCAATAGCTGTTTTACTTAGTTTATTAACTGTAATGACAAGCGTTCTCCCCAGCATCAGGCAACATTCATCTGTTGAAATCGCTTTCCTTGGTAGAACAATGAATTTAAAACAAATCCTTTAGAGAAAATATTAGCTTTCATAACAGTATAGGTTTCACCGGGACTAGTGGCAAAAACTTTTAGTAATTTTCAAAAAAAGAAATATCAGAATATTTTTTGCAATCTTCATGAGGTATGGTATAATATTCCTCTAAACACTAATGCAGCACTTGTATGATCCGATACTTAGGTGATAAGAAACCGTATTTTATGCCAAAGGAGGTCTTATGCCATATCAGTAAAGATTTCCTTATAAATCGAGGATGTGTTGATTATTTGGATAACTACTATATTTTGAATATAGCTTCTAAAATTGATCGATCGGTTAAAGGCTACTTAATTGAGTTTCCCGAAATTTTTTTTCAATAGACTTGGGGCTGGAAATGTCTCAAGCTGCCTTTTTAATAGATGCATCAGTATGGCGAGTTTTATCGTTAATTTAACAACGGGCAGGAGATAGGGAGTATGTCCTTTAACAATCCTCTTTTTCCCCAAAGGAATAACAGAATTTAAATTCGATTTGGAAGAGGCGCAATAACTGTTTTACTTAGTTTATTAAATGTAATGACAAGCGTTCTTCCCAAACTCAAGCAACATTCATCTGATGTTGTTTGAGTTTGATTATGTCTTCCTTTCCTTGGCTGAACAATGAATTTGAAACAAAACCTTTAGAGAAAATATTAGTTTTCATTACAGTATAGGGAACACCTGGACTAGTGGCAAAAAGTTTTATTAATTTTCAAAAAAGAAATATGAGAATATTTTTTGCAATCTTCATGAGGAATGGTATAATATTCCTCTAAATACTAATGCAGCACTTGGATGATCCGATTCTCAGGTGATTAGAAACCGTATTTTATGCCATATCAGTAAAGATTTCCTTATAAATCGAGGATGTGTTGATTATTTGGATAACTACTATATTTTGAATATAGCTTCTAAAATTGATCGATCGGTTAAAGGCTACTTAATTGAGTTTCCCGAAATTTTTTTTCAATAGACTTGGGGCTGGAAATGTCTCAAGCTGCCTTTTTAATAGATGCATCAGTATGGCGAGTTTTATCGTTAATTTAACAACGGGCAGGAGATAGGGAGTATGTCCTTTAACAATCCTCTTTTTCCCCAAAGGAATAACAGAATTTAAATTCGATTTGGAAGAGGCGCAATAACTGTTTTACTTAGTTTATTAAATGTAATGACAAGCGTTCTTCCCAAACTCAAGCAACATTCATCTGATGTTGTTTGAGTTTGATTATGTCTTCCTTTCCTTGGCTGAACAATGAATTTGAAACAAAACCTTTAGAGAAAATATTAGTTTTCATTACAGTATAGGGAACACCTGGACTAGTGGCAAAAAGTTTTATTAATTTTCAAAAAAGAAATATGAGAATATTTTTTGCAATCTTCATGAGAAATGGTATAATATTCCTCTAAATACTAATGCAGCACTTGTATGATCCGATACTTAGGTGATAAGAAACCGTATCTTATGCCAAAGGAGGTCTTATGCCATATCAGTAAAGACTTCCTTATAAATCCAGGATGTGCTTATTATTTGGATAACTACTATATTTTGAAAATAGCTTCTAAAATTGATCGATCGGTTAAAGAATACTTAATTTAGTTTCCCGAAATTTTTTTTCAACAGACTTGGGGCTGGAAATGTCTCAAGCTGCCTTTTTAATAGATGCATCAGTATGGCGAGTTTTATCGTTAATTTAACAACGGGCAGGAGATAGGGAGTATGTCCTTTAACAATCCTCTTTTTCCCCAAAGGAATAACAGAATTTAAATTCGATTTGGAAGAGGCGCAATAACTGTTTTACTTAGTTTATTAAATGTAATGACAAGCGTTCTTAAACTCAAGGGCAACATTCATGTTGTTTGAGTTTGATTATGTCTTCCTTTCCTTGGCTGAACAATGAATTTGAAACAAAACCTTTAGAGAAAATATTAGTTTTCATTACAGTATAGGGAACACCTGGACTAGTGGCAAAAAGTTTTATTAATTTTCAAAAAAGAAATATGAGAATATTTTTTGCAATCTTCATGAGGAATGGTATAATATTCCTCTAAATACTAATGCAGCACTTGGATGATCCGATTCTCAGGTGATTAGAAACCGTATTTTATGCCATATCAGTAAAGACTTCCTTATAAATCAAGGATGTGTTTATTGTTTGGATAATCACTATATTTTGAAAATAGCTTTTAGATTAGATCGGTCGGTTTAAGGTTATTTAATTGAGTTTAGAGAAAAAAATTTTCCAATCAATAAATCATAAAGCAGCTTAAAAACTGCAGGTTTTGCATTTCAGAGGAAAAAAGATACTTATAATATATTGAATTTGATAATCAATAAATATTGTAGCAACTAACATTTAAAAAATGACTGCAAACCGTACTTTAAGATGAGGCTTCGTAGAAATTGAGAATTGTAAACCGTCATCTAAGATTAGATTTCTAAAGAAATTTTTTAATAATGGTGTTTAATACCTACTTAATTTAATAATTCAAAAATTTCAATCGGGCTTTTCGTAATTAATCATAATATCTAAATGGATAAAAATTTTTTTTTTTGAGTTCTTTGGTTAAATATTAATAACTTCGCTGTAAACGATTTCACCATGATGTGAGGGAGCGGAGTATAGAGATCCTACTTGAAATGTAGATCACTAATTGAGGAAAGCAAACAGTGGCGAGTCAGAATAGAACTGGGGCTGGAAATGTCTCAAGCTGCTTTAATGGATGCATCGGCATGGCGTGCATTATCGTTAATTTAAGCAACGGGCAGGAGATAGGGAGAGTGTCATTTAACAATCCTCCTTTCCCCCAAAGGGATGGGCGAATTTAAATTCGATTTGGAAGAGGCGCAATAACTGATTTACTTAGTTTATTAACTGTAATGACAAGCGTGCTGCTCAGGTTCGGGCAACATTCATTTGATGAAAGCTCTCTTCCCTTGGCTGAGCAATGAATTTAAAACAAATCCTTTAGAGAAATTATTAGTTTCCATAACAATATAGGGGTCACTGGGACTAGTGGCAAAAAATTTTAGTAATTTTCAAAAAAGAAATATGAGAATATTTTTTGCAATCTTCATGAGGAATGGTATAATATTCATCTAAATATTAATGCAGCATTTGTATGATCCGATTCTCAGGTGATTATAAACCGTATCTTATACCCAAAGTGGTCTTATGTCATATTAGTAAAGACTTAAATTGAATAGTTTAGAAACAGTTATAAATCGAGGATGTGTTTATTATTTGGATAACTGCTATATTTTGAAAATAGCTTCTAAAATCCATCTGTTGGTTAAAGGATACTTAATTCAGTTTCCCGAAAAATTATTTCAATTAAAAAATCATAAAGCGGCATAAAATTACAGGTATTCGCTTTCAGAAAAAAGATACAATGTATTGAATTTGATAGGGAGATAAAGGTGTAGTAGCAACTGACAATTAAAAAATGACTGTAAGCCGTACTTTAAGATTAGGTTTCATAGAAATTGAGAATTGTAAAACGATGTAAAATGAGATTTCTAAAGAATTTTTTAAATAATGGTGTTTAATATATACTTAATTTAATAATGCAAAAATTTGAATAGGAATTTTCGTAGTTAATCATAATGTCTAAATAGATAAAAAATATTTATTTTAGTACATTGGTTATAATATATAATAACTTCGCTGTAAATGATTTCACCATGATGTGAGGGAGCGGAGTATAGAGATCCTACGTGAAATGTAGATCACTAATTGAGGAAAGCAAACAGTGGCGAGTGGGCAGAATAGAACTGGGGCTGGAAATGTCTCAAGCTGCTTTAATGGATGCATCGGCATGGCGTGCATTATCGTTAATTTAAGCAACGGGCAGGAGATAGGGAGAGTGAGTGTCATTTAACAATCCTCCTTTCCCCCAAAGGGATGGGCGAATTTAAATTCGATTTGGAAGAGGCGCAATAACTGATTTACTTAGTTTATTAACTGTAATGACAAGCGTGCTGCTCAGGTTCGGGCAACATTCATTTGATGAAAGCTCTCTTCCCTTGGCTGAGCAATGAATTTAAAACTAATCCTTTAAGGGAACCCAGTACTTTTCCACAGTCAACGACAGACTTCATTCAATTTATCATAAAATGAAAATTTCTGCTCTTTTTAGAGAGAATTTTTGCTTATAGTGTAATAGTGCTCAATCCGTAAAAATATTAATTTTTGTAATTTCACGTGACATTTTTAAAAAAATAATATAAAAATCATATACCAACTTTTACCCGCAAGTTTTTTTTGCAACTTGTATATTAAAAATTAAATTTTATGTCAAATTGAATATAGATATTTTTCATTAACACAATGTGTTCAGTTAATTCTCAATAGATTGAAAATTATTTAATTTTTTAACCAACTTTTCGTATTTAATATTGAAATATATAAACATATATATAAATAGATAAACAAACAAATATATATATATATATAAATACAAATATATATGTAATATATAAATATACATATATATATATAATATCATTTTCGCAAGGATAAATAAAAAGTTAACTTTAAATCTAAATTAATTTCTTTAAACTACCTTCCCGTTCTATGGTTCCACATCGACAGATGTAAAAATTAGTTTTTATTTGTCTAAACTTTTCCAGAATCTATGTAGTAGACATGAACACTCGGCTTCGTTTTCCTGTATATACCGTTATTTTTGTACCCGCAAACAAACCATGTTGTTACACTAACCCGTACTAGTACGTGACCCGCGCTCAAGTGTGAATCATCAGAAAACGTACTAGTTGTTGTCTCGCATACAATTTGTTAAGCTGAATAGAAATATTTTTTTTATATTTTTAAGCCCTAGAACTGTAAAGGCAAATAATAAAATTTAAATTAAAATAAAATAATAATGTTAAGAAATTGAAGAATAAAAAATAATTTGCATTTACCACATCTTATAATAAATTACATTGCTAATATTGATAAAATTGAGGATCACAGAATAAAAAAGATAATTAATTTCTTTTTTATATAAAAAATTGGTTTGTAATTTAAAAAAATTCAAAACTTCCAGATAATTGAATTTTATGGATTTTTTAAATTTTGTGTCTAAAAAGAAAATGAAATAATATTTATTACATTAAATACTTATTAACAATCTACGATAAATGTTATATTTTCTAAACAAAAAAAGGACTTTTTTGTTTTATAGTGAATGAAAAAAAGGTTTTAATAGTGAAGTCTAATATAGCTCAAAAAATACAATTCCTTAAAGAAAAAAACACAAAAAAACATGAGGTTTTCAGCATAGAAGACAACGAGGCTAGTTGTTACATAAAAGTATTTAAAAGAAGCGATGAAAGTTTTTTTCGCAAGCTAAACTTTAAAATACACTTCAATTATTGATGATTTATAACATACTTTAAAAGTTATTAAATTAACAGTAATTCAAATTTTTAGGTGTTATGTAAATTCATTTACGCCGTAAAAGCTTACCACTAATGATGCACGATGTTTTATCAGATGAAAAAATTTATTGCATAAAATGTATTGAGGAATAATTGCATTAATTTCTTTTTGATATAAAAAACTGGTTTGTAATTTAAAAAAATCCAAAACTTCCAGGTAAGTGAATCATTTTTGTAACATTAAACACTTATTAACAATCTAGGAAACATATTGTCTAAACAAAAAAGGGCTTTTTTGTTTTATAGTGAATTGCAAAAAAAAAAAACTTTAAAGATCAAGATCTTTATAGCTCAAAAGGTAAAATTCCTTAAAAAGAAACCCATAAGGTTTTCAGTATAGGAGAGAACAAGGCTAGTTGTTACATAAAAGTTTTATAAAGAAGCTATGAATTTTTTTTCGCAAGGTAAACTTTAAAATAGGCTTCCGTTATTGAAGATTTATAAGATATTTGAAAAGCTATTAAATTAACAGTAATTCAAATTTTTAGGTGTTACGTAAATTCATTTAAGCCCCAAAAGTTTATCAGCGATGATGCACGATGTACCACCAGATGGATTAATGTATTACATAAAATGCATTAAAGAATAAATGCATATAAAATTAATTTATGTTTTTATTACTTTATTATCTTGGAATTAATATCGAAAACAGGAGTAGCTGTAGTTCAATCGGCAAATGAGCGATCTTGTAACCGGAGGGTTGTGGCATCGATTCTCTTGCCGAACAAATATCCTTCTTGTTCATTACTGGCGTCTGGGCCAAGGAAAATAAGTTCGCTGTTGCAATATCCTAATACTCTCCAAAGGATAAATTTTAAGGTGGCAAGTAAAGCATGAAAAGTTTCTACTTGGTTCCTGCTTCTAGATTATGAGAATCCACTTGAGGTTTAGTCAGTCTTCATCCCTCGTGGTTCCTCGCTCAAGTGAAACTGAACATTGCCCTTAGAGATAGACTGGTCGCATATTGCGATGATATCTATTGGACATGATGTATGCTTTCCTACTTCAGAAGGATTAGTAACTACATTAGCAAAAAACATATTGGAAACAAATGCCTATAATATTATATCTTCATACATTCCTCTAATTTCATATGATATTATGATAAACTGTAATAACTATTATCTGAATCCTATTTTTAAAAAAAATTTTTATATTATATATATTAGCATAATATTGTCAGCCCTTTAACAATATGATATTAAAATATTCTGTTCGTGTATAATATGTCTGATAAATTGTTCAGCATTTTCCTTGCAGAGACAGGCCTTATCTTCTCTTGAAAAAAATTGCTTAATAAGATATTCATTATTTTTCATTGAGTAATAACAATATTAGGCTGGGTGCTGTTCTTATTACAGGAGTTATATAAATTTATGATATCTATATAATATATATATTATATATATATATATATATATATATATATATATATATATATATATATATATATATATATATATATATATATATAATATTATTATATATATATGTCTATATATATATATATATATATATATATATATATATATATATATTTATATATATTTATATATATATATATATATATTTATATTATATGTATTATATATATATATATAAATATATATATATATATATATATATATATATATATATATATATATATATATATATTATATATATATATATATATATATTATATATATATTATATTTATATATATATATATACATATATATATATATAGATATATGTTATATGTATATATATATATATATATATATGTATATATATATATGTATATGTATATGTATATATATTATATATATATATGTATATGTATTTATATAATATTATATATATATATATATATATATATATATTATATATATATATATATATATATATATATATATATATATATATATATATATATATATATATATATATATATATATATATATGTAATGGGTATTTTAATTCATCAGAAAAGTAAAAAGGGTAAAGGGGAGGATTCATATTGTCTTACGTGCCGTCGCTAGCAGTCCTGTGACTGAAAGGAATCGGCGGAAAGAGGGATAAAAAAATGGGGTTTTAATAAGATATTCTACCTTCAGGATAAACACGTACTTGGCAACATTTAGGTGTGTGAGAAAACCAATCAGGATTTCCATGGTTCATCACGAGGTGACGCCGAAAGAAGCGTAACTAAGTTATATAAGAAGTGCTGAAGCAAGCGGGAATTAATTTTAGTTTGTACCAAATCGCCGATCTTCCAGAAATAACAGAAGAGTTTTGATAGAGATTTGAATTGAAGGATAAAATCGCCCAAAAGTATTTTAAAATACAGTTATGGCTATGTTGGTTAGTTTTAGGCACTACTTTCGTTGCACAGTATTGTCAATAATTTGAGAGCTTGTCAAGTTTTCAGAAACAGGTGTAGAAAAAAAATGAAAGATTTAAACAACAACTTACGAAAACATTTATTTTTTTAAAGAAATCTCTCTGTCTTCAGGAATGTGTTTACAAAACTGAGTTAAATTAACACAGCAACTTCAAAATCATTTGTTAGAGCTACCAACTTACTTCAAGCATAATTTTTATGTAACTATTCCAAACCCGTATTTTTATGATTTGTTTAATAAGTCATTCATTGGAGCATAAGTCATGGCAACTATTTTTTTTTCTTGTAGATATTTGAACCGATCACAAACGCATATGTATCGTGTGGAAGTTCTGCATGTATAGTGTATATGAAGAACAGCAGATTTCTCTGTGATAGCTGGTAGTACCACAGCGAGGGCTGTGATATCAGTTAGAAGGTGAGTGTCGTGCGAGATGGAAGTAACCCTTGTTGAGCAGCGAGCTTACATTAAAATAGCCGTTCTCCGAGGGAGAAATGTGATGGAAAGTCACTACTGTACGGTATGGTAGGTATTATTCCCAAATGCTTCCACTAATTGATTGTGATATTCCATCGTATTTCTTCCTCGGAGAACGGCTATTTTGATGTAAGCGCTCTGCTCAACACTGGTTACTCTTATCTCGCACGACACTCCCCAACTCACTGATTTCACAAATCTCGCTTCGCTATTACCAGCTATTACAGAATCATCTCTTGTGCTGCATACACACTATGCCTGTAGAACTTCTACACGACACATATACGTTTGTGATGATTTCGCATATCTGCAAGAAAAAAAATAGTTGCCATGACGTATGCTAATCTTCGTATATATTTTTAATATGTTAATAATTTTTCTAAATATTCGGCATAATGTTCAATATCGAAAGCGTCTGCTCATGCACTATGTATATATGGATACATAGGCAGAAATTTAAATGTATTTGGTGTTTCACACACACACACACACCACACACACACATATATATATATGTGTATATATATATATATATATATATATATATATATATATATATATATATATATATATATATATATATATATATATATATACAGATATAGATATACAACATTTTGTAATTTTTCACAAAATTAAGTCTTTTTGAAAAATATCGAAGTGTTATCTTTATCTGTTTCTGCTCTTCAAAAATTTAAACTGTCAACTTACAATGTGAAATTTTAAGCAGAAAGTAAAACATGCTTCATTTATTATTAGAATATATAAAGTTTGGCAACGTTGTTGGAAACCATTCTTTTCTTTTCCTAACTTATTAAAAATACAATTGAAATTCTTAGAATCCAATTCCGCTTTTCGAAATATTTAATTTAATAATTTTAGAAAATTTTTGTTATAACTAGAAAGAGTAGTGTTTGTTAAAGTAAGGAGCATTTCACATAATTATATTTAAAACTATTTACATTTTTGAATATCTACTTTCTCTCTCTAAATTTTGTTAAAATTCTTTTCTTTTAAATGGAATTGTCGTATAGAACACACTGGTATTACAAAATAACATGCTTTTATGCAAGGTGAGAGATGTTTATAAGATTACTTTTTATAAGGATGTTATTTTTATTATGGAAGTAAAAAATTTTATTGGTATATTAAAACTTTATTGATTTAATGCTTTTCCTTTCAGTTCATTCTTTACCCCGAGTGAAAATTAAGTGTAAAATATATATGGAAATTTGATTTTTGAAATTTTGCAGTAATGTTTTATTCGAGTAAACTGAATTACGCTAAAATATATTTATCGAAATAAATTATTTTATTTTAAAAAAATCAAAAGAATATGTAACAAATTTCGGAGTTGATGTTTTTAATGATTCATTTATATATTCTTAGAAGTAAAAATGAAATTAAATGAAGGAAAGTTTTTCTCATCATGTTTGTGATGCAAATGTTGTAATAGCACAAATAACAGAAAAATAAAACGGTATGCTGTTGTAATTGCATTTAAAATATCTATTCAATTTAAAAGACAAAAGAAAATGTAAAAACTTAAATGTGTTAGAAACTATTTGTTATTGTCTTTCCATATTCTAGTGCAAATAACTCATTTCATAACATGTTTAAGGAGACGGTGGACTTTTGAAAACGTGTTACAAAATTATCAACTTAAAGTTGCGAAGTTTTGTACACATAATCGTTGACGTACAACTAAATGAATCAAATTTAGAATAATCTTTAAATCTAATAATTTTTTTTATATAATTTATTTTTTTTTTAATATTTTGATAGTTTATAGTGTTCCTTTTGAACTAATTTAAAAGATTTTAAAAACTTTTTACCTTATTATGTCTTTGAAAACCTAAACTGAAACTAAATGAATCAAATTTAGTATCATTTTTAAATTTAATAAATTTTTTATATAATTTCTTTTTTTTAAATATTTTGATAGTTTATAGTGTTCTTTTTGAACTAATTTAAAAAAGTTTAAAAACTTTTTACCTTATTATAACTTTGAAAAACTAAACTACAACTAAATGAATCAAATTTAGAATCATTTTTAAATTTAATAATTTTTTTATATAATTTCTTTTTTTTAAATATTTTGATAGCTCATAGTGTTCCTTTTGAACTAATTTAAAAAATTTTAAAAATTTTTACCTTTTTATGACTTTGAAAAATAATTCGAACATATTTAATTTTAATAATTTGAGTACTTTATTTGTAAGGAATAATAGTATGTCTGTAGGTAGAATTTTTATGAAAATTTCTAACATTCAAAATTTAAATTCAGTTTTACTAAATTTGAATAAAGTTGAAATTTAAGGTGAGCACCATTTAATTTAATGTATGAGTTTAATTTATGGTATGAGTGATTTTCGAAAAAGTTTGTAGAAATCTATAAATAATTAAAGTTTTAAAAAATAACAAAGAATTTTATAAAAATTTAATAATAAAAAATTATTTGATTTTAGAAAAATTAACACGTACTTATTTATTTGCACATCAATTTATATGTGTACACAATTTTTTAACCTTTTTGAACCTTGAATTTTTGAATTTTTTAAGTTTTGAAATATATTTAAGTATTATTTTGTTAATAAATTCAGTAGTTTATTTGTAAGGGATAGTAGTATGTCTGTAGGTAGAATTTTTATGAAAATTTCTAACATCCTAAATTTAAATTTAGTTTTGATAAATTAGAATAAAGTTGAAATTTAAAGTGAGCACCATTTAATTTAATGTGTGAGTTTAATTTATAGTATGAGTGATTTTCGAAAAAGTTTGTAGAAATCTATAAATAATTAAAGTGTGAAAAAATAACAAAGAATTTTATAAAAATTAAATAATCAAAAATTATTTGATTTTAGAAAAACTTACATGTAATTATTTATTTATACATCAATTTATATGTGTACAAAATTTTTGAACGTTTTTGAATATTGAATTTTTTAAGTTTTGAAACAAATTTAAGTATTATTTTGTTAATAAATTCAGTAGCTTATTTGTAAGGAATAGTAGTATGTCTATAGGTAGAATTTTTATGAAAATTTCTAACATTCTAAATTTAAATTCAGTTTTAATAAATTCGAATAAAGTTGCAATTTAAAGTGAGCACCATTTAATTTAATGTATGAGTTTAATTTATAGTATGAGTGATTTGCGAAAAGTTTGTAGAAACCTGTAAATAATTAAAATTTTAAAAAATAACAAAGAATTTCATAAAAATTAAATAATCAAAAATTATTTGATTTTAGGAAAATTGACATGTACTTATTTATTTATGCATCAATTTATATGTGTACAAAATTTTCGAAACTTAATTTAATAATTTTTAATTCTTAATGCTCACCATCTCTTTAACACCTTTTGATTAAAAAAATATTATTTTTTTAAATTAAAAAGTTGATATATTATTGAATTCTGAAAATTGTCATAATAATTATAGCTATATCTTCAATGATCTCAGAATAGGTTGGCCTTAATTTGAAGTTGTTGGGTGTAAACATCCTCTCTGCCAATTGGCTTTTTTGGAAAATGACCAATCCCGATTTTTTACTGGGTACTGATTGTAAATATTTACTCTTTGGCATTGTCATTATATTGTGGATTAGTAGAAATACCCTTTATGTGGTTCATATGTCTATTGCCAAACGAGCGGTTACAAATTTTCCATAAACAGTGGAAGGTCCCTTTTTGAGCTCTTGCGGCTCAAATTAGTCACTAAAATATCTTCAATATCTCGCTAATTTAGCGAAATTGCATAGAAATCCCTTGTAGACATTAGGCCTAATGGAGTTTCCATAATCAAGGTATTTGTTGTTAAACAATTAAACAGTTTATCTAACCTCAATATTAAGTTTTCAGTATGCTGCAGGTATGCAACATGGAGATACAAAATATCTACGTTTGTACATGAGACCATTGTGTGAAGGATATTTAAAAATTCTTTACATTTAACAGTGTTTTCGTAACTTACTGGTACATTTTACACGTGTAACGACCCGAGACGTTTTAATTAAGGATTCCCCTCTCCAATCCGTACCAAAAATACACCAACGCGACGTGCACGAACTTGCACTACAAATCTCCCCATCTCTTTAACATAATCAAATTTACATACATTGGCACCAGGTGACACTAAAAGATTCCCTTTTAGCATAATGTAAGGAGCGAGAGCCGGGCAGCGCCGTTTTCCCCCTTTAGGCAACAATTTATTCACACTGTTTTGACACTGTCCACTAATGGAGAAGCTACCGTTCAAACTCACCAGAATTTCCGGATTTTCAAAATTTGGGATTGCTCTAAATACACAGAAATTATCTTAAACAGATTTCGGAAAGTTAGATTATCGAACTGTGAAGTATAGAAAGCATTTTTTCCCTTCAAAAACTAAATTGAAATAATATTCTATGATTGAAAAATATTCTTAAATTAAAATGGTGTTCAAAAATACATTTGACATTGATTTAAAGGCACGGAAATTATTTCACCGGATTTTGGAAAGTTAGATCAGTGAATTGTGCAATATACAAAGAGTCTTTATTCTAGAAAGCTTAAATTGAAATGGTATTCTAAATTACATTTGGGATTGTTTTTAATTCATGCAAATTATCTCAACAGATTTCGTTAAGCTAATTTATCAAACCGTGCAATATACAAAGAGTCTTTTATCACAAAAACTTAAATTGAAATGTTATTCAAGAATAAATTTGAGGTTGATCTAAATGTACGCAAATTATTTCAAGAGATTTTTGAAAGTTAAATTATTAAATTGTGCATTATCCAAAGAATTTTCTTTTCTTCAAAACTTAATTCGAAATGGTATTCAAGGATTTTTTAGAAATAATTGAAATTGTGTTTAATGAAAACTGTAAGTTTGATTGTTAATTCTTGACGTTAAAATGATCCTGCAAATTGTGTAGTCACTCATTATTTCCTTCAAATTATTAGAAACAGAAATAAAATCTGAACAGAATTAAAAAAAAACTCAGATTCGGAATACCGTTGTTCCTAAACACTTGGAGTTTAGAATGAAAGGCAAAAACCCACCTCACACCTAAGAAAATCCTGATATTTTTTAACAATTTCAAAAATAGTAAGAACCGAAATAACTACACCCGCCATAATTAAATTACTAAATCCCAGAAAATAAGAGCAAACAAAAATGTTCCAAACCAAAGCATCTAGTTTGATTTAGTATAGCCTGATACTTTTTAACAATTTCAAAAATAGTAAGAACCAAAATAACTTCACCCGTCATAACTAAATTAACTAAATCCAGAAAATGATAAGAAGAAAAACAAAATTACTTACTAAATCCCAGAAATTGATAAGAACAAAAAGAAATACAACCTAGTACCGGGTACTGACGTCAGAAAGCACGTGCACCAATGGGGTGTAAGAACACATTAGAGCTGCCATACCCCTCCACCAAAGTCAGGGCAAACACACCCACTCATCGCCCCATAAAATCGCCAAAGTTGGAGACAAAAAATAAGGCGTCTAAAATGCATCTGTACAGCTGTATTTTAAGTAATTATGTTTCTAACAATTGTGCATTCATTTTAATACTTCTTACACAGCAGAAGCCTCTTACGCACAGTGCTATCATATTACGGACGAGATATGCCACAGGCGACTTTCGCGGCATAATAATTTCTGAAGTCGCCAGAGATGGGAATTTAGTACCATAAATTCCTTCTCTTATGACGACTACTGACGTCATTATAACACGGATGTAATGTCGACTGCAATATGGTAGCTTGTGATAGAGAATGTGCGCATGACGTCAGGTGCAGCAAAATTTGCAGCTCAACTTCCTCGTTGGCAGAACATTTCAATTTCCAACGGATTGTGCTTGTTATTGTGGTTTTAATTTTGTCAATTATCTGAAAATGGTAAAAAGCTGTTGTACGTACGGCTGTACTAAGTTTTTCAGAAAAAGTGAAAATATTGGATTTTATTGCTTTTCTAAAGATTCTACATTGCTAATGCTTTGGATAAAAGCTTTGAAAAGGCAAGACTGGATTTTAAGTTCTTCGAGAATTTGCGGCAAACATTTTCAGAATGGTAATAAAACGATTAATAGTAATAGATTATGCAAAATTATTATGCTCTAAGAATTTTTTTATTATTACTAAGTTTTTTTTTTCATATTTCTAATGCATTTTCTATGTTTTTGTGAGAAGTACTGTACCTATAATTGTAATTATTTTTTGTCTTTAAAATGATCAGGTTTTGTACATTTTTAGTAGATTCTTATTTATGTAATGTTATTGTACCTGATTAACATAAAGTAGTTATACTTTGATTATGATACTTAATAGTACTTAAATGAATTAAAAAAATATAAAATTTTTTAATTGCAAAAAAATTATGAATTACTTGAAGTTTCTGATGTTTTCTTAAAAAAATTTATTTTCTGTATATGCTATCCATAGAAGATCATAAATTTACAATGAAAAAAAATATGTTTTGCCAACAAAAAGTTGAGTTGTAGTATTCGTATTATTTACAAAAGATTTTTCTTAAAATTATGTTCAGCTCAACATAGATAAATTAGCAAATTGAATTTAAGGTGACGTAATCTTTAGTCACCCACTTACGTGATAAAAGTCTAATCACCAGAGAGAGGAATTTATGGTACAAATCCATCTCTAATTGATTATTATGCAAAAAATTCCTTTGCATATCTAAATTATTAATTTAGATACTGAAAAAAGTATAAATTCAGTGCATCATTTGTTGTAAATATAATTTATTCAAAATCAGCAACCTAATGAGATCTATAACGAAGAGGATAAGTGATTTTGTAAGACATTCTGAATTTGAATGAATTGAAGGACTGTATTGGAGATTCTGAATATCCTGAATATATTGATATCTGATTTTGTTCATCTTTACGTCATTATGATGCAGAAGTCACCTGTGATATATCTAGACCGTAATATGGTAGCACTGTGCTTAAGAGTCTGCTGCTGTATAAGAAATATTAAATTCAGTGCACATTTGTTAGAAATATAATTACTTCAAAATAAGCAACCTAATGAGGTTTATAACGAAAATGATAAGTCATTTTCTAAGGCATTCTGAATTTGAATGAATTGAAAGACTATAATGGAAGTTCTGAATATCCTAATTACTTCTTGATGTCTGTGTTTGTTTTTGCTATCTTTACGTCATTATGATGCAGAAGTCGTCAGTGATATATCTAGACCATAATATGGTAGCACTATGCGTAAGAGTCTGTTGCTGTGTAAGAAGTATTAAATTCAGTGCACATTTGTTAGAAATGTAATTACTTCAAAATCAGCAACCTAATGAGATCTATAACGAAGAGGATAAGTGATTTTTTAAGACATTCTGAATTTGAATGAATTGAAGGACTGTATTGGAGATTTTCAATATCCTAATTAGTTCTTGATGTCTGTGTTTGTTCTCTCTTTACTTCATTATGATGCAGAAGTCGTCAGTGATATATCCAGACCGTAATATGGTAGCACTATGCGTAAGAGTCTGCTGCTGTGTAAAAAGTATTAAATTTAGTACACATTTGTTAGAAATATAATTACTTCAAAATCAGCAACCTAATGAGATTGATAAGGAAGAGGATAAGTGATTTTCTAAGACATTCTGAATTTGAATGAATTGAAGGAATGTAATGGAGATTCTGAATATCCTATATACTTCTTGAAGTCTGTGTTTGTTCTGCTATCTTTACGTGATTATGATGCAGAAGTCACCAGTGACATATCTAGACCGTAATATCGTAGAACTATACGTAAGAGTCTGCTGCTGTGTAAGAAGTATTAAATTCAGTGCACGTTTGTTGGAAATTTAATTACTTCAAAATCAGCAACCTAATGAGATCTATAACGAAGATGAGAAGTCATTTTCTAAGATATTCTGAATTTGAATGGATTTAAGGACTATAACGGAGATTCTGAATATACTAATTACTTCTCGATGCCTGTGTCTGTTTTTGCTATCTTTAATAGAGATTTACGATGAAATAGTTTTTATCAAACACATATTTTCTTGATTAAAAGGAAGATAATCACCATAGAAGAGAATTCCAAATTTACGAAACGGAATAATTCTGGACAAATAATTAAAATGCAGAAGAATAAAAGTTTATTTTCATTAATAATTGAAGTCAGTTTCACTTATTACCGATACACAATAAAGTTTAAAAAGAATGCATCATGGAATTAACCAAAGTTTCATAAGATAACAATATTGATTCTTCATAAACTCTAAAAGTATAAAGTTTTATTGACTTCCGTTCCGATAAATGTCGTGTAATAAATACATTTAAAAATCACCCATTCAAAAATAATGACGTGGTTAATAAGCTTTCAAAGTTCGTAAAATAATTTATTCATAGAATAACAATATACTGTATTAACTGCTCTTACTTTAGGAAGTTAGTTATAAAATTTCTTATAAGATTAAATCCTCTATAACCTTCAGTTGATCTCTTCTAAGCCTCTATAGTTATCGGGAACTTTTAATATTCGCTTGTAATTAAAATTAAATATGGAGTTTTAACCTTTTTTATTTAACAGAAAATTAATGACGTATAAAAAAAGAAAGATCATTTAATCAATGATACGGGTTATAAAATAAAGAAATTTCTTTGAAGAACTCTATTTTTCAAAATTAGCAAAAATTTATGCTTCTGCTTAAGCCTGGTGGTAAAATGGAGCAAAAATATTTTAGAATTTTCTTTATCTTGTACAAGACGTCACACGCAAATTCATCATTTATCAAAAGACGACATTTTTATTAAAAAAATAAAACACTTTGCATAGTTCTGCGTGAAAACATCTTAAAAGGGTATTTGGAGAAAATGTATTACCTCTTTTTTAAACTTTACACAATTTAAAAGTGGATTAAAATATTAAAATACTATCTAATTAACATTTATTTAATTTTTGTAAATATATAAAATGTTTATATATATATATATATATATATATATATATATATATATATATATATATATATATATATATATATGTAATATGGGCGAGACTCATTCAAAATCACAACACAGTTTATTTTTGGTGAGATACATGAAACCCATACAACAGTCAAGCACTTTTACCACCTCGTGCACATAGACAATGAGATCCTACACACACTTTTCAAGTAGGGATTCCTAAGTGTGATGAGGCGATTTAGATCTGTTATATAATTGATTCATTCATACATGAAGTAAAATGTTCGGGATCTAAATCTGACATCACATCTTTGTAAAGAGATGGAGGACCATAAATTTCTATTCAACGGATATTGTTGTCTTGTACGGTGGTCTCGGGCGGGGTTCTGATCCCAGTCCCAGATTAGAATCCCGTGTCCGTACTTGACATTAAATAAGAATGTACCTTTGTGGAGTATTTATGAGTCCCTAATTGACAGTGCCCAATTAGAAGGGATAAGGTTTGGCACGTTGGCGGTCTCAAGGCGGGGTTGAAGCAGACCAATGAAATGCTTACAACTACCCGATTGATGACAAGAAGGAGGAGGGGACAAGGTTGAAATAATTAAATATGAAAAATCTAAAAGATGAAAGGATTGTTCGGAGGTCCAGAGAAGAGGTTCGGAGGTCCCAAAGAAGATGTTCGAAAGTCGGGAGTCCAGTCGGGTCCGACGGAAGTTGTTCGTGAGTCCAGAGGAGAAGGTGCTCGATAGTCCAGACTAGGAGAGTCACTCCAAGTCCGACAGGAAGTGTTCCTGCACCAAATAGTACGGCCACACCCAAAGACTCAGGAGGAAGCCCCTGACAAGACCAACGGATGATATATAGATTCCCTCTCCTGATCAGCCATAGATACCCTTCAACCAGAAGTGTTCGGGCCCAACATTTTAGACCCACAAAGGTACCCCAAATTTACATACATTTTTGAAATTGAAATTAGGTCCTCTATCTATTTAACAAAATTGCTTAAGTATAAAAAAATTTGGTCAGAACTAATATAGAGAGATATTGACAAAGCTTATTTTATGAAAATTAGCATCAGTTTTGTATGTAAATAGATGTATATATATTATAATAAAATTTACTTTTTTTATATTAAGCTAGTCTCGGTTGCTGTCAATTTAGCTGTTATTTATTTTCATTTTTATGTCTGTAGTTTTCTCAGAACCTGTGGTTAAATTTAGTACAAAAATACTTAACACAACGCAATTAAAAATATAATCACCACTGTACATTTGATCACAGGTTGATACTCAAATATAAACCAGGACTACACGACACTAAGGTAAAAAGACTACGAATAATCCCTAAGCACGATCACGTGATAAAAAATACCCATGTTTAAAGAGAACGAACTAAATTGCCTAAAGTCGTACAGACAGAGGCTGAATTAAGTCTACAGTGTGTCTGGAGGAAAAATCAGAATTACCCCGCAAACCCCCAACGTACTTTATGAACAAAAGTTATTAAATTAATATTAAAATATGTAAATAAAGGATTTTAATATTGCATATATATACATATGCTGATTAATTAGAATTACAAAGGGAATGCAAAAAATTTAAATTTATCCAAAATTTGAATTATTTCTGTGTTTCTTTAATAGATCCTCATAAAGGCAGTAAAAATTAAGGATAAAAGGAAACACTGCATTTTTTTTTATTTAAAACATTTATAACTTTTTCCCATTTCATTAAAAAAATTTATATAAAATTCTCAACTTCACTTACAAAATCTTTATGAGCGTTGTATGTAAATCTTAAATGTAAGTATGTAAATCTTAAGACTGTTTTGATCTTCAACAAATCCTTTTATAACATAACCATATTATTCATCTTTAACATAACCCATAGATGTAGTCGATACTAAATACTCTTCTTTATTACTATTTCTTTTCTCCATTGGACGAATCAATATCTCTTTAGGTTTTTTTTTCAGACGCGGTTGCTTATTTGGCAAAGACGTCGAGTTCACAACCGGAAGGTGTCATTCAAGTTCGCCCAAATCTACCGTGTTCATTAATGAAGGTTGGGGCATTTAATAGGTTTGTACCGATGTTCTTTCTCACGATGGTCAGCACGTGCATGCACAGCTGTGGCCTAAATTTCCAAGAAGAATTTAGGTACAGCTGTTGACTTCGAGTTTTCCCAGGCGGGGATGTAGCCGTAAGATATGGGGTGGGGGCTAAAGCAATAATGTCAACTTTCACCAAAGGAGCCATTTTAATGTTCCCACCTACACTTCCGAAGGAAGTGCAGATGTGGAAAAATTTCACCAAGTGATTGAGACAGAGAAAAAAAAAAGGGAGTTGAACCGAGGTGTAAAGGTGTGGAAAAAGTGGGAAACACACTCAGTGTCGGATTCAAGATTTGCTGGACATCGAAATCCCGTGAGAAAGCCAGAGACCCCGGTCCAGCAATCGATTCCCGAACTCGCATGCGTATGATCAACACGCCAGCATAGACGTCCAGCAAAATAACGACCTCACGTCCACGCCTACGTCCAGTCTGTTGACAGTCCCAGCCTGCTCCTCTGTAATTATTGGAGGTAAACTTAATAATCATAATTAGTACCAGGGTCTCATAATATTTTGATAAGGAATACTATTTTAAGAGTATTGATGAATAGCAAAACCAAACAGAGATGTATTAATTTGCAAATAGTGTACATATTAAATGTTTTAGTTTAAATAATTAGATATTTTCCTTTAATCCCATAGAGTATATTTTACGGTGTTTCCCCTTTGAGAATGAACACTGGTGTTTGAGTTGTAAGTATAATACAACAAGATGCATGGTCGCAGTTCCCAAGAAATAACTGTAGAGGTGCCAGGTCAAATCTGGGAGTCCGACTTGGTACCTGCTACTAAATTATGAGACCCACTTTAAGAAAAATATCCGTGGTAGCTCAGTCGGCAAAAGCAGCTGAAAGGTTGCGGGTTCGGGATTGGAGCCGGCCTAAGATCCGTTGTGTTCGCTAAAAGTGACGGGGCACTTAAAATATGTTTGTGCTCACAAAGTCCTCCAAGTGCTCAAACGATACCTGGGGAGGCGCTAAATGGGTAACAGGTTCCCAGCCTTGTTAAGGCCTTAGGATAATCTCAGTATTGCATGCTGAATTGAGAAAAAAGTAATTCTTTCACCCTAGGGTTGAAAGGGGAGGCAATAATTCACATTAATTCGTGTAACCATTCTCTCACGATCGGGGCTTGTCGAAGTGGCAATTAGAAACAACAAAATAATTTATTTGTGGGTTATTCTCAATAAAAAGACAACTAAAATAACTCAATTCGTAGCATATGGGGGGGGGGGGCGTTGACAAAATGCAGAAGAACGCAATAACTTACTCTGGAAACATTTCTTCCCAATCTCCCAGCATTTTATTTTCTTTTTATAGCCTACTAGCATCAATAAAAGTGCATTAGGGCAGAACGATGGCTGAATGGTTAGGGTGCTGGCCTTCGGAACCGGAGTTTGTGGTTCGACTCCCACAGTGGCATGCATGTTCGTAGCCATTTGGAATCGGCGTAAAGCAGTAGGTCCCGTCTCATTAGCCCTTGTGTTTCGAAAAGTAGACTGTAGCGCACCAAACGAAAGGAGCATTAGGACATAGTAAAGGTGTGATTCTGATGAAAATTGAAGAATTCTACGAAATGAGGTAAGATTTTGTAAAAAATGAGTTAAATAAGTTGATATGTCATCCAAACATTCTTGATTTTTTTTTTCGAATTGGGGTTTGAAGAAAATTAAAATAAAAGGCATTTTTTGTTTTTGAAAATGAGTTATTTTATTTTTGAAATTTTAAAAACTGTTAGTGTAAATAAGGGTTTCAAAACGAAGTACATTTGAAACATTTCAAGAAATTGAGTTTAAATCTTGTAGAAGATTACTAATTCATGAAAACTAATTTTGAAGATGTTTAGTAACTAGTATATTTCTTAAAGTACATACACATGAAATAAATCAAATAACAAGTTATTAAACTTGGTAGACGAGTTTATTTCTTAAGAAACAAATCACTCGGTTCATTTGGGATTTGAGCTATTTAAATATTTTTAAACGATAATTTAAATTTTTTAAAAAATACAACCTTTGAACAATGAAATAACAGAACTAATAGTTATGTGCGAAGTAACTGTTATCACTTCAATATTCAATAAAAAATAAGGCTGTTTTTTGCAGAATAAAAACTAAAAAAGTACGAGATTTTTTAATCAATGACTGTTGCATTGGAACAGACATGAAAAACTCTTGAAATACACAGTTGAACAAATATATTCGCACTTGAACGAGAAAAAGTAAAAATATGAAATGGTAACGTGAAGTGGATTTAAGTAGGTATTTAATGAGGAAATGTTGTGCGTAAAAGAATAAATGGTTTGGAATGATTAATGGTATTGAAAATTATAAATGACACAAAAATATGAGATTAGATTAGATTGGAAATGCCTTAAGAATTAGAGGTAGGAAATGATATATGTAGCTCAACAATATCTGCACAGAATGAAGAAAATTTAGGGCATTTTTAAATTATTTGTTGGTGTAACATATGTTCTTGCCGTGTGATCGAGCTATTAAATACAATGTGGAGAGTTTAGAAAATAAGGTAAGGTTGAGTAAGAAGAATTATGTTAGTTAAAATCAATAATAGAGATAGAAGTTGACACAAATTGCGTAATTCATACGGGAGACACTACAGATGCAGCTATATGTCTCAAAAGGGTAATTAACACTTGGCATGCGGGTATACTTCATCGCTAACTTACTCGTGCAGTGGGCGTTTTTTTGTGAATACCGCGAAAGTTTAGTTATTCAGAAAAATTGCAGTAAATCGAAAACTACTTTGTTTTTATGAACGAAACCTTTTTTCACACTTTAATATATACTGTTTGATTATATAACAAAACAAAAAAAAACCCCAATATTTTTACGAAATCACAAAAGTAAACGATTTTTAAAATTAAAGTCCGATAATCTGTCAGCGCATATTTCTTCATCACTATCTTTGTCTAACTTTGCAACGGCTCATTTTATCAATTTTGTATTCAACAAAAAAAAACAAGCTTCAAATTGACAAAACACGACTTGTACGTTCTGGAGTTAGGAATTCGATTGAAGACGAAATAACGCAACAAAAGACCGAGTAACTCGACAATCATAACTTGTGGAAAGAAAAAATGCAAAGCGTTGCATAGCAACACAAACAACACGCATATAATGTCAAACATACATATAATTATACGTATTTAGTAGATTTGTGGAGATTAGAGGGTATTCACCACAAATCTACTAAATACGTATTTTTACGTGACCCGCGCTCCAGCGACATACTGCAAAAAACGTTGCCTACACGCGAAGTGTTGAAGGGTGGGGTTAGATATAATTTCTGAAAGTAAGTAGAATATAATCCTACGATGATAACATCGTTGATATAACATCGATGATAACAAGTGCTACAGTATGTACCACCGATTATTTAGTAATCACAAAAAGTTATACATAGCAACAAACATAATATGCAGATATTTAGTATAATTCTTAATAATTTTACTACTGAGATATCTCCATAGCATACTCATTCTAAATAATAACATCATAAATTATTATCTTTTGTATTTTAAAAGAGATGTCCTAAAGAGAGTGTTAAGCCCCTACAAACTCAGACATATAAGTGTAGAGATCTTAGCACGATTTTATAGGGGAAAACTTATTACCTATGCACATTTTTTTCTGATAGAGAGGCATAACACCAATGTAACGCAGATAGTTCAATAGAAGAGTAACTTTTTACTAGTTCAAATTGAACCAGTCCCTTTCGAAATAGAGGCTGTGTGGTTAAGTTTCAGGAAAACTGAAAAAATTATCTTAAGTTAGTGAATACCTGAAAACAGGCAGATTAAATCTATTGGAACAAACTTCTAGGAGGACAGGGTACACCTAAATGACTTTGGAATCACATATGAAAGTATATACTGATACATGGTCGGAAATGAAATCCCAATGAATAAAGAATTTTTTGGCATCCTAATTCTGTCACCAATAACTTGGCAGGATCTAATAAGAGAAAAATAGTTTTTGGTGATGGAATTTTTGGCCATGTCATGTTAACCGCCATCTACTCAATAAAGAGTAAGAGTCATGTAACGTGAGCCTGGAAAACAAAGCACTAAGATATTCTAAGAATTAATAAATATTTGGGGATGTAATTTGGTGGTATACTCCAGAAAATGATAAGTAAAGGCGACCGAAGTAGGTGCCAAACGCTTTGCCAAAAAGCTAAATACTCAATTCCCGTTAGAATTGAGTTTCTGACCATGCGTTGCTATGTGATTTTTAAGTCATCTCGGTATAACTTACTTTTCCTAGAAGGTTACTACTTTAGTTTTGAATTATTTTTATATTCACCATAGTTAAGACTAATGTATACGTCAATAAAAATACACATTTTCTGTTTAAGAAACCCTTCCTTATTTGTTAACTTTCTACAAAGATTTTTGCATGTAAAATTAATAAATTTTATTGCAAATTCTTAAATTAAATGCATTATTTGTTTTAAGATTGTAATTTATGATATTTTGTGTATTCTACTACTGCCATGACTATTGTAGTCTTTCTATTCTTGGAAAGCAATTATGCATAAAGTTACTAAGCTTAATAAAATTACTATGTCCTAAGCACAGTTCACTGTCTCAAACGATTTTTTATCATTTTGAGTATTCAAACAAGAAGTTTCTAAGTAACTCACTTAAACATAGAATTATATGGAGCTGAAATGTAAAAGATACGTTTCAGTTTTCCCTGTAATTACAGTTAGAAGGGAAAAAATTACAAATTAACAAAATAAAATCAGAGAAGTAGCTATAACATTTCATTAAAGAATAAATCAAGTGAAACTAAAATTACGGGGAAAATTCTTTGAAGGTACACTATAATTTTCCTGATATTGCTTCCGTTTCTGATACTGGTCTTTGATTTTACATTTTAAACTATAAGGCTTACTAGGCATACTAAATTTGTGTTTAATTACAGTTTCAGTTTTAAAAAATTATAAATTTTTAATAATATCGGTTTTTATTAATCTAAGCATAATAAAAGCAATAAGGTAGGATAAGATTTGTATTTATTTGAAAAAAAATTAATAGTTTTGTCTTTAATATTAAAAAAAATTAATTTTTATAATCGGGAAACTTAAAATAATATATATATATATATATATATATATATATATATATATATATATATATATATATATATATATATATATATATATATATATATATACATATATATATATATATATATATATATATATATACATATATTTGGAATTTGGGTTTAGTGTCATCTTATGTCCTAAATAAAATATGTTTTTGTAAGTGAACGTCTGCATCAATCTACTCGGCTATACATGTAATAATTACTTTATAGTGTATATATATATATATATATATATATATATATGTATATATATATATATATATATATATATATATATATATATATATATATATATTATATATATATATATATATATATATATATATATATATATATATATATATATATATATATATATATATATATATATATATATATATTTATTTATATATTTATTTATATGTACATGCCGACATAAAATTCTTGAAAATTTTGGAAATTTTTTAAATGTAGCATTTAAAAATTTTTAACTTTCCAACCAATAGCTCATTTTAAAAATTATTTCCTGTTTGCGTAAACATTTTAAACCAATTTGTCACCAGGTTTGGTAAAAAAAATTAATTGCGAAGTTTTCAATAATCTTTAAATTAGGAAAGTATTTTAGAGTTTTTGTTTTAAAGGAAATTTCCTTACAATTTTTTTTATCTAAAAATCCACTGAATTGAAAGAAATATTAGAAGAGATGTCTGAAGTTTTATACGTGGTAGTTTAAATTTGAGATATATCAATTTAAAGTTAACATTTGTGGGGAAAATTATTATGGGTTAAATTTGACTTCTTTTATAGCCTTTCAGTTTTCATGTCTTGAGGATTGGTATATCCTCTTGGAACGTATACTTATACGTGTTTAGAATCTGTTTTAAGAAGCAAGTACTGGTCTATTTATTTATTCGTTTATTTTCTAATATTTAACTTCTATTATAGCTTTTTAGTTTCTGCGTGGGTTTAAACATCGCTGTTGGAATATATGCCAGTAGCTGTACTATTTTAATTTATTATATTTTATATATTTCTACCGAAATATTCATATTTTACACTGATTCTTAATTTAGAAGTACAATAAGCTTCATTGATCTAATTAATAATTATTATAATTAAATTTTCTAATTTTCTTAGAAAATTGAATTTTTTTCATAATATACAGTCTTTTATAATAAAAATTAGGTTAAACTGAGGTTTAGCATGAAAGTATACTTATAAAATATTAATTTGAAAACTAGGTTTTCATTATATAATTATTCATTTGAATTTAAGGTTCAAAAACGGGGTTTTTGAACCTGAAAACTGCTTTGTTTATATATTTATGTTTTATATGTTTATGTTTCGTTTATATGTTTATGTTTTTTATAAGTAAGTATATTTTAAATTAGAATAAATAAGTTTATTTTAAAACAGAGTTAATTAATATTTTTTATTAGAGAAAAAATGCTACAGTTTTAGATTTTAACTAGAAAAGTACTTGTTATGTAACAAAGACTCAGCAATAATTACTGTTTTTGTAGTGAATTTATTCATGAATACATTTCACTGTATCTATGGTAAATGCTTCAAAAAATCATTTTTTAACTGTCAACGTGATTCCCCTTAACAAATCAGAAATGACACATACCAAAGTTTGAAACTGCCACAAAGAGAAATTGAGTTGTTGTGGTTGGTGTGTGGGGGTATATATGGGGGGGGGGGGGGGGGGGGAGGGGGGGGGGGGGGCAGTGCGGAATATAGCAGTTCTATTCATTGGTAAGAAAAAGAAAATATTCAAGTACAAATATATCGTTACAAAGAACAAATTCCTCAAGGCATATTCTATAATCTTAGTAAATAGCCCGTCATTTGACGAGATCAGTAAAAAACTTTACTGGCAGTAAGTTAGTTGCTATCTTTAATTTTTATCATATTACATGATAGGATGGGCAGAGGTTTTTATATTGACACTGATTATTTGGCGGTGTATATGAAGGATATCTAAAATTTGGTGAATCGATTGCAAACTGTGTGGGTATGTATAAAAATCAAACACAATTTTCAAAGATATATAGCTTAAATGCTAGATATTTCTTAGTCCACAAAATGGACTCCTAGACTTTTATGAAAAGAATTTGCTCTTAATACCGGTTATAAAATTTTCATTGCAACGAAAAATAATCGATGATTAAATTTAAAATTATCACACATGTACCTAATCTATTATTTAAGCCAAATATAAAAGAAAAAATTATTTACGTAATATCTCAGTTCAGTGATAAAAAGTGTGGAAATAATGAAAACATTTAAATAATATAAAATAAGAAATTATTAAATGAGATGGTTAGAGGAATGACGCCATAATGGTAGAAAAATTGTTATTTTTACCTATTTATTATGCTATAAATTTAATCATAGGGGAAAATAGTGCTTGATATAATGTCATTAAACGCTCGAAAAGGTTGGCAAGGGGTGGATTTCGAACATTTCAAAGAAGACGCTTTGAATTTTGCTAACGATAACTCATCAATAATCCAATGTGGATGTCTCTATCCATTCCAGATCCAACCGTTTCCTAAATTCGAGGACAGACGTACAGATAACTTAGGCTATTATTGTATAGGAGATGCTGAAGAATTTATAAATGTAGAAATAAGTGTAGCTGAACAAGTGAAACTACGACTACAAGCATTTTCAGTAATTTTATCAGTTTATTCAGTTCTTTGTCATTTGATCAGTTGTAAAAGAAATATTTCAATTAACATGCGAAAATTATTTTATGATTCATATATTCTTCAAATAAAGATGTTTTCCCCGCTTTATTAAAGAGCAGTTTTTTTTGTGCTTCTTTTCATCGTACAAAACAAGGACAAGGGTATGCTAGAACTTTAATTAAAGTTCTCATTTCCAGGAGCAAATAGGTTTCTCTATACAAGATGTAACAGGGTTTGATAATTTAAAAATTTAATAAAAGAAGATCGAGTTCATTTGCACCATTTTTTTAATTAATTCTTTTCGAGCTGAAGATAAAAAACGGGGTTTTTGAACCCGAAAACTGCTTCGTTTATTTAACTTGAAACAGGCATTTTTGTTAATTTCTAAATAAATGATATTCAGTGTTTTCATGGAGGATAATATTAAACAATTTAGATATCCAGCAGAATTTTTTGAAAATTCAAGCCATATTTATCGAATATTTTATGTAATAACAAAATTTAATTTTGCTATCTAAAAGTTAACTATTGTTTTTCATTATATAATTATTCATTTCACGAAATGAATAATTGTATAATGAATTTGATTTTGAATTTCAGGTTTAAAAACGGGGTTTTTGAACCTGAATACTTCTTTGCTTATTTAACTCGAAACAGTCATTTTTGTTAATTTCTAAATAAATGAAATTCAGTGTTTTCATAGAGGATAATATTAAACAATTTATTTATCCCACAGAAACTTTTTGAAAATTCAAGCCATATTTGTCGAATATTTTATGTAATAACAGAACTTAATTTTGCAGTCTAAAAGTAAACCATAGTTTTTCATTATATAAATATTCATTTGAATTTCAGGTTCAAAAACAGGGTTTTTGAACCTGAAAACTGCTTCGTTTATTTAACTTGAAACAGGCATTTTTGTTAATTTCTAAATAAATGAAATTCATTGTTTTCATAGAGTATAATATTAAACAATTTAGATATATCCCGCAGAATTTTTTGAAGATTAAAGCCATATTTATCGAATATTTTATGTAATACCAGACTTAATTTTGCTGCCTAAAAATTTAACCATAGTTTTTTATTATATAAATATTCATTTCAGGAAATGAATTAATTATATAATGAATTTGATTTGAATTTCAGGTTCAAAAGCGGATTTTTTGAACCTGAAAACTGCTTTGTTTATTTAACTTGAAACAGGCATTTTTGTTAATTTCTAAATAAATGAAATTCAGTGTTTTCATAGAGGATAATATTAAACAATTTAGATATCCCGCAGAATTTTTTGAAGATTCAAGCCATATTTATCGCATATTTTATGTAATAACAGAACTTAATTTTGCAGTCTAAAAGTTAACCATAGTTTTTCATTATATAATTATTCATTTGAATTTAAGTTTCAAAAAGTTTCTAAACCTGCAAACTGCTTTGTTTATTTAACATGAAACAGGCATTTGTGTTAATTTCTAAATAAATGAAATTCAAAGTTTTAATAGAGGATAATATTAAACAATTTAGATATCCCGCAGAATTTTTTGAAAATTCAAGCCATATTTATCGCATATTTTATATAATAACATAACTTAATTTTGCAGTAAAAGTTAAGCATAGTTTTTCATTATGTAATTATTCATTTAAAATTTTAAGTCCAAATGTCGAGAAATGTGGTTTGCGTATATAATGGAACATAATCATGCAAAAGAAGGATATCATTTAATTTTATTATCCAAATACTGTTGGAATATTGTAAAAGCAGCATTGCATTGCATCAGATTTTCTGTGAATTTTGTTAAGTTTCTTTTATATTTTTGTTTGCTTAACTGTGATTGGTTCTGCTTTTAGCTTTCTTTTAGGTACAGTTTTATTGAATACCTCTAAAGTTATATATATATGGGATGCTGTTCTTTGTTCTGTACAGTTGCCTTGTAACCGTTTAACATGTAACAATATATAGTTGTAAAAGAAATATTTCAATTAACATGCGCAAATTATTTTATGATTCATATATTCTTCAAATAAAATGTTTTCCCGCTTTTTAAAGAACAGTTTTTTGTGCTTCTTTTCATGTACAAAACAAGGACAATATGCTAGAACTTTAATTAAAGTTCTCATTTCCAGGAGCAAATAGGTTTCTCTATACAAGATGTAACAGGGGTTGATAATTAAAAATTTAATAAAAGAAGATCGAGTTCATTTGACCATTTTTTAATTAATCTCGAGCTGGAGATAAAAAAGTTTGATCCGAAAACTGCTTCGTTTATTTAACTTGAAACAGACATTTTTGTTAATTTCTAAATAAATGAAATTCAGTGTTTTCATAGAGGATAATATTATTCAATTTAGATATCCCGCAGAATTTTTTGAAAATTCAAGCCATATTTATCAGTTATTTTATGTAATAACAGAAACTTATTTTGCAGTCTAAAAGTTAATAGTTTTTTTTAATTAATTATTCATTTCAAAAGAATAATTTACAATGATTTGATTTGAATTTCTTCAAAAACGAGGTTTTTGACTGAAAACTGCTTTGTATATTTAACTTGAAACGGCATTTTTGCTAATCTAAATAAATGAAAAGGGTTTACATGCTAGGACTTTATTAAACAATTTAGATATCGCATAAATTTTTGAGATTCAAGCCATATTATTGCATATTTTAAAATTTAATAAAAAACTTAATTTTGCTGCTAAAAGTTAACCATTTTTTCATTTTTAATTATTCTTTGAAATTCAGTTTAAAAACGGGGTTTTTGAACCCGAAAACTGCTTCGTTTATTTAACTTGAAACAGGCATTTTTGTTAATTTCTAAATAAATAAAATATTCAGTGTTTTATGGAGGATAATATTAAACAATTTAGATATCCCGCAGAATTTTTTGAAAATTCAAGCCATATTTATCGAATATTTTATGTAATAACAAAATTTAATTTTGCTATCTAAAAGTTAACTATTGTTTTTCATTATATAATTATTCATTTCACGAAATGAATAATTATATAATGAATTTGATTTTGAATTTCAGGTTAAAAACGGGGTTTTTGAACCTGAATACTTCTTTGCTTATTTAACTCGAAACAGTCATTTTTGTTAATTTCTAAATAAATGAAATTCAGTGTTTTCATAGAGGATAATATTAAACAATTTATTTATCCCACAGAATTTTTTGAAAATTCAAGCCATATTTGTCGAATATTTTATGTAATAACAGAACTTAATTTTGCAGTCTAAAAGTAAACCATAGTTTTTCATTATATAAATATTCATTTGAATTTCAGGTTCAAAAACAGGGTTTTTTGAACCTGAAAACTGCTTCGTTTATTTAACTTGAAACAGGCATTTTTGTTAATTTCTAAATAAATGAAATTCATTGTTTTCATAGAGTATAATATTAAACAATTTAGATATCCCGCAGAATTTTTTGAAGATTAAAGCCATATTTATCGAATATTTTATGTAATACCAGACTTAATTTTGCTGCCTAAAATTTAACCATAGTTTTTTATTATATAAATATTCATTTCAGGAAATGAATTAATTATATAATGAATTTGATTTGAATTTCAGGTTCAAAAGCGGATTTTTTGAACCTGAAAACTGCTTTGTTTATTTAACTTGAAACAGGCATTTTTGTTAATTTCTAAATAAATGAAATTCAGTGTTTTCATAGAGGATAATATTAAACAATTTAGATATCCCGCAGAATTTTTTGAAGATTCAAGCCATATTTATCGCATATTTTATGTAATAACAGAACTTAATTTTGCAGTCTAAAAGTTAACCATAGTTTTTCATTATATAATTATTCATTTGAATTTAAGTTTCAAAAACCGGGTTTCTGAACCTGCAAAACTGCTTTGTTTATTTAACATGAAACAGGCATTTGTGTTAATTTCTAAATAAATGAAATTCAAAGTTTTAATAGAGGATAATATTAAACAATTTAGATATCCCGCAGAATTTTTTGAAAATTCAAGCCATATTTATCGCATATTTTATATAATAACATAACTTAATTTTGCAGTAAAAGTTAAGCATAGTTTTTCATTATGTAATTATTCATTTAAAATTTAAGTCCAAATGTCGAGAAATGTGGTTTGCGTATATAATGGAACATAATCATGCAAAAGAAGGATATCATTTAATTTTATTATCCAAATACTGTTGGAATATTGTAAAAGCAGCATTGCATTGCATCAGATTTTCTGTGAATTTTGTTAAGTTTCTTTTATATTTTTGTTTGCTTAACTGTGATTGGTTCTGCTTTTAGCTTTCTTTTAGGTACAGTTTTATTGAATACCTCTAAAGTTATATATATATGGGATGCTGTTCTTTGTTCTGTACAGTTGCCTTGTAACCGTTTAACATGTAACAATATATTATTTAGATCTGGCCTTGCAATCTTTTATTTTGTCTATTTATCAAATACAAAGGTTAAGAAGTTTGGTTTGGTTTGGAGTGCTACGATCTACTTTTTGCAACACAAGGGTAAATGAGACTGGGAGCTACAGCTTTAAGTCAATACCGAACGGCTACGAACATCCATGCCGCAGTGGGATTCGAACCCAAGAACTCCGGTACCGAAGGCCAGCACTCTAACCAATCTGCTATCGTTCGGCCGAAGGTTAAGAGGACAATGCACTGACGATTATTTTAAAATTTAGTGAAACTAATTAAATAAAATGGTGATTTTGTAGATAAGTAAGGTATATATCTGCCTTTATCAGCTATGGCTTCATCTCCATTTCGTATATTTCCTAACAGGTTATAAAGATTTTGCACTACTAGAATAAAAACTCGACTACTAAAATCTAAAATACATATTAATACTACATTTGGCCCACAATTTATTCGCTTTCTTTCCTCATTTCTCTGTTCTATTTTCCCCGTTACAGGTGGCGTTAAACCTCTTTTCAGTTAGTTCATTTGGAGAATAGAGACACCCTTGCTCTTGATTTCTGCATAATTAATGCCAAAAAGAAATTATCAGATCCTCTCACCTCAGATACCTCTCACGTTTGTGGGTGACTTGTGGTTTTAAAGAGTTTGAAAAATTACGAATGAGTCTTTTCTGCTCTGGAAAACAGTTTGATTAGTTTTTGAAGGGTGGCTCTTAGTCTAATTTTGTAGGTAACATCTCCCTATTTCGAAGCCTTCGCCGTCTGTTTCTTGCCAGTCCAAAGAGATTCCTGGACTTCCAGCTGAAAACTCCTATTAAAGAGGGATAATTACTTTGTGAAAAATATTTATTGAAAAAGTGGTAGAGGAAATAAAATTTTGCGAAATAAAAGTGACTTACTACATTGTTTGAAAACTTTGACAATAAACGTGTGAAACAATTATTTTGGTAAATTCTTACTTTTGTTTATTATATATTTTTCGGTATATTTTATATAGCATTTAAGACTTGTGTACTATTTTAACATTAAACATACCATATAACGTGTCAAATGAGACATAAGGTTTGTGTAAAAAATGCGATGGGTAATGAATTAAAAATTCTTATTTTTTGTGTTTGCAATATATAAAAATTGACAATATACAATTTTATTTAATTATAATAAAGTTTATTTGTCTATTTTCTTCCAGTTTTCATATTTCATACATTTATAATCAGAAAAAATAAATTCCGGTCATTTGACCGGCTATTATAGAAATAGGTATGTACTAAGTATTAGTATGCTTAGAGTTAATTACATAAAAAATTAATATTCAAAACTTAAGGGTGTGGGTGCTTAACAAGATACACAAAACTCAGCTGAAATTAAGCTGTCATGGGTGCAACATCATAGGTGATTATGGCTGTTCTATATTTTCTTTCACTGAACTATGAATGTAGTTTTGGCTTCCGGAACAATGCATTTTCATTTTCAAAATTTACTTGTATTGTATGCTAATTTATAGCTGTTCATATGACAGTTTAGCCCTATTTTCCCCTATGGGCTACTTTCTGTACATTTTTTCCAGATTCTATTTTCTCATGGTGTCATTAGTAAACACTAACTCAATTTATGAAAATGAGTTGTTTTATTTTTGAAATTTCTATATAAAGTTAACGTCATGTAATCCAAAAAACAACTTAAATTTGAAAATAAATATAAAATATTTCATGGGAGGTTTAATTACCAGGTCGAAGTCTGAGTGCGAAGTAGTTAGTTTTTTATAAACTGACATTACTCCGACATCTATCCATAGCTCAGTCTAATAGATTTAATATAACCAAATTTGACATGGGAACTAGAGATACCGATATGGGAGAAAATGATTCCATGAGGAACAAAAAATAGTTCCGAAATCAGTGATAAGAGACAACATGCTACTATTGTAGCCTAAAAAGCTGAAAATTCGAATTAATACCCAAGTAAAATTAAGAAAAATGGAAATGCACAATTACTTAACCAACAGCAGCACCAGTAATTAAAAAGATACAGAAAGCACCGAAGGATAAATGGTTAGCTTTACTCAACACTTCACCTGAACTCGTGTCTCAATTTATCTCAAAGGGAGAAAATTCTCAAGTTATCTTGTTTTTACCAACTGAAAAGTACCGCAGCTCTGAAATCTATTTTCTCCAATACTTTACAGATTTAGTATCATTAAAGTAATGCGGCCCTGAAATTTCTTCTCTTTTATTAATATGTCTGAACTCCATCTATGCAGAAGAGTACAACGCCACATTTTCACCTATTGGTAATTTTCGGAACTAAGTATTTTTGCATGAAATTTTTCCTACCAAATTCGATGTCATTCCATCATATATATTGATCTACAGATAACTCAGTAATGCTAGTTTAAAAAAAATTCCATTGCAATTTTCTCCCTCTTCAATGTTTCAAAACATAATTTTGCAATACTTTGAAAAAGAAATTCCATTAACTTTATTTAAATGTTTCCCTACTGCATGAGGTTGGTTACCTTAAAACCTTACTAAAACAAAATATAAAAATTATAGAATAAAACGATTTCGAGTCAGAAAAAATAAATCGATTTCAATTTTCAAATGACTTTCAATTCAATAGTATATAAAAACTTAACTATTTCTGTATTTGGAGTCTAAAGGTAAACATTTCGAAAGTTAATTACTTTTAAAAGGACGTATTTTTGTTAGACACTCTACCTTTATTCACGCATTTTTTTCCTCAAAGTTGCATAATTTTGTTACTTAGATGTACGTTTAATTATGGTTTTTGTTGTTCAATGGATATATATTGATAACTGTTTACATTTCATAAAGTAAATACGACACTTTTGATTTATTTTCCAGTTAGGTCCGTATGTTGCAAGTCAGGAAAATCAATTTTTTTCAATATTTAAGGAATAAGAAGACTATTTCAGTTCTCATATTTTTCGGTTTTAGAACTTAATTGAGGATTAACTTGGAAAACTTCTATAAACCTTATTTATATTTGATCTCCGAACTTAGTTATGTTAAAACTTTACAAAAATAATATTTTAGGATTTTAAAAGGATATGAATTCGAGTAAGAAAATCTAAATCGATTTAAATTTTCAAATAACTTTCTATTCTTTTGAAAAGAAAAATACACTTTTCTAAAACTTTTTCTGTATTTAGAGTATAAAGATAAACATTTTAAACTTTAATATCTTTTAACACATTCACGGACAGTAGGAACGAGTGAAGTTCGAAAATTAACACTATATATTTTTGTAATTTTTAGAATATTAGAAGTATAGTTTTATTCTTTCTGCTTAAATAAACTTAATTTTCATTAATTCATCACCTTTAATTAGGTTTAGCGCCCTTAATTAGGTTACGGCTATAACTGTAATGGCGGCTACAGCAAAAATTACTCTAGACAATTTTAATGACTAAGTAAATTTGTGTGTAACAAAGATTTTTGGCGGCTATGACAAGCAAATGTTATTTAAAAAAATAAATGACAATTTTATTATGAATTAAATTATTACACATTATTTTCGGTATGCCATGTAACAAAGTATTTTTGGGATATGTAATTCTTGCAAGAAATGTGATGTTTCCTTCTTTATTCTCTGATAAAATAACATTGTTGACAAAAAAATTTATTATGTACATTTGGGCCACTATAGCTGACTAAAAACGATCATTTTGTTTTGGACTGCTATTGCCATGTTTCCAAAGCATGGTGCAGACGCAGTAAATAGTGACAGGTTTTGATAATTTTATAATTATTACACATTATTTTCGGTACGTTTCTCTGATTATAACATTGTTGACAACACTGAAAATTTGTTTTATCGCTGTATACATTTGTGCCACTATAGCTGACTAAAAACGATCATTTTGTTTTGGACGGTAATTACCGTCATGCCACATAGTGAACTTTGCTTTGGTGGCTATAGACGCAAGTAATAAATAAATAACAAAAATTATTATAATTTTATAATTATTACACATTATTTTCGGTATGCTATGTTTTAGAGCATGGTGCAGGATACAGTGCAGGTTTTGATATGTAATTCTTGCAGCAATGTGATGTTTCCTTCTTTATTCTCTGATTATAACATTGTTGATAACACTGAAAATGTGTTTTACCGCTATGTACATTTGGGCCACTATAGCTGACTAAAAACGATCATTTTGTTTTGGACTGCTATTGCCATCATGCCACATAGTGAACTTTGCATTGAAAGCTATAGACGCAAGTAAATAAAGAAATGACAAAAAATTATTATAATTTTATAATTATTACACATTATTTTCGGTATTCCATGTTTCAAAGCATGGTGCAGGATATAGTGCAGGTTTTGATATGTAATTCTTGCAGCAATGTGATATTTCCTTCTTTATTCTCTGATTATAACATTGTTAACAACACTGAAAATTTGTTTTTCCGCTATGTACATTTGTGCCACTATAGCTGACTAAAAACTATCATTTCGTTTTGGACGGCTATTGCCATCATGCCACATAGTGAACTTTGCATTGATGGCTATAGAGGCAAGTAATAAATAAATGACAAAAAAATATTATAATTTTAAAGTTATTACACATTATTTTCGGTATGTTTCAAAACATGATGCAGGATACAGTGCAGGTTTTGATATGTAATTCTCTCAATTGATATAGACACAATGATATAGATGCAAGTGTCCGTCAATGTGTTAAAAAGAATAACTTTTTCTAGACACTCTACTTTTATTCGTGAATTTTTGCTCAAGTTACATAATTTTGGCCATAAGTTACAATTTTATAAATTATTATAAAACTTTTTAGTTCAGGGAATGAACATTGAATATAGGTGTATTATTATTGAAGTAAATACTATAATTTAATTATAATGTAAAATAATATAAAGAATAATATAATGAAGCTAAAATATAATATAATATAATATAATGAAGTATAATAATACAGTATAGTAATATAATAATGAAGTATATAAATTATAATTTAATTATATTATAATATACACTTCAGTTAGCACTATTTCTGTAGGGTCAACAAAATCTTTCCAATTTTAAGGAATTAAGGAATTAGAACAAAGCTGCATGCACATATATTATTTCTTATACAGTTCAATGCTTCAAAACTTAATTTCCGAATAACTCGAAAAAAGTTTTATTAAATTATAATTTAATTATATTATAATATATACTTCAGTTAGCACTATTTCTGTAGTGTCAACAAAATCTTTCCAATTTTAAGGAATTAAGGAATTAGAACAAAGCTGCATGCACATATATTATTTCTCATACAGTTCAATGCTTCAAAACTTAATTTCCGAATAACTCGAAAAAAGTTTTATTAAATTATAATTTAATTACATTATAATATATACTTCAGTTACCACTATTTCTGTAGTGTCAACAAAATCTTTCCAATTTTAAGGAATTAAGGAATTAGAAATAAGCTGCAAGCACATATATCATTTCTCATACAGTTCAATACTTCAATACTTAATTTGCGAATAACTCGAACAAAATTTCATTAAATTATAATTTAATTATATTATAATATATACTTCAGTTAGCACTATTTCTGTAGTGTCAACAAAATCTTTCCAATTTTAAGGAATTAAGGAATTAGAACAAAGCTGCATGCACATATATCATTTCTCATACAGTTCAATGCTTCGAAACTTAATTTCCGAATAACTCGAAAAAAATTTCATTAAATCTTGTTTATATCTGAGTTTGGAATATTGTACGTTAACTTAAAACTTGCTAAAACAAAATTCTAGGATTCTAAAAAGCAATGAATTCGAGTAAGAAAAACAAAATCGAGTTCAATCCACAAATGACTTTCGATCGGTAGTATGCAAAAAAAGGTTACACCATTCTAAAAACAATTAATTACCTTTCTATATTTGGAGTGTAAAGGTAAACACTTCAAAAGTTAATTACTTTTAAAGAAGAAGGGAAGTATCTCAAATAACGCTGGCCGAAGCGATGAAGAAGATGAACGAAATTTAATTTAAAGAATTACGATTTTTTTTCAAATGAGAAATAATAAAACCGACATAAAATATTAAATTTGGTGTTGTATTAAGAATTATTCTTTTGAAAAGATTAAATTTTTTAATCAATATGTTGCTTAAAAATGCGAAAATTTTATGAAAAAATCTGATGTGTACATTACATAACTTCCTTGTATGTCTCTTATAGGATGTATATATTTTTATTTTGTATGAGGTGACATCAGAACTATCACAAGCACAAGATAACAGCTTTTAATGTGTTATAGATTTTTACTTATGTCTCTTATCGTTAAAAGGCGTTATATTGAAAAATTTCGTTTTGTAAAGTGTCTTTTCAAATCAATAGGTGAGGTTAGATGTTTTAATAATCTCAAATAGAAAATGTCAACATTTTGTGTCTAATACTTTTTGAGTTATGTCCAAACAGGATTAATATACTTTATATTAACACATTGTGTGAGGGTACATTTCTCAGTGGAATTGTACCGGGAGCGGGCGTTTTGCACATAAATTTAGTTATTCAGTTAAATATCAATAGATCGAAAATTATTTAATTTTTTAGCCAACTTTTCTTAATTTATATTGAAATATATAAACAGATATATAAATAAACAAATAAACATATATATATTATATAATACACACACACACACATATATATATATGTATATATATGTATTTATATATATGTATATATATATGTATATATATGTATATATATATGTATATATATATATATATATATATATATATATGTATATATATATATATATATATATATATATATATATATATATATATATATATATATACATATATATATATATATATATAATATCATTTTCGCAAGAATGAATAAAAAGTTAATTTTAAATCTAAATTGATTTTTTAATCAAACTACCCATTCTGTGGTTCCGCATCGAGTGATGTAAAAACTAGCTTTTATTTGTCTAAATGTTTCCAGAATCTATGTAGTAGACAAGAACATTCGGATTCCGGTATATACCGTTATTTTTGTGCCCATAAGCAAACCATGTTTTTACACTAACCAGTACTTGTACGTGACACGCGCTCAAGTATCAGTCGTCAGAAAACGTACTAGTACGTGTCTCGCACACAATGTGTTAAAAATGTTTGTTATATAGAGATCAAATGAAATTCAAAGAAGAGCAGCACAAATAGGTGATATCATAGTTTTAAATCATAGATTTTGATCTTTCACAGCTAGTCAATTTTTCAGTTAGGTGTCATAACATAATTATTCATTATATTGAAATTTTTCGTTATATAGGATTTGAAAAGCGCCGTAATGGCAAGTTGTACACAACTAGACATCATACCAGTCCAACAAAAAATTTTCAATTTCTATGATTCATAGTTTTTTGAGTTAAGCTAGGTATAGGTGCACAAACATACCTAGTGCATTCGTGGTTATGTACAGGCGTCAAGAGAAAAATATGCTCAACTATTTCAGGAACGATCAAGATGGATATTTAAAGTTTTAGAATTAAAATTCCCTTGTTGGAACCCGTTGCAGTCGAAAGTTTTAAATATTTAAACTGCAGTCCATCCTGGTCAAAATAAATACAGGGTTATCAAGAAATAAATTCTTCACATCAGAGGGTTCTAGAATACGTTCTATTGGTCCAAGTACGATACAATTGGAGATACAGATAATTCAAATGATGCGCTAGAGATTTATTGCATACAAAAGTTTTGTAGAGAACTTCGACTCTAGGTGACTCTGTGATACATATAATCTATTTAATAGGCTTAAAAATGATAAATAATATTAACAGGTAGTATTAAAAGTGCTTAATATGTCCTCCTTCATGTTCAACAATATACTGTAATCGCAGAACCATATCTGCCACAGCTAACCAGAATATGAAGAACATGGCGCCGAATGCTGTCCTGCAGATCTGGCACAAATGCTAGGTAGATCTTCTTCAGGAAGCCCTACAACCAAAAGTCGAAATAGATGATATCTGTCGAACTATCATATTGCGTAAGGTGCGTGTAGAAATTAGACCTCCTCTTACTCTCTTCATACGTCGGCGTTATCTTAGAACTGCAACTGAATTCTGCTGGTTCTGGTAAAACAATTTTACCAGTAGCGCTTTTTTTTGCAGTGGACGCATGATGTGTAGAAAAGAAACTAATGCCTGACTTAACTTAGTAAAGCTAAATATGCTACAGAGTTACCTATAGGTGGATTTTTGTACTAAAAGTTTTTATATAATAAATGTCAAGCGAATCATTTGTAGTTCCAATTGAATTTTATTTGGACCTTTCTTAGACAACATTTTTAGACAGTACATGTGTGATATCAGTTTTTCTTTGGAAAAAGATCCGAAACAATGCTATGCTCCAAGGTCACCGAATGCTTAAGGAAAAGACCTATGGATTCTACTTTCACGCTGGTAAGTGAAAATTTCACATATTGATAGCACGAATTAAATTTTATTCGTTTATTATTTCTATGACGTAATTAGGAGAAAAATGAAACTCTTCCACTTTTACCTTGTTTTACATTTTTCCTGATCATTTCCGGGTTGTTTAGCTGCATCGTTTTTGAAATCCAGCAAACAAGAATCATCCTATCTTAAAAAAGGTGACGCTATGCCGAGAAGAACTCCAGGTTTTAAAGTGGTGGCAAGTACAGCTTATTTAGAACAACACATGTGAGGAGCCGATATTTCTTTGGAGAAAGATCCGAAATAATGATATGCGTTAAGAAGTGTAGAATGTGTATTGAAAAGATAACTGTATTCAGTTTTTAGGTAGTCAAAACTCTAAATACAATTGTGTATAAAGGTATACTTGCACAATGATCATTTTTGAAAAATAACTTTAGTATACATTAAATTACAAATAATTTTTATTTTAAATAAAATGATAATTTAAAGCATAATTTCTTGGTCCTCCTTTAAAATGTGTAAGGTTTTTTCTTGCTACTAAATATTTTTAATTTTCGTTGATTTAAATTCTTATGATTAACATCGATTTATTTTGTTATAAATTTCTTATTTCTGAATCCAACACATTGTAGTTTCATACGAAATCTTGTTTGTTGCTTAAAATTTTTCCAGCATAACTTTCTCTATGCGTATAAAAATGTCTACCTTTGTGGAGTATTTATGAGTCCTTAAGGGACAATGTCCAATTAGAAGGGATAAGGTTTTCCACGTTGGCGGTCTCAAGGCGGGGTTTAAGCAGACCAATTGGATTCTTACAACTACCCCGATTGGAGGATAAGAAGGAAGAGGGGACAAAAATGAAATTAATTAAATAAGAAAGAACGAAAAAAGAAAAGATGAAGAGGTTCGATAGTCGAGACGAAGAGAGGAGTCCGACAGAAGAGGTTCGGAAGTCCGACAGAAGGTGTTCGATAGTCCAGACAAGGAGAGAAGTCCGACGGAACGAGTTCGACAGTCCAGCCAAGTCCGACGGGAAGTGTTCCTACATCAAATAGCGCGGCCGCACCCCAAACACTTAGGAGGAAACCCCGGACCAGACGGAAGAAATATTCATAGAAACCCATCAACCAGCAGTGTTTCGGGCACACCATTTTCACTCCCCAAAGGTACCCCCTTTTACATACATTTTGAAATTGAGATTAGGTCCTCTCTCTTATATTTACATAATTACTTAAGTATTGAAAAATTATTGTCAGAACTAATTTAGAAGATGTTGACAAGCTTATTTTATGAAAATTAGCATCAGTTTTGTATGTACATAGATGTATATATATTATAATAAATTTACTTTTTTATATTAAGCTAGTTTCGGATGCTGTTAATTTAGCTTTTAGTTTATCTTCATATTTCTGTCTGTAGTTTCTGAGAACCTGTTATTAAATTTAGTACAAAAATACTTTTACACAACGCAATCAAAATAAAATCACCACTATAAATTTGATCACAGGTAAATACTCAAATATAAACGAGGACTGCACGACACTTGATACCCTGCCAAGTGAGAACAGCTCTTTTTCTAACGAAAATCAGAAATTTAAAATAACAACATTTCACTTTTTTCCATAGTTTAGTTTCTTGGCAGAGAAACGTGAAACATTATGGAACCCAACTTTACGTTAATACAATATGGCTTTTGTTTGTAAAAATAAGTTTAATTAGATTCTAGTAAAATTCTTTTCCCCTATAAACAAAATAAACAATTTTAATTTAAATAAAATATTAAACCCCCTCTTCACACCAGGCTACTCCGTGTACTTCATGTATTTACTTCAGGCCACTTGAGGTATTATGAAAAATATGGAAACAGAAATAACAGTTAGAAATAACCAAATAACTCCAACTTTACTAAAATGTAACAGTTTCTATATGAAGCACACTACTGTAGTAACGTCTTTTGTTTTAATTAAATGTTTTATAAAGAACATTTATTTAAAAAACAAAATTCTTTCTTGTTACTTTAACTAATCCTTAAAATAAAAATTTTGTTAAAAATTTTCATCTGAAGATAATTATAGAAGAAAAATATAAATAGATAAAGAATTTTAATTATGGAATTCTTTCCTTTTTTATAATTTTAATTTTCAAAATACAAAACTCTAATGACTTAAGTATTTCATATATTTCATACTAAAAATATAAACTAGAATGAAAATTTTTTGAGATTTAAAGCACATTTATAATATTTAAACTGTTGTAAGCATCTTTAATCATATGGCATATATTAAATTTTATTTAATCTGTTTTAATATCAATATAATCTTTTTATTTTAAAGTATTTTCTTTGAAATGAAATTCAAAATTTAACTCAAAGCGTCTATGAAAAAAAAAACAACAACTTTACATTAAAGTACAATTTACAGCAAACACTTTCAAGTGTTTGCAGGAAATTGTACTTTAATTTTAACTTTTTACCATCTCAGTTTAAAGGAAATGTAAAAATTTTATTAGTAAGAAAACAAAATAGATTTCAATATTATACAAGTTTAGATGTTGTGTATCATGATAAATTATACACTTATAAAATTGCAGAATTAAAATCAGTAGTTATTGATTATTGATTTTCCTTATGTAATAATGAAATAAAATTTTAACACAAAAGATGACCCTACCAATCATGTTATAAAGTTTCTGAAATTTTGCAATTTTTTTTGTATGGTTATTTTTTATTTTTGTGGTAACTTGTGCATTTTTCACCATGTTGTGGTGTAGTACATAGCATTGTTATTTCAAAGTCATTGATAACCCAAAGTTGCTTTATATTGCTTTTAATTATAGTATAATACCACTGATCTTTATTACAATGTTTAAAGTTAGAACAAACGACAAGAAAATATGCTATATATATATATATATATATATATATATATATATATTGTCACGAAGATTTGAATGAACACACCGTTTAACTTAACAGAACAATTTATTGAAGCTAAGTAGCAACTCGCAACCTTACAGGATCGAGAAGTTGCCTACAACTAGTGGGTATCAGCTTTTATACCCGAACAGAATATTCGAGAAATAAATAATTTACATATTAACCCTCTAAGCGGTTCGCACGTACAATTCCACCAAACCGATGTTGTCTCCAAAACATACAATTTTCGACCTCCAAAAACGCTCCAAAAATGAATGTAGTGTATATTTTTGCCAGTGCTTCCCCCCATGGAGTTCTGCGGTAGGAGGGTCAGGTCGATTGTTTAGGAACTGCACCCCTCTTTGACTAACATTTACTGAGGGATGCACCTCTACCTCCTTAGGCATAAAGACGCTGATAGCTTTTCATAGCTTTGTAAATCTCTATTTCTAAGTATTTCGTTTGCAGCAACTGATGTATCTCTAATTGTTTAGATCTGGAGCGTGTCAAAGGTCCCTTGTAAAATTCTTTTGACTTCTCTTCCGGAAGAACGACACCTGGATTTCGTCCCTCTTCACTTTCGGTCTGCTTCGTCGGATCATGGTATGGCTTCATACGTAAAACATGGACAACGTCTTTTGGTTTTCTTTTTCGGGAGGCAGGATCGAAATCTTGCACTTCATAGGTAACGTCGGATAAACGGCGCAACACTTGATAGGGACCAAAATACCTTCTTAAGAGCTTCTCTGAAAGACCGACCTTTCTGACCGGGGTATAAACCCATACGAGGTCTCCAGGACTATAAAACACCATTCGGTGCTTCGAGTCATAACGTCGACGGTCTTTATCTTGCGCTCTCAGAGTATGAGTTCTAGCTAACTGTCTCGACTCTTCTGCTCTGGAAATGGTCTTGGCTATGTAATCGTTAGTTGCATCATCAGGGCAGAATGGAAACATCGTGTCCAGAGTCGTTTCGGCTTCACGTCCATGAACTAGGTAGAACGGGGTGAATCCTGTTGTCTCCTGCTTAGCAGTGTTATAGGCGAACGTCACAAATGGTAGAATTTCGTCCCAGTTTTTCTGTTCGGTGTTAACATACATGGACAGCATATCGGCTACAGTTTTGTTAAGGCGCTCCGTCAAACCATTTGTCTGGGGATGATAGGCCGTCGTCATGCGATGATCGATATTACACAATTCGACGAGAGCGGAAACAAGTCTGGATTGAAAAACAGCACCACGATCTGTAATAATGACTCGAGGAGCTCCGTGTTTTAGAAGAATCTCTTCGAGCAGGAACTTGGCTACTTCTTCGGCTTCAGCAGTTGGTAAAGCTTTAGTTATTGCATAGCGTGTACAATAATCGGTGCAAACTGCGATCCATTTATTACCATGGGCAGATTTAGGAAATCTCCCAAGCAGATCTATCCCAATTCGATGAAAAGGTGCGACAGCAGGAGGGATAGAAACCAAGCGTCCAGGTGGTACTTGAGGAACTGATTTTTTCCTTTGGCATTCTCGGCAGTGCATGACATATCTAACAACATTTCGGTACATCCCCGGCCAATAAAATCTTTTACGGATCCTGTCGTACGTTTTCGCAAAGCCAAGATGCCCTGCGGTAGGTGCGTCGTGAAAATGCTTCAGTATGTCTGCTCGCAGATGTTTGGGAATGACGGGCAACCATGTCTTTCCATCTGGATCAAAATTCTTTCTGCACAGGACTCCGTCAATTAACTTAAATTTATTTTCGGTGGATGAGCCGATCTTCGGAAGGATCATTTTTGCTATGTCTGGATCTTTCTTCTGCTCGACAGCGAGGTCTATACTCGTGGTTACAGCTAAAAATTGATCTTGCGTCTCAGTCTCTTCATCTACTGGATTCCTGGAGAGAGCGTCGGCATCGTTATGCTTCCTACCGGATTTGTATTTTACTGAAAAATTATGTTCTTGGAGTCGAAGAGCCCACCTTGCCAGTCTGCCTGAGGGATCCTTTAGGGTCATAAGCCAGCACAATGAATGGTGATCTGTCACGACGGTAAAATGTCTTCCAAACAGGTATGGCCGGAATTTATTGATAGCCCATACGACGGCAAGGCATTCTCGTTCTGTAGTAGAATAATTTTTTTCGGCCTTTGTCAGGGTCCTAGAGGCGTACCCTATGACTTTTTCCACGTCATTCTGAATTTGAACCAGAACTGCTCCAATACCATATCCGCTGGCGTCTGTATGAATTTCTGTAGGGCATCTTTCGTCGAATATTCCCAATACTGGATCAGATGTAAGCGCCTTCTTAAGGTTGTCAAAAGCCTCTACCTCTTCAGGACCCCAATGAAATTTCGCATTGCCTTTCAACAGCATCTGCAGGGGCTCGGCGATATAGCAAAAGCCTCTAATAAACCTTCTGAAGTAGGAGCAAAGCCAAAGAAAGCTTCGTACGTCATGTAAGTTCTGCGGAGTAGGAAAATTGGTCACTGCTCTCACTTTGTCAGGATCTGGACGGACACCGCTACTGGATACGAGATGGCCTAGTATTTTTACTTCTTGAGCAGCAAAAAGGCACTTCTTGGGGTTAAGCTTGAGTCCAGCTTGTTGAATGCATTTCAGGACTGTCCTTAATCGGATAAGGTGATCTTCGTAACTTTCTGAGAAAACTACTATGTCGTCCAAGTAACATAGGCACATAGTCCATTTAAGATGGCGTAGCAAATTATCCATCATTCTTTCAAAAGTCGCCGGTGCATTGCAAAGTCCAAACGGCATGACTTTAAATTCGTATAAACCTTCTGGAGTAATAAAGGCAGTCTTTTCACGATCCGCTTCATCCACTTCTATCTGCCAGTAACCAGATCGGAGATCCATGGAAGAAAAGAACTTTGCGCCTTTTAAACAGTCTAGAGTATCGTCAATACGGGGCAGAGGATAAACATCTTTCTTCGTGATTCTATTCAGTTTGCGATAGTCCACGCAAAAACGCCAGCTTCCATCCTTTTTCCTTATGAGTACGACGGGAGATGACCACGGACTCTCAGATGGCTGGACAATACCTTGATCAAGCATTTTCTGAACTTCTTCGCGAATTATGCGTCTTTCAGTCGGTGAAACTCGGTAAGCCCTTTGGTAGATTGGAGCATGGTCACCCGTATTGATCCTGTGTTTCACATTTGTCTTTGAGGCTGTCGACTTGTTGGCTTTTGTAAAAATTTCCGAAAAGGTTTGTAAGAGCTCGACTAATTTGCGTTTTCTTTCGCTGCTCAACTCAGGGGATATCATCATTGTATAATCTGTATTGGAATTCGTCGGCTCCTGCAGAGTACTTGTACTTTTTGTTGTTTCCGCAATCTCGCATATCTGCCCTTCATCCAGGAGCTCAGCTTCGCCTACGTACATTCCTTTAGGAATGACTTGATCTTTGGCTTGCATGTTGGCAATCCAAATTTCACTTCGTCCATTATGGTATAAGGATACCATAGATGGTGTAGCAAGGTTTCTTTCGAGCAGCAAGTGTCTATTGCCATCCACGATTACGCTTATGTTTCTTCCGACATCTAAACCTGATACTGCTATTCTTGTCAAGGATCGTGGCTTAAGCTTGTAGTCCTTCGTGGCATACACCTTCCAAGCGTCTAGTGCTTTGGTTTCTTGGCAAGGATCTTCTAACAACAGTTCACTTCTGCCACAGTCTATCACAGCTTGAGAAGCTTCCAAAAAGTCCCATCCGAGGATTACGTCGTGACTACAATGCTGTAGGACGATGAATTCAACAGGCAGCTCTCGTCTATTTATAACGACACGCAGAACACATTTTCCCAGTGGCCTAACAAAATTGCCATTAGCGACTTTCAGCATAGTGTTCTTGGCGTCAGCGAACATAACTTTCTTTAAGGATCGACGAAACTTATCGGAGACGACAGAAAACGAGGCTCCAGAATCTACTAGAGCACGGATCGGCTGATTATTTACTAGAACATCGAGGTGGTTACCCGTCATCCTTGCGGCCGATGGAGGATTTTCATAACATGCGGCCTCACCTCCTCGAAAGGTCGCTCTGCTTAGTTTTCCTCGTTTCTACGGCTTGGAGATTGACCTGATCGACGATATGGCGACGGCGATCGGAAACGACGGGTTGGTGATCGGCCTCTAGTAGGACTAGGAAAAGAACGGCGTTCGGGGCTGGGTCGGCGAAACTCATCGTCAGCGTCATCGAAGTTCTGTCGGCGGGCTCGATAATCGTCAAAAATGGCCTTCCTCTCACGGCAATAGCGTACGACGTGTCCAGGGCGTCCACAGTGGAAACAAACTGGTCTGTTGTCGGTTGTTCTCCATAGGTCCGTTTTCCTGGGCTGCGGTGCTGATCTCTGGACAGAACTTCTAGGTTTCCTCCTCACAGCGGCTGCATACGTGGGACGTCGTTGGGCGTCTGCAGACTTTACGACCACTGGCGCCAAAGCTCTTTCGACTTCGTCTTGGATGACGGTCTGTAGCGGCTGGGAATAGGGGTCCGGAAACTCGTCGACTTGATTTACTAACCGATTTACCTCTTCGCGTACAATTCTACGGATAAGAGACACTAAATCTGTCTCTTCCTCCATGGTTGCAACTGGTACGACGTTTGGTAGTCTCTCAAATTTTCGGCCAATTCTTTTTTGCCTCATGTCCTCAATGTAGTTACACCACTTGATAAAGTCAGCTGTAGTCTTCACTTCTTTCATTAAGAGCACTTGGTACATATCTTCAGCCACTCCTTTCATTAAGTGAGATACTATCTCGTTGTCGGACATCGAAGGATTGACTTCTTGACAAAACCCTAATACACTCTGAATGTAGGACTGAGTACTCTCTCCTGCCCTTTGAGCTCTACATTTTAGTTGTTCTTCGGCCTTTTTTGTGTACTTGAGACGATCGCCCAAAAGTTCATTTAAACCCCTCTTGAATGCGTCCCAGGAGTCCAAGGTATCTTCATTATTTATGTACCACTGTTTGGCCGTACCGTCCAGGAAAAAATAGACGTTTGCAAGACACATCATTTCATCCCATTTGTTGAACTTTGCCACTCGATCGTATTCTGCAAGCCATTTCCGAGGGTCATCTCCAGGCTCCCCACGGAAGGTTGAAGGGTTTCTTAGGGGCGGGTAGGTAGGAGTTACCACGACAGGCTTTGTATCT
>CM063498.1:132830544-132835544 GCA_032207245.1 Pardosa pseudoannulata
TTTAAAAACGTTATAGTCGTTTGAAAATAAAGGAGTTTTCGAAATGCTGAAATGTTTAGAATTAAGTAATTATACGATAAAATAAGCGACGTATATTAATTAGAGAGCTCAAATCCCTTTCGGTAGTTTGCATTTATTCAGTTTCAATGACATTATTTACAAGAGAGATAAAATGTAAGTCGAAATAAATATTCACAGTTTGCTATGTCGGAAAACGTTGCTTCGGCAAAAATGACTATATATCATTTTTATTGAATTATATTTAAATATTTCATATATCAATTACTGTGGTAATATTTGATTTTCTTTTCGAGATAAGATTGTCGTTTAAAGAGAAAAAGAAAAGGAAATGGTTTCAAGAAACTCAAACATACACTCAAAAATTTCTAAAAATATAAAAAAAATGCTTACTTATTTTAGAATTAAAGAGAGTTTACGATTTTAAATTTTCTAAAATATTACTTAGTTTCCTAAAATATTTTTAAATATCATTTAGCCATTACTATAAAAATTTCAATTTTTAATTATTATGTATACTTTTCGATATACTTTAATGGAAGAATTAGTCATGTAGAAATTAAAAGAAATCAATAGTGAGATATTAGCCAGAAATATATGTACCATATTCAATAAACTGAATCCCTATTTACAGAAAATAAGTAGAGTTTTATTATAAATACTGGAATTTTAAATTCAATATTTTCGTAAGCTTATTCAATTATTGAAACTTTCTTTTATAAAGGTAAAAAGTTCGTATATTGATTACAGTGGATAATATTTGAAAGGTTGAAGAGACGTAGGATTTTGCTACATGAAAGTTGATTGTTTTATTAAGTATAGCCTAGTACCCCATATGTAAATATTTAAAATGGAAATTATTATGGATAATATTTCAAGAATTTAAAGTAATAAGATTATCGTGTAATAATAAAAAAATAAGGCGACAAATTCTGACATATTCACATTATAAGTCTTTACTTGTTTAAAATATAATTTTCATATGAGACACTGAACATTTAAAATACGAATTATAGTGAATACTTCAAACAGTTCTGTAAGAAAAATTAGTGACAAATTCATATATATACAAAATATTTAAATATTTACTCATGTAAAGAGTGCATGGTTATGTCACGCACTGAATATTTAAACTTAATATTTAAACGATGGAAGATTCATATATTTAAAGTATCTTTATCAAATAAATGTAAGTATCTCAAATTTTAATTAACTTGGGTAATTTATGACATCCTGGAAGGGGTACAATAATCAAGTAGTAAAAAAATCAAAGAGAGAAACTGTGATTGTAAGCTTAGATATATAATTAGAAACTGAATCTTCACATACATGAAATATTCACTAATGAAATAAATAAAATAAAATTCTAAATCGTGAGACATACTCAGGTTTTAAATTTAGAGTTCTTCAAAAGTTACTTAAATATTAAACGTAAATATTTAACTTACTGAACGTAATTTACTGAGGACAATTTTTCAAGTTGTTAAAGCAATAATATTATCGTATGAAGATAAAATATGCATTACTAGACAGTGATGAATACAGACGTGGGAAAAACTGTTGTTGATTGAACCTAATTTTATAATTTTTTCTTTTGTTTCCAAGAGAATAAAAATTATTTTATGTCTCATTTTTATACTAGAATATGTTAGTAAGTGCATGTAATTGTACAGTAATTTAACTATTAAAGTAAGTTTAGGATCAAGGTTCAACGCAATGGTGTAACTTCTATTTATTGAAAGTGTTAGTAATTTTTTATTTCTTATTGCATAAAGGTCTTGTCTATAACCAAACAATGAAATAGGATATTTATAAAATAAGCTTTAATTATTAGAAACAATATTTTCTCCAATTTATCTGGCCATACAAACATATATTTTCATGGCAAACCCCTCTACTAAACTGTTACCCATTTAACATCCTTTGGGGTGTGCGGTGTAACCCTCGTTTAAATTTAGATATTTACCTATGTTCAAATGTATAGTGATTATTTATTTTTTTTTTGTCACAAAGACTTAATTTTATTTGGGTTGCGTTGTGTAGATTATTTAAGTTTAAATTCGACCACAGGTTCTGAGAGACTACAGACTTAAAATAAAAAAATAAACTAATAAGCTAAATTAAGAGTGACTGAAAACAGATTTAAAGTAAAAATAAGTAAATTTATTACAATGATATATACATTACAAATATACAAAATTTTGATTAAGTTTCATAAGATTTACTTTTTTAACACTATCAACTAGGTGACACACTAATTAAGATTTGACGATAATAATTTCCTATCACTTAGCTAACTATATATATATAAGAGAGATGACCTAATCTCAAATTCAGATATTTAAAATGAGTACCTTTGTGGATCTGCTGGTGTGCCAGGAACACTGCTGGTTGGGAGCTATCCAGGACTGGGTATGTGTGGTAGCAATTTTCATTCTTCCTTATCAACTCTGGTCAGGGGCTTCCTTCTGAGTATTTGAGGTGAGGCAGTAATATTTGACACAGGAACACTGCTGTTAGCCGCGATATGTTCTAACCGTTTCCGTAGTCTCTATCGAAATCAAGGCTATTCTTCTTGGACTCCCGAAGTCTCACTGTCACAATCGTTTCCTCCGACTTCTGGCTTCTGACAGTCGGACTTTTCTACTCGACTCTCAAACACTGACAGTCTGAATTCTCTCCTCGACTCGACTGCTGAACACCCCCTCTTTATTGACTTTCTTATTTTATATTATTTTCATCCCTGTCCTTTCTTACTTCTTTTCGTCCAATCGGGAGAGTTATCTAAATCTATTGGTCTCTTTTACCCCGCCTTGAAACCGCAAACATGGGAAAAACTTGCCCCTTCAAATGGGGCACTGTCCCTTAGGGACTCATAAATAGCTCCACAAAGGTATACTCTTACTTAGTGTCAAGTGCTTAGACGTGATTCTAATCTGGGACTGGGATCAGTACCCCGTACGAGAATACCGCACAGGACGAAAAAATCCGTTGAATATATTTTTATGATCGTCTCCCCTTTACAAAAGATGTAATGAGGTCAGATTTAGATCCAAAGCAATTTACTTCTCGTTTTTATTTATTGCAATTATGTTAATTAATCAATTATCTTAATTATATCAATTATAATAATGATCTAAATCGCCTCATCATAGGGTGCATGAGTAGCTTAAGGAATTTTACAGACGTGAGTAACATTGCTCCTACTGGCTCCACGTAATTTAGAAGTAAGAACTATGCATATTGTTGAAAGTATCGCAGGAGTAAGGTAAAATTGTTCAAGGTACAACAGACTTCCTTATATCCTTTAGCTCTCATGTAGCACAACAGCATACAGTAGCTTTGCAAACCAACCAACAACCAACCAAATCCTCTGTAACCTATATTATATTTATAGTCAGTAAGTAAATGTATACTCACAAACTATATATACTTATGTTAAACCGAAGCCATATTTTAAACTTCAAAAACAAGAGTTGTTTAAGATATATTATTTTGTTAAACGTTATTTAGTTGCTGAAATGTATCTTAAAAACGCTACAAATATAAATTTTTCATAAGTTAGAAACCTTAAGTAACTGTTGAAGTATTTGATAGAAAAATAATATCATGTAATTACTCAAAATGGATACATGGTTATAATATAAGAATTTAATAATAAGGGTTTTAAAAAAACCGTTACAAATATTCATTAACTAAATAACTGCTGATATGAAAAATGCACATTGCTAGGGTATAAAAAGAATGCAGGTATCAGTGAATAAATATCATGCAATATTTAAATTTATGTTATATGAAATATCAATTAGACGTTAAAAATATCACATCGCTTCATTAAATAAAAATATCCATTTGTATCAACTAATTGGGGGTGATCGTTATAGGTTTGAAAATATAAAATACTCCTATAAAATAAAAAAAACTTCCTTAATCATAAAAGAAATAGGTGAAAAGTTGAATTTATGCTTAAACATGTGTTTAATAACTTAATAATTAATGGCAAAAAATGTAATACTATTATGGAAAATAAAGAAAATTTCAAATTTATTATATTTTCTATGGTTAAAAATTATTTATGCCCCGCTTATCTAACTCACTACACATAAATGCTCTTTTAACGGGACATGGATCCTTCCCTCAATATCTCTGTTGTTTTCGTTTGACGACTGAGTCGTCAAACTGTATCTGTTGTCAGAAAGGAAACTCTCTGCACTACCTTTTATCTTGTATTCTAACAAAGGACTTTCATCTTAAAGAGTCTCCAATACGAGCGGAATCGAAGTGGTTTCAGGTATTACATATAAACAAAGTCCTGCGCAGTAAGGCACAGAAACTAATCTCTTGGATGATTCAAAACTGTGAACTAATCACTAGCACCAGTTAAATGGTCAAGCCTATATTTTGAACTGTAAATAATTTTTATGAAATTGTTAAATATCAATTTCGTTTTTAAAGCTCAAGTAATAATAGCTTGACTGACTTTCTATAAATAATTTCTCACGGCAAAAAAAGTTTTCATTTTGTTGTTAATTTATCTTCCTTTCTCTCGTTACTTTTAAATGCAAAATATTATTCAAGATGTTTGTACCTCTCTGTAGTACATAATAGCACAATTTCAAATATCTGTACCTGTCAAGTGTTTGTTTCATATCCCTTCCGGGGATTGACCCATGCTTGGAGACTCCCTCTCCATGTTTAATTATGTAAAAGCAACTTGTTCCTAATATTATTTTGGAACCCAAATTCATCACCAAATTTAGGGCTTCGTTTTTGTTGTGGTTATCTTTTAAACCTTTTTTAGTTAGTTTTAACCTTTCCCCCTTATTTTAACATTAATGACAAGCATAATACTAGCTTCTTCTAGGGTTTCGCTTTAATTATTTAAACTATGGACATTTTTAAATGATAACTCATGGTTATATTTTCTCTTTTTTCTTTCTTTTTTTGTTTGTTTTACTGTTGCGAAGTGAACTGTTTCGTGG
>CM063498.1:132840544-132863044 GCA_032207245.1 Pardosa pseudoannulata
TCCATAGATATAACGTGAAGAAAGTACTAAGTATAGTTTTTTTTCCCAAAGGTAACTTAAGTATTAAAAATAATTTCCATTCGGAAATAGAAATATAAAAAATAGTGGGGGGTAATTATTAAAGTTGAAAAAATAAGATAATCATGTTATGACAAAATGACACAAACTATGTTTTTAAACTTAATTTGTACTCGCATATAATACACAAATTTATGTGTTTTTAAATGTAGTTTTTTTAAATGTGAAACAACAACAAAACTGGAACTCAACATTTCGTGAAAATTTATTTGGTGATTAAAAATACAAGAATTCCTTACATCCAAACATTTTAAATTTTAATATATGTAGCACCAGTAAAAATTTTATTCAAGTTTTTGGATAGACATTATGTAGCAAAATAAAAGAAAAAGCATTTAAAATGGCAATAACATAGTTAAACATGTTAACCCCTTAAAGTGCACCCTCGAGTTAACTCGATCGCTCTAAACTGGCCAATCTGTGCACACTAGCGATAATTCGTACACCATTGTACTTTATGTTTCTATAATTTTTCCCACTCGAATGCAATTGACAATTGAAAATAACAATGTGAAAGCAAAAACAACAACAACAATTGTTTTATTGAAATTTATTATTTACATGGGATTGTAAGCTATAACACTTACTTATTAAAGTATAAAATATATTTTTTTTTCTACTTATTACGACTTATCTCTTCCTTGTGAGCCACTTTCTGACAGCGTATTCATATTCACATTCTGATTCGCTCAATTTTCCATATATATTTTACTAATAGATAGTGTAAAATAAAATATAATGGTTAACAATCTTATTACTGATCTCTGGTAGTAAAGACATCCTTGACTTGAGGCGTCACTTTATATACTTTATTCTTGATATATGAAACATAAGGGTTTCATATTTGATACCTACACATCAATGGATGACACATTATACTGTCAATTGGTAGACTGCCTACCAATTGAACAATATACTCTTTCGACAATCATGATAATATTCTAAAATTTAGAAATCCTACCAATTGTGTAAATATCCAATATACTTAAATTTTGATTATTTTTGTATTTTTGTAATGTTCTTGGCAAGACAACGTTCTAAATTGTGTTTTTTTACATTTAAAAAATTGATTTTTTTGGCCGGCCTTTAAAAAAACATTAAGGGGTTAAATAAGTAAATTTCTCCTATAATAGTATTTAGACATTGATATGCAAAACAAAGCACGTTTTAAGATAAGTATTTGACCCAAAATAAATCGACAGTAAAAAAATAACTCTTTCTTGCAGGTTTTGAGTAACGCATGTCTTTTATCTTATTACCCGTCATGTAGTTAACGTGTTACTAAAAGAGCTTTCTGTCTTGTATCGCACACTAACTGATACTCAGTCATGCTTCGATACATTCCAAACCTCCGACTTTGATAAAGCGAGCTGTCTATCCTTGAAAAATGAGACATTCACGTGCTAAGGTACTCACCCGCATGATCGATATTAAATTCAAAAAGAACAGAACTTAGTGAATCCGGTCATATTAGGATAAAAAAGGGGAAAAGAGGAAAGAATGTTAGGAATGCAGTAACAAATCACGAAAAAGTTCCATTGACGACTCCACGGAAAAGAATGAAATTAGATTCGTTTTGAGCTGCAAATATAGTATTTAAGGTAACAGCATTATCGTAAACTAGCCTATTCACAACTACTCTTTGGTTAACGTTACATAATTAGTGGCTTCACTTGCTCTTTGGAGCTACTCTTTTGTTGGCTATTTTTATTTAAAATAGAATATAACAGGGGTGGACAAGCTCTTTGATAGTCCGAGCCATTTTTCAAAATTTGAAATTTTTCGCTAGCCGCAGTTAAATAGGATATAAAAGGTATGCAGAAAATACATTATAATTTTTTTTACAGAAATTATCTTTATTGAATGTCATTTGAAAGTTCTTAATTCTTTGTTTTTTCAAGGAAATTTTTGAATTGTCGATTTTTTCCATTGGTGCGAATGTAATTTACAATGTGTTACACTATTTTCATATCATCAGGATATTTTGTAATATTTTGTAACGAGATGTTCTAGATGAATTAATTATGCAGTGAATCAGTATGAATTGTGAAATTTAAGAATCATCTCTTAAAAGCCCAATAAGACAGACTTTTTTTACCCAACATTGCCGGTGCTCCATCAGTTGTAATAATATTTTTAGAATAAAATAACACAAAAATGAAAAGGGAACTCGAGTACATTTATCAAGAGCCACAAATAATACTTCATAGAGCCGCATGTGGCTCGCAAGCCATAGGTTGGCCACCCCTGGAATATAACATAAATATGCTACATTTGGCAATATTTTGCGACTTATTCTTGTATATGGCTAACTAAAGCAAATTCATTTTTTGACTATTATAGTTACATATAATTTCATAAAACAAAACTTAAAATACAACCTAGCTCTATTAATACAAACAAAGATGGGAAAGCTTTTCCAGAATGAGGCTAGTAAATTTTAGCTATTACTACGAATTACTTAGCATGCTAACTAAACTTTTATTTACGCAGCTAATTTAGTTCAATTTTGATTACAGTCCTTTATGATAGGGTTATTTTTTCTCTAATTTACTCATACTTTAATCCAAAATATTTTAAAACACGTTGTAAATAATTCCCTTTTCACGTAAATTATTAGTTGCTAAGTTACCAATTAGCTAATCTGTGTTTTCAAGTGGTAACATGCAAATTTCATCTACTGCCATCTATCTTGGACTGGCATCGTTTATATATTTATTCATTATCCTGTCACATTACGAGATAGGTTAGTCAAAAGAGGTTTATAATATCGACAGCGACTGTCTGGGTGAGACCTACTTTGACCCGGGAATGCTCCCGCAGATATAAAATATACATCGCCTCGCTTAATTTAATATTCCTACAGCACCCCCTTATTTTTTTCGAAAGTGGATGAATCTTCATCTAGCTGACTTTATGGTCATGACTATGAAGCGAAAGAGTCAGTTGGAAAATTCTTTCAATAGATATTTCGGATGAGTGTCGTGTAGCTCTCATTAAGTATATATATTTATTTATGATCAAATTTATAATGGTTGTTATTTTGTTATTCAAAGACTAAATTTTATTTGTCTTGTGTTGTGTAGATTATTTTAGTTTTAAATTTACCACAAGCTCTGAGAGATTACAGACTTTTTTTTAAGAGTGAAGACCTAATTTCTAATTTCATATATTTATAAGTACCATTGTGGATCCATTGGGTGTACCAGGGTGGTAATCACGTATGGAATTGTTGGTGAAATGATGTAGAGAGAGCTGACTTCAGTCTCACCACTGGTCTTGGGCCTTATAAATAACTGTGTGGATTCCGAAAGGCGGATCCGTTGGAACACTTCTGGTCGTTTCGATATGTCGTTCTCATTAGTTTTTTTGAGTCTCTCTTGGACCCAACTCTTCTTTTGGTCCTCAAAACCTGTTCTCCGAATAACAAACTCTAACTCTTTTCTTAACTTTTCTTTTTAAATTAATTTCATCTCTGTCCTTTATTACTTCTTTTCGTCTAATCAGCAGAGCTGTATATACCCATTGGTCTCCCTTTCCCACCTTCAAACCGCTAACATGGGGAAAACCTTACCCTTTCAAATTGGGCCTTGTCCTTTAGGGACTCATAAATAACTTCAAAAAGGTACATTCTTATTTAGTGTCATGAACGGAGATATCATTCTAATCTGGGACTGGAATCAGAACCCCGTCCGAGAATCCCGCACACGACGAATCTGTTCATTTAATTTTTATAGGGCCTATCTTCTGTACAAAAGATGTGATGAGGTCAGATTTAGATCCCAAGCATTTCACTTCTCGTTTTATTTATATCAATTATATTAATAATCTAAATTGCCTCTATACAATGAGTCACAGAGTATTATTATCCATCGAGTATATCATATCTTTCAAGTGCATTGTTGTTATATTTCTGGGTAGGGAAGAATGATTTTTACAAATTTTGTCTTTATGGTGCGTTTCCATGGTTATGACGAGAAATTATAGTAATTTTAAAAATTTACTGAATGTTTTTTCGGTTGAAAATTTTTTAAATAAAGATGACGAAGAAGCAGGTGATGAGTAAATCAGCAAATATGATTCATCAACTAATATAGAATTGGAAAAAGAAGTTAAAGATGAGGATGTTTAAAAAATTATTTTTCTTAGGAAAAGACTATAATATAAAATAGAATATAGAAATTTAGATCTAATGTAAGGGTCTCTTCAAAAAATACCGTTAGGAAATTCCCAGGAAATTTAAGCTTTTCTAAAGGTATTACTTTTATTGGAGACCTGGAATCTATTAATATCACCTAATATGGTAGAGGATTCAGTAGAATGTACTAACATTTTCATTAATCTAAAATAAGACGATTATTCTCCCAGAAAGATGTAAAATACACTAATGAAGTAGAAATAAAAGCATAACTAAATATACTTGTGAAAAATATTGTGAATGTATAAATGTGAAAAACATCTGTATGAAACAATCAGCAATTAATTGTAGGATATATTGAATCCCTTATATAATAATAGCCTAAGTTATCTATCCGTCAGTTCTCGAATTTATGAAGTGGTTGTACCTGGAATGGATAGGGGTTTCCATATTGGATTTTTTTGAGTTAGTGTTAGCAACGCTTGAAATTCCCCCTTTCCCCTTTTTCTAGTCTTTAATGCCGTTATTTCAAGCCCTATTTTTCCCTGTTAGGAGTAGGCGATTAAATTTATCAATTTATCCCATAATAAATAGGTAAAAATAATATTTTCTATCATTATGATGTCATGCTTTTAACCATCTCACTTAATCATTTCTTATTTTAAATTATTTAAATATCGTCAGCATTGTTTTCATACGTTTAATCACTGAACTTAGATATTACGTTAATAATTTTCTTTTTTATTTGGCTTAAATAAGAGATTAGGTACATATGTGATAATTTTAAATTTAATCATCGATTATTTTTTATTGCAATGGAAATTTGTATCACCGGTATTAACAAAAAATTTTATCTACCTCCGGGTTGTAGTTTCATTTCTTTATTCCATAAATTACTATGGCAAAAAAAAAATTGGGAAGAACTCGGGAAGAATAATTTTGACTTAGCTAAGAAAACGTTGAATTATTTTACTAAATGAATTCAATGTAATTCTAAATTGCATTCACACTATCGGGAGAGTTTAGAGGAGTATGAAGATAAACAAATTATCGCAAGAGTACCAGATAATTCTCAGCAAAAAAACAAAATATTTTTTTATTTGCCTCATAGGGTACTTTACTATTTTGGAACTTTTAAAATTTTAATGATCCCGTCATATGACGGGCTATATGCGAGTTTAATTTAAATAGCACTTTAAAATATTTGTTTGTAAATGAATTTTGAACTCTTTTCTAGATTTTTTACTTTTGTTGTATTAATTTTATGCTAGAAAATAAGGAAAAGTTTAATAAAAATATACGTATGGAACACGTGGAAATTATTTGTAGAAAATTCACAAATTAAGTAATGTAAGTGAGACTTTTAAAAATTAGTTTATAAATGTATTTTTCTTCATTTTTCACTCTTTTGTCGTTAGTATATTGATTAATTTATGGTAGAAAATGAGACAGACAACCTAGGGTATAAGATACCCTCTCCGTATAATTCCATCTTAATCCATCTTTAATCCATCTATAATCCAATCTATAATCCATTTTGCGAGTATGGTGCCGGGATAAATTAGTGGAAGAGCAGAACGATTCAATTTTGATTGTTTATAAGCTCTTTAGTGGATAAAACACAACTTAACCCCTTAACGCATTTGCCCGTGTCTGACACGGGCGAAATTCAAATTAAGCATGTAATAAAATCGTTTACACTTTGTTCGTATAACAATTTTTTTATATACTTTTTACACTTTCCAAGCTCCCTAGTCACCCCCAAAACTGAAATTGTAAAAAATAACATACATCGTACCTATATATACCTTTTCTGTGAAGAAAATATGTCATATTTTATAATTTTTTCTAAAATAAACACGTGCTTTAAGGGGTTAAAAATCCCATATATGAAAACGTTTTCACAATTGATAAATTTCGGTAGCCGTTGTATTGTTTTGAAAGATTATATAAAATTATAGAAAATGCAAGAAACGATGATAATATAGCCAGATATAATACTAAATATTTAATTTCTTTCTCATGCAAAATTTTAGATATGAGATATGACAAAGCAGGTTTTAAAATAAATATTTCACTGAATACAAATCACGTTAAAAATTAAATTATTGCATTTGTTATCTTTTTATTCTTTGTCAAAATGCAGTTAATTTGTGTTAATTAAACCTTTTTTTGCTCGCAACACTCACGCACAATTACTCAATGCTTTTGATATTCATTTATGATTTAATATATCCTAAAACTTTGATTTTGAAAACTCCAGCTGTCTATCTTTGAAAAACGAGGCATTCACGTGCAGAGGTTTTTGTGCGCATGATCGATATTAAATTCGGAAAGAAGAAAATTTTGTAAATCTTTTTCGTATTAAGCGAGAGAAAGAATGTTGGAATGAAGTAACAAGTCACGGAAACCGTTCATTGACGAAGCCATGGAAAAGAAAGACATTAGAATATTCTTAGACATTAGAATATAGTTAGAGAAAAATATTGTTTAAGGCAATAACATTACTTACACTGCCGTGCGTATAAATAAAACAAAGAAACTCTTACGTTGAATTAGTGATTCATGTATGAACAATTCACATTTTTGTATGAATGTTTAAAACTAGTTTATTTTTGTGTATTTAACGCTACTTTACTTAAGTATATTGAAAGCTAGTTTAAACATATACACATTACAATAGGAAAAAAAGATTCGATAATTTTCATTTCTCCTTAATTTCAAATATATATATATATATATATATATATATATATATATATATATATATATATATATATAAATGTTGTACAAACATTTAAATTAGAAATAATGCCAATATATACTGGAAAAATGAACAGTTCAACATATACTGCTTTTAGTATATCTCAAAGCATTTTAGGACATTACAAACATTTAAATTAGAAATAATGCCAATATATACTGGAAAAATGAACAGTTCAACATATACTGCTTTTAGTATATCTCAAAGCATTTTAGGACATTAATGTTTTTGTCAAAGAAGTAGTCGGCGAACAATGGGCGATTGGTTAGGGTGCTGGCCTCCGGAACCGGAGGTCGTGGGTTCGAATCCCACTGTGGCATGGGTGTTCGTAGTCGTTTGAAATCGGCTTTAAGCTGTAGGTCCCTTTCTCATTTACCCTCGTGTTGTTAAAAAGTAAACCGTAGTACTCCAAACCGAGAAAATAGTCAAAACATGGAAAGAGAGTACACCTTGGGAATAAGAAATTTGTTGACTTTACTTGTAAATATTTTGCAGGAAAAAATAGTATAAGTTTCCACGAAACATTTTAGTATTTATCATTCCAAAAATACTGCAAGTTTTCTTGAAAGCGAACGGTATTACACTGACACATTTTATGCGGGACACGTGCTAGCACGTTTTCTGCCGATTGATACTTGAGCGCGGGTCACGTACTAGTACTGGTTAGTCTAACAACATGGTTTGTTTAAGGGTACAGAAATAATGGTATATACAGGTAAACGAAGCCGAATGTTCTTGTCTACTACATAGATTTTGGAAAAATTTAGACAAATAAAAACTAGATTTTACATCAGTAGATGCACAACCACAGAATGGAAAAAATTAAAATTATATACTACTATTTCTATTTGATTTTTCATATTTACGGTACTATTATAAATTTACCCACAAAAAAATATATTTTTTGTTTACAAAAATCTTATGGTTATTATTTATATATTTCTATTTATATATTGGTTTATATATTTCAATATAAAATACGAAATGTGGGTTAAAAAATTAAATAATTTTTGATTTATTGACATTTAACTGAATAACTAAATTTAAACGCAAAACGCCTGCTCCCGTTACAATTAAGCTGCGAAATGTACCCACACACAATGTGTTAAGAAGTGATCCTTATTTGAAGGTTTAGAGAGAAGGTGTTAAGAGATTTTTCTACATTATGTATACATCTTCCCCCCATATATATATATATATATATATATATATATATATATATATATATATATATATGCATGCATACAGACCCATACACACACACACACACACACACACACACACACACACACATATATATATATATATATATATATATATATATATATATATATATATATATATATATATATATATATATATATAATTTTTAAATATCTGACATAAAATTAAAATTTCATTATAATGAGCAATAATAGGATTGTTTGTTATAAAAGGTTTATGTACACTCATGTCCATAAATTAAGGATAATGAAGTTCAGGCAATGAAAGAGACAAAAGCAAAACAAATTTGACTTATTTGTAAAGTCTATTTATTAAACAAAAGGTAAAGAGCAAAAAAGATGCTATATGTTTGACATAATTAATAAAAATTGCAATTTTTACTCCCTGGAGCAAATTTTAAAAAAGAGCCTATTTACAGAAAACAGTATAACATGGTTAGTATGATGGTTAATACGGAGTATGTCTCCCGGACGATGCAATACAAGCGTTACAACGCCTACGCATGCGGAGTATCAGATTATCAATCTGATCTTGGGGAAAATTACACCACTCATCAATCAATGCCCTCCGAAGTTCCGATAGACAGTTGGGAAGGGGTTGACGGGCTGCAATTCGTCGGCCAAGCATGTCCCACACATGCTCTATTGGATTCAAGTCCGGTGAGTATGCTGGCCAATCCATACGGGTGATATCCTCCGATTGAAGGCATTCGTCTACAATGTTTGCACGGTGAGGTCGTTCGTTGTCATCCATATACAGAAATTCAGGACCCATGGCGCCCCGAAACAAACGTACATGTTGTTCCAGAATGACATCCCGATAGATGTGGCCTGTCATCGTTATACTCTGAACATGCAGGTCAGTTCTGGAACCAAGAATAATTCCTCCCCAAACAAGCCATCCTGCACCACCGTAACGGTGTCGTTCAATGGTGTTCTCTTGGTGGTAACGGGTACCTGGCTCTCTCCATATGAAAGTTCGGCGAGAATCAGAATGTAAACTGAACCTGGACTCGTCGGAAAACATCACACAAGACCACTGTTGCGGTGTCCACAATGCATGCTCTCTAGCCCAGCATAATCGCAGGCGACAGTGAGTTGCGGTAAGGGGAACACATCTGACAGGCCTACGAGCATATAGACCAATTTTCCCTAAGCGTCTGTACACGGTCTGCCTTGAAACTGTCGTACCGGTAGCTGAAGAGAGCTGACGAGACAGGTCTGATGCTGTGCTCCGTCTGTTTCTTTTGGCAGTAACTGCCAAATACCGGTCATCATTCGGAGTAGTAACTCGGGGGCGACCAGTGCTGTAACATCTACTCACATTACCATCATGTTGGAATCGTTGCCAAAGCCTGGAGATGACACTCTGTGTGATTCCAAGTTCCTCGGATACTTCCAGCTGAGTACGTCCACATTCCAGTCGTCCGATAATTCTACCACGTAAAAAATCTTCCAAATGCTTCCTTTATGCCATAACTATGCGGTTATTGCACTGAAAGGCTTTTAAAGCGCTTGTGAACAATTTTATTTCTTTGCTACCATTCCTTATATACTATTTTCATACACCCTCGTCATTGTGACGTACTATCCGCGCCATCTGGTGGTTTCCTGCAATTTGCATATTGTTCTTCAAGATGTGTGTGATAATTCTACAGGTGAAATTTTTATTTTAGATCTCAATTTCTGTGTGATTCTGAATTATCCTTAATTTATGGACATGAGTGTAAATAGTTAATGTAACTTATTTTATGCTTTGGTTTTAGAATAAATTTTTAGTTCCATAGTGTAGTAGACATACGTTAGTATAAACCCTATAGATGTTGCTGATTCTGATTGAACAGTGATTTACACACTCAGCAGCTAATCATATACTCGCATAAAATGTTTATGCTTTCAGGAGAAATAAAGCACCATTTTCGAATGGGAAAAATAAAGCTACTTTTAATTTTGATATTGTATTGCAAATTTCTTCGAGACTAATAAAATCTTAAAATACAATGAATAGAATTGCTATATATTATAAATGGTGATAAGAATGAATACTTATCGTAGAGTTTTAACAGATAACAAGATCGTATAAATGTAAAAGGGTAATAATATAGCCATCCGTATAATTAAATCTGTTTTGACAGAAAATTAGACTTTGACAGGAGAGACAAAGCTATTTTTAAAATAATTATTTCTTCAAATGTTAATCACGTATTGAAAATATCACACCACATCATTTTCTGAATAATGTAGATCTTCCTAACTATAAACCATAATGCAGTAAATGCATGTTTCGGAAAAATTTATTTGTTGGTACCTCCACAAAACTTATATTCAATAATGCTTTGATAGATTCAAAACCTTCGATCGGGATAATGCGAGCTGTCAATTCATGAAAAATGAGGCATTCACGTGCTAAGCTTTACATGCACAAAATCGATACGAAGTTCGGAAGGAACAAAATTTTGAAATCTCACTCATATTAGAAAGAAAATAGGGGAGTGAGTAAGAATGTTTGGAATGAAGTAACAAGTCACGGAAACCGTCTATTCTCGGTTTTCAGGAAAAGAAAGACATTGAATTTGTTCTTTAAATATAAAAGGTATTTAAGGTAAAAACTTTATTTGGAAGGAAACTCAACAGTATAAATATAGTTCGGAAGACTATCTAAATTACAAATGTACGAATATAGCAGGTGATCGTAATTAAACATGGCTTGCTCATAGAACTATGTAGTTACAACTACAATGCCGATTGAGTCGAAATCTGTAGATTGGAAATTCAAAGATGACTTTTAATAACTGCAAAAATAATTGAAAATTGTTTTATGAAAGTTCAAGGTCTAACCTGTAACATAAATGAATTTTTTTCTACGGTAATCGATATTTGAAAGTAATCGGTTACATACATTGTTAAATCATTACATAAAAATAAGCATATTAGTTAAAAATAGTTTTTTTAAATAAACAAAAATCAGGGCATCTAGGCTTAATCTACTCACTCTAGCTGCATACTATATACTCGTCTCTATATCTCATGGCATACTTAAATTATTTGTTACCTGCATTCTGTAGTGGACTATAAATACATAATTTATAATTTATAGCTATCTTTTTTACCAAGATAACACGCTGTGTCAAATATGATGAAAAAATTTTGTCATCAATAGAAAAAAAAGTTATTAGAGCTCTCGTTCTCTCTCTCTCTCTCTCTGTGTGTGTTTTGCTGAATTAAAGAAAAAAATCCTTTTAATATTCTTTGTAAACTTATTATAAAAAATCATCGCTGTAAATATACCACTGTAGGTTAATTTTAAGAGAATTAACCTACAGTGGAATATTTTTTTAACTAACTTATTTATGTGTTCTACAATGAAGTATATATATATATATATAATTTTTACTCTTTATGAAAGCTAGTTTTGCAAAGATTACACGATATTTGTCTTAAATACGATTTAAACATTTAGTCATTGGCAGAATATACAAAATTACTGCTTCTCTCTTTCTTTTTTTCGGGATAAAAGAAAGAAAAAATTTTAGGAATTTTGGTAAGATTGTAAGGCTTTTCTCTATATATTAGAAATAACCTACAATACCAAGTTTTCTGAACTAATTGATTTCTCTATTATGTAATGGAGTACAAGTATGAAACAATTTATACTTCATGAAAGCACTTATTCTAAAGATGACATAATGCCTGTCTTAAACCTTTCATCTTCAAGAGAAAATACAAAACTAGTTCTCTCTGTCTCTGTCTTGCTGAATTGAAGAAAAATCCTTTTAAGATTCTATGTAAAATTATAAAAAATCCTCGGTGTATCTTAGAATTAACCCACAGTGGAATGTTTTTTGAAGTAATTGAATTGCATTATTCTGTAATGAAATATATAATATTTACTCTTTATAAAAGTCTTATATAAAATTTAAACGTATAGTCATTAACAGAATATACAAAACTATTTCTTCTATCCCTCTTTCTTTCTTTCTTTTTTTGATGGATTAAAAAATAGAAAACATTTTAGGATTTTCGCTAAGATTTGAAGAGTTCTCTTTATATATTAGAATTAACCTACAATAGTATGTTTTCTGAACTAATTAAATTCTCTATTATGTAATGGAGCATAAATATGTAATAATTTATACTTTATGAAAGCACTTTTTGAAAAGATGACATACTATATGTCTTAAATATGATGAAAACACTTCATCGTCAACAGAAAATACAAAATTATTGCTCCTCTCTGTCTCTGTTGAATGAAGAAAAATCATTTTTAGATTCTTTGTAAACTTATCATAAAAATCCTCGCTGTATCTTAGATTTAAACCACAGTGGAATGTTTTCTGAACTAATTGTTTTGCTTTATTCTGTAATGATATATAATATTTACTCCTTATAAAAGCCATTTTTGCAATGATTACACGATGTTTTTCTTAAATACGATTTAAACATTTAGTCATTGGCAGAATATACAAAATTACTCTCTCTCTCTTTCTTTATTTTTTGAGGGATAAAAAAAAGAAACTATTTTAGGACTTTTCGTAAGATTGTAAGAATTCTCCTCTTTTTATACTAGAATTAACCTACAATAGTATGTTTTCTGAACTAATTTATTTCTCTCTTATGTAATGGAGCATAAATATATAATAATTTATACTTTAAGAAGGTACTTTTTAAAAAGATGACATGCTATATGTCTTAAAAAAGATGAAAACATTTCACTGTAAGCAGAAAATACAAAACTATTTCTTCTCTATGTCTCTGACTTGCTGAATTGAAGAAAAATCCTTTTACGATTCTTTGTAAGCTTATAAAAAATCCTCGCTGTATCTTAGAATTAACCTACAGTGGTATATTTTTAAACTAACTGATTTATTTATTTTGTAATCAAGTATATATATATATATATATATATATATATATATATATATATATATATATATATATATATATAATTTTTACTCTTTATGAAAGCTAGTTTTGCAAAGATTACACGAAATTTGTCTTAAATACGATTTAAACATTTAGTCATTGGCAGATTATACAAAATTACTGCTTTTCTCGCTCTCTTTCTTTCTTTTTTGTGGGAGAAAATAAAAAAAATGATTTTAGGATTTTTCGTAAGATTGTAGAATTTTCTATAAATATTGGAATTAAGCTACAATAGTATGTTTTCTGAACTAATTGATTTCTCTATATGTAATGAAGTTTAAATATATAATAATTTATACTTTATAAAAGCACTGTTTGGAAAGATAACATGCTATCTGTCTAAAATACGATGAAAACATTTCATCATCAACAGAGAATAAAAAGTTATTACCTCTTTCTCTCTTCTTGAATTGAAGAAAAAAATCAATTTAAGATTCTGGGTTCATTTATAACAACAACCTTCGTTATTTCAGTTTAAAAGAGGTGACGCTGAAGGTTGATTGCATTTTTACTGTTAGCATATATGCAGTTCATTTTTATTTCCTCCCCTCTTGTTTGTTGGAAATGGGGAGATCGCGTGCGAAGTCTTATGCTAACAGTCAATAAATATATGAAAACTATAAATTTTTGGAAAATTCATAATACTTGAAGGAAGAAATCAAAATTTTAGAAACATGCGTCGGTATAGTATTTTAATATATCAAAAATGCTATTAAATAACTATTCAATACTTACAACTATTAGATTAAATTTTAAAATGATTTATTTTCGATATATCGGAAAGTTGTTTTCAAACAAAACAAGAGATGAAAATGTCTTCTATCATTTATAACTTTATTTATTTCCGCTTTATACTTTAACCGTCTTTTATTATATTTATTTACTTTCCATCCATCCCTCAATATTAAATTAACCATGACAGCTTTGTAGTTCAGAGATTGATATAAAAGGGAAGAAAATCAAATAAATGTATTAAGCAGAGAGGAATTTTGTTATTGTTATTTAAAACATTATACTTTTCTAATTCTCAACCAACGGGAGTATGAAACACCAAATAGGGAGCATGAGTATATCAAAAATAATTTTGATAAAATGTAGAAGGACAAGACTCTTATTTTAAAACACGTTTGGAATTAATTTAGTCATTTTTTAGGAATCATTTTTATTTCCTTTCAAAGTTCTACAACACAGAACACAAAACAACAAAGGGCACAAAAACACACTCTCATAGACCACTGACACTATATTAGAACACACACTCGATGGCTTTCTAGCGCCACCTATCGTAAAAAAGGAGAGGGAAATAATTGTACCCGCTACAAAAATAATTAATTTGCTAAAAAGGAAAGAAATGAAAAACAATACATTCTGCATAGTAAAGAAATTCACATTTACACTAATATGATAAATTTGTAAAAATCTGTAGCAGTTCTGCACAATTAATTCAGCAATTCACTAATCTGTATTAGATTGAAAAGAAGTGTAACCCTTTCGTGGGCCATTTATTTCTCACTCAACGTTTCTATACTTTCAAAACAGAATTGCTAATTTTATTCATTCGATCGAACAATAGATAACAGCGAAAAACCGAAGAGGGAATTAATCTTCCCGTCATTCCAATAGCAAGACCAATATATTAGAATGGGTTTTGCGCTTCCCACAGATGTGTTTTGTAAGATCGTGTAGACGGAAGATCCATAGATACCCAATCCTGATCAGCCATCAACAAGCAGTGTTCCGGGCACACCATATTAACTCCCAAAGGTACCCCCTTTTACATACATTTTGAAATTGAGATTAGGTCCTCTCTCTTATATTTACATAAGTACTTAAGTGATAAAAAAATATTCTCAGAATTAATTTAGAGTGGCACCTAATTTTGAAGGTGTTGATAAAGCATATTTCATGAAGATAGAATCAGTTTGTGTGTACATAGATGTTTACATATCATTATAATAAATTTACTTTTTTTATTTTAAGCTCGTTTCAGATGCCTTTAATTTAGCTTTTAGTTTATTTTCATATCTTATGAGTGTAGTGTTTTAGAACCTGTGGTTAAAGTTAGTACTAAAATACTTTTACACAACGCAATCATATATATATATATATATATATATATATATATATATAATGTGTGTGTATATATATGTGTATATATATATATATATATTTACACACACACACACACACATATATATATATGTATATATATATATATATATTATATATATATATATATATATATATATATATATATATATATATATATATATATATATATATATAATATATATATATATATATATATATATATATATATATATATATATATATATATATATATATGATATACTATATAATATATATATATATATAATAATTTATATATGAATTTTATTTTATTTTATTTCAAAACATATTCACTTCTTAAAAGCTACAGCATTTTGAAATAATTATCTGACGTGGGGGATATCGTCAGTTAGGCTTAAGAGATTGTACCGCTGTGAGTAATAGATGTATGCAAGTATCGATCATTTCCAATAAAGGTATTTATGAAAAAATGCATATCTAAAAACTTGGATAATTATTAATAACTTACCTTGAACTTTTACTCCCTTTCAAATTCTTACATTGCTAATGACGTGTTAATTTTTCAAGGAGATTAATTAAAAATTAAAATGTTACCCGTTTCATCTTTTTTTTTAAATAATATTATATACAACTCTATGCAAAATGGATAAGCTTCCTGTTAAAATCAAACAAATTATATCTCTTTTCGAAATATTTTCACCAAATTTTAAGGTAACCAGTTTTAAAAAACTCATTATATGTGTCATAAAGATTACTTACTACTGTTCACAATATGCTGTAATTTTAAAAGAAAGAATTCATTGTTCAAATTAGTTTATGAAATTAATTTTCTTCTTTGCTATGTAAAATAGCTTTTACAGACCGGGTGACTTTACGTTTTTAATCTACATTTTAAATTATGAAAGTGACTATTCACTCAATTTATGGTGATCAATTTTACTTTTTATCTCAGCTATTACTTCAGTCATATAAACTCTTTATCTTTTTAATAGATTCATAAAGAGACTATAAAAATATTTTTATTTCTTCTTAAATATTTTATGATGTAGAGTCATAAAACAATTATAAGATATTTTATAGTTTATATCAGTTATCTCTAATATATAAAACAACAATATTTGTATGAAAATTTTACTTTTCAGTGATACTTAATAAAAGTTATTACTTTAGCAAATTTTGAAAAATTTTCTTGCATGTACATCATTTAACGTTTTTGTTTGGGAGCATTAAATTTGTCTCATAAAAATAAATACATTAGGAAAGTTAGATGGAAATTTATGTTGTAGTTAGACATAAAATTCAGTGATGTAAAATATCTGATACTGTATCTGATATTTTTAATTTTTTGATATAATACTAATTAAAAACAGAAGATACCTTTCTCGCTAAAATAGAAAAGGATTATATTGTTTTTTAAATGCTTAAGTAGTATTTTACTAGTTATTAAGATACCTATTTTTTATTTTAAGCTTTAAGTATTTTTTGTTTTACTGTTAATCATTTTACTGGTTATTAAGGTATTTTTTTTGTATGAAAGTAAGAAGATAAATTTGTGCATAAATAAGAACTGAATGAATAAGTCATTATTACATACCGCAGGAGAAATATTTAATATAAAACAATAGTTTAGCGAAATTTACAATAAGTAGTAGATTTTTAAGATTTACTGCTAAAGTCACGATTCCTTGTTTTGCTATTTTATTACAGTATTTTTTAATATCATTTGATACCTCTATTCTACTGGTACCTCGTAGAATTTCAGGAAATATGGTGAATTGTGGAAGTGCGTTCCGAAACCATAAAGTTTCGAGTATAGCACCTTAGTTGTTACACATTGGAATCCTCTGATTGAAACAAAGAGTTACATCAATAAACATCATGTCTACTATTACAGTTACCAATGGAAAGACTGACCGGTGAAAAGCCTGGAAAGGATTCTTGCTACGATTCTGGTTGGACATGTTGCGTTTGGTAACCCCATCCTCCATGATAGGAAGACAAAATCACCAGCATGTTTTTCTTTTAAAAATTAGAACAATATCATGGCAGAGACAAGATATAAAAAAGGAAATCAGCATAAACGAAAGTTATTTGCACCATTTTTTTTAACTATTCCTAACCCTATGACACATTTTCGACAATATTCAAGAGTTAAACTTAAGTGCAGCGGTCAAGTTTTCAATCAATTACAAATAGTTTTGTGATGTTTAAGTTTCAAAATAAATTGCGAACTTTAAGTTTTCTCTTATTTATATCTTGTATATATTTTACTTGTTTCTCAACAGATCTGGTTCATAGCTTTGCATGTGATGTGCTGTGTAATTGCGTTTATATTCTTTCTTTAACAACTCCCTCATCATGGCATCAGCCCCCTTTGGAAGCAGCCTACACTACTGGGTGTACGGCTTGCAAGTTCTGCCCGGTAAAAGAGTTTGCCCCGGATTCAAAGGTAAATAAGAATTTAAATTAAAAAAATAAATAATAATGAAAAAATTATAAATAAATAAATATATAAAATAAAAATGAAATTATATAAATAGAATTAATAGAAAATTAGCTGATTTACTTCAGAAGTTAATAGCACGGGAAAAGCTTATTCGGTATAGAATCTTCTGAGATACGTTCTATTTATGTGCTGGGTATAAAAATGAGAGTACAACGCTATAGCAATAAAGGAGTGAGGAGAATACAGACCAATAATAATAATAATAATAATAGAAAATAAAAATTAACAATAGCTAAAGTAAGTAGCAGATAGGGTGTCATATGTATTTCCAAATAATACTAATACCTGGGAATAATTCTAGTAATTGCCGGGTTAGTTAACTTAGATTTATCTACAATATTATATCAATACCGCAAAGGTGGTTTAATACATAACACGCTATAATAATAATAATAATAATAATAATAATAATAATAATAATAATAGAAAATAAAAATTAACAATAGCTAAAGTAAGTAGCAGGTAGGGTGTCATATGTATTTCCAAATTATACTAATACCTGGGAATAATTCTAGTAATAATCCGAAATGTATTTTAGCCTTTTAATAAAGTATATTTGGCAATACAAATTTTCTGTTCATCATCAAAAGCAATTTTGGTGGTATTTTTCCTCAGAAAAGATGCTCCGAGTCTCCGAGACCCGGCACGCGTTCTCGCGTAACTCCGAGAGGAGTTTATCCTCACGGGTTACGGTCTTTTTCAACTCCTTCAATCCATTTCTTTCTTGGTCTTCCTCTTGTTCTTCTGATAAAAAGCCTCCCTTTTGTTATTTCTATTATTATATTATTCTCACTTCTTCTTTGGGCGTGTTCAAGCCATCGGATTCTTTGTTCCTTTATTTGTATTCTTATATCTTTATTTCCTCTCAGGCTCTCAAATTCTTTCTTTGTTCTTCTGATACCTATATTGTTGTGTCCCTATATTGTTTTCCCTATGTATCCTAATCTTGGTTTGAATCCTTTATTTAATTTTTTTCAAAAAAATTAGAAATCACGCATTCCAACGATAGACAAGATGTCCTCAATAAAACTCAAGTTACAGAATACAGGTTACAATACAAACTGCTATAAATTTCAACAAAAACTGCTTGATAACATTATAAATGATAATTAATAATCAGTTTTATAACCCTTGCCAAAATGAATACAAAATTTTAAAGCAACATTAAATTCTTTTGGGAATTTTAACTATAATGGCTAGAAATGAGATTAGTTGGTTCTCCAAGTTCCTTAAATTCCAGTAATCTTAAAAAATGCATAAAGTAAATTAATCTCTTACAGCAGTATTTAAAAAAATATCTTAACAATGAAGATTACATTTGCTTCCCTTTTAGCAATATATAGTACTGCTTTAGAATCACATAGCTATAATCCCAACCTATCAGATTTCATAAAGAAATTCCAAGTATAATCCGGCTTACTAAACATAAAAATGCTTTCAAAAATAACTGTCAGTTATATAATGTATAAAACAGTATTAGTTAGGGGATTACAGATGTCTTTTATTATTAAATAAAATATTATTTGTTATTAAAGAGTCATATTATTTTGTTCAATACCTGTGGCAAAAATTAATTTTGTTTGATGTTCAATACGTACGTAAAGGAAATTATTTTGTCGTTTACACAAATTCAAAAGTTTCAGTGAATTTCGATATAATTTTGTTTGTTTTAGTTTTGGAGGACGTAAATCACTACAGTTTACTTTAAATCATTTGAAAACATACCTCTCTCCTTTTTAAGGACTTTGTTTCTCTTTGTCCCACAGCTCTTGCTATATTTGCAAACATACAAGAAAATGTAAGAGCAAATTTGCAAAGAATTTTATGTCATTATTCCAACCGTTGTTTTACATTCAGTTGCAAATTTGTTTATGATAGTTTATGATGTGTTAACATGTTGACGGACACTTACGTCTATAGCCGTCAAAGGGAAGTTCATTATGTGGCATGACAGCAATAGCCGTCCAAACTTACTTTTACCGGCTTACAAGTAGAAGCCTAGTTATGTTTTGGAAACAATTTTTTAGGTTGAATTTCGTTTTCCACCTGTTACACGAGTTGCAGCTTCAGTCTGAGCGTGGTTGTGAATGGAATAGTAAGATCGTGTTTTCTCTTGATTTATTTATTTTTGTTTGATCATGAAGTATTATTTCGTGTAAAACTCCCAAAAATACATTGTTTCACACAAAAAACTGCTTATTTGAGTCATTAAACCTGCCATTCACTCTTTTAGATTTTTGCTGTTATAGCCTCCATCGTCCCATTACTTAGCGTCTAGAGTCCACTGGCGCCATGACGTTATAGCCGCAACCTAATTAAAGGTGCTGAATTAATCAAAATTAAATTTATTTAACTAGGAAAAAGTAAAACTATACTTCTAATATTCTAAAAGTTACAAAAAACATATAGTGTTAATTTTCGAACTTCACTTGTGTTGTTTCTTGATTAGTAAAATTGATCTGTAGTACTCTCTATGTAGGAATTTCAATAAATTTCGATTGTGTTTTGTCTCCGAAGGTTCATTTATACGGTTGACCCTTAATCTTGCAGTAATATTATTTTCTCTTATTATTTTCTTGAATACTTATAACTAAATTTCATTATAAGATCTAAATGGTGTCTTAAAAATAAATATGACCATTCTATGTTTAAAGAAGATGCATGTGGATCATTTTCGATAAAGTTTCTTCTAGAGCAATTAATAACTAACGATTTTGAAAATAATTATTTTCTCGAGATCTGCAGAGCACAATTGACTGACTGTATTCAAGTGAACTTTCTATCTCTCCTTTTAAATCCCAAATTTCAGTTTGTTCTTCAATGACTTCATTAAGGTTGGTTAATACAGTTCTATGTTCTAAAAGAACAGTTAGAGAATCTCACACGATTTCTGGATCTGAGATTTTTTCTATCTCATTATATTTCTTAATTAATTTAGTAATTAAGCTTCTAATTGTGGTGAGATAGAAAAAAATCTAAGATCCAGAAATCGTGCAAGATTCTCTAGCTGTTCTTTTAGAACATAGAACTGTATTAACCAACCTTGATGAAGTCATTGAAGAACAAACCGAAATTAAGGATTTAGAAGGAGAGGTAGAAAGTTTACTTAAATACAGTCAGTCAATTGTCCTTTGCAGATCTCGAGCAAATAGGTATTTGAGCAAATTAAATAAGAATTCGGATTTAAATCAGTCAAATTTGGAAGTAAATAGATCAATTGCGGAAACGATAGGCGATACAAAATTAAAATGTAATACGAAAATGCACATTTTTTGGTGCATCTTGCCGTAAACTGTTGTTAAACCTTTTATTTATTTTTTTTTGATACACGATATATTGATTGAATCTTCCAATGGTAAGTGATTTGATTTATTTTTTTCTGAAAATTAAAGAATTAGAAAGATTTAAGTTGAGTACAGAAGATTCGCTAAAACTCAACAAAACGAAATTGCCTCGCATATCCTTAGAGTTGTGCAGAGCAGATCTGTGTTAAAGAACTCTCTAGTCAAAAGTGTGAAAGTATGTTTAGCATATTATACTGTAATGTACTGTGTTCTTGTGTACTGTGCTTTTATTTTGAAAGGGTATTGTTTTTTGATTAGTAAAATTGATCTGTAGTACTGTCTATGCAAGAATTTCAATAAATTTTGATTGTGTTTTGTCTCCGAAAGTTCATTTATACCGCGGACCCGTAATCTTGCAGTAATATTATTTTCTGTTATTATTTTTTTGAATACTTATAACTAAATTTCATTATAAGATCTAAATGGTGTCTTAAAAATAAATATGTCCATGCTATGTTTAAAGTAGATGCATGTGGATCATTTTCAATAAAGATTCTTCTAGAGGAATTAATTAACAATTTTGAAAATAGTTATAATTTTACCCCAGTTTTAAGCCAATTTAATATAAATTTATTGCCAATGATACGTTTAATTTCCTAGCATTTTCATTAAAAACCAAACAAATTAGTTTATAAATTCCACTGTCGCCTAAAGTCAGTTAATTGGGAATTGTTTTACAAAATTCGCTAAAAATTATACTTAAGTTTGTAAACGTAAAAAGGGAAATACATTAATGATTGGAACAAATCCCATTAAAATTTCGTCAAAATGCATTAACATCATTAAAAAGTATCATGTTCACCAAATTTTATAGTTTCTTCCCGAATGTTCCAGTTTTGATCAAGAGTCCTTGGGAATAACCTCCTTCAGTTTTATTTTGATTTAGATATCCATTTAAGTAATAAATTCACGTCTTAAAATATTCAAAACCTGAAAAGTTGAAAGTTTCTGTTTGAAAGTACCGTAATTGAATCTGAATTCGGGCATATTCATTAAGAAAGTGATCATTAATTTTCAACAATTTCACGAAATCCCAAACATTGATTAGCCTTAATTTTGTTTTGAAGTCCTAGGCTTTCGTTTCTACTCCAGGAACTTTGGGTTCCTTCGAGCTCAGGAAGTATCATCAAACACATTCCCCTCTCCCCTTTTCTGTTTAAATGTCCTTTAATTGAAGTGTGCATATAATGATTTCTTTATTTCAACAATTCTCCCGGGTTCATTCGTTTGGATTGGAACTTAAGGTAGGAGAAGAGTATAAATTAGTAAAGTTATTATTCCGAAAGTAGTGGGAGATAATTTAAGATAATACGAGAAGGATGGAGCCAACGCATTTTTAATTAAAAGTTTGCTTTTTGTTCTGTCGGCATTTAATGTAATGCTGGAGGAATTCGTAACAATTGTAACTCGTAGTCAAATTTATGGAATCATTA
>CM063498.1:132868044-132883044 GCA_032207245.1 Pardosa pseudoannulata
AATTTAAGTTTAATTTTTAATTATTATTTAATTATTATTTTTAACTTTAATTACATTTTTAATCATTATTTAATGATTACTATTAATTTTAATTTAATTTTTAATTATTATTTAAATGTTACTTAATACTTACTTAATATTTTAGTAATTACTTAATATTTAATATCTTTCCTGTATTGCAGGAATGATAGAAAAATTTTTAAAACCTAAAAGTCTTAAAAAGTAAAATTTTTTATCACGAAGATAATGATCAATAAATAATTAATCATACTGATAATCATTTTTTGTGATAAAGCCAGAAAGAAATTCTGAATTTTGATTTTCTGAAAGTTTCCCTGTTTTGATATATTCTAATGCCTATAACTTATGATAAGTCAAATCAGGCACAATTTCAAAATGCCCTAATTTCCGTAACTATTTATTTAATATTTTACTCACTACTTAATATTATTTTTTTTATTTAATTTTTAATAATATTTAATTTTATTTTTTAATTAATATTCAATTACTTAGTATTTTTCTCTATCACTGGAATGGTAGGGAGAGTTACATAAAATATAAAGACCTTAGAAAGTATTTGTTATCAAGAAGTCAATGATAAGTAACTAATTAATTACATTAACAGTTATTTTAGAGTTCCCTCCTCTTAAAGTCAGAAAGAACTGCTGAATTTTTTCACTGTGTTTAAATCTCACACTTTCATAAGGGTAGGGAAATCAATGAACCTAAGGAAATCAATGAATCCTCAAAGTCTGCCTGTTTTAACCTAACCTTAATTTTAGAAAATTAGGTCAAAACTGGACCAATTTTAGAATGCACCTATTTCCATTGATGTTTACATAATACAATTGCAAAAGAATTCGCTATATATTCAAGACTTCTTTCTTCTCGTTAAATTATGAGATTTTTCCTGTGAATGAATTCTAGCAAGAAATATCGAAAAATTAACACAAAAGGTAAACTATCTTAAATTACTATCCATGAGATTAAAAAAATTCACTTAATAAAGAAGTCTATATTTGTTTTGCATTCAATTGTATTAAATTTATAATGAATTAATATTCATATGTAATAATTAAATAGTTATTTTAACGTTAATTTGTTATACTTTCATTTTACTTTTGTATATCCCTTTTTCTCGAGATTTTATGTATAACAATATTAGTAATATGTATATATATATATATATATATATATATATATATATATATATATATATATAATATATATATATATATATATATATATATATATATATATGTATATATATATATTATATATATATATATATATATATGTATATATATATATGTATATATATATATGTATATAATATATATATATATATATATGTGTATATATATGTATATATATGTATATGTATATATATGTATATATATATGTATATGTATATATATATGTATATATATATATATATGTATATATATATATATGTATATATATGTATATGTATATGTATATATATATGTATATATATATGTATATATATATATATGTATATATATGTATATTATATATATGTATGTATATATATATATATATATATATATATATATATATATATATATATATATATTTATATATATATATATATATATATATATTTTTATATATATATATATAAATTGTGTCATTAGCTCATTCTACAGAATCTAGTTTTCATAGCATTGTAATTTTAGTTGCAGGTACCTTTATTCTAAGTTATGTTATTGTGTGTACCGTAACATAGCATATAATCTTTTATCAAAATTTTAATATATTATTTATTAATAAACTGGAACGACATATTTCGTGATTTTATTAGAATTGAAATAAAGATTTTTTGTCACAAATGTTTGTATAATTTTATTTAGCATATGAAAGTTTGTGATCTACTAAAATAACGAAATAGTTTTACGTACTTTACTTTAGAGAAGTTTTGCTCGAAGACTTCTTTAGAAGCTATGAGACATCTTATAAATATAATAAATATAATAAAATAAATATAATAAAAATTGTAATAAAGTCATAACATTAATAAATTAAGACGAATTATTCCAGGACTTTATCAGAATTTAAATAAGCCTTAAGTGTTTCACAAAAAATTTTTGCATTATTATCTAAGTACATAAGGACTAATCTATAAAACAGATACACTCTTGTCTTGCACAATGGCTTTTTTTGAAGATATGAGATACCCTAAATAAAGATAATTAGAATTATAATAAAGATTATAATAATTTAAGACGAATTTTTTCTCGATTTTTAAAAAATTGAAATAAATCTTTAAGGTTTCATAAATTTAAGTATAGTTTTATTAAGAATAAAAAGATTATAGTCTATCGAAACCGATATACATTTGTCTTACAACAAGACTCATTTAGAGTGTATGAGACAACTTACTAAAATATAATAAGAAATGTTTGGACCGTTTTGTTCTTTTAAAATGTAACAATAAAAATTATTAATGTCGTTATAAAATTCGTTAAATAGAAATATTATAAAGATAATATCATTTAACACATAAGTTTAATAACTAAAAACACTCTGCACTGAAAACAAGAAAACAAAAAAAATTCTTTTACATTAAGCATATTGTGTTAGATTTTCATGGGATGGAAGGCTACATTTTCTATTCAGCAATAAAAATTTTAAAAATAACACGACCAGACTTGATAATTTATACAAAGATAATGAGTTTGTTAGAAAGATAATTATAAATTTATTATAATGGATTTTCTTATTGATTTTTTTTTATTAAAACAAACATTTCATGGGAGAAAGTCTTATACAACTCGTAACGTTTTCGTATTATATTTACTTCTACAATGTACATAAATTTATACTAAAGATAAATGTTAATATAAGAAGGAAGTGACAAGCGTGATTAAATTCATTATTAAGAATGCCAATTCTTTTTTTAAAATCTATCAGTACATTCAATAGTCTAAAATGAAATGAAAGTTTTATATAATATGGAATCACTTGATTTATATTGAAATCAAAAGAACTTTAAGACATAGAAGGCAAATATGCTGTATCTTATTAAATGTCGTAATAGATGTTGACAAAGGTTATGTAAGCGTAAATTTAATAAATGCATATTTGTAGGATTCTTACATTTTATATCCTACCAAATAATGTATAAGCTAATGTATTTCTTTCCCAGTGTCAAACTTATTCTTCTTCACATCGTTGCGTATATTCCCCTTTCATAATATTACATTGTTTGTGTTTGTATCCGAGTTAAATTTTAAAGTTTTTAACTTTCAAGAATGTAATGCAGAATGAAAAAGGAGTTATATTTCAGATATTTTACGCCATGTCTGACCATATTTTCACCGAAAGATTAAATCTGTAGTGATAGATTCAATAAGTCTTAGACATTTATGAGATTTCCGAGATAACAGAGTTTCCTTCAAGTTTGTTGTGAAGTTTGCTTTTACGAAAATAAGAGATTTATAAAATGCATCCAAGAGTAAATATAATATGAAAGAATAGAGGAAGAAAGAAAAAAAGGGCGAAAACTTTGTCTGATATACGATCTAAACTTTTATGAGAATCAAGTTATTTTCCTCGAGAACTTTTTACCAAAAAAGTTAAACTTTTCAAAAATTTATAGTGGTTTTATAGAAATTCTATCTTTTGTAATTTCCATTTATAAATGGAAATATCCGAGTTTACAGCTCACTGTCATGCCAATTTAATTTAATCTTTAACTTGATTTGCTGTTTTCCAAAGTAGAGACAAATGGTAAACTTTTATTACTGAAGTAGACATAAAAATTCCCTACTACAACTTTTGTAGACAAGTATTTATATCTGTTGTAGGCACAATCATCTTGAAAGCTGCTTACTTTAAAGCAATGGCTTTGAAGGAATATTGTACCTTTCGAGCTGAAGTGTCAGCATTCTAAGAGACTGTTTTGGTGTACTATAAAATATTCTACTTTTTAAAGAAGTGGATCCTAGACCTCGCTGGAATAAATAGCAATGAAAATGCTGATGCACTGGCGAACATAGGTGACAGTGTTCTACAACTTTCACATACATATGTCCTGTTTCATTATAAACATCATTATAGCAGGCTTGACAGCCCGTTGGGGACCTTCGCCTTCTTTAAAACATCCAACCAGGCTGTTTTCTTCTTGGCCTTAGACCTCCAGTTTTTGATCTTAATAAGACCAAAATTGGAGTCCAAACAGTCAACCCATCACTTTTTCCGTATACCTCTTGGACGTACTTTTTCACTTTAGGATCGTGTGTTCGATTCACGGCCGGAGAATATTTTTCTTCCATTTAAAGTTTGTTTTTGATATATTTTTACGGACATTTATATTTAAATTATAAATCCTTATAAAACATACAGTTCTGCTTTAAAAGCAATCTTAATTGATAAATTGTATAAAGAATATTTACTGCTCACTGTGATGAAGTATAATTTCATTGTATAACTATTAAACAGTTATTAAAAATTTTTAAAATTACTGTATAACAGAGAACTGTTATTATTCTCATTTACTTCCATATTTATACGTTGTTGGTTATTGAAAAATATGTGACTTTCGTCATTTTATGGTTATGTTTCTGATTCATGGCCAGAGAAATTTTTCTTTCATAAAATATGTGTTTTCTATTATATTTGATTATAGAAATAGTTTATGTTATGATGGTAGCCTTCATTTAATTAGAACTTTTTTTTTACATATTTATATATATGAGATTTTTATTATATAACTAAAAAAATAATTACTAACTCTTCAGCATGAAGAAAGTATTTAAAATAATTAAAACTTTAAGAAATTCTGCAATCCTTTTTATCTTTCTTTTATTAAACATTTGCTGTCCAATGTCGCGTCGAATTCTACATTTTCTCTCTCTCTCTCTTCTTCTTCTTCTTTTTTTAAGTTAGTATAGTTGCGAATGTGGCTGAACACTGGTTTTGAATTTAAGAATTATTGTCCACACTTCTTCAATTCAATTATGGTTGCTAATCAATTGATATAACTCAAACATTAATCTGTTGCTGACTACTGGGAATAAGAAAAATTAATTAAGATCTCTTACAAGTCCATTGACGGTTAAGTGGCAGAAGAAATCCTCAGTACTTATTTAATAATTTGTTGTAATAAAAAATTCCACCCTAAATGTTTTTTAGTGAAAAATAATTTTTTTCTAATTAATAATTGTGCTGTTCTTGTTACTCATCCCCCTGTTGTTCGAAAGCATTACACCAGGTTCTATAGATCTCGTCGCCGTATGAGACTGGTCCATTGCTAAGAACTGCATCTTCATTTGAGTGACCAACCAAGATGGCTGAAGAACCTCGTAATTTGGAAGCAGGGATCGTGCAAAAAGTTAGATATTGTCCCTGGGATAAAGCCAAGGAGATTTCAATAACTAGGCCATGGGGAGAGAATGGAGCCTATCAGAACCACAAGAGGACTCATAAAAGAAACATCAGGCGGATCTAGACTCAGAAGAAGTCCAAGGAATAGATGGATGGATCAGGATGCTGAGATTATTTAAGAGCTGGAGAATCACTAACTAGAAACTAAAAGCATCTAGTCGAGTTTAATAGAAAAAGGTCTTAAGGGAGGCTAGATTTCTTGAAGAACTGTAGAGCCAATGATCATGACCATTCAGAAGAACCCCCCCCCCGCCTCATGTTTCGCTTTCTACCATTAGAGTTATCATTTGGGAACTTGGAGAACATTGCAACCATGAACAGATTTTACGTTCTCAAGCTACTATTAAGAAAAACAGAAGATTTTCTGCCGGCTCGAGCATCCAGTTGCGAGATCCCTTCCTTTGCCAACTGAGGCCTCATGGCTTTACCTGTATTCTGAAAAAGGAATTTGAAGTTAATATTGTATAATATATTATACAAATAAATAATTTTTAATTAATATTTTTAGTTCTTATAAATATTTCTTTTAATCTTTTAATTTTCTTATAATCTTCAGAATATTTTTAAATCGTCTTTTTACCGTTTTATCGATAAAAGGTGTTTGTCAAACATCTTTAACCCTTAAAATGGATGTAGAAAAAATAGAAAGTTGGGTTTCTTATATGCCAGAGTTCACACACAAGTACGCTTTCTTGTAATACATTAATATTTTTTTTTTACATATGGTGTACATATTTAATGTTTTTTTATATATTACTTTAAACATAACCCCCCCAAAAAAAAGCTAAATAATTATTATAAAGTTAGAGGCTTATAGAAGAACTAGTAAAAAATTTATTCTGCAATGAGTAGAGTGTACAGGTAATTTCTATTAATTTAATTTTAAGAGGTTAATCCTAAGAATTCTGATTTAATAATTTTTCATTGAATCAATTCCATTATAATAATTTTCTATTAAAAATTATATTCAGGCCCACTTTCGAAGAAAGTTTTTGACAGTTTTAACAATTCAGTCAAACTTAATAAAAGGAAAAATTTATCATTAAAGTAACAAAAAATATTTTTTAATCGTCGATTATAAAATATTTATAAAAAATGTCCAAGAAGAAATTAATTTCTCCCCAATCGTTAATTATTAATAGTAAAAAAAAACTTAATTAAAAAAAACTTTTATTTCATGAGGTGAAACATATTTACTTTTTTATTTTTGTGTAAGTGCTAAATAAAATTTTCTGACTGTATTGAAAACTTCAAAGCAGTTCTATCCCTTTCCATTCTCATGAGGTGCCCGGCCCATCCCATTCTGTTCAGTTTAATACATTTTAAAATGTCAACATCTCTAAAGCGTTTGTAAAATTCAAAATTGTATCTTCTTCACCAATTTCAACTGTCATTGATACCACCAAAAAAGTTCATGTTACTTTTCCTTCAAAGATTACTAACATTGTCTCTGCTCTTGTTGTTAATGTCCATATTTCAGACGTATAAGTTAATGCTGTTCGGTGAAATTTGTACTATAAAATATGAGTTTTGCTTTAAATCCCATTTCTCGTTTAGTACAATAAAATGACTTACCCAGAATCTTATATCCTCTAGACACATTGAAGAATTTAAGACTCCGGCTAAGAATTTGAGAAGTTTGGATTAACACACCGATTAAAAAAAGTCTCCAAAAAATATGCTATAATTTTATTGTGTCAATGTCAAAAGCGTTCTATGATTTTTTTTCTTTCGCCCTTTGTCAACTACAATGGAATACGAGAAACCCAACCTCTTTACTGTCCCTTTACTTCCGGTTATAAATAGATATATAAATAGATATTATAGATTGTTAATTTTTAAAACACAAAAAGCTCGTCAAGTCTCGAAGATCATCCCATAAGAAATAATGGATTCTAAAAGTATAAATAAATATATTCTTTAAGAAAATTATTTATATTTTTTTACGAAAGTTATTCAAGATATTTAAGTGGTGCAATTAGAGATACATCTGTTACCGCAAACGAAATACTTCGAAATACATGAAAGCCATGAAAATACATTACAAAGCCAAGAAAAGCTATCAGCGTCTTTGGGCCTCAGGGAGTAGGGGTGCATTCCTCAATAAATGTCAGTCAAAGAGGGATGCAGTTTCTAAACAATCGTCCTGACCCTCCTACCTCAAACACTGGCAGAAATGTACATTACATCCATTTTTGGAACGTTTTTGGAGATCGAAAATTGTACGTGACAACCGCTTAGAGGGTTAAACTTCTATACCTGACTGATCCTGCAGCGAGGCGGTTGCAATTTTTAGGTTCTGCACACAACACGGCTGTCTGACTGATTACCATTTTCAAACTCGTATATCCCCATGCATCTTTTGAAGCCTTTAGGAAAATCCACCAATTTTGCATGGTGACCACATTATGTTTTGCAAAACCCTTTATGCAGCTTCCCTGGTTAAGAGGTATTGAGAGTCTAGAGAATGAATGAATAAATGCCATTTTTGTATTTTCTTTTTTGGTTTTTGTGTTTCATTTTCCTTTTGTATATTACATGTCATTTTTTCTTTGCTATAAGAAATAAAAACAAACCTTGTCTAGGATAAATTTTTTTCTAAATTACGAATTCTAAAAGCCAATAGATAAAAAAAAGTCCAAATAGATTTCAAAAACTATTTATAAAAAATATTTAACTTTGTAAAAAAAAAACAAAATATATAAACTAAGGGAAAAATAAATTATATTTACCCTCAAAAGGGTTTTAAAATCTATAAATTAGAAACCCATTGTTCATAATAAATAGTATTAAACGATATCTCGTTTAAAATAACGACTTTTCGACTGCAATATGATATTTTAAAAATCATAAAGGAAAAGTCTTTTAAGCTTAAAAGTTTCATTTTTGTATTTGTATTGTTTATTTTCTTTGTATTTACCTCTTTTTGTTTTTGTACTTAATTTTCCTTTTGTGTAATATATCAGATGTTCTCTGTCATACGAAATAAATCTTATAAGACTATATCTAGATATAGTCTTATCTAGAATAAGACTTTTCCTAACTACTACTTAGAGTATAAATACTATTTATAACAATTATTTAATTTTGTTAGATTATTCAATATATTATTAAAAAAATAAAATATGTACACCAAGAGAAAAATAAAAATCTATTTGCCCTCAAGAATAGCTTTTAAAATATCTAAATTAGAAACTAATTCTTTATATGTAATAGAAGAAAAAGATAGGTCGTTTAAACGACTTTTTTAATAGAAATTTGATATTTTAAATAGCTTAAAGAGACATAGTAACTTTTAAAATTAAAAGTCTTCAATCGAAAAGCCTATATTTTATTCAATATGGAACAAAAAATTTACCTAAATTATGCATAAGGGTCTAAATTTATAAAGCAAAATTTTTTTTGACGAAGAAATATTTTTTGACAAACAGAAACACGTAACGATGTGATAAAATAAAAATTTATTTGCCCTTAAAATAATTTTTGAAATATATAACTTAGAAACAAATTCTTTATATTAAATAGAAGCTAAATATAATAACACTTATATTCCGTGATCCTCAATTGTAACAATACGAGCGATACATTTTATTTTATACCCTAATAAAGACAGTTTTTTTTTAATTTTCGATATCTAAATAAATTTTTTATTAATTTTAAAATGTCAGATAATTTTAAATTTTTTGGTTTATAATATGTAAAAGATATTGATTTTCGGTTTGATAAAAAATAATTGCTTTCTGCTATACATACTTAAAAAAGTAATCTAGCGGGGAAGAGAAGTTAATTTTTAAAACTGGTGTTTATTTTTTACGTTATTATAAGACACAATTTAAGTTAAAATGACACAATTTAAAAATAATTTTAAATCCGCTTGCAGACTAATTTATTTTGTTATTACTTGCATTACATCTCAATTTGCATTTTATATAAATGTGGATACTAATATCAAGAAAGTACAATTATGAATTCAGGACACGTCCTTCTCAAGCTAAAGAACGGACCACATGTGTCCCATTACATATTTTAGATGGGACATATAAAACCTAGTAGTCCTGAAATCATTTTTATTCCCATTGAAAGTATATTGAAAAAGTTATAAAATAATGTTGTAGATCGTAACGAGGGAAATGATTTTTGCAAAGAGGTATATTGCACAGCTGAGAAAAGTTTTGGTAAAGCAAGTGTTGGCTGGGCGGACTTCCATAAACAAACTGTGAAGTTATGTGACTATTTGTAAACAATCGGGTCTGATAAATATTGATGACTACATTTAACATGATATATGAAACCTTTATTGGCACAACACTCGGACAAGACACAAGTTAAAAAAGACAAATTAATAAAACTTGTAAGGTTTGATTGGACATTACTATCACCCGGAACACTCCTAGTAGTTAATTACTTCAATAACGCCTCAAGTAGTTAGTGAGGAGCGACACCAACAGTTGCGCATCGGGGACACTTTCTTATATATATATATATATATATATATATATATATATATATATATATATATATATATATATATATATATATATATATATATATGTATATATATATATATATATATATATATATATATATATATATATATATATATATATATATATATATATATATATATATATATATATATATATATATATATATATATATATATATATATATATATATATATATATATATATATATATATATATATATATATATATATATATATATATATATATATATATATATATATATATATGTATATATATATTATATATATATATGTATATATATATGTATATATATATATATATATATATATATATATATATATATATATATATATGTATATATATATATATATATATATGTATATATATATATATATATATATATATATATATATATATATATGTATATATATATATATATATATATATATATATATATTATATATATATATATATATATATATATATATATATATATATATATATATATATATATATATATATATATATATGTTCCAATATGCTCAAAAGCCTTAAAAATTTAAAAAGCAATACATTTTTAAAGGTGCAGAACTTTTAATTTTAAGAATTAATATAAATAGGCATTCATAATAAAGATTATAAGTCTCGAAAGGTACTATGTAAAGGCCCATATGTATTTTTGTTGCTGTTATAGCAAATGGCACTGGAATGAACCAAGGACGTGGGTCAGAATTAAGGCGAAAGAGTGCATCTTTAGTTTGACGAGAACTGCTAGGGTGAAGGAACAACTTACCTCAAGTAGGTTCACATAACTTAGAAGTAAACATCGAGCAGATGACACCTAGAGGTATGGTTGGCAAACTTAGAGAACATTGTGACCACGAACATATTTTACGTGTCTCATTCACCTTTAACGAACATGGTGAATCTCAAGCCGGCATCACTATAAAGTATGAAATCGTTGGCCTTTACAGACTGAGCTACGATGGCACATGTATATTATACTGGATATTAGTTAAATAGGTTTTTAAAATAAATTATGTCATACTGCATTGATATTAAAATTAAAAGCCTTATTCTTCAAATATAACATTTTTGTGAGACACATATGAGTCTTAATGTAATATGTTACTGTTTGATGAATCTTAATGTAACAGAGATGTCACATTCGATAATAAAGATTGTGTGTTATCTGAAAATACACCAATCTGAACATTGTCAATTTTACTAAGATAAAAAAGAAAATTAAAATATTACAAAGTATTTTTATATATCTCTTTGCAAAAGAAAATATATTTTAAGATTAAATTTTAAGCACTATAAAAATCTTCACCTGCGATATTATGTGCAAAAAAAGTAATTCATTGTGTTTCCAACTTTCAAATAAACATTACCGTTCCATATATACATTAACGTTTGAATAATTTTTTCCACATCTGTTAATGCGACCCAAGCATTGTTGCATTGCTTCGTTTTCTCTCAATTAAGATAATCACTTTTAGGAAACTCGTTTAAATGAGTCACTTAACTAGTATCATTAAACTATTAAATTCTTCAACAAGTGTATACATTAATCAGTCTAATATTGTACTACAATAGTTGCAGGTTAATGTTGCTAACAAATTAGTTCCATTTATTATATAAGAGGCACTGATTATGAAAGATTATGTAAGAGTTTTGCTTCTCTCGAAAGTTAATTTAGGAATGTGTATCCCATTATCCTCTACGCGAAACTTTTTTCCACAACATATTACCCCCTTTACAAATGGAAAGTCATACTTCATTTGTTGTATTATCTAATAAAATAATTCTAATCCTACTGAAGCAGCATGTACGTTTCCAATGACAGTGCTTGAAATATAAAGCAATGCATATAAGTTGAAACTTTTTATTTAGATAAAAAATAAGGTTTTTTTTCTAAATAGCAATATTTATAAATCAAGTTCGAAAATAGCGCAATTTGGCTGACTTATCGGCGTGATCTGAGCTAATGGTTGGACAATGTAAAAATAATGTACTAAAAAATGAAATTGTCAATAGGTTTTAAAAAGATAGGAATCTTGGTTTTATTTAAATTCACAGTAAGAATAAATCTCTAATTACAACGCTTTACCTCATTAAAAATTAACTTTTTTATTAAAAATTAAAATTAAAAATAAAAAGTTTTGTTATTAATTTTAATAAAAACTTTTTGTTATTAAAAATTAAATAAAATCTATCATTTGTTATTATGTAAATAAATAGATTAATTTTTAAATTTGTTTATGTGTGAGGTTTAATGTAATAAATAGTATGAGTTTTTTGCTTTAAGAAGCTTTATTTGTAATTATTAAGGATCTAGACTTAAGAAGTGAGTAGTCTATATATATATATATACAAAATTTAAAGAAAACATTACTTCTAAAAATCCATAATTTCTTAAAAATTTGAATAAAATTTGATATGTTGAGATTTTGATTAATGGAGATCAGCACACCTTATTTCACTCGAAAAACACTCTTTCACCCTTTTTCATAGTGCCATTCATTTTCTATCTCGGATCTCTATTTTTATTATTTGGAAATATACAAAATATTTCTAATGAAAAAACAAAATATTTTTTTCTTTTATTTCAAATATAAATGATATATTTTCCGATTATGTTTTATGACTTCATACTTTAGTTGAAAAGAAAACAACTTCATTACCTATCGTATGTTATTAATAAATTTATGCATCTTTTCTCTTTAAAATTAGATATATCAAGAATTTTAAAATGTACATGTTTAATTTGCTTAAGTATTGACACACATTTTGCATTAATTTAAAGTTTAATATAATTAATATTTATGTTAGTAGTAAAAATAATATTTTCTTTTATAAACGATTTATTATACAATTAATTTTTTTAGGTTTTTACTTTTATTAACATATCAATCTGCTTTATTCTTTTAGTTTCATCTTTAATGGTTATGTTATTTTGTTTTGATCCTTTACTTGTATGCATTGAGCCATAGCAGGTTATTTTAGTTTTTTAATTTAAACGATAACTTTCTTATATATTTAAAGGATCTAAAATAATGTTATGTATACGCATGTTACATACAAAGAAATTAATGATACTGTTACAAAAATAATAAAATAACTAAAATTGCAAATCGAACTGTAAATATATCCCACGTGCTTCATTGCTTTCTAACTACAACAAAGAAATTTAAAATATTTTTTACGTATTTTTACCTCTTTGTAACAATAAGTTATATTCGTTTCAGCTCTTTTTTAACCTCTTTTTGTGAGTCATCGTGCAAGACATACCAGAACAGGACCGGTTTGAACTAGACATAAACTTCGGACTTCTCCCAACCAATAGAAGGGTCCGTTGAATTGGGTAATTCTGACACCCCGCCGTTCTGGAGTGGACCACGGTTTTTTCTCCTCGAGGAAGTCTGATTTTTTTAGCGGACAAGGTTGTTACCAGAGGAGACAAGAGGGGAACTCTTCTGGCATCCGTTGTTTGTGGGTTAGACCTTTTGAGTTAAATCATCACCATATTGTTTTTTAGGGCCGGCGCCGACTCGAGAGCAGTCTTCGATATCTAAAAATGATAAGTTGATTCCAGTTATATTCCTTAGGTATTTATTTAATTGTAAAAAATCATTTAATCAATATATATTAAGTTGGGGAAAAAGAAATCCATTATTTTTGCGTGAAATTAATGATTTTATTTAATATGTTTCGGGTTGTCCGACTTGGGTCAAATATGTACTGTTTTGTTGTATAATTTGTTGACATTTTAAAGGTAGCTTTATAATGTCTCATTCATAGAAGACTTGGTCCTTATTGGAGAAAAACTCTAGTATTCGATTTTAACAATCTTCTCTTGATCCCAATTTCTTATCTCTCAGTAAGTGTTTCAATGTGAGAAAAACGTGTTATCTCTTAGTGCCAGGTCCGGACTATATGGTGGAAGCATTAAAACTTCTCAATCAAGCTCCCTGAGTTTCTGGCGAATCACTACAGACGTGTGTGGCCTGGGATTGTTCTGATGGAACACAACACCTCTTCTGTTAGCCAGTTCTGGCCGTTTTGTTCAATCGCTAGCTTCAAATAGTCCAGTTGTTAACAGTAGAAATCTGAATTTACTGTTTGGCCACGCGGAAGCAACTCATAATAAATGATTCCCTTCCAGTCCCACCAAAAATACACAGTAGAACCTTCGTGACCGTTAGTTCTGGTTTGGCCACCGTTTGAGCTGCTTCACCGCGCTTTAACCACGATCGTTTTCGCACAGTATTGTCTTATTTGACTCATTTCTCTTCCCCAGTCACCATCCGTTAAAGAAATGTCTCGATTTAATTCCGTCTGGCTAAGGCTTCGCAGACGGAAATTCTATCCATCATGTTTTTTGGTGTTAATTGGTGTGGCACCCAAAAATCGAGCATTTTCTTGAATACAACTTTGCGCAAATGGTTTAAAACTATTTTATGGTTGTGTTTTAGCTCCTGTGCGATCCTAAGATTACTAACATGCCTGTAAACTCGCCGAGCGGTTTGCGATGTTTCTATTTCCGATTGTAAGTTATACCCTAATCATCTGGATATGATTTCGCATGAGTCTCGTATAAGGAGCAGGTATGGAGGAGAAATAATCAGCCGTAGATTATTGAAACTTAACAACTGTTCATTTATTTAACAAAAAGCATTTAAAAAATATTAAAATATATAAGTAAAGTCGTCCAGAGAGGAGATTACTCTGGACAACCTACTCATCTCAGAGTTCAACCGGGAGTCACCTCCCGTTTCTTCTTTTCCAAACAGGAAAACTCGGTTTTAGGGGAGATCGAACCCCCCCCTTTGACCTTTGTCCTTGGAGTAGCCGAAACGCCCCTTGGTGCCCAGCCTTGGTGCCAATTTCTTTTCTCTGTCGGTGCGTTGACAAAAATGGCACACTTGACACTTCTAATCGTCCGTGCGTCAAAAGGACCATTACTGGTACAATACTGCCGTTTTTCAATTGTTCGGCGTTTTGAAATGTTCGGCGCCTTACAATGAACAAAAGTTCGCTTTAACCAACGCTCTTCTTGACCCCCGAAAGGTACGGACGCGATACTTACAATGCGTGTCAA
>CM063498.1:132888044-132913044 GCA_032207245.1 Pardosa pseudoannulata
TCAATAGACACTTAGAGAATTGAAGGAGAACTAAAAAGATTTCACCCCATTGAATAAAAGGAAATAAAAAACATAAAATAAACAAAAAATCCAACATCCTCGTTCCTTAATACCGATATCAATATAATTTTCCAGGAACACTTTCAGAGATATAGTGATACAGCTTCCAAATTCTAATTCGTCCACTCCTAATCTTGAAGAATTCGATAGAGGACGAGGAGTTTTAAAGGGAGGACTACCAAGTACAATAATAGCCATACACACCTCCAACTTGTTTTGTAGTTTATTTTGCCTTTCCAGGAGTTGTATTTATTTATAGAGAGCGGTAGAAAGTCATTGTTGTCTTAATATCTAAAGATTAATTTTGAACTAAATGCTTAATAGAAATACATAAATTGCAGCAGCGAAAGCCAAATATTTTAACTTGCAAACACATGAGAAACTTTCTAAAAACAATTTAATTTCTCAAGGAAGATGTAAAGATTATCTTTGAAAATGACATAGTGAACAGTTTTTTTATCAACGTTATAATACATTTCCGTGAACAGTGTCATCTTTTCGTTTCAAAATACTTATTTTTTATGCAACAAGCCTCTTGAATCAAAAATAGCCACAAAACAAAAAACTTTTTTAGCTGTTTGATTGTATGTGTTTTCAAATTTATTCTCTTTTCCTTTCAGATATATAGCTAAAAGTTAATCATTATACACATCGACATGCATTTTAGCTTCTGTGTGTTACTTGCATATACATAATATATATATTGTATTTTATAGATTTCGGAAATTTGTAACTCACAAAGTTTATGTAAGAAGAACACTACATAAGGAGAGAAATCTGCTAAATGTTCCCGAATAGAATGCCTTCACATAAGTTTTTGTATTTATTTTATTTGGTAAATGCTATATATCTATCTATTACTCTTCCGATTTTTATAGAATTTTGAATATATAATGATTTGTATTATCTTTTGATCATATTTGGTTGTATAGGATTTTTGCTAAACTAATCCTACTGTTTGTTCCAACGTGAAAACCATCCTCAGTGATGAACGACTCCTTCAAGGTCAGACTAACCATTCCAGTTGACTAGGAATAGAATTGTAGGTAAATAACAATAACAACTGTAATATTCATGAAATTTTATAAATATTAGTATCATAAATTATAAAAACATATGTATATGTATATATATATATATATATGTATATATATGTATATATATATATTTATATATATATTATATTTTTATAATATATTTGTATATATATAATTTGTATAGATATGTATATATTTTATACATATATATATATATATATATACATATATACATATATATATATATATATATATATATATATATATATATATATATATATATATATATATATATATATATATTATATATATATATATATATATATATGCCAATCTCCGTTTGCTTGACCAATATAGTTCAGTATATATCTTAATATATATATATATATATATATATATATATATATATATATATATGTATATATATATATATATATATATTATTTTTAAAATATCGTAGATACTGCTTGGGTTGAAATTAGACTTTGAGTTTCAAATCTGACGAACAAAAACTTTTTTTCTATGAATATGTCTTGGTTAAAAAGCCTGTCATTAGATATAATATTTATTATTTGTTGAAATAACTACACATCTGTTCAAAATTTATAAAGCAGTTCATAAAATTTCGTCAAGTATGTGTTCTTAATAATTTAATGTTAATTCTTTACGAAATTAAATTTTGCATTAACGTATTTAAAGCGCTGCATGTTAAAAGTTTTAGTTTCTTCGATTAGAATATATATAGTTATATTGAGAATTGAGTTTAAATTTTATTTTAAATATTGTACCTTCAGTGATATAACTTCCTTTCCAGATAAAAAATTATAGTTTTAGGAAGGATGAAATAAATTACAAAATGTATTGGAAGTGTGTAAGACTTACGATAATCGGAAGCCTTTCCTTTAAAAGTTTCGCCCTTTATCAAATTCTTTAAAATTATGATTGGTCTAATTAAAATCTTCAAGTTCATTCGCAATTACTCGGATTTCGTAATGGGACACTTATAGTGCAATCTTAAATAGATGAAAGCCATAAGAAAAGACGAGGGTTAGATGTTTTGTTTAGTTTATGCTTTTCTTTCCTCTCATTCAATGACGCGAAAGCGTTTCAGTCTTCCCCCAATTCTCTAAGTGTGTATTGATTTTTTGTAGAAATGAATTAAAGATATTTATGAGGTAAAAATTCAACTTACCATTGTTCTTCAACAATATTTTAAGATATATGTTTCAAGATGGTGCCTTTTTTCGTTCATCGAACTTTTTATAACTAGTGTAAAATGCATTTTTCTTATTGTTTATAATCTTTTTTTTTTACTTACATGCAATTTCTAACACACATAAAAAAACACACACTTTTATGAACGAATTCTTTAATTTGTACATTAACTAAAACAGAGAACACACATAAAAATTCAAATATATTGTACATTTAAATATTTTCTTTCTATGAATTTTTCTGTGAGGGAGTTTTACACTCAATCATTCTGTCGGAGTTCATTATTATTTAATTATGTTTATTTACTTCTGCATCCAAGAGGTTACACACATTTACAGAAAAACAATATCTTTTCTTGTTCTCAAAGGTTGTCAAGGACAAGGAGATTTGATATAACTTGACACCTGTTGAGAGCCACAGTTTTCTCAAGTCATTTTGTCATGCTTACTTTTACAGACTATATAAGAAGCCAGAGTAGACGCAAAATTTTTGTTCAGTCTGCTTTTTCCTCAAAATTCTTTTTTTTCTCTATTATTCCGCTGATGTATTTCATTGTTGTTATTCTCATTTTATCTATTTTAAGATAATTCAATATTTTTATTATAACTACGTAGGCATTCATCCTTTCCATTTCTACATATATATTTTTTTTCTATATATATTTTTATATAGCCTTGCTTAGCGTGGAATTATTAACGACCCTACTTCAAGATTTTCAGTCTCAATCTTACGAGTCAAGTTATTAGTGATTCTTGTGACTGCATTAAAGATTTTGGTTTGGTTTGGAGCGCTACGGTCTACTTTTTGCACACAAGGGATAATGAGACCGGGACCTACTGCTTAAAGCCGACTCCGAACGGCTACGAACATCCATGCCATAGTGGGATTCGAACCCACGAACTCCGGTTCCGAAGGCCAGCACCCTAACCATTCGGCCATCGTTCGGCGACTGCATTAAAGAATGAGCTGCCTTTTCAGCTCTAAAATTCCTAAATTATCAATTTTACGTTTTCAAACAGGATATACTATTATGATAACAGACCACGTTCGAAAGAACACACACACACACACATATATATATATATATATATATATATATATATATATATATATTATATATATATATATATATATATATATATATATATATATATATATATATATACATATACATATACATATACATATACATACACACACATATATATATACGGAGTTTTAAATAATGTTTTGAAATTATATATATGTGTGTGTGTGTATGTATATGTATATATATCAAAATATGAAAATTTCAATGCATACATAGTAGGTAAAGGGTAATAACTTTATTCGTTAACTATTATGGTAACAGGCCACGTTCGAAAAAACATTTTCTAGGGAGTTTTAAATATAGGATGTAGGTAAAGAGTAATAGCTTTCTTCGTTAACTATTACGGTTACAGACCACAATCGAAAGAAAAAATTTTATAGGGGTTTTTAAATAATGTTTTGAAATTATATGAGTTATATGTATATATATGTATTAAAAAAACAACTCACGGAGTAATGAAGTATTTATAAAACTCTGGTTTGATTTAAAATTATATTTCATGCTTACATATTAGTTAACGTCAATTTATGCTTTTTGTTATAAAACTTTTTAAAATTGAACTCTATGTTTTTCACATATAATCTATTATAGAATTGAATCATTGATCAAACGTAACAGTTGGTTGATGAGTATTTTTAAACAAGGGTAAACAAAATTCTAAAAACCTTAAATCAGTTCCAATCATGATATTAGGTAAAAAGACGGCTATGTAACCTCTTTCATATAGATATAATACAAATTGTTTACCTGCAAGTTATGCATGAGTAGAAACTTCATCTGTCATGCAAGGGTGGTAGACATGAACAAAATCGTGTAGTCAAACCACTAATTCTATATAGTTAGTGAGGATATAGGAACGAGAACATAATGAAAAGACATCATAGAGACAAATTAAAATATTTTACCAGTAACAGTTTCTTCAGTCCTGCAGATTATTAAACCTATTTTATGTTCCATGGAAGTAATGAGAATCATTTGGTTTATAAGAAAAATTTTAAACATCTGTTTATTTTTTTATATTTTGCAATAATGTGGGATATTATATAAATAGTAATGTTATGTTTAGGATTGAAATATATACAAGGGATATTTTTTATTTTAAAAATTATAGCTTTACATGTTTGCCTAATAGAAATAAATGTTTGCTCTTAATAGTCTAACATATGACATAAAAATAAGTTTCATTACTGCCTGTGTACTAAAATATTTAAAAAGATAAGCAGTAAATTAAGTAATAAAGGTCTGATGTCAATCATTTATTACTATAAAAACAAATTTCTGTTAAAATTTTGAAAATATATTTTAGGAGGAATTTGTTCATTAAGGTGATTTTTTTCTTCGAAGACTAAATATATTCCTGCTTAAGGGTAAAGTTTACTCAACGAAAAAAAAATCAAAATTTTATTACTTTTTTATTCCACGGAATTTTGTTATGAGGAGTTTGAGGAAAAATTATTTCTGTACTGTAAAACTTTCGAGAGGCATTGAGAAAAATCTAATCCATTGTATTTACATTTTTATTTAAAAGAATAACACTTGCCTTTTCAATTGATTGTTTAAATAGATAAATGTCTATTTTACCCAAAGTGTCTATTACTATTTTACACAACATCAGGTAAGGTTTGCAGCACTGTGATTTACTTATTTACTACCCAAGGGCTAATGATACCGGTACCTACTTCTTAAAGCAAATTCCGAATTTGTACGAACATCCATGTTAATAGATCGGATATTGAAACCGTGGTTTCTGTTTCCAAACATCAGCCCCCTACTATTTGATCATCGTCTGGATAAATTTTTCGAAAATTCTTTTACCTTAGATACAACGCCTTATAAACAGAGAGTATGTTTGCCGAGAGAAATATAAAATTAATTTTTAAAGATTTCTCTAATCTACGATGTTGCATTGGGTATAGAACTCAGAAAGCAAATGAATCAGTATGGAAGTTATGTAATAAAATCAGTTGTTGTAGTAAACAAATTTGGTAGCAAATGAAGCTGTAATACGAAGGCAGGAAATGAAGTCTGCATAGTATTAAGTATGTTGGTTGGAAAATTAATGAAAGTGGATTAATTGCCTAATAAATAAGAAAATATTTAAAAGCATGTTAGATTTTTTTTTATAATTTAGAAGAATAAAGAGTATGCTACATGTGTCAAAATTTATAAAACATATCTAAAATAAATAGTAATGTTTAAGATGTTGGAAATTATTAATGTTTTACTTTAAAGTAGGTATTTTAATTTTTTTTTTGTGAAATGCAAAATAATATGTCATATGATACAAATAATAATTCTGCCTATTAATGTACAGAACCTAATTTTAGAAAATTGTTTATACTAGAACTTTTACAACATGTTTCTATTGGTATTGATTTTTTAAAATATCGATACATATGACTATATGCTGTATTTGGGGTTAATTTTTTTTTAAATTTGTGGCTAAAATACTCAAACTATATTATTTATTATTAAGATTTATTTTTAAGAGGGTTAAATAATATATTTAAGTAAAACGTTATTTATATAAAAGTTGTAAATTAAAATCAAAATTTTAACAGCTAAATATCTGAAAATGTGTTTTTTTTTATCCTTGCTGTCGTGAAAATCTTTAGAAACTTTCAATAAAGTACCTTGAAATTTTCCGATTCTATTTGTAAGTCTAGTTTCTTTAAAATGACCCAAAGTTAGAATCATATTATAAAAATGCAAGAGATTATTAAAAAACATTTAAAAATACTTATGCATAATTATTTTTCTTAATTAGGTTACTTATAAATAATACCATTAATTAATAAAAAATATCAAAAACTACAAATTACCCCACTTATCCCCCTTATGCACAATTACATACATTAATTCCAAAATTCATAATAAAAAATATTATATTTGTGTATTTTTGTAAGATTAAAATATTAAATAGAGTAATAATTTTATGGAAAAATATTTGAAATATTAAATTTAATAATTTTTGAAATAAGGTTTTTTTAAAAGGGAAAAGTAAAAGTGATTCGAAATCACAACAGTTGTTGACATTTTTCTTCCAATGAAATGCAAACTTTATCCATAAAGCTAATTTCGAAGTGCTGCAAACTTCCTTGCCAGAAATGTTAATGGGATCTACGAACTCTGATTACTGAAATAGCTTTTAATCTAATACCGACTGTGAATTATGAATAGATATGTACAAATAAAATTTAAAAATATTAACTTATATCGAATATTCTGCTCAAAAAAGCAAACAGCTGTTAAAAGGGAGGAAAGTAAATTCTTACAATATATATGTGTGTCAAGTTAGGAAACTAGATTCTTACAATATATATCTGTGCACAACTAAATGCTAAAATAATTTCATCCTGTTCTTGTTTGTTATTCCCTAGAACTCAATTAATCCATTTCCATGAGTCCAAAAGAAAATCTAAAAACAGAATAGTTGTTTAAACCTTGTCCAACTTAAAGTTAATACAGTTTAAAATGTTCTGTACAGGCCTACACTTCGTACAAGTCTTCTGTTTTTTCATATGTGAGGGATACTAAAAGAGAAGGTTCCACTGCAAAGAATGAAAGGAAAGTATGCTGATTTCCAAGTCCCCGAAGTTTCCAAGTCTTCCACTACCAGGTCGTTTTCTAGAATACGAATCCCGTATTGGAGGGACCTTCCAGAGATCCATATGCATTTTATTTTATACTCTGTAAATACCTATAGACTAATTTAATATTGGCAAATTAACTCTAACACAATGCTGATGATGAGAAGAGGAGAGACTGGTGGAGTCATGGAGGTTACGATTATTTGCCGTTAGTGATTCTGGGTAACTTGAACTGACACTCCAGCTGCCCTACTGAAAATCCCTGTGATCGATGTCTGTACTGATATCTGAGTCGTCCCTCGACTGAAGCCTACGTTTTATCCTTAGATATGTGCCTCATATGACTACGTGTAGTAAATTACACTTACATTGTAAACAACCTCATTGAAAGTGGAAGGCATGTCTGGATGTGAAGATTCCAAAGAAGCAGCTTTAGCTCATTAGCCAGCTATCTTCTATTAAGTTCAACGCTTGACGGAATCCATTGAACAGAGATCCAAAAATCCGTTGACAGCCCTTTATCAACTTCTAAATTTAAGTGTTAGTACTCATCCAGTTGCTAAATGATACACTGAAGATTTGTTATAAGTAAGTATCCATATACGCTTAAAATAAACTAAACAAAATTCTCAATATAACTTTGTTTATTTAAATACCATTGATTACTTATCTAAATAAAGAACAGTAATATGAAATTTTTGAACTTAAGATTAAATATATAAGTAGGAGTTTTAATAAAAACACTAATACTAGAATAACCCTCATCGCTCTTGTTACCGTTTGTATATAATTTTACAGCATCTAATGGTATTTGGATGCTGGATTGAATCACCATTTGTCTCATGAATTATATCTTTTTTTTCTGCAAAAAAAAAAAAAATGTTTTCAATAGTTTAAAGGTACATAGTTCCTTTAAGGGGTAAAATGATTATAAACCGGCCTGTTTTTGATTGAATATAAAATAAAAGTTTCTAATTTGTAAGAATAAGATTATTTCAGATCATTAAGAGACTAACTTTAAAATAAGATTTATATTTCTCATAGAATGCAACACATAACGTATTTTTTACCCACTTTTATTTTGTTAACCTCAATTATATTAACAAGAGCAATAACAAAGGTTATTTTTTCAAATGTTCTGATTTTTTATATATTGTTGGTTTTATCAAAAACCTTAATGTTTTTAAAGAATGTTAAATTTTTGTGTTGAAGTTATAGCTTTTATTCTATATATCCTGAAGATCTAATAATAAGGTATCATCCGCCCCCATGTATGTTTTATTATTCAGCAGACACGAATTTCCCTTGAACATTAAAGTACAGCATAAATTTATTTGCACTTGTATTGAATATATCAACTGTTCCATGAGTTCAATTTTGTAAAGATCTCTAATCAATATGAATTTATTTAGCATGAGTAGAGATAGTACAGGATTTCTGATTATGAAAACTTGAAAAGTTCATTAATACTAGAACGATTGGACAGTTAGTCAAGAATCTAGACGATGTATATATGTATGTATATATATATATATATATATATATATATATATATATAAATATATATATATATATATATATATATATATATATATATATATATATATATATATATATATATATATATAAATTTTGTGCATGTAATTAAGTTGATTCGAGAATTGCTTAGATTCACAATTTGATCCAATAGAAAATGTTTTTTTAATTAAAAATCCAGAATTGTTAGCTTATTGAGATTACTATAAAGTTACTTCAAACCCTTCGCTGCCAACGTATCTGTGGTGTAGTAGTCAGTACAACGAGCTTTAGTACCAGGGATCAAATCCCCGTCCAGGCTGCGCGGGAATTTTAATTTAATTACGTTTGCGATGACTGTAAGCTTGGTGGCGACAATTTTTTTAAAGTTATTTTTTTACTTTTCCACTATATATATATATATATATATTATATATATATAATATATATATATAAAAATTATTGCAACCATTGAATTAAATTTTATATATTTTTGGATTAACAATTCTATGTGTAAAACAAGTAATAGTTAATAAAATATATGACTAGTTCTAACTATAAGTGTGAAATTATATAAGTTAACTATATAAGTGAATAATAATTCTTTCAAAAATTAAAATTATGGTTATAATTTTAAGCAGAATAAGAAGGCTTCATACAATTATTTAAAACAACCTAGAATTTTTAAAATTATCTAATAGTTAGATAAGTTTTTTGTAGACTGTATAACAAAAAACATTTTTAATGAAGTGAAGATCATTTAGTAAAAACAATTTCATTTCATCATGAATACATTAATTTTTGTAAGAAAACCAGATTTAATATTTATTGTTGAATTTTGTCTTTCTTAATGTCCCTCCTCGTAAAGTGTTCCCTTTCAAATCAAAGTCGTTTTGTTGTTCATTTGTGTTTTGTATATTTTATATTCAATTAAATGAGTCATATATTTTTATCAACAATTTTATGTGTAAAATTTTATAATACCAATAGTTAATAAAAATATATGACTAGTTCGAATTAATAATTGTTCGAATTAATAATTGTTCGAATAATAATTCTTCCAAAATTAAAATTATGGATATAATTTTAAGCAGGAAAGCATAATTATAATTTTTAAGCAGAATAAGATGGCTTTATAGAATGCTTTAAAACAACCTAGAATTTTTAAAATTACCTAATAGTTAGATAAGTTTTTTGTAGACTGTATGACAAAAAACATTTTTAATGAAGTGAAGATCATTTAGTAAGAAAAATTTCATCATGAATACATTAATTTTTGTAAGAAAACCAGATTTAATATTTATTGTTGAATTTTGTCTTTCTTTATGTCCCTTCTTCTAAATTGTTCACTTACAAATGAAAGCCGTCTTGTTGTAGAATTTTGTTTTGTATATTTTATAACACAGAACAGTGTACAGTCTTATTAAAAACACAGTTGAATGTTTTAAAAGTTACCGTTTAAGATCCCTTAGCCATCTTAAACCAAATTGAGTCTCCTAGAAGTAAAAACTAATCCACTTTACAGAACAAGCTTTTTCACTCCGAGAACTAAATAAATAATAAATAAAACTCCCCAACTAAAAACACTACCTCAAATGTGTTAATAAAACTCTTAGATTTAGCAATATTTCCTCCTCTTATGGCTTAGTCTTTTTCAAATGCGCCATATAATTTCGACTCACGCATTTCTGGGAAATATTGAACAAGGTCTTTAAAGCAGAACCCTCTTCCATTAACAGATATAAAATGGCCAAAAAAGAGTGTTGAGACGCCAATTTTATTGCTTGCTTATTTCCCACAGCTCTGCCATGTATCTTGAATTATATAACGCAGAAAACATATTTATGGCTTTATTTCTGTAAAATACGAAGCTTCTTCAAGACCAAAACAGTTTTATTTACCAGGGGAAGTATTCTTTAAAAAGTTAATGTCTGTAGTCATATATATATATATATTATATATATATATATATATATATATATAGATATATATATATATATATATATATATATATATATATATATATATTATATATTTATATATATATATATATAATTATATATATATATACATATATATATATATAAATATATATATATATATATATATATATATATATATATATATACATATATATATATATACATATATATAACATATACATATATATATATATATATAATATATATATATATATATATATATATGTATATATATGTATATATATATATATATATATATATTATATATATATAATATATATATATATATATATATATATATATACCATATATATATGTATATATATACATATATATATATACATACATATATATATATATATATAATATATATATATATATATATATATATATATATATATATATATATATATATATACCTATATATATGTATATATATATATATATATATATATGTATATACATATGTATATATATATGTATATATATGCATATATATATGTATATATATATGTATATATGTACATATATGCATATATATATATGTATATATATATATATACATATATATATATATATATATATATATATATATATATATATATATATATATATATACATGTATATATACATGTATATATACATATATACATACATACATACATATATACATATGTATATACATACATATATATATATATATATATATATATATATATACATATATATATACATATATATATATATATATATATATATATACATATATACATATGTATATAAAAAGAAATTTTAACCCAGACTATATTTATTACAATAGTATTCTAAAATAATTATAATTGTGTTCTAAATTTCTGTCAATTCTATATGTAAAATTACAACTTTTGGCAAAACATCTTTGTTTTTGGTTTAATTGCGATAAACTTTCACTTCGAGATCACCAAAAATCGGAGATCACTCCTTTAATTCACATTTTACGGTTGAACAATTAGGTATTGAAAATGAGAAAGGGGAAAGTATTTTGGACGGTAATGCTTCCGATATGTTGCACAAACACATATATGTATATATATAACAGTAAGGTTTTTAATGCCTAATTTATTATTCAGGATAATTATAAGAAACTAAATTAATTTATATAAACTGTGTTTTTTAAACAATATCCTAATTATGAGGATAAAATTTATTATTTATATCGAATACTTCAATTATATTTATGTTGCAGATTACAGGCGTTAATGGTGATTTGTTTATATTAAGGACGCCATACTTCAGAGTGTGAGTCAAAAAAACTGGGAGGATAATATAAATAAGGGTTTTTACTATGATAAGAAATTTAATGACAAATAAAAATAATGTATATTTGTATGTATGTGTGAAAATTGTGTAATGGAATCTGAGTGTAGTGTAAGTTACAAGCTTTGAATAACGCCAAAATTTATTACTCAGATGTACTAATGGAATTAAATATCCCTGTAAAAATAAAACACTAATGGGATATAAAAAAACGCTACTAAAACTTTACATTGATTTGATTACAAATTATTATAGTAAATAACAAGACATGAATATCTCATATGTTAAATACAACTTACACTGTTATTCAAAAGTTTCGTCTACACTATTATAGATGTATGGTATAAAGCGATTCAGGATAAAGGATGTGTGCGTTGCATTTTGTTTGAAACGAAAAAATATTTCGTGGTATGTGTTTATGGTTACGTGCTGTTAAACATTGTCAGGACAACTTGCGTGTTTTCATTTTTAGATTTTGTAATCGAAAAATGCAAAATGCAAAACATAAGTAGGTACCAAAGTTTTTTGAAATAGACTTTTGAAGATTTTAAGATTTCAGTTCCGACCCTAATTATTGTCTCTAGAAAACTTACATACTTAAAGTATACCATTAAATGGGACACAATTTCATTTTACAAAATCTCTTTGAATTCAAAAATGCGTTTGTTTTGAATATTCTACTACATTTCGCTCTAAATTCTGAACTTTATATTTGTTTAAATATAACAAAAGAAAGTTATTTTTTATGAATAATAAAAGCTTTTGAATTTAATATAAATCAATTTAATATGTCTGGTATTTAAAATACATTGTTTTTATTTCCTTTATTTATTCAGGATACACAAGAAAATTAATTTGTTAAAATTATTATAATTTGAACTAGATAAATAATATTCCTGATTAGACATGATTCCTGATGAGCATGTTATTTAAAGAATACATGTATATAATCTAAATATATGTTTTTAATCAGACACACTATCTATCTTTCTATATACTTAACACATACAATCATATTTAATGTTTAGAGGCCTTTATTTTTTTATGTTCATGGGATACTATACTTTTAAGATATATAACTTTTATATGAAAAAGAAGTTATTTTGTACAATGGGGATTACAATGGAGTTTATGGTGATTAGGACCTTTTTATTATACTTACTATCTGAAACGAAAAATATTGATTTGATTAACTTAACATTAGAAGTGAGATTATTTTGCACTAATTTTTCCAATATAGATAGATATTAATTTTGTACTTTATATTCTATTTATTATATTATACTAAAATCTGTCTTTATATATTTAGCATTGTTATAGAAATATGCTTATTTGTACTATTTTTTCCAAGATAAGTCAATGATAATTTTAACATTTTTTATTTAATCATTATTTTTAATATAAAAAAGCAATCCATTTAATAGTACTGTATAAAGGAGCTTATTTTTTACCCTTTTCAAAAGAAAAGTGCATGATAATTTCAAACTTTGTAATTTCCTTATAATCTTTCACTCAAAAAAATATCGTTTTTGTAGAAAAGAGTTTCTTTTTGTCAATTTTTCCAGCCTAAGTGGATTGTAATTTCGCATTCTATAATATACTCGTTATTTAATTTTCAAAAATATTCTTTTGACATGATTTTACCTCATTTGAACAAAACAAATGATTTTTTTCATTTATTTAAAACTATGTTCTTTACTACTGATACATGAATCACAAACTACAAAAAATTAGCTAGATAATTCTTAAAACAAACTAAAAAATTCAAGTTCTCAAGGTCTCAAAATATTACTTTATTTCTACTTGAGTATTTTTCTGTTAAATTATCATAACTTGAAGACATTTTACTGAAATTGTTTTAACCATAGAAAGGGTTAAAAATCTGTAAGATTTTTGACAATATAATTTTATAGTTGAATTATGAGAAAATAATATTATAGTTTTTTACCAAGAAATATTCTTATCTAAAAAAGTAAAATATATCAGTATAATACACAACTCAAAATTTTTTTCTTCTACCTGCATTAAAAGGCATAATTTTTGTATTAATATTTTTATATTTTGTAGTCTACTGATAACCTTAAATTGAAAAATATTCATGTTTAGACATGTTTACTGCATTTGAACAAAAGAAATGATTGTATTTATGGATTTATTTGATGTAATCATCACTACCGTTGTATGAGCCATTAACTTACCAAAATCAAATCATATTACACAGCACTTAAAACGAGATGATGAAAGCCCTAAAGATTACATCCTTTCTATTTGAATATTTTTCTTATAAATCAAATATTTCAGACATTGTTGGCTAAGTACCTCAATCCATATAATTTTATAATCAAGTTGGAAGAATAATATCTCATTGTCATCTCAGCAAATCATACTATCTATCCACTTACTTGAAAAATCAAGAGCATTAGTAAATTCTATCATAACAGTACGGATACTCAAAATTTCTTTTTTCTACACGCTCTGTTTTAGTGCAAGTGTTTTTTACACTTTGTAGTTGGCTCATTACCTGATATCCAAAGCTATTCAAGTTTTGACCAGTTTACAATATTTGAACAAGACAAATGATAGTGTTTATTTATTTATTTTATCTATTCATCACTAACGTTATATGAGAAACTAACAAAAATCAAATGAAACTACATCATACTTCAAACGAGAAAATTGAAGACCGAAAGATTATGTTTTTTCGGGCGTAAGCAAGCATGTTTTTGTCGCTAACTTACAAAAACCAAATCAGATAGCATAACACTGAAAATTGAAGCCCCAAAGATACCGTTCTTTCTACAAGAATGTTTTTCTTATAAATATATATTTCAAATTTAGTGTCAAAATACCTCAAACACATAATTATATAATCGGAATGGAATTAAAAGATCCCAAGTTTCTTCCTAACAAATTCACTTACTTGGAAAAGATTACAGTAAAGTATTAGTAAAATCTATCAGAACAAAACAAATACTAATCTTCTTTCTTCTACAAGCATTTTTTTAATGTAGGTTTTTTATACTTTATAGTTTACTAATTACACTATATTAAAATATTTTTGCAAACTGTTTACTATATTTTCCCAAAACATATGATAGTTTTTATGATTTTGAAAATCCATTCTGCACTACGGCTTGACTGAAGAACAGGGTTCTCCCGCCAACTTGGAGATAAAGCTCTGAGCATGGTAGCCTAACATTTTCTCCTGATCTCGCCGTGTCCAAACAATCTGTATCTATTTATATTACATTTGTATGCATCTATTCTTGTGGAACACATTTCTTATTAATTAAATACACTTAATGCTTAAAATATTAGATATAATGAACCATTAAGGGTTCAATATGGCTAAATTTTAATAATTTGGAGCTTTGTAAACTGTTGAGGGATTAATTGCTTATAATATAAATGCCCGCTTTCTCAGTGGTTTTGGTTAATTGGTTTGGTTTGGAGTGCTACGATCTACTTTTTGCAACTAGAGGGCTAATGAGACCGGAACTCCGGTACCGAAGGCTAGCATCCTAACCCACCGGGTTTTGGTTAATTAAGAAAATGCACATAATTCTATTACAATGGCGCAATCAACATCCATTAAAGTTTTCCCAAATACAAGGTAAACAATGTTGTTCGGATAAAATACCTTTGTGTTTTAGTAAGCATCGCCAATAATTACACCAAATTTGCCAATGGGCTCCTATTCTTAAGTAGTACCCTGTACTACTATTGTAAATCTTCCACTAATTTCTAAAATTTCTCTTACGCAGCAATTGAAAAAGACTAGAAAATTGAAAATCCAGAGCGTTATGCTCTTTTCACTCAAATATTTTTCTTATAATTTATGTTTTTTTGGAGATTTGGGGGATAAATATCTTAAACTATATAATTTTATAATCAAATTGGAAGTAGAATATCTCAATTTTTCCCCACCAAATTCACTCACCTGAAAAACAAAGAGTATTAGTAAAATCTATCAGAACAATACGGATACTCGAAATTTCTTTCTTCTACCTGCACTAAAAGAAATCATTTTTTATACTCCACGGTACATAAGCCGGGAAGAAAACGCATTTACCTCTGAACCCATACTGGGAGTAAAATCCTATAGAATTCTTCGAAAACGACGTTGAAAGAAGACATGCCTGTTTCTTCAAGTGATAGAAAATAGTTCCAAAAGTTTAAGGAATTGTTCTAAGAATATTCATAGGATTTAGGAAGAAGTATGAATCTTTCCAAAGAAACAACGAAACACTTTTTTGAAAATAACATATCGAGTTGGGAACAAAAACTTTCTCTTCGCCTTTATACATCCAATAAAATATTTGTTCAAAGATTTAGTTTTAGTTATCAATGTTTTTTTCGCTTTTATTTTTTGGAATTTTTGTTGAAGTAAATAGTAAGAATCCTATTTAATCGAATTTTCTAGCAGTGTGTTTAACAAAGAGCTCACATTTTAGATTTCGCTGCTGTTGAATTTCGTCAGTAGTAATTTTTTTATCAATGCGATTATTTTGTCATAGGTAAGATAAGGGTTTGGTGAAAACATTCCAATCAATTTATCTTTTCTTGAACAATTTTATACAATTATCTTGTTTCGAATTCGATGATTAAATTGTGAATGGGTTTTAAATAAAGACAGTTTGTTAGGAAAAAGGGATGGGAACGAAAAGGTTCAACTACGTTCTAACTAAACCAAGAATTTCCTGAACTAAAGTCTTGGATTTTGAAATGCAGTAATGTCTAAACATGGAAAAAATCACCTTTGCTGAGTTTAGCCTCATCCAAACAAATTTAGGCTAGGTTTTTTTTTTTAAATTTTTCAGATAATGTCTAATAGTAACTAACTCTTCAAAATATATTCAACTTATTACGACATGTGTGTTGTTGTTTCGACGGTGTTACATACATACATTGACACACACACGTATATATATATATATATATATATATATATATATACTATATATATATAATATATATATATATATATATATATATATATATATATATATATATATATATATATATATATATATATATATATATATATATATATATATATATATATATATAAATATATATGTGTGTATATTTCCTAGTGTCTGTATCTTGCCTCTGTAGGCTGTTCATGCTGTAAAGTAAGCTTCGAAACGGTAGGTCAACGACGAACATTGATTATGTGATAAATTGAAAATCTAATTAAGAGTTGGTTACTGTCTGAAATTAAATATAATTCAAATCAAGATCACAAGATTTCAAAAGGAATAAAAAAATAATGAACTTCTTATTATTTTTAATATCCGACGGATGAACGCGTGTACGGATTTATTTAACTCTGCGTCTATTCATAAATATCTTGGTATGTTATTTCTAATTTTGATTGGACTTTGCAATTCTACTCTCATTTGGTTACATCAAGCTTTTTCCACAAAAAATCTTTAAATGTGTTACTATTCTAGTTTTCCAGGAAATAGCGTTGTATACACACACACATACACACACACACACACACACACACACACACACACACATATATATATATATATATATATATATATATATATATATATATATATATATATATATATATATATATATATATATATATATATTGATGTAGTAATAAGTTGAATATATTTCGATAAGTTAGTTACTATCTGAAATTATCAGAAAAATTAAAAAAAAAACTAGCCTAAATTTGTTTGGATAAAGCTAAACTTAGCAAAGGTGATGTAAAGTCCAATCAAAATTAGAAATAACATACGTGGTAGCAAAATAGAATAGTTAAAAACTGTTTGGGTGTGACAAGCCTGGTGTAAAGAAATAATGTTGGAATTCTGAAATCCTAGCATAAATTATAAATAACACACTTTCATAAACAGAAGCAATGTTTCATAAATCTGTACATAAATACATACTATAATAACGCGTTCGCGGTCATACAAATAAAATAAGAATCATATCTGTATTTCTCTATTCAGTCTCAAAGTTTCTTACCTTGATTTAAATTAATTATTTCATGTTATTTTCTTTTTCATACATCCTTGAAGAATTTATAAAACTAACATTTCACATATCATGTATCTTTGACATACAAGTTTTTTATTCTCTAGTAAATTGTAAAGTCATTTAAATGAATTATATTTACACTGCTAATCCAAGGTATACTATCTTATGTTCCACTTTTTCTGGTAAAAAAATAAAGCAGTAAAAAAATGCATACTTTTATGCTTCAACTTTATGTTTCGATGTAAAATTTATGGATTTTTTCCTTGAGTTTCATTGACGAAAACTAAATTTAGTTCAAATCTAAGCTGCTATATCTTAATATAACAATCGAGCCCTAAAGAAAAGATGATTTTGAAAAAGTATAAAACTACTATAAATTTTTCGACGAATCGCATGATAAATGTTTTACAGCACGAGATTTCTCGGATCAATACTATTTTATGAACCATAAAAGGGAAGGAAGCCCCGATAGTAAAAAAGGGAGTTTATAATACATGACATGATTATGAAGAAATTTTAAGGCACTGAGATAATCCTGGTACTAGGCTGCAGTGCTATCTTGTTAACATTAATTGCCTTCTGCAGTACTTTTATTGGGTAAAAGTCTGTCGAATAGCTACGGGTAAAAGAAAGTTTTGGATATCCATATAGAATTATTTTTCGTTCATGTATGAAGTGTTCTTAGTCATATTTACAAAGAGTATAACGTGTACCATATAGTGGATTTTATACTTAATAACACTATTTATGCGAGTTCTTTATTTTGCCTTTAATTTTACATGATGCATACATATACATTCATCCATATATATATATATATATATATATATATATATATATATATACATACATATATATATATATATATATATATATATATAAACATATATATACATATATATACATATATATATATATAAACATATATATACATATATATACATATATTTATATATATATATATATATATATATATATATATATATACATACATATATATATATACATATATATATGTATATATATATATGTATATATATGTATGCATATATATATATATATATATATATATATATATATATATATATATATATATATATATATATATATATATATATATATATATATATATATATTATATATATGCATATATATATATATATATATATATATATATAAACATATATATACATATATATATATATATATATATATATATATATATATGTATATATATATGTATATATATATATATATATATATATATATATATGTATATATATGTATGCATATATATATGTATATATATATGTATATATATGTGTGTATATATACATGTATGTGTTTATATATATATATATATATATATATATATATATATATATATATATATATATATATATATATATATATATATATATATATATATATATATATATATATATATATATATATATATATATATATATATATATATATATATATATATATATATATATAAATATACAAATATATTTCAGGCAATCGTATTGTAATTTGATTAATTAAATTTTATGAATAGGTTGAACTTTTTTAAGAAGTTCTTATGAATTGCTTTTTTTGTAGTTAATTTTCCATAGAAATTTCTAACTGTTTATAGGGAAATATGGAATAGGTGAGGTCATAAAGAATGGTACATAAATTTGCAGTAAATTTATTTTTAAAGAAAATAAATTTATATAAGAATTTATTTGTTGTTAAATCTTTTTCTCGCACCATAAAACGCTTAATAATTTGGATTATAATAGTATGCAAATAAGATACAAAATATATGTCGTTTTTACACTTTGCCACATATTTCTATAAACGTTTTCTATTCTTCTTTTCTTCTCTTCATTACTGTGACACTTGTTTGGCATTTCTACAGAAAAATATAATCTTAAATGTATTATGTAAAAATGATGTTATAAGCGTTTTTCAATAGAAAGAATTTGAGTTTTAAAGGATACTTGATTTAAATGGAGGGCAGTATGGAATACCAGTATTTCTTATTATTTGAAACACCATTTTGAATCAAACAGAACGAAAATAAAATAAAATGACAACGAAAGATCTCTGCAACATAAATGTCTCAACCTAAAATTATTAGAAGTTTACTATTATGTACTTACATAGTTTTCATAAATATTTAAATACTTACCTGCCAAATGTCATAGATTTTGGAGATCAGACAATTAGGACTGTTATTTAGACTCCGACACCTGGTGTACCGAACGCTGGCCGATTAGTTAGGGCGCTGATCGTTGGTACCGGAGTTCGTGGGTTCGAATCCCACTATTGCATACTGTATGTTCGTAGCCGTTCGGAATCGGCTTTAAGTAGTTGGTCCCGGTCTCATTAGCCCTCGTAGACCGTAGCACTCCAAACCAAACCGACACCTTTTGCCACAAACCATGCGAGGCTACTTGCAGTGCTCTGTAGGTGACAGAAGATGGTTTTCTAATAGACACCATTAAATAACAAAGCCACAGTATAATTTCAGCATTACATATTTCCCAAACCTACTTTATAAATGAATATATATAAATGTATGTAATATAACAAAAATTATTTTCTAAAAAACTTCTAAAAATTTTCCCATTTCGCAATTCTGTTGTTTAATCTCTAATTTCCCCTAGACCAAAATTAAGAGAGGGTGATTCAATGAGATCACCGAGATTTATTTCTTTCCTCCATGCTTTTCAAAACCATTGATTAAAGCAATATTTGACCAATGTGTCATCCTGCCTTCATTTTTATAACACATGCATCTATTCTCCCAAGAAAGCATTCTTCTAAATTATCAATGGGAATTTGAGCACATTTTAATCTACAGGTTTGCAGTACAGGTTTATAACAACGGATAGTAAAATGCTGACTCATAAACTACACCACAAAAATCAAGGTAACCCATTAGTTTGAGTACCATATTTTGAAAATTAGAAAATATCTATGTATTAATAATTGTTTATAAAATATTTATACATAATAAAATATGAAGATTTTTTTAAACATGCAAGATAAATTTTTAAGATACATATTTCTACATACGTTTGAAAAGAATCAGGTAGTTTATGATATCTACAGCTAACATTGTGAGACAAAATGTAGAAATAAGAAAATAGTTTTTTAAGGTTAAATAATTAGGACAAACAGCTAATAATCTAATAAAAATAAACGTAACAGTTATATTACATGCATAAGATACATTAACCAGACAAGTAACAATACAGCTATTTTTTTTAACAAATCTACATATTATTTTATAAAAACAGCTGTAAATTTCCAAAAATTGATTTTACAGCCAATCATATAATTCATTACACAGACAATGCTATGTAAATCTTTTTATAAGTATTTTTTGTTATTGTGTAATTCAAAAGGTATAAAAACGCTAAAACATAGAAAAATGCATTTAATGTTTTTGTTCAGAATTTTATTTTCAAAATCTTTTTGTAACCACTTAAAATTTTAAGGATTTATAAGTTGTAATAAAACTGAAGTCCTCATCAAAACTTAAATTTAACAACTTGTTTATAAACAATATATTTTTTATTACTATATATTGCTGTACTTTACATGCAACTTCTGGTTTGTAAATTAAAGAAAAATGTTGACGTAATTTCTATTTTTTAGATCGTAAAGAAAATCTGTTGAGGAAATTATTGTCCCTAAAGTTCCTCAATTTGTACATATGAACATTTCCTTCCAGCAATCGAAATAAAATCAAATATTTAAACCATTGATTACTTCACCAGTTCACAAAACTAAAGTCTAAAGTAATATCGGCTACTAGCGGCGTTCCGTACACTTTTTGTAAAAAAAACTCCTCGGTGCAACAGCCCCTAGGGGGTCAAGGCCTAGGGTGCCAATCTCCGTTTACGTGACCAAACGCCCTGGGGTGCGAAGCATATAATCCGGTTAGTCTTACGCAGAACCCCCAGTGTTTAGTTCCCAAGCACGCTTGGTCGTCAATTCATCTACCCACTGAAGGGATGAAAGGCTGAGTCAACCTTGCCCAGCCCGGGGATTGAACCTCGGACCTGTGCCGTGGGAGCGAGAGGTGCTACCGCAAAGCCACTGGGCCTCACACTTTTTCTAAAGCCTTATACTAATCTTTATCTATAGATCATTTAAGATTTGCAATATCATAAAAAATTATATTATGGTTGATTTTTGGAAGTTAGTAAAAGGTTGATTTTAACCCTTTGCCTATTCTGTCCATAATATATTATATACACATATATTGCTTTATACGCTTGCATATCATGTATGCAATTAACTAACGGAATAAAATTAACTATATTTTATATATTAATCTTTATCTATAGATCATTTAAGATTTGCAATATCATAAAAAATTATATTATGGTTGATTTTTGGAAGTTAGTAAAAGGTTGATTTTAACCCTTTGCCTATTCTGTCCATAATATACTATATACACATATATTGCTTTATACGCTTGTATATCATGTATGCAATTAACTAACGGAATACAATGAACTATATTTTATATATTAATCTTTATCTATAGATCATTTAAGATTTGCAATATCATAAAAAATTATATTATGGTTGATTTTTGGAAGTTAGTAAAAGGTTGATTTTAACCCTTTGCCTATTCTGTCCATAATATACTATATACACATATATTGCTTTATACGCTTGTATATCATGTATGCAATTAACTAACGGAATACAATGAACTATATTTTATATATTAATCTTTATCTATAGATCATTTAAGATTTGCAATATCATAAAAAATTATATTATGGTTGATTTTTGGAAGTTAGTAAAAGGTTGATTTTAACCCTTTGCCTATTCTGTCCATAATATACTATATACACATATATTGCTTTATACGCTTGTATATCATGTATGCAATTAACTAACGGAATGCAATGAACTATATTTTATATATTATTCTTTATCTATAGATCATTTAAGATTTGAAATATCATAAAAATAATATTATGGTTGATTTTTGGAAGTTAGTAAAAGTTTGATTTTAACCCTTTGCCTATTCTGTCCATAATATATTATATACACATATATTGCTTTATACGCTTGCATATCATGTATGCAATTAACTAACGGAATACAATGAACTATATTTTATATTAATCTTATCTATAGATCATTTAAGGTTTGAAATATCATAAAAATAATATTATGGTTGATTTTTGGAAGTTAGTAAAAGTTTGATTTTAACCCTTTGCCTATTCTGTCCATAATATACTATATACACATATATTGCTTTATACGCTTGTATATCATGTATGCAATTAACTAACGGAATACAATGAACTATATTTTATATATTAATCTTTATCTATAGATCATTTAAGGTTTGAAATATCACAAAAAAATATTATGTTGATTTTTGGAAGTTAGTAAAAGGTTGATTTTAACCCTTTGCCTATTCTGTCCATAATATACTATATACACATATATTGCTTTATACGCTTGTATATCATGTATGCAATTAACTAACGGAATACAATGAACTATATTTTTATTAATCTTTATCTATAGATCATTTAAGATTTGCAATATCATAAAAAATTATATTATGGTTGATTTTTGGAAGTTAGTAAAAGGTTGATTTTAACCCTTTGCCTATTCTGTCCATAAATACTATATACACATATATTGCTATTATACGCTTGTATATTATGTATGCAATTAGCTGACGGAATACAATGAACTATATTTTATATATTAATCTTTATCTATAGATCATTTAAGGTTTGAAATATCACAAAAAATTATACTATGTTGATTTTTGGAAGTTAGTAAAAGATTGATTTTAACCCTTTGCCTGTACTTATAATATACTATATACACATATATTGCTTTATACGCTTGTATATCATGTATGCAATTAACTAACGGAATACAATGAACTATATTTTATATATTAATCTTTATCTATAGATCATTTAAGGTTTGAAATATCACAAAAAAAAATTATGGTTGATTTTTGGAAGTTAGTAAAAGGTTGATTTTAATTTGCCTGTACTGCCATAATATACTATATACACATATATTGCTTTATACGCTAGTATATATGTATGCAATTAACTAACGAATAAATGAACATAATTTTATATATTAATTTTATCTATAATATTTAAATAAATATCAACAATAAAATTATATTTGTTGATTTTTAATTTGTAAAATTGATTTTAATGTGTATGTCCATAATATACTATATACACATATATTCTTTATATATATTATATGCAATTAAAACGGATAAATGAAAAATATATATTAATCTTTCTATAGATCATTAAAGGTTTGAAATATCACAAAAATTAATATGGTTGATTTTTGGAAGTTATAAAATTGATTTTAATTTCTGTACTGAATTAATATATATATACACATATATTGCTTTACGCTTGTATATTATGTATGCAATTAACTAACGGAAAACAAGAACTATATTTTATATATTATATCTTTATCTATAGATATTTAATGAAATATAAAAAAAAATATATATTTATTTTTAAGTTTAAAGTGATTTTAACTTTTTACATCCATAATAGACTATACATATATTTTTATATGTATATTATTATGCAAATAAATAAATACAATGAATATATTTTATATATTAATCTTTATAATAGATCATTTAATTTGAAATATCAAAAAAATTATATTATGGTTATTTTTATATAAAATTGATTTTAAATTGTGTATATAATATACTATATACACATATATTGCTATATATAATATTATATTAATTAACTAACGGAATACAATGAACTATATTTTATATATATAAATTATCTATAGATATTTAATTTATATACAAAAAATATATATATATATTTTAAGTATAAAATAAAATTGATACCCTTTGCTGATGATAATATAATATACAATATATTTATACGCTTGTATATTATGTATGAAATTAAACTAACATATTACAAAACAAATTTTATATATAATTTATATAATTTCTCTGTTATACTAATCACATGTTATATATAGAATATAAAACATTAAAATTTATACAATTATAAAAAATAACTTATAAAATTTAAAAAAAAAATATTACAGTAGCATATAGACATATGACAATCTGTAAAATTTTATATTTTAGAATTCTATATAAAACAATAAATTATATTAAGAATTATTTGCAACAAAAAAAAATTATAA
>CM063498.1:132923044-132943044 GCA_032207245.1 Pardosa pseudoannulata
TTCTTTCTCTGCTTTTGAAAGACATAGGATGGATATTTTAAGTTATGTCTATGACATTTCCTACTCACAAAAGAGAGTATACAAGGCTCTATGCTTATTTTTTTTCATTTGGAATATAAGTGGTTAAACTTACTTTACAGCCGAACGCTGACCGAATGGTTAGGGTGCTGGCCTTCGATACCGGTGTTCGTGGGTTCGAATGCCACTGTGGCATAGATATTCGTAGCCGTTCGGAATCGGCTTTAACAGCAGGTCCTGGCCTCATTATATCTTGTGTTGTAAAAAAGTAGACCGTAGCACTCCAAAAAAACTTACTTTACCTAAAAATGTCAGCAATATGATTTTTTCACTTATAACCCCAATTAAAAAATATCTATTGAAACAAAAACCTTATAAATTGATTATGTTTGGTTTGGTTTGGAGCTCTACGGTCTACTGTTTTGCAACATGTGGATTAAACAGCTTAAAGCCGATTTCGAATGGCTACGAATATCTATGTCTGGCGTTGGATTTAAATCGACGAACTCTGGTACCTAAAAGCAGCCATACGGCTATCGTTCGGCCATCGTAAGGCTGTAAAATGTGCAGTTTTTTCTTATAATACCTTCTTTATGTTAATGATCATTATTCTTCCAGCACAATTAAACTTTTAAAAAAGTATTTTTGCTCCGTACAAGGAGCTGGGTCTTGCACTTTAACCACCCTTCAAATTACGCCCCAACCCCTAAAAAAAATGCCTTTAAGCTTATAAAGTTCATAGATACCATTTATGAACTAATTTCATTAAATCCCGAAGAATTTATATTAGTGACCATTAAAGGGTTAAAAAGTGAAGAATTGTCATTTTAAATATGATACGGTGTTATTTATAAAAATAGAAAAATTTCGTGATAAAAGATTTGCTTCTCACTACTGTAAAGTGAAACTTTATAATAGATAAAGTTATTTGTCATTATTTCGGTCAATGTACTTACTGAAAAAGTAAAGTTACGCACAAGGCTCGAACAATATTGAAAGTCTATCTGAAGGACAAAATTATAAACAATAGCAGATACTGAAAATATAGTAGTTTTTCTACATAATTAAAATCTACCTTCTCTAAAAATCAAAGAGCACTCCAAGAATGCATACTAATTTTACAAGGTATTTTTAACCTCCCATGTCGAGATTATGTAATGGCTAGCTTACTGCGTTCCCTTAGGTTTGAATTCGAGTCCCGAGTTCAGTATTGGTTGTATTTGTGATGTGCCTTTATAGGAAGCTATATTGTTCTACCTTTATGATGCTCCCATAATAAAAAGGCCACAAAAACAGCGTATTGTATGTTGAAATCTAATAAAGACCAAGATTGGTTTGGTTTGTAGTGCTACGCTCTACTTTTTGCAACACGAGGGCTAATGAGACCGGGACCTACAGCTGTTTAAAGCCAATTCCGAGTGGCTACGAACATTCGTGCCACTGTGGGATTCGAACCCACAAACTCCCGTACCAAAAGCCAGCACTCTGACCAATCGGCCATCTTTCAGCTAAAGACAAAGAAATGTTAATGAATTAAACTATTGATTTTATAAAACTCTAAATTCGATAAACCTTTCTTCGTGTGCTGAAAAAAATTCCGTAAACGCTTTCTACAATTTCTTGTGAGACATGAACAGATTAATATTTAAGTGTCATAATTTTATTTCTGTAAAACTAAAGTCGTACAATTTTATTCACTTTTAATTCACAATTTTCCAGCCAATTTATTATGTCCTAAATATTAAATGTATTAATGAACGAGAGATGAATTATTATTAGTATTCAATAAAGATCATTATTTTAAATTTATGTATCTGCTTATTGAGTGTAAATAACGTGCTTCATGAAATCTCTAATCTATCTGAGCATATACTGTAACTTTTAAATTACACAGCGCATTGTTTCTGAGATTAACTCTCGCTTCTATACATTCATATATTTATATCTTACAAAAACAAATTTAGAAGTGCAAAGGTCGACTACACGCAGAATGTTTCGGTCGTCTGTATTGTATGATTGAATTGTGAAAATAAATCAATATATACTAAAATAATATGTACTGAGACATACCTAGCTTGATTCGCTGTAGCCCTTTGAAAGATCCATCTAGTTCATGCAAAGAATTTGAAAGTTAAATCAGCAGTGGCATCTCCCCTTCCTGTTTTCGTGTCGTCAGAAAGATGTTTTATTCAAAAGAACAATTCTCTTCCGAATAAGGTCTAAATTTGGGTCTTCAGTGATGGGGACATAGCCTGAAAAACCCTCGTACGTAACTTTGTTAAGCAAGTGCGTTAAAACATTTTATAGATAAAAATGTAATGCTTAATTTTTCTATATAGTTTTAACTGTTTTTTATATTCCAAACAATTTAATTAATTCAATTTTTAAAAGTAAATTTCCTTTTTATATCTTTTTGAGGTACTTGACAGTGTTTAAATCAGGATTAGGCAGATTCAGATTTTGAAACTTTCCGATCACAGAAACAAAATTATCATTGTTATTAAACTCCTTGAAGGTATTTGGTAAAAAATGGGTAAAGAAATTAGAATACAAATAAATTAATCAATAAAAATGAATTTGATTTCTACAGAGTGAGCAAGTTAATAACATTTGACTCTATTGTCAAGCCAGTTCAAATTTTTATAGATAGTAAATCAATACATATAATTCCTAAGTTATCTGTGTAGTTTAACTACTATTTAAATTTCAATTACTTGCTTAATTAATTAGAATGATTTGAAAACAATCTCCTTTAAAATCATTTTAAAGTAAGTGACGAAGCTCCAATCGGGATTTAACAGATTCATATATTACGAGTAAAAGATAAATAAATTTATTTAAGAAAGATGAATTTGTTTTCCACAATGTGAGCTATCCACTTCATAAAATTTGTCTTTTGTTATCAGAACACATTTAGGAGTTAATTATAAGCTGCCCAACATAAATATTTACATAAATATTTCCCAGCATAAATAACATGATGTGCATTCATCATTTATATATATCCACATGAAATTTTTTTCTTATTATATATGGAATAATGTCACAAGAGTGTGGTAAAGAACTGCTACTTCCATTAGACTAAAAAAACTACTACTTCTACTACTCTCTTAAAATGCATTCGAATTAATAAGTGTTTTTAAGTTGTTAATTTATAAGTTATTAGACTCGATAATGGGCCGATGTAAATGTATTTAATTATGCTTCATTAAAGTGATCTAAAATTGTGTTTGTGGAGTTTTAAGTTTGACTGGTAAATGCTATGTCGGGCGAAGTATCTACCATGAATATGAAAAACAGATAAATACGACAGTATAAATATGTTCCACATTTTTATTCCTTTTTTACACTGAATTTAGATTTAGTGTTTCCCATAAGTACTTAGGAGGGTTTTCACACTTCCAGTTCTCTAATAACAGCATATCACAAATATGTAAGTACCTCCTTCATAAACACTTACAAACAAAACCACACACTCACTGTAAATGAAAAATGTGCACAAGAATGCTCATTATATTTTACTGTTTTGTCGATAATGGGTCGATATAAGTTATTTAGTTATGCTTCATTAAAGTGATCTAAATTTGTGTTTGTGGAGTTTTACGTTTGACTGGCAAATGCTATGTCGGGCGAAGTATCTACCATGAATATGAAAAACAGATAAATCCCGACAGTATAAATATATTCTACATTTTTATTTATTTTTTTACACTGAATTTAGATTCATTGTTTCCCATAAGTACTTAGGAGGGTTTGCACACTTCCAGTTCTATAATAACAGCATATCACAAATGTGTAAGTACCTCCTTCATAAACATTTACAAACAAAACCACACATTCACTGTGAATGAAAAATGTGCACAAGAATGCTCATTATATTTTACTGTTTTGTCGATAATGGGTCGATATAAGTTATTTAGTTATGCTTCATTAAAGTGATCTAAATTTGTGTTTGTGGAGTTTTACGTTTGACTGGCAAATGCTATGTCGGGCGAAGTATCTACCATGAATATGAAAAACAGATAAATCCCGACAGTATAAATATATTCTACATTTTTATTTATTTTTTTACACTGAATTTAGATTCATTGTTTCCCATAAGTACTTAGGAGGGTTTGCACACTTCCAGTTCTATAATAACAGCATATCACAAATGTGTAAGTACCTCCTTCATAAACATTTACAAACAAAACCACACATTCACTGTGAATGAAAAATGTGCACAAGAATGTTCATTATATTTTACTGTTTTGTTTGTATTCCATTTATGTTAGATACTACTGTTTGAAAATTATTATTACTACTTACTAAAAAAATCACGTAATAGGTGTGAATTAGGAAAACATTTTATAGTATAATATGAAGTTTTATATAATGAGTGATTCTCAATATATATGGATTAAGATAAATAATGAATCAGAAATAGGAAAGATGCTTGATATATTTATGTGGTTAGAAGCAACGAAAATATGTCTTTAACCTGAATCCAACTAAGACAGTTGTATAATTACCAATATGCCTCTGTAAAAACTGTATTATTGTTTCTTATTATGAAAAAAGAAACCTAATATAGTATAAGATTATACTTAATGATAATTAAAATCTCGTTTGTGATGAATTACAGACTTTCAATGTGTCATTATACAATAAATCATGGAATTTTCTAAAAAGACAGTGAACCGAAATTACTTTGATTTATGACAGCAAAAAAATTATAAAGGTAATATGATATAATTTTTATTATAATGTGCATATTCCGTTTACTTCACATTAGTACACGCATATATTTCTGTAACTTTTCAAAGAGCCATATAAAGCGAGTTTGTTTTTTATGATTTAAGAGTTGTTCATTTTTTAATTTTGGTTGATTTTGAGGAATTTGTTTTTGTTGGGTTGTGAACACTTTTCACATTTTAATTCTATAGTGTCTCATAGATCTGTGATACCATATTTGCTAATGCCGTAACCTTAAGACACTGTTTAAAAAAATGGAGGTATCTAAATTTTATTCCTCTCCATAATTTATGCAATATATACCATGCATGTATTTCAAATTACCAAATAAATTTGCAAACGGTAGTTTAATTTTAAGTATATTTAATGTGTTTTGGGGATTATTATTGCATATTACAATAAAACTATATGATAATCTATCATTTTTTTGTCAAAAATAGCCAAAATAATAAAAAAAGTCCTAAATAATTAACTATTTTTCACAGTTACTTTCTATTTATTATTTTGTTTTCCCTAGTCAAAATTATAAAGTTTTGAATATCAGCAAACAAAAATTTATGTTTACATAGGATTACGTCTCTGAAATGCAAACACTTATATAGATCAACTCCAGAAATAATAATGCTGACTGATATTGCATATTAAGTCGTCATATTAACATGCTACTTAAGGTAACAGCCAACTCTTTAAAGTACTTTATTATTAATACGTTATTAAAAGTACTAAATTATGAAGACATTAATTATCCTCGACAAGTTAATACCCTGCTATCGAATGTGTTCGAATTAAAAGAAGGAAAAATTTCATCAATAAATAAATAATATACGCATATATATGTGTAGGTGTATGCATGTGAAGATATATATGTGTATGTATGTGTATATATGCATATATATATATATATATATATATATATATATATATATATATATATATATATATATATGTATATATATTTATGTGAATATGTCATTTTAATCATAAAGCGAAACCATTTATATAAAAAAAAACTACATAAAAGATTTATTTAATGTCCCAAGTAAACAAAGAACTGGGAAATGAAGCTTTATAGATAAGGCTTTTTATCGGGATTTCTGCCCGATGACAGGTCGAAAGGATGTCACAAAGATAAAATATTTACATTTTGGTTGAATCAACAATTAAGTATATTATAACAGAAGCAACTCGCTCGAAAACATAATGGAGAAAGCACCCCAACAGTTGGGAATCAGCTTTTATATGCAAGGAGAATATTCGAGAAGCAACTAGCTCGAATAGCAAAGAAAATTCTAGAATCATATCGATCTTGGACCAATAATAAATATAACTATTTTATATAAAAAATTAGTTTTTGAATAAAAGATTCGAACTGGTAATCGAACCAGGGACGGACGGACGTGTCGTCTAATGCTCTACCGATTGAGATACGGCGTATGCCTTACACAGGCACTATTATTCTTTATGCAGGACTATATTTAGGTGTTTCTAAAAGGGGGGAATTAACGGATAAATGGGTATATAATATGTTATGTATACATACTTCCTGATCTTAAATATGTTATCAACACGTTACTCTTAACATAGTTGCATTCCAAATAAGAAATTAAACAGAATAGTAACAGTTATAAAGTGATAAATGTATTTTAGGCAAAAATATGAACAATACTTACAATTATTGTTATAGATTTGATTTGGTTTGGAGTGCTACGGTCTACTTTTTTGCATCACTAGGGATAATGAAACCTTGACCTACAACTTTAAGCCGATTCCGAAAGGCTACAAACATCCGTGCCACAGTGGGATTCAAACCCACGAATCCTGGTACCGAAAGCCAGCACCCTAACCACTCGACCCTCTTTCGTCCCAATTTTGGTTATAAATGTATATCCCATATAATTTCAAACTAACATATTTAAACATATACACATGAAAAAGTTTAGATATAAACTTCTTTCATCACAGTTGATATGCATTATTTCAAGTTTATTAATGGGTCAAACAGTTGACTCTTTAATAATCTGCTTTTAATAGACTTTTCTTTGAGGGATGAGAAAAATGCAGTAAAAGTTTTCTGAAATGCCAAAGGCGTGTAATTATAATAGCTAAATTTTTTATTAAAAAAATAAAGTTATTTTCTCAATTTCTCAGTTTACTGAAATGATGGCATAAACTGTTAGACTATACAATAATCAAAATAATTAGGGCCATAAAAAATTGCATTCTCTTTCAATTATAGAATGTTAAATATCACCTTTTCTTTATTTAACCCTCTGACAATTTCATTTTTTTTCAGAATTCGGTCAAAAAAATGTGACATTTTATATTGCATTTTTTTTGGTCATTTTAAATTTTTAAGTAAAGATATGTTATTAAAATTAACATTTTAATATTTTTAAGCATTTATTACAACTTTTTTTCTTTCTATGAAAGCATTATAGAACTGAAGTTTACCAATAGTCTCATCGATATCCAAGTTAATTTTTGGAATTCCAGCGAAAGCAAATCTAGGAGGCGGATCCGAAGGATTATCACAATTAATTTCAAAAAATTGTCTTGCTTGACTGATTCCATCTGTACTACTATCAGAGTCACTACTATCCAGGTCATATAGTAAATTTTCGCTAGTATCATTTACAGATAATTTAGTTTCTGATTCCGAGCCACAGTTCGAATCACAAGAAATTAGCTCCATACGCTCTGAATTGTCCTATATTTAAAAGTAAAAATATATTATTCAACTCTTACATCAATAAAATTATCAGACAGTTATTAAGATGTAACCAGAAAGCTATACACTGAAAGATAACAATTCATCTTCTAATTATGGTTTGGTTTTGGGAGCGCTACGGTCTACTTTTTGCAACAAGAGGGCTAATGACACTGGGACCTACTGCTTAAAGCCGATTCGGAAAGGCTACGAACATCCATGCCATAGTGGGATTCGAACCCACGAACTCTGGTTCTGAAGGCCAGCACCCTAACCATTCGGCCATCGTTCGGCATTCGTCTTCTGATACAAAACATGCGAAAAAACCCTCGTATTTGAACCGATCAGAGTAGAAAATACAATAAACTGTAAACTATCATTTACTGGACAACTATTGCTATTTATACGAATAATTCATTACTAAAATTGGAAAAAATAAGTCCGAAACAGTGCAAGCGAAATAGAAATCAGATTGCCCGTACGCCGTACGGGCAAAACAGGGAAGGGGTTAATTAGATTTAAAAGAGCTTTCATTCCATTACAAATGCAACAAAACTGTAATCTTTCGGCTGTTCAACAAAAACAGAATTTCTCACATTACGGAGAAAAGAGCTGCTTTAAAACTAAACGATATTAAATGTTTAAAAGAGTGCAAAGTGGATCCTATCCCTGTTTTATTTTCACTTATTTAGAATTAGCACCTAATTACCGCAGCTCGAAGTTTTCTTCTTGTTATTAAAAGACAAGCCGTGTGCTCCGAAGGAAGCAAATAGATTCAATTATGGCTTGAAAATGAAGCGAATGGGAATCCGAAGTATAAAGTAAAAATAGTTAGAACATAGAGTTTTCCCAATCAGTAGAATTCCATTACGTTTGAATAATTTAAAAATAAAAATTAATTGAAAACAGTTATGTCAATATGCCGGCTGAATGCTCCTGATCAAGTTTATACTTAATTTCTGCGTCGGAATTAATAAGTTTTCAGTTTGTTCTTTCCAGACGCGCGCTAATATCTCTGCTGCGTATTAAATTTGCAAATGGAATGAAATTATCGAAATAGAGCTGTAAGTGGGTCTTCATCATCAAGTTACAAATTTAATTTTAAATTATCGAAGCAGTCCTTTAATGATAATGGAATATCTTAAAGAATATAATTGAGAGCACTTAGATTTCTTAATGAGAAGCTTTATTTTTAGCAATTCAGACAATTCTATTCTTTTGAAGAACTTAAACTGTCAGTATTAAATAAATTTTCTTTCCTCGAGTATCCTTGAGTGTAATATATTAAATTTATACAAAATTTCAAAATTCGGTGCTTCAGGTCAAAATCTTAATGGAAGATTTCAAAGTGTGTTTACTTTGGGGAAAGAGATGGGATGCAAAATAAAATATGGGCTAAGTGTAATGCTTCGAAAGATGCATTAATTTATTTCCTAACAATCAACTCGAGTTGTATCTAGATGTAAGATTAGTGGTGTTTGTCAATTTCAAAATTTCCTCTTCTATATATTTCAATTACTAAATATGTATAAACTATTTTAGAAAATAGTTACATTAATTAAAGAGCTGTTTCATTCACGAAATCAAAGTATGTTCAAAGATTCAAATACGATTTTGATACAAAACTGGAATAAATAGTTTATTCAAGAAAAATATTTATAAAATATTTTATTTCACTATAAACTAGTTTAGGAAATCAAAGAAATTGTCAATTTCATTTCAGTCATGGATTAAGTTAGTGTTTTGAATTATTCATAAACATCATAGTTCTAGAATGGAAAATGTATGAGTGAATTTACGAATATATTTCAATTATCAAAAAAAGGAAATGGTACATTAAAGATTCTAAATAATTAGCTGTTGTAAAATAAAGCAAAATAAAAAACATTCTAAGAGCAAGCACATCGAATATAAATTCAGAGATAATATCAAGAATGTTTGGTAGTTAAAAAATATGTTTTCAACTATATATTTCAAGTACTACTGGTGTGTGAAATATTTTTAAAAAATAGTGACATTAATTAGAAAACTGAGGTATTTATTCTTGTTGCAATCTTCAAAATTAGAGGATATGTAAATATCTTTAAAGTATCAGAATAAAATACAATTCCAATTCAGAACTTGAATGAAAGGTTCATTGAAACAAAATACTTACTACAATGTTTTATTTAGCTATCAGCTAGTCTAGGAATTCAAAGGAATTCTCAATTTCATTTCAGTCATGGATTAAGTTAGTGTTTTGAATTCATAACATCATACTTCTAGAACGGAACATGTATGAGTGAATTTACAAATATATTTCAATTATTAAAAAAAGGAAATTGTACATTAAAAAATCTAAATAATAATCTAAGTTATTTGTCTGTCTGTCCTCGAAAGAAACTACCTGGAATGAGAGAAATCCATATTGGATTCTTGATGAGTTATAAACGTTTGAAAACCACACTTTCCCTATAATTTAATGCCATTATTTTAAGCTTTATTTTTCCCAGTTATAAGCAAGTGATTAAATTTATCAATTTGTCAGACAATAAATAGGTAAAAATAACATTTTGTTTCTAGCGTTATGACGTTATTCCATCTCCTTTAATCATTTATTTTTTTAAATTATTTAAATATCGTCTGCATTATTTTCATACGCTTTATCACAGAACTTAGATATGACGTAAATAACTTTCTTTTACATTTGGCTTAAATAAGAGTTTATTGAATTTTAAATTAATGGTCGATTATTTTTTTTGTTGCAATGAAAATTTTATCACATTTATTAACATAAATTCTCTCTACCCTCATTATAGAATGATAGTATCATTCCTTTACTTCATTAATTATGAAAAAATGCTTAACGATATTGAAAGAACTTAACGATAATTCGATGTAGCTAAGAAACTTGAATATCTTTCTAAATGAATTCAACTTAATTCTAAAACTGCATTCACAGTATCGGGAAACTTTCGAGAACTATAACAAAAAATAAACAAATTATTGAGTGTGTACCAGATAATATTCTGTCAAAAACAAACTCTTTTTACCAGCCTTATAGCGTACTTTACAATTCTGAAAATTTTAAACATTTTACTGATAATCACATGACGGCTATATAATTTCTAAATAATAAGTTGTAAAATAAAGCAAAAAAACCGTTCTAAGAACAAGCATGTCTGAATATAAATTCAGGGATAATATCAAGAATGTTTGGTAGTTAAAAATATATTTCCAGCTATATATTTCAAATACTACTGGTGTGCGAAATATTTTTTTAAAAATAGCGACATTAATTATAAAACTGAGGTATTTATTCATGTTGCAATCTCCAAAATTAGAGGATATGTCTTTAAAGTAAGAGAATAAAATACATTTCCAATTCAGAACTTGAATAAAAGGTTCATTGAAACAAAATACTTACTATAATGTTTTATTTAGCTATAAACTAGTTTAGAAATTCAAAGGAGTTCTGAATTTCATTTCAGTCATGGATTAATTTAGTGTTTTGAATTATTTATAAACATCATAGTTCTAGAACAGAAAGTGAATATGTAAATTTAAGACTATATTTCAATTATTAAAAAAAAGAAATGGTACATTAAAAATCCTCTATATAATAATATCTTAAGTTATTCGTCCGCCTGTCCTCGAATTTATGAAGCGGTTGTACCTGGAATGGATAGAGACATCTATATTGGATCCTTTATCAGTTAGGGTTTGCAACGTTTGAAATCCACACCTTCCCTAGCATTTAATGCCATTATTTCAAGCTTTATTTTTCCCAGTTATAAGCATGTGATTAAATTTATCAATTTGTCACACAATAAATAGGTAAAAATAACATTTTGTTTCTAGCATTATGACGCTATTTCATCTCCTTTAATCATTTCTCATTTTAAATTATTTAAATATCGTCTGCATTATTTTCATACGCTTTATCACTGAACTTAGATATGACGTAAATAACTTTCTTTTACATTTGGCTTAAATAAGAGGTTAGGCACTTGTGTGGTAATTTTAAATTTAATGGTCGATTATTTTTTGTTGCAATGAAAATTTTACCACCGGTATTAACAACAAATTCTCTCTACCCTCAGGGTGTAGTAGAAATGATAGTATCATTCCTTTACTTCCATTAATTACTGTGGCAAAAAAATGCTTAACGATACTTAAAGTACTTAACGATAATTCAATGTAGCTAAGAAAACATTGACTATCTTTCTAAATGAATTCAACGTGATTCTAAACTGCATTCACAGTATCGGGAGACTTTAGAGAACAATGAGGATAAACAAATTATTGAGCGTGTACCAGATAATTTTCAGTCAAAAAAGAAACCATGTTTTTACCAGCCTCATAGGGTACTTTGCAATTCTGGAAATTTAAAAATTTTAATGATCCCGTCACATGACGGGCTATATGCTAGTTCTAAATAATAAGTGTTAAAATAAAGCAAAAACAACGTTCTAAGAACAAACATTTCTGAATATAAATTCAGAGATAATATCAAGAATGTTTAGTAGTTAAAAATATATTTCCAGCTATATATTTCAAATACTACTGTTGTGTGAAAACTTTTTTTTTAAATAGTGACATTAATTAGAAACTGAGCTATTTATTCATTATGTAATTTTCAAAATTAGAGGATATATCTTTAAAGTATGAGAATAAAATACAATTCCAATTCAGAACTTGAATGAAAGATTCATTGAAACAAAATACTATAATGTTTTATTTCGCTATAATCTAGTTAAGGAATTCAAAGGAGTTCTGAATTTCATTTCAGTCCTGGATTAAATTAGTGTTTTGAATTATTCATAAACATCATAGTTTTAGAACGGAAAATGTACTAGTGAATTTATGAATATATTTCAATTATTAAAAAAAGAAATGGTACATTAAAAATTCTAAATAATTAGCTGTTGTAAAATAAAGCAAAAAAAGAACAAGCATTTCTGAATATAAATTCAGAGATAATATCAGGAATGTTTGGTAGTTAAAAAAATATGTTTTCATCTATATATTTAAAGTGCTACAGGTGTGTGAATTATTTTTTTTAAAAATAGTGACATTAATTAGAAAACAGCTATTTATTCATGTTGCAATCTTCAAAATTAGAGGATATGTCTGTATTTCACTACAAACTAGATTAGGAATTCAAAGGAGTTCTGAATTTCATTTCAATCGTGAATTAAGTTAGTTTTTGAATTATTCATAAACATTATAGTTCTAGAACCGAAAATGAATAAGTGAATTTACGAATACATTTTAATTATTAAAAATAGAAATGGTATATTAAAAATTCTAAATAATTAGCTGTTGTAAAATAAAGCAAAAAAACCGTTCTAAAAACAAACATTTCTAAATATAAATGCATCTATAATATCAAGAATGTTTGGTAGTTAAAAATATGTTTCCAACTATATATTTCAAGTACTACTGGTGTGTGAAATATTTTTAAAAAATAGTGACATTAATTAGAAAACTGAGCTATTCTTTTATATTGAAATCTTCAAAATTAGAGGATATGTCTTTAAAGTATGAGAATAAAATACAATTCCAAATCAGAACTTGAATGAAAGGTTCATTGAAACAAAATACTTACTATAATGTTTTATTTAGCTATAAACTAGTTTAGGAATTCAAAGAGTTCTGAATTTCATTTCAGTCGCGGATTAAGTTAGTGTTTTGAATTATTCATAAACATTATAGTTCTAGAACCGAAAATGAATAAGTGAATTTACGAATACATTTCAATTATTAAAAGATAAGAAATGTTATATTAAAAATTCTAAATAATTAGCTGTTGTAAAAGAAAGCAAAAAAAACCCTTCTAAGAACAAACATTTCTGAATATAAATTCAGAGATAATATCAAGAATGTTTGGTAATTAAAAATATATTTCCAGCTATATATTTCAAATACTACTGGTGTGTGAAACATTTTATAAAATAGTGACATTAATTATAAAACTGAGCTATTTATTCATGTTGCAATCTTCAAAATTAGAGGACATGTCTTTAAAGTATGAGAATAAAATACAATTCCAATTCAGAACTTGAATGAAAGGTTCATTGAAACAAAATACTTACTATAATGTTTTATTTCACTATAAACTAGTTAAGGAATTCAAAGGAGTTCTGAATTTCATTTCAGTCATGGATTAAGTTAGTGTTTTGAATTATTCATAAACATCATAGTTCTAGAACAGAAAATGAATAAGAAATTTAAGGATATATTTCAATTATTATAAAAAGGAAATGGTATATTAAACATTCTAAATAATTAGCTGTTGTAAAATAAAGAAAAGACGTTCTAAGAAGAAACACTTCTGAATATAAATTCAGAGATAATATCAAGAATGTTTGGCAGTTAAAACATGTTTTCAACTATATATTTCAAATACTACTGGTGTGTGAAATATTTTTAAAAAATAGTGACATTAATTAGAGAACTGGGGTATTTATGTTGCAATCTTCAAAATTAGATGATATATCTTTAAAGTAAGAGAATAAAATATAATTCCAATTCAGAACTTGTATGAAAGGCTAATTGAAACAAAATACACACTATAATGTTTTATTTCGCTGTAAACTAGTCTAGGAATTCATTCAAGCACTGTATTTTATAACATTTAGGGATTAGCTAAGTGTTTTTACTCATAAACATCATAGTTAGAGAACGATAAATGAAGACATGTATTCGAGTTACTAAACAGAAAAGATACATTCGAAACTAAAATTAATTAGCTGTTGTAAAATAAATTAATCCTTCCATCTTAGATATAAGAGCAGACATTCTTATTTTTGTCAACTATCATATTTGTCAAATTTAGGTAATTTATCTTGATGTTATTGAAAAGAATTACAGTTCATTATCTCAAATGATAATCTAAGAAGAAAATAGAATTGAGATTTAAACATCAGAAGCTTAATTACTAAAATTTGAAAGTGAAGAAAGGAACACAAGCTTTAAAACCTTAAAATAACAAGGTGACTCAAACCTTTCAAGATTAAATGCGTTAAGTAAGTAGAATGGATAAAATAACAGAAGTGTGCAGAAATTGAAAGTTTACATAAAGAGATGAATTTTATTAAATTACGCACAAAAGTAAACTAAGGCATTATTACTTGCACATGTTTAGTTTAAAAAACAACTCACGGAGTAATGAGGGATGTAGGAAATGAGTAATAGTTTTCGTCGTTAACTATTATGGTAACAGACCACGTTCAAAACAAACATTTTTATGTGGAGTTTAAATAATGTTTTAAAATATGAGTTTAGGATATAGTGCATTACAAAATATGAAAATTTTAACGCATACATGTGTCTATTCTGCTAAAAAACAACTCACGGAGTAATGAAGGATGTAGTTAAAGAGTAAGAGTTTTCTTCGTTAACTAATATGGTAATAGAACACGTTCAAAAAAAGCATTTTTATACGGAGTTTTTAATAATGTTTTGAAATTATGAGTTTGGAATATAGTGCATTACAAAATATGAAAATGTTAATGCATACATTTGACTATTCTGTTAAAAAACAACTCATGGAATAATGAAGGATGTCGGTAATGAGTAATAGCTTTCTTCGTTAACTATTATGGTAATAGACCACGTTCGAAAAAAGCATTTTTATACGGAGTTTTAAATAATGTTTTGAAATTATATGAGTTTGGGATATAGTGCATTACAAAATATGAAAATTTTAATTCGTACATGTGTCTATTCTGTTAAATAAAAACTCGCGGAGTAATGAAGGATGTAAATAAAGAGCAATAGCTTTTTTCGTGAACTATTATGGTAATAGACCAAGTTCGAAACAAACATTTTTATGTGGAGTTTAAATAATGTTTTAAAATATAATTTTAGGATATAGTGCATTACAAAATATGGAAATTTCAATGCATAGATGTGTCTATTCTGTTAAATAAAAACTCGCGGAGTAATGAAGGATGTAAGTAAAGAGTAATAGCTTTCTTCGTTAACTATTATGATAACAAACCACGTTCGAAAGAAACATTTTTATACGGAGTTTTAAATAATATTTTGAAATTATATGAGTTTGAGATATATTGCATTACAAAATATGGAAATTTTAATGCATACATGTGTCTAATCTGTTAAAAAACAACTCACGGAGTAATGAAGGATGTAGGTAAAGAGTAATAACTTTCTTCGTTAACTATTATGGTAACAGACCACGTTTGAAAGAAACATTTTTATACGGAGTTTTAAATAATGTTTTGAAATTATATGAGTTTGGGATATAGTGCATTACAAAATATGGAAATTTTAATGCATACATGTGTCTAATCTGTTAAAAAACAAACCACGGAGTAATGAAGGATGTAGGTAAAGGGTAATAACTTTATTCGTTAACTCTTATGGTAACAGGCCACGTTCGAAAAAAACATTTTTCTAGGGAGTTTTAAATAATGTTTTGAAATCATATGAGTTTGGGATATAGTGCATTACAAAATATGAAAATTTTAATGCATACATGTGTCTATTCTGTTAAAAACAACTCACGGAGTAATGAATTATGTAGGTAAAGAGTAATAGCTTTCTTCGTTAACTATTATGGTAACAGACCACGTTCGAAAGAAACATTTTTATACAGAGTTTTAAATAATGTTTTGAAATTATATGAGTTTGGGATATAGTGCATTACAAAATATGGAAATTTTAATGCATACATGTGTCTATTCTGTTAAAAAACAACTCAGCAGTAATGAAGGATGTAGGTAAAGAGTAATAGCTTTCTTCGTTAACTATTATGGTAACAGACCACGTTCGAAAGAAACATTTTTTACGGAGTTTTAAATAATGTTTTGAAGTTATACGAGTTTAAGATATAGTGCATTACAAAATATGAAAATTTTAATGCATAAAGTGTCTATTCTGTTACAACTCACGGAGTAATGAAATGTAGGTAAAGTAATAACTTTAGAACTATTATGGTAACAGAAAAAACATTTTTCTAAGTTTTAAATAATGTTTTGAACATATATATAGTGCATTACAAAATATGAAAATTTTAATGCATACATTTGTCTATTCTGTTAAAAAAAAAAATAATAAGGTGTAGAAAAGTAAAGTACTATTATTTAGACAAATAAAGAAAAAATTTTAAAGTTTTAAAAATGTTTTAAATTAAAATTTAAATAGTGCATTACAATATTATTTTAATGCATAAATGTGTCTATTCTGTTAAAAAAAATAATCAGAGTAATGAAATGTAGAGAAAGAGTAAATCTTCGTTAAGTAGAACAGAAATAAAGAAACATTTTTAAGTTTTAAATAATATTAGTTAAAATAAGATATAGTGCATTTAAAATAAGAAAATTTTAATGTACATAATAGAAAACTTCGTAACAATTAATGTAACTTAATAAAATTAGAAAACATAATCTGGTTAAAAATTTCAAATAATGTATAAAAAAAAATTTAATTAATTAGTGTGTTTAAAAATAAAAACAATTTTGAATTATGTAATTAAATTAGATATAATTTTTTAGAAATTTAAAAAAAAGTGTAAAGTTTTAAAAATATTAACACTAAAATATTTCACAATTGCAATACTCCTTTATTTCATATTCTTTACTTGCCTTCAAGAAAACGAATGAATGACATTATCATCAGAGTAGGAAAAGAAACAAAGTAGAAGTAGGAGAAGAAATAAAGTAGAAAAAATTATTTAAAATAAATATTTTGTGCAAATAAAGGAAACAAACAGTCGGATTCACATATTTTAAGTAATTAAATAGATTTAATTAAAAATATATGCTTATAAACAGAAAGTATGTTTGCCGAGAGAATTTTCTTCATTAGAGTACAAATAATTAGAAACAAGGTTAATTGATACTCTGCATAAGGATTTAATTATTATTAAGATATAATGATGAAACTTAAATAAGTAAATTTGAAACAGTAGCAGGAAATAATGAACAATTAAAGCCATTTGAAAACTCTCAATCAAAATCTGGTAATTAGATCAATTTGTAATAAAAAAGAGTGAAAATTAGAGGTAATGCTACGTATTAAGAAATTTGAAAAATCAGAGTCGGAAATTAGTAATTAGATCAATTTGTAATTAAAAAAGGAAAATTTGGGATAATGAAACACATTAAGAGATTTCGATTATAAAATGCTATTTAATTTTTCTAAGTGAATGTTTTGTTTTAATTAAAATTATTCGTAAATCGGAACGCAGCTAAATCTCATTAAGACGAAGTCGAAGCGAATCAAAAATCTCTCCGTAATAACTATTAAAAGAACATGATTAATTTAGGATGTTTGTAAGAATATAAAAGCTTAAAGTATTTACATGATGTCTGTAGAGTAATACTATAGTTATATAGTCTGGAAATGAGTGCTTTTATTTAGAAAGTTACATTTTTAACAACACTATACACATACACACACTCACAAATGACAGTAGCATACCTTGAGAGCACCGGTCATTTCTTAGAACAAAAATTTTTTTACAACACTATACACATGCATACACTTACACACCAAACCACGAGAGTACCATATTCAGAATAAACATTTGTAAGTACTATACTCATGCATACTTTGACAATAGCATACTAGAGCACTGTTACTTAAAATGAATTAACACTATACACATGCATACACTCACACACAACAATATGAGAGCACCGGTCATTTCCTAGACTGAATGATTTATACTCATTTGTCGAGTTTTAAAAATTGATACAAAGTTTTCTAAGGTAAAAGTCGCCAGAGAAAATAATTTAAACATTTTGTTGCTTTGGATGATATTTACTTCCTGTTAAAATGGGAGAAGTCTGGCTTCATATTCATATTTAATGATGCAATTAATATTTTGTAATAGAGCATGACAGACAATGTTTTTCTTCTCTCAAGCAAAATTTCGTATTAACCATTTCGTTTTAACGAGGCTCGACTGTGTATTACTTTAAAAACTACTGCCCATAATATGTCCTATTAAAAATACACTATAACTATTATATCAACTGGCATAATACTGATTATATCCCGAATAATAACTGATGAATATTGTCTGCAGTAAAAAATAATAACTATGTTTCTGAAATAATGTATAGAGAACTTAACAATTGCATCATTTTGGCACCAAAACTGTCTGTCTAGAACAAAAGTAGCTCTAGCTGTTGTTTTTATTACTAAATAATAATAAAAAAAATTCAAAACGCCACAAAAGATTTCAGTAATAACAAATTGTTGTCTCTTTTGGCTGTACAACTCTGAAAACTGCGATATTATATATAGTTTACACGGCAACAAACAAACACTGATAAATTAAACGAGTGACCTTTGTTCTCAACAAACATTATAGGCCTAAACATTATAGGACAAAACGCCGCCAAAGCTTTCAGTAATAACAAGTGGATGTCTCTTTTGGCTGTACCTCTATGAAAACTGCGATATTATATATAGTTTACAAGGTAACAAACAAACACTGATAAATTAAACGAATGGCCTTTGTTCTCAACAAACATAATAGGGCTCAGATCATATTACTGGTATGCTTTGGTGTGTTTTGGATTGCAAACACCTGCACTCTCAGCCAACGGCAGTCAAAATGTTTATAACTCTTCAAACAGCAAGACGAAATGAGTAAAAATACCAAACAACACTATACCAAACGATATATAGAGAAATAGATACCAGCTATAAATATGTACTCTATTTATTAAGTACTTTTTAAGTAATATATAAATATTTTATTTATCAAGTTTCACCAAAAGAGTTTACATTGGTCAAAGATCATTATAAACTACCACTTGCATTAAATGAAAATTACAAGAGAGTTACTAGTAAAACTAGTAACTCTCTTGATTTAGACTAATAGAAACTAGTTTTTACTGGTCTAAATATTTTCAGAATCTATATAGTAGACAAGAACATTCGGCTTCGATTTCCTGTATATAACATTATTTTTGTACCCACAAACAAACCATGTTGTTACACTAACCGTTACTAATACGTTACCCGTTCTCGAGTATCAATCGTCAGAAAACGTACTAGACGTGTCCCGCATGCAATGTGCTAACAGAATGTACAAAAGTAAAAAGAATTACATAACATATATTATGTAACTATTACATATATTAAGTATTTAGTCATGTTATTAGTATATAAATCCTTAATGATAATTAATTTATAAACAGGAAATAAATAATTATTTTCATAACCATATATTTAAAACTTGAAAAAAAATGATAAGAGTAATCATAAAACTAATAATGTATAAACTAGTTTTATTTGTCTAAATGTTTTCAGAATCTATGTAGTAGACAAGAGCATTCGGCTTCGTTTTCCTGTATATACCTGTATATTTTGTACCCACAAACAAACCATGTTGTTACACTAACCTGTACTAGTATGTGACCTGCGCTCAAGTATCAATCGTCAGAAAACGTACTAGTACGTGTCCTGCATACGTGTTAACAGAATCCTAAAAAAAGTAGAAAAATTATGTAGTATATGTTATGTAATTATTATATGTATTAAGTATTTAGTCATTTTGTTAGTAATAAAACCTTAA
>CM063498.1:132948044-132975544 GCA_032207245.1 Pardosa pseudoannulata
TACTTTTTGTTCCATTAAATATTCTTTTCCCTGTGGATATCACCAAATCAGGGTAAATTGTTTAAGTGTTCGAGAGAGATTACTATTGAATGTTATTTCTTATAAAGAAAGATCACTATGCGCTTAGTAAATTTTTTTTTCTGATAAGATGTATATTTTGTAATTGTCATTTTGAAGTAAAATTCCATTTTCTTTTAAAATGGAATATTGCTTTATGTGACATAACTCAGACAGTTTTCTACACAGAAGAGGCTTGAAAATTTTATAATAGTAATTAAAATAATTTTATAATAGTAAATAAAATAGTAATATTTCTCTGATATAATGTATATTTTGTAATTGCCATTTTGGAATTGTCGTTTTGGAGATTACTATTGAATGTATTTCTTATAAAGAAAGATCACTCTGCGTATAGTAAATTTTTTTTTCTGATAAGATGTATATTTTGTAATTGTCATTTTGAAGTAAAATTCCATTTTCTTTTAAAATGGAATATTGCTTTATGTGACATAACTCAGACAGTTTTCTACACAGAAGAGGCTTGAAAATTTTATAGTATATTTTCTAATTAAAATAGTAATATTTCTCTTATATAATGTATACTTTGTAATTGTCATTTTAGAGATTACTATTGAATGTTATTTTTTATAAAGAAAGATGACTATGTTCATAGTAGTTTTTTTTATAAGATGTATATTTTGAAATTATCATTTTGGAATAAAATTCCGTTTTTTCTTAAAATAGAATATTGCTTTGTGTGACATAACTCAGACAGGTTTCTACACAGAAGACTTTTGAAAAATATATAATATATTTTCTAATTAAAATATCAACATTTCTCTGATATGATTTATATTTTGTAACTGGAAATTTGGAGATTACTATTGAATGTTATTTCTTATGAAGAAAGACCAATGTGGGCATAGTAATTGTTTTCTGATAAGATGTATATTTTGAAATTATCATTTTGGAATAAAATTCCAAAATGATAATTTCAATTTTCCATTTTTTTAAAAATAGAATATTGCTTTGTAAGACATAACTCAGATTGTTTTCTACATAGACGTGGGTTGGAAATTATATAGTATATTTTCTACTTAAAATAGTAATCTTTCTCTGATATGATATATATTTTGCAATTGTAATTTTAGAGATTACTACTGAATGTTATTTTTTATAAAGAAATATCGCTATGTGCTTAGTAAATGTTTTTTTCTGATAAGATGTGTATTTTGTAATTGTCATTTTGGAAGTAAAATTCCATTTTTTTAAAAATAGAATATTGCTTTGTAAGACATAACTCAGATTGTTTTCTACAAAAAAGAGGCTTTAAAATTATATAGTATATATTATCACGCAGATTCGAATGAACACACGGTTTAACTTAACAGATGGATTTATTGGAGGTAAGAAGCAACTCGCAACTTTACAAGATCTAGAAGTTCCCTACAGCTAGTGGGTATCAGCTTTATACCTAACAGAATATTCGAGAAATGAGTAATTTACTTATTAAAGAAAGATCAAGAACGTTCGAGAACACAAGGAAACAATAAATAACATTTTTAAATTAAAAATCCGTAATTTGGATCAACCGCCATGGCGAGCATCGAACCCACAACCTTTGGGTCTAGATCTCGAGCTTTGAATATTCGTCCACTGAGCTAGTTGGAAAAAATTCTTTATGCGGTAGTATTCTAATTAAACTAGTAATCTTTCACTGCTATGATGTATATTTTGTAATTGTAAATTTTGAGATTACTATTGAATGTTATTTCTTATAAAGAAGGACCACAGTGTGCATAGTAAATTTTTTCTGATAAGATATATATTTTGTAATCGTCACTTTGGAATAAAATTCCATTTTCTTTTAAAATGTATTGCTTTGTGTGACATAACTCAGACTGTTTTCTACACAGAAGAGGCTTGAAAATTATATAGTATATTTTCTAATTAAAATAGTAATCTTTCTCTGATATGATGCATATTTTGTAATTGTCAATTTGGAGATTGTTATTGAATGTTATTTCTTATAAAGAAAGACCACTATGTGCATAGTAGTTTTTTTTATAAGATGTATATTTTGAAATTATCATTTTGGAATAAAATTCCAAAATGATAATTTCAATTTTCCATTTTTTTAAAAATAGAATATTGCTTTGTAAGACATAACTCAGATTGTTTTCTACATAGACGTGGGTTGGAAATTATATAGTATATTTTCAACTTAAAATAGTAATCTTTCTCTGATATGATGTATATTTTGCAATTGTAATTTTAGAGATTACTATTGAATGTTATTTTTTATAAAGAAAGATGACTATGTTCATAGTAGTTTTTTTTATAAGATGTATATTTTGAAATTATCATTTTGAAATAAAATTCCATTTTTTTAAAAATAGAATATTGCTTTGTAAGACATAACTCAGATTGTTTTCTACAAAAAGAGAGGCTTGAAAATTACATAGTATATATTATCACGAAGATTCGAAGGAACTCACCGTTTAACTTAACAGATGGATTTATTGGAGGTAAGAAGCAACTCGCAACTTTACAAGATCGAGAAGTTCCCTACAGCTAGTGGGTATCAGCTTTTATACCCGAACAGAATATTCGAGAAATAAGTAACTTACTTATTAAAGAAAGATCTAGACTGTTCGAGAACACAAGGAAACAATAAATAACATTCTTTAAATCAAATATCCGTACTTTGGATCAACCGCCATGGCAAGCATCGAACCTACAGTCTTCGAGTCGAGAACTCGCGCTTTGACCATTCGTCCATTGAGCTTGTTGGAAAAATTTCTTTATGCGGTAGTATTCTAATTAAAATAGTAATATTTCTCTTATATAATGTATACTTTGTAATTGTCATTTTAGAGATTACTATTGAATGTTATTTTTTATAAAGAAAGATGACTATGTTCATAGTAGTTTTTTTTATAAGATGTATATTTTGAAATTATCATTTTGGAATAAAATTCCATTTTTTCTTAAAATAAATTATTGCTTTGTGTGACATAACTCGGACTGTTTTCTCCACAAAAGAAGCTTCAAAATTATATAGTATATATTCTAATTAAACTAGTAATTTTTCTCTGATATGCTGTATATTTTGTAATTGTAAATTTGGCGATTACTATTGAATGTTATTTCTTACAAAGAAAGACCACTTTGTGCACAATAGTTTGTTTCTGATAAGATGCATATTTTTAATTGTCATTTTAGAATAAAATTACATTTTCTTTTAATATCCCTTTGTGTGACATAACTCAGACTGTTTTCTACACAGAAGAGGCTTGAAAATTATATAGTATATTTTCTAATTAAAATAGTAACATTTCTCTGATATGATGTATACTTTGTAATTGTCATTTTAGAGATTACTATTGAATGTTATTTTTTATAAAGAAAGACCACTATGTGCATAATAAATTTTTTCTGATAAGATATATATTTTGTAATCGTCACTTTGGAATAAAATTCCATTTTTTCTTAAAATGGATTATTGCTTCGTGTGACATAACTCAGACTGTTTTCTACAAAAAGAGGCTTGAAAATTATATAGTATATTTTCTAATTAAAATAGTAATCTTTCTCTGATATGATGTATATTTTGTAACTGGAAATTTGGAGATTGCCATTTTGGTGATTACTATTGAATGTTATTTCTTGTAAAGAAAGACCACTGTGTGCATAGTAATTTTTTCTAATAAGATGTATATTTTGTAATTGTCAGTTCGGAATAAAATTCCATTTTTTTTAAAATAGAATATTGCTTTGTAAGACATAACTCAGATTGTTTTCTACATAGACGTGGGTTGGAAATTATATAGTATATTTTCTACTTAAAATAGTAATCTTTCTCTGATATGATATATATTTTGCAATTGTAATTTTAGAGATTACTATTGAATGTTATTTTTTATAAAGAAATATCGCTATGTGCATAATAAATTTTTTCTGATAAGATATATATTTTGTAATCGTCACTTTGGAATAAAATTCCATTTTTTCTTAAAATGGATTATTGCTTCGTGTGACATAACTCAGACTGTTTTCTACAAAAAGAGGCTTGAAAAATATATAGTATATTTTCTAATTAAAATAGTAATCTTTCTCTGATATGATGCATATTTTGTAATTGTCATTTTGGAGATTACTATTGAATGTTATTTCTTATAAAATAAGATCACTATGTGCATAGTAATTTTTTCTGATAAGATGCATATTTTGTAATTGTCATTTTAGAATAAAATTCCATTTTCTTTTAAAATGGAATATTGCTTTATGTGACATAACTCAGACAGTTTTCTACACAGAAGAGGCTTGAAAATTTTATAGTATATAATTTATATATATATATATATATATATATATATATATATATATATATATATATATAATATATATATATATATATATATATATATATATATATATATGTGTGTGTGTGTGTGTGTGTGTGTGTGTATGTATATATATGTGTGTGTATATATTTTCTAATTAAACTAGTAATATTTCTGTTATATAAGGTATATTTTTTAATTGTCATTTTCCAAATTACTACTTAATGTTATTTCTTATAAAGAAAGACGACCACTATGTGCATAGTAATTTTTTTTGATAAGACGTATATTTTGTAATTGTCATTTTGGAATAAAATTCCGTTTTTTCTTAAAATAGAATATTGCTTTGTGTGACATAACTCAGACAGGTTTCTACACAGAAGAGACTTGAAATTTATATAGTATTCTTGAAATTGAAAATAATGTTCTTTAATGATCATTTTCCGCTTAGAATTCTAAGGAATTTGTGGGTTCTTTTTCTGGTATAAGGTTTTTACAAGCTTGTTGAAATCAATCGTGATTACTTTATGCTGATAACAAATGTAATCGAATTTTGAAGCAATATACTTGAAATCCAATAACGAGCTTAGGAAATTTACTGTCACATTAAAATTGTGTTATAATTTTAGGATATATAGTTGAGTTTATTGTACTTTTATTGTATTATTTCTCAGTTTTAGCCCAACTCAAATCTTCATTTACCTTTAAGTTCAAATACTTTAGAAAATATACCTTACGACATTTTATGTGTAAACATCAGAGCAGTATGGTGAATTCTAATGCATATTTGAAAAATATTAAATATATTATTACATATATGAATATTTTATACTGAAAAATATAGAAAACTACGCTTTCTCTTTGAAGTAAGAGACTAGCATTTTAGGATTTTTATTTTATTTTAGCTCTGTAGACGCTTTCTTTCCAAAAACGTTCTTTTTCGTTTTATAAGAAAAATCCCCCAGTTCGCTTTTTCAGTTTTACTGACCACCCTGTCCGTTATTAGATGCAATATTTTATTTTATCTTTCTTTTTCTCTTGAGAATAAATGTTTTCTTTCATTTTCCTCTTTAAACTATGGAAAAAAAAGTTAAACTTAATTCAACGGGGGAACACGTCACATTTTTAGTTTAATAGTAAAGTTATATATTTTTATTTGTTATTTATTGCAGTCTAAACTTTCTAGAAAATAGTGTTAATATCGAAGAAAAGCCAAATTTATTTAAACGTGCTTAAATATATATATATATATATATATATATATATATATATATTATATATATATATTATATATATATATTATATATATATATATATATATATATATTATATATATATATATATTATATATATTATATATATATATTAAATATATATATATAATATGTATATATATATATATTATTATATATATATACACGGTTCCCAGCTGTCGCCGGCAAAAATGGATATATATTTCCTGATCTTGCATATACTTATATTCACTGAGTAAGTAAAATTCATCTGTCTTCGTTATTGGATGCACCTCTGTTCAAGCAGATATTTTGTGTGTTTTGTCTGTCTTATATATATATTTAAAATCTCCAATAAAGTCCTAAAGATGTAAATTTTCTGTCTATTCAACACGTTTCCCAGCTGTCGCCGGCAAATGGCTCCGCGTTTTTCCTGATCTTGCACTTAAATTCACTGAGTAAGTGGGAAAATTCTTTCTGTGTTTGCTCTTGGGTGCACCTCTGTTCAAGTAGAGGGATTTTTGTGTCCTTCTTTTGTCTGTCGTTGACTAGTAAAGATTTAGCAACTCTGAAATAAAGTTTTAATTAGACTTGTGCCGTTCTCTTCAATGTCGGCCGACTGCATTTTTATTACTGCTAGCTGTTTAGCTTTCTCCTTGTCCAACAGTTTTATAATTGAAGGATTACACACACACAGACACACACACACACACACACACACATATATATATATATATATATATATATATATATATATATATATATATATATATATATATATGATTAGTGCCCTAAACTTCATCAAAATACTGTCCATTGAAGTTCTATGTTTATCATCTCAACTTCCTCAGTTACCAAGATTATTTTAAGGATGTGATTATTTCAGATTGCATTCCTTCCATAGTTCTCAAAATCCGAAACTGAATTAATGATTCAGTAATTAATAACTATGAGTGGTAATTTAAAAACTAATCAATGAAGGAATTAAGGTCTTGTTGCCCTTTTTTGAAAAAAATCCAGATGCCAATTCTTCCAAGAAAAACTGAGAATATTTCCTAACTTTATGCTTTTGTATGCCTTTTTGCCACTAAGACTGTTTCTAGAAACTAGAGCGTAAACGCTGTCTAAACCTCTCTTTCATGCAGGTAATCAATATTATTAATCATTCCTCAGGTGCGATATTTCACGACAGAAAATAAAAAGATGCCTTGTGACTCAAAGATTGTTAAGACGGGTTCAAAGTTCCTTCGACAAAGATAAGATTAAAAAAAGAAAGAATTTTATTAGGCATTCGTCAAGTTTCTAAAGTTTTATTGAGTGCCTTCTAAGACTACTTAGCAGTTACATTACAAAGTGAGTCCTTGTAATTTAAAAACAGGAGCTATATTTTTTTAAGTGATCAGAGAAAACACACTTTTTATTGATGAATTACATCTATACATAGAATATATATATATATATATATATATATATATATATATATATATATATATATATATATATATATATATATATATATATATCTATATATATATATATATATATATATATATAAAATATATATATATATATTATATATATATATATATATATATATATATATATATATATATATATATATATATATATATATATATATATATATATATATAATATACATATACATATATATATGTATATATATGTATATTTATATGTATATATATATATATATATATATATATATATGTATATATATATATATATATATATATATATATATATATATATATATATATATATATATATATATATATATATATATACATATATATCATATATATATATATATATATATATATATATATATATATATATATATATATATATATATATATATATATATATATATATATATATATATATATATATATATATATATATATATATATATATATATATATATATATATATATATGGATTCCTAAACATATTAGTTATAGTAATAGTAAGAATTTTGGCTCTGAGGCGAAATATATAGAAAAAAGTAACTTAAAATTATTACGGAATACCCTTTTGTACTTGGGTAAATATGTATTAAGTAATCAAACATTTTATTTATTTAACATTCCATTGGTCATCAATATATTTTGACATTAAATGCATGCATTCGCAATGCATGCAAATACAACATGAAAGGGACAACAAGTCTATTTTATTATTGTATAAGAATTCTGTCATACTCAACTGTACACGAGAAAAGACATTTGTTTTTAACTTTTGTATAGAACTAATTAAAGTCTTCTTTTGATATTTACCAGAGGAACGAATATCAGGGAAAAATTCAATGTTGACTTTCGGAGATATTTCTTTAGTGGTTATATTTTTCTATTTTATTCCGATAAACACAACTTTTATTTTCGTTTATCAAACTCTGTTTTTCCAGTCTGTCTTCAGAAAACGGCAATGCTTTGTGCTTTTATTCAGTTTCTCCTTCCGACAAAAGTTATATTGAATTCAATGACATTTAGGTAAACATGAATACGCCTTTTGTTAAAACGTAAAAATGTGTTTTGAAAATCTGACATATTTCAAAGAAAGCTTTTCAAAATCTGTCATTCAGAGCTGACATAACAAACAACCTTGGTCCCATTCTTTCCTACACACAATATATAAACAAAGGGAAAAGCGCGATGGTAATGTCCTTTCCCGTTATTGCCATCTCTTAATTTGTTTTGCTAGTTTGGCAAAGTTAAACTAGGTTTTTAACTTTATATATTTCTTACCGCATTTTGTTTGAAGATTGTAATCTGTGTACGTTTCATTTCGCAGTGCTATGAAAATTTAATTTTCTCACAGCAAGTCGTTTGCGCTTTTAAATAAAATAAACCAAGTTGCATTATTTTAAAGTTTATACAATTTAGCCTTCTTGTGTGGTAATTTAACTTACCTACTTAAAGGAATACTTGGGTTCTGCTTACTCTTAATTTTGTTATACGCGTCCCAACACTTGTTTACATTTTTAATTTACACTGCAACTTAATTTTTGGTATTTGCAAAATTAAAAACGTGGAAAAAAAATTCTAGATTTCGGCTTTATAAGATTTTTTTCTTCCTAATTTGGTTAATTATGTATGTCATGTTAAATTTCAGTTTATTTTAGTTTTTTTACTTCATTGTTTGCTTGTCTGGCTTTTTTTGTTTTGTTTAATGCATAATTTTTTTACACTGATATATTCTATTCAGTTCCTCTATTCTATTTAACATCTTTTTCATAAATAAGGGATACAAAAATCTTGTTTAAATATACAATGAATCAAATAATAACGCATAAATAATGCATATTTGTCAGAAGAAAATAAAAGCAGACAGATAGTCTGTAGCAACAAACAATTGTAATTTTTTTCATTATGGAGACATAATACCTTTTGAGACTGAAAAGTCCGCATTAGCACAGAATATTTTTGATTCAGTTTAAAATAAAGAGTTTTTCTCTGTTTAGAATAAAACAGTTCTACATGTCAAATCAGGATATAAATTTATACAAACAATATAGTTTTGTTATAAAGCAATACACTAAAGTAACGTAGGATAAGTATACACCAAGGGATAAAATCTGTTTACCCACAAAACAATATTAGAAAACTGTAAATATAAACGCTTGCACACCTGTAAATAGAATTTTTCATACAAAAATATAAACTAATTATCATTTTTTATTCTGTAAATCTCGATTATGTTAATACAAACAATATATTTTATAAGCCGCTGTATCGCAGTCGGCAAGGGCAACACTCTCCTAACTGGAGAGTGATGGTTCGGAGCTCACAATTCTAAGATCCTCCGCGTTCGTTAAAGGAGTTTATGCGTGTAAAATATGTTCGTGGTAACAATGTTTTCCAAGTACACCAAAGGATAAAATCTGTTTAAGCATAAGAAATATTGAAAAACTGTAAATAGAAACACTTGCACACCTGTAAATAGAATTTTTCATACAAAAATATAAACTAATTATCATTTTTTATTCTGTAAATCTCGATTATGTTAATACAAACAATATATTTTATAAGCCGCTGTATCGCAGTCGGCAAGGGCAACACTCTCCTAACTGGAGAGTTGATGGTTCGGAGTTCACAACTCTAAGATCCTCCGCGTTCTTTAAAGGAGTTTATGCATGTAAAATATGTTCGTGGTAACAATGTTTTCCAAGTACACCAAAGGATAAAATCTGTTTAAGCATAAGAAATATTGGAAAACTGTAAATAGAAACACTTGCACACCTGTAAATAGAATTTTTCATACAAAAATATAAACTAATTATCATTTTTTATTCTGTAAATCTCGATTACGTTAATGCAAACAATATATTTTATAAGCCGCTGTACCGCAGTCGGCAAGGGCAACACTCTCCTAACTGGAGAGTTGATGGTTCGGAGCTCACAACTCTAAAATCCTCCGTGTTCGTTAAAGGTAACTTATGCATGTAAAATATGTTCGTGGTAACAATGTTTTCCAAGTACACCAAAGGATAAAATCTGTTTAAACATAAGAAATATTGGAAAACTGTAAATAGAAACACTTGCACACCTGTAAATAGGATTTTTCATATAAAAATATAAACTAATTTTCATTTTTTATTCTGTAAATCTCGATTACGTTAAAACAAACAATATATTTTATAAGCCGCTGTACCGCAGTCGGCAACGGCAACACTCTCGTAACTCGAGAGTTGCTGGTTTGTAGCTCACAACTCTAAAATCCTCCGTGTTCGTTAAAGGTGACTTAGGCATGTAAAATATGTTCGTGTTAACAATGTTTTCCAAGTACACCAAAGAATAAAATCTGTTTACCCACAAAACAATATTGGAAGCCTATAAATAGAAACACGTACACGCCTGTAAATAGGATAGTTCATATAAAAATATAAAGTAACTATCATTTTTTATTCTATAAATCTTGATTACGTTAATACAAAAAATGTATTATATGAGCCACTGTACCGCAGTTGGCAAAGGCAACACTTTTGTAAGAGAGTTATGGGTTCGGAGTCCACAACTGTAAGATACTCCGTGTGACTGGGATACCTAAAATATGTTCATGGTAACAATATCTTCCAAGTTCTCAATCAATACCTCTGGGGGTGTCAGGGCAAGCCTATAGGTCTTATGCTAAGTCCCTGCTTCAAAAATACGAGGACGCTTGAGCAACAGGTCATACTTTCACCCTATATGTGCTCGCTAAAACGAAAGGCTAACCTCTTAAACTTCATACGAGTAGCGTATGGGTCAATCGTATTTGATTTGACCATGTGGCTCCAGAACAACATGTATTTTATTTTAAACAACAACATGTATTTTATTTTACAGCTTTATAAAAGCAAACTTAAAAATATTAATTAACGATTTTTTTTTTCAATTTTAACTGACAGAATAAATTTAAAATCGTAAAAAAAATCATTACTTTAGTTCGACGTAAAAAAAATTCTTCTATGCATACTTCAAAAATTATCTCGAGGGAAAGTGAATTTTCTTTTTTTGTCATTTGGTGTATATTTTTATGTTATTTAAAAATATACTTTTTGAAATGACAAAACTAAATTATTTTTGGCTTTTACAGAGTTTTTTAAGAACTTGTAAAACCTTCATACTGAAAGACACAGAACATTTCGTTTTATGAAGAATAGAAAAAAGTGTTAAAACAAAAGCTTAAAGTCACGGAAGACAGTATGCCTCTTTAATAAACATAGCTGACATATTTATGAGTTATGGGAATTAAGAGAGAAAGAAAAATCTACAGCGATTATCAGCGATTATTTTTTTCTCTTTATCATGCATGGTTTGCTTTAAAGACTAACCTTCTACTTTTTGCTATACAAGTAGACAGGTGGCCAGAAGATCTGGGGGGGTTACCATTAAGTAAGAGTTCGCATTAAAGAATCTGATGTTTTTGTATGCTGTAAAGTACATTAGTTAGGGTACTTGCCGGAAAGGAATTAGGTAATTCCAAAAACAACACACTGGTAAGATAGTATCAACATGGGGCACAAGCGTATCGAAAAGTAAGTCTAAGGAAGTTATGGGTTAGATTAAATGAAAGAGTTGGTAATAAAGAATAGAAAGATATTGTATACATCAAAGTACAACAGTGAGGATACATGCTGACTTAAAGGTAAGAAGATAACCTAAAAATGATACAAAGGTGAGAGCTCAAAGTGCTTTCTCAAGCACAAATTTTTAAAACATTTTCGGCATACAAGAAGACAGGTGGTTATAAGATCGGGAGGGGGTTACAATTAAGTGATAGTCGGCATGAACGAATCTGATGTATTTGTGTGCAGTAAAGTACTTTAGTTAAGATACTTGCCGAGTCAAAAGGAATTAGATAATTCACAAAAAAGGCCCCACCGGTGAGATCTTAAAAGGGTTTTCACAAGGAAAAAAATTTCAAAGCATTTTCTGCATTTTTCTCTTTACCATGCATATTTTGGTTTAAAACTTAATCATCTACTTTTGGCTATACAAACATAGAGGGTGTGGGGTATCATTAAACGAGAGTTGGCACCGAACAATCTGATATTTTTATGTGCTATAAAGTTGAGCAGTGAGGATAGATACGTATGAAGTGACACACAGTCAACATCTCGAATGCTTTCACAAGGAAATTTTTTTAAAGTATTATTAAAGGACTTGTAAAACATTCATTCTAATACAAGCAAAATATTTTAATTTATGACGAATCAGAAAAGGTTGTTATAATGAAGATTTTAATTATTTAAAGGCAGTAGGAGAGAGTTGTTAATTATTGGAGTTAAGAGGAAAAGCAAAATCTGCACAGGTTATTAACCGGCATTTAATTCCATATTTTTCATTTATCATACATTTGGTTTAAGAGCTAGCATCCACTTTCGGCGATACGAGATTATCGGTGTTCAGAAGATTTGGCGAGAGGATTGGATTGGATTGGTTTGGAGTGCTACTGTCTACTTTTCGCAACACGAGGGCTAACGAGACCGGGACCTACAGCTTAAAGCCGATTCCGAACGGCTGCGAACATCCATGCCCCTGTGGGATTCGAACCCACGAACTCCGGTACCGAAGACAGCACCCTAACCAATCGGCCATTTTTCGGCTAGATTCGGCGACAGAGAAACACTCACTAAATGAGAGTGGAGCTCAGAAATAATATAAGATTTTATGTACTGTAAATTAGGGTATAGAGAATAGATATCGAATCAAAAGTAAGAAAAAACCCCAAAAAACTACACACAAGCGATATTTCAAGTGTTTCCACATATAAAAAAATGTTCTAATATATCTATTTGGGTGATTTCTGAATTGTATGTACCTGTACATAGATATGAACTTTAGAAAGTCTATAAAGTTTTTATGCTATTTGTAAGGAGTATTTATGAAACGAAAACAGGGGTGAATGTGTAAAATCTTAATTTTTTTTTAGTTATGCATGTTATGTAGCGCAGTGAGAAAAGATGCCGAATCAAAAGAAGATGCTAAGAACAACAATAAAAATGACACACATGCAATATCTCAAGCGTTCACACAACCATAAATTTTATAATTGTAACAATTTTTTAGGTTTATTCTGAATAACATGTGCCTGTAATCAGACCTGAAATTTAGAATGTCTCTAGAGTCTTATGTGTAGGTGTTTTTTTATTGGCAGGTAAACTAAAAACGTTTCATTTAAATTAAAATTTGAGTATTATAATATTTATTCAATCTATTTATCTGCTAGAAGTATCTTGGTTCATCTTAAGTAGGGAGCTTTTTATTCGTTGTATTGTAGATTCTTTTAGCTATTTAACTTTAATTAAATAAATTTTAGTTATATATATATATATATATATATATATATATATATATATATATATATATATATATATATATATATATATATATGTCAGGATTTAAAATATAGATTAATTTTAAATGATTTTAATTAGGGATTCTTTTAATGAGAGTGATGTGGCTTGAGGAGTTAGCCACATAAATACGGCTCACGCGCAGTGATAAGAGCAGAGAGCAGTATGCACTTTCTACAGTCAGACCTATAGCTCCCCGAAGCAGTGAAAACTGCCTTTGTTAGCAGTTGGGCGCCAATGTGAGACGCCATTGTTGAGTAGAGTGTTGATGAGATTTAAATAAAGATATGAAGTGGTACTCCGAACTCTAGTGTGTTTACTGGAACCTGTCATATATATATATATATATGTATATATATGTATATATATAGTGTTTCCATCTTGTTTTGTAATTGTTGTAATAGACGGACCCCAGGGAAATTCGATACCTGTAAGTTCACCACTGACCGAGGGTTAATACTGGATTAACTAGCTATGGCTGGCTTCGAATAACTATGTTCAAATATGACGAGACTCTTAATAAAAGGTATTGATGAAAAAGAATAAAAATATAAATTCACAGGTTTATACTTTAAAATTATTACCATAATTAAAGTTTCCAAAACATTTATTTTCTATATTTGGTTTGAAAAATATATTAAAATATTTAATTAAAGAAATTCCCTCGATAAAACTCTTAAAAATTATTTGAAAACCATTGGAATATGATATGGTTTTTTATTGCTGCTTGCATTACAGAAGAAGCTGTATTTCATGTTAAGATAATAGATACTGTCTCATTTTGAACAGTTTATATATTTCAACTTACCGTATTTTAACTTTCCGTAGCTGCAACATAGTGCAACTCCATGAAAATCGTTATAATGTCTTTGAAGTTTTTAAATAAAAACTTTATATTCCAATGTTACGTTGATAGAAAAATTTAGGTACATTTCTATCAGCCGAATAAGGGCATAGGTCACGAATGAACTGACGAGTAAGGGCCTAAAAAGGCAAATATCACACTTTCATACTTTATAATTTATTTGATATTCATATCTCTATTAAAATTATTTTCTGAATTAGGCGAAATAACTTTAATGTACACTCAGACTGTAGTATAGACATGAAGTTGCTAGTACATCATATAAGTTTCCAATTTGAGTATCTATTACTGAAAATAATAAGAAGAAAAACATGTATGTAGACTAACAAAATAGGATCGAATGTGTTTATACATGACTGGATTTAAAATAAAGCGCAAAAATAATGACAATCAAATAGTAATCTTTGTAAGATTTTAAACCATTTCTAAAATTAGAGCTGAATAAAAAATATAGAGAATTAGCCTTATTTACGAGTGCCCAATATGCTATAATTGTGAGCTATAGCCGTAAATTCCATAATTTGTAGCGAAAACATTAAGAAATACTATAAAATAAAAGTAACTAGACGGTGCTGAGATATTACATTAAATACTAAATATAAAATAATTGTATTAACATTTTCCGCATATTCCCAAAAGCTTTCTTAATGGTTTAGGTTTTTATTCTATTAAGCTAAAGGGAATCCTGAAATAACCGTAGAAAGAAAATTCTAATCTAATATTAAGTTTCTGACGCTAAATATTCGCCCTAAAAATCTAGTACACTTTCAAAATGTAATAAATAGAATTTTAGGCTTACAAACCGCAATACGTGCTCTATTTTGAACTGAACAAAATTACTAAATAATTCAAGCGTCTCCAAGTCATAACTGATTAAAAATTTACTCGGAGATCCTGGGCATTTCAACTGGAAGTCCTTTCCATAAGTCACCTCCGTTAGGCCACTAAGTATCTGAACTAAAATTTAATCATATTCCCTGGCGCTCCCTTGCGGCTAACAAACTACGGACTTTTCGAGAAGGATGGAAAACTATAGGCAGCTGCGAACGCAGCTAGAAGAGAATTCAAATCCCATAAAGTAAATCCTCTCTCATTTTGGGATATTTCAGTGGGAGAACGGTGTGATATAGCGTCTCCAGCGTATACTTTGCTTGGACGGTCACGTAGCCGTATTCAACATCTAAAGAAAATCGCATCTATATTTACTCCCAGCTCGCATTTCAGCCTCGTATTAAAATGTTTTTTATTTTATTTTTTCTCATAGTTGCGAAACTTTGTGACCATTTTTCCCTACTAAAAGTAACTACAGTAAATACGCTATTATGAGAAATGCCTAATAATATGGCTTCTTATGAGCTTTCCGCTTATGTTCTTAAATTGGCAGGAATTAGACTAAAGAAGCGGTATGACAGACATCAAATATCCATTACGCTCCCTTCATTGCATTTTCTTCAGAAAATGTATCAGTTTTCTTCCATAAGTAATGAATGAGGGGTGGAATCTTAATTTACCTTAAGTTATTAAAATTAAATGAAATAATTATGCAAGTGATAGAGCATAAAATAAAAACACTTAAATGTTTTAGCTTATATATGAATAAACTTTTAAAAAGCGGAAAGCAAAATTGTCTTTAACATTTTAAAAGCAATTTGAAAATTTCTGCTGTTTAAAAGTATTTTTACACTGGTTTTTAAAATCTTCAACTCATTTTTAGTTTTAAGCAATTGCATTTTATATTCCGTTCGCAGATTAGATTTAGCTATAGTAATTCTCGTCATATCTGTGCATGTCTGAAAACGTCGATTCTATTAGGAAAACAGGCGTCTTTATTTTCTACGTGGAATTTGTTTATAAATTATCGTGAGACGTGAGGTTTTGGAAGATAAAAGCAAAGGGGCACTGATTTATGTTAAATATACCATTATGTTACTACCAAGGAGGTTATAAGAAGTGACAAGAATGTATACAATGTAATACAAATATATTTAAAAGATACACTCATAGAATGCAGGTTTCCATCAGGTGAGATATTCACATTTTAACCAAGTTAGTAGGAATGTATATATATATATATATATATATATATATAATATATATATATATATATATATATATATATATATATATATATATATATATATTATATATATATTATATATATATATATATATATATATATATATATATATATATATATATATATATATATATATATATATATATATATATATATATATATATATATATATAAATTTTTAAACTAGGAAGGGCATGGTTTAGCCACTATGTCAATGGTAGTCCTAACATCTCTATTTATGTAAAACAATAATGCCATTTGTCTTTCGTCGACACTCCCACATACAGTGATAAAAGATTGTTGACCACTAAAGCAATGGGGCAGTGGGTTACATTAAATATACCATTTTGTTAATACCAAGGAGGTAATAAGAAGGGACAAGAATGTATACAATGTAATACAAGTATATTTAGAAGATACACTCATAGAATGCAGGTTTCCATCAGGTGAGATATAATACACATATTAGCCAAGTTAGTAGAAATGTATATATAAATTTTTATAGTAGGAATGGCATGCTTTTGCCAATATGTCAACAGCGGTCTTGGCATCTCCATTTTTGTAAAACAATAATGCCATTTGTTTTTCGACTCTTACACATACAATGGTAAAAGATTATTGACCACTAAAGCAATAGGACACTGAGTTAGGTTAAATATACCATTTTGTTAATACTAAGGGGATAATAAGAAATGATAAGATTGTATACAATGTAATACAAGTATATTTTAAAGATACACCCATAAAATGTAAGTTTCATCAGGTGAGATATCATCCACATTTTAGCCAAGTTAGTAGGAATGTATATAAAAAATTTATAGAAAGAATGGCATGCTTTTGGCACTATGTGAACAGCAGTCCTAGCATCTCCATCTTTGTAAAATAATAATGTCATTTGTCTTTGTCGACATTCCCATATACAATGGTAAAATATTGTTGACCACTTGAAGGTGTAGGGGCCATAGTTGGTTTGGTTTGGAGCGATACGGTATATGTTTTGCTCAAGAGGGCTAATGAAACCAGGACCTACTGCTTAAAGCAGATTCTGAAAGGCTACGAACATCCATGCCGGCAGCGGGATTCAAACTCGCAAATTCCGGTACCGCAGAACAGCGCTCTACCATTGGGTTCTTCTTTGGCGGTCCATAATTGAATACTTTTTTGTATGAGGCGACATTTCAAATGCATTTTAGATTCATTCAAAAATCCAAGCCTACTGCGTGGAAACATAAAACTCTAACAAACATATAATATAAGAGACTTGTGTAAAACTCAGAAGGTAACTGTATACTCTAATTATGCAATAAGAAATTAATAAATATCTTTCTATGATATTTAGCAAAATGGAAATTTAATTTAGAATGTGCTATAACGTAGTGATAGCTTGTGCTGAAACATAAACAGAAGAAAATGCAAATTTCTAAACCAGTGGATATAGCAATAAGGTAGTTCGTTGAAATAGGTATAATTGCTAATTTCACAGTTAAAATATAGCTACATGAGATTACATTTAAATAACACGTTCTTATAATTTAAACATCTGCAATAGTGCAAAGTTATAACAATTTAAAATCGTCTACTCTAATATTCCCTCTTTGTGACCAATTTTTACTCATATCCAAATGTATAAACAGTGAAACCTCGATCCATCGTTCCCTATAATTTGTTTTCTTGTACTCATCGTGAAGTTAATTTTTGCCGAATCTTATTCCCATAGAACGAATGTTAATTTTTTACGATACTGATGATAAAAAAGGCAAAATGAAATAAGCCACTGCTTCACTAGAGTCAATCTTAGAAAATTAAATGAAGATTACTGAAGCTAATATCTGAAACACAGTTAAATCAGTATTTAGATATTTTAGTCTCAATAATTTCAGTCAGAAGGTGCCTTTATAAACAAAAAATTTATAACAAAATAGCAGCACCTAACCACATATCATAGATGTTAAAATTCGTCAACAGTGGTGCCATAACCAGAAAATCTGGTCGTTTGATAAATGGAAAATAGTTATATGGTCTACACCTTTCACACTTTTCGACACAGCAGGATAGTTGAATGTTTGAAGGACACCTGAACATGCGTATGACTGTCTACATTCTACTGTCAAGCACAGAGGTGGATCTCTAATGGTACAGGTAGTCCTGATATGGATTTTGCTAACCCTAACGTAACCCTGACAGAAAGAATAAATGAAGAGACATACAGGAAAGTTTTAACCGACCAGATAATCTTTGATGTAAACTTGAAGAAGACGAGAAAGAGTTTCGCAGGATGGCAATACTTCTATTGGTATAATGCATTTTATTCTATTATGGTTAGATGAACATGAAGATAAAAATGTAATATCTACCTTGGCCCAGACAGTTATCCGGCCACAATATAATAGAACCGCTATGGTTTATTTTAGAGTATTATAATCAGAATCAATATCTCCACCAGCATCTCTCCCAGACACATCCCAATATCTCCTTGAAGAATGTTATAACATTCTTTTAAACGCTATTCAGCACATGTATGATTCCATTCTCAGGTAAATCCAAACCAAAAGCAGTTTTAAGACATATTAGTAAATGCATTCTAATAAATATATGGTTTCCATTGTTTCGATAAGCACCTGTATTCATCTATGTTTATATGTATCAGATATTTAAATTCTAATTTCATGTAATTTTACAGTTCAAATTGCTTTTAAAGTCGCTAAGATCTTCCTCAGTATTTATTACTTTACTTAAAATAAATAACTGTAGATAAAACGACAATAAATTTCCTCCTAAATCGCAAATCAATACTGTAAGAAAATAAGGAAAGGTGAAACTATAAAAGGCCATATAAATTTAGTCCGAATTCATTTTTGGTCTTTCCTTTCACGATTCAAATATATATCAGAAAGGGGAAAATTCTCGAGAAATTGAAATACATAATAAATCTTTATTACTTTTTTTATTAAAAGCCAGAACATAAGAATGTAACTTAATAGAACACAACATGACCATAAAAATATATTTTGTTTAATATTTTAAGTTGTCTTTCTTGAAAGTAAATACTATGAAATATCCAACATGTATATTAAAATTTCGATTTCATGTATATAAAAATCTTCCCCCAAAACCAGAAATTATGTGAATCATTTAATCGTAGTAATGAAATTAGAAATCCTACACATTATTTCATTTTACTTAGTAGAAACGGTACGATATTGCTTACAGTCCAATTTATTTTTATAAGTTAACCAGACTTTAGTCGGATCTAGTTTTAGAATCCAGTGCTGGAGGATAGAGGATCAATTTGTTGTCGATATCATCTGCCGGAAAACAGAACCATATGAATCTTTTTCGTTTAGTATTCTTAAAGTGTTTTTCCTTGAAGTAAATACTATGGAATTTCCAACATCTAGGTTAAAATATTAAAAAAAGGTTTCAAAAAGATACTTTCCCAATCAGAAATTAGGTGATTCATTTAATCTTAGTAATGAAATTAGAAACCATACTCATTATTTCATTTTACTTAGAAGAAACAGTACCGATATCACATAGAGTCCAATTTAAACATAACGAACCATGGTTTCACAAACAAAAGTTTTTATATGAAAAATGGTTCGTTTTAAGTTAACCAAACTTTAGTCGGGCCTAGTTTTAGAAGCCAGTGTTGGAGGATAGCGGATCAATTTGTTGTCGATATCATTTGCAGGAAAACAGAACCATATGTATCTTTTTCATTTAGTATTCTTAAACTGGTTTTCCTTGAAGTAAGTACTATGAAATTTTCAACATCTAGGTTAAAATTTCGGAAAAGGTTTTAAAAAATCCCCCCCCAAACCAGAAATTAGGTGATTAATTTAATTAAACGTACAATTAGAAACCAGGATAAACTTTATGGTAGATTTCATATGAACTGATTTCATAAGATAAAAGCAACGAAGTACTTAATTGTACTTGAAAACACTTAATTGTACTTAAAAAGATATAAAATATTCAATATCAGTTGTTAGGAGTCTCAACATTTTAATGTGTAAATGTCATGTATAAATAGGCGAAGAATGAACCAGTACGACAGTGCTACCAAGTTAAAAGTTTATATTGACTATATTTATTCGTTAACTCATATTGAACAAGAAATTGATTTCCAACAACTCGAATATAAAAGTTTGAAAAAAGGTTTCAAAAAGAGACTTTCCCAGTCAGAAATTAGGAGATTCCTTTAATCTTAATAATGAAATTAGAAACCATAATTAAGGTTGATTATTATTTGAAGAAAGTCGTATTTGAATAACTAACAAAATTTAAAATTCGAACCCATGGTTTTATTTTTACATATTTTATGAACTTAAAATATTTTTTTTTCCTGCCAGAAACTAGTAGATTCTGGAAACAAGATATTTGTGACAGTATAAATTAAGAATTCGGAAATTAAACAATCCGAATTCCAAGATTATACTACAGCAAACTTTCATATTTATTCGTTTGTGCCGTTTTTTCTTGAAGTAAGTACTGTGAAATTTCCAACATCTAGGTTAAAGTTTAGAAAATGTTTTTAAATTTCTACCCCCTCCTTTATCCAATTTAAATATTTCGTTCTGTTTACATTATTCTCTTTGCACTTAGTGCTTCCTGTTTTGCGGGTTCATACCTGTCCAATTTTTGTAACAAAATATTCACAAAAATAAAAATGAAAAAAAAACATGTCGTTTTAAGTTACACATTTAAAGGTAGTTTTAGAAGCCAGTGGCAAGAGAGAAGGATCCAATTGTTGGAAACAAAGACATAAGAATCTTGAATCAGAGTACATACCATGAGCTCTTGAGATGACAGAGTTTGCAAGTGAGGAAAAAATGAAGAAGAAACAAAACAAACTGAAAATCAGGATACCCTGGAGAATCGAACAATTGTGAGCATGGCAAGAATTAGCACAAGACATTGACAACAATATGGTTCGAGTTTCGAGTTCAAATAGCTTTGACGGGTTGTGTTCTTGTACAAATTTTAAATAAAGGAGAATGAACCAAAGACAACAACTACCAAGTTAAAAGTTTACAGTACTGAGTGAAAAGTGACTATATTGTATTACGAATGAAACTCACATTGAACAAAAAATTAAAATTGATTTTCCTCCGACAAAAAAATTTTTTCCCTCTCAAAAAAATGATGATTAATGTTTATTACAAATAATTTTTGTAATTAACCTTATTCATTAAGCATTGATGCGTTTAAGTAAACAATACTGTTGTAATTTTTTTCTTAAGTGTGTAAAGTATAAATACTGTTTACATATTTATTCGTTTGTGCCATTCGCGGTGTCCTTTGGGGTTTTTATTCTACTACTGCTTTGTTCTTAGAGTTATTCTTATATTTCTACGTTTCCTCCTTTATCCAATTTTTAAATATTTCTTTCTGTTTAGTTCCAAATCGGAATCAGTAAAAAAGGTTGTTACTAAACAGCAGTTATTGCTGACTGGCATTACGGAGTTGCCAAAAATACCACACAGTGAGTTAAGTAAACGCGTTTAACCTACGAGTTTGTTCTTTACCTTTTAGTGTTCATTCTATTTTACTTTCTGTCACTGCCTTTATTATTTCTTTTAACAGTTCTGTCAATGTGTCGCAGCGTTCACCTGAAATATAGGCTCCAAGACGCCTATGCAGTTATGGATTCTACATATAGCTTAAATAATATCTTTGTGAGGGGAAAATGACTGCATATCAAAGCTGTTACTTTTGTCATGATTTTACGATGAATAGATTACATTAGAAATTCCAGGGAAAAATGACCGTTGTAGAAATAAAGGACTATTAAGAAGCCTCTCTCAATGAATAATATAAAAGCGATAAAGTAGAAAGGATCGATTCTCCACCACCTAAAACTCTTCTTTCTCCTTAGCAATTAAACTGCCTTTAAAATACAAAGCCTTAAAATTAATTAAGGTTAATTGGTAATATGTATGGCAAGGGTCGTATTTGAATAACTAACAAAATTAAAATTCGACTCTTCAGCTTTTATTTTTACGTATTTTATGAACTTAAAAATCACCATTGGAAAACAGATAGGGCGAGAAAGTAGCCATTTAGTAACCGGAAATAATCTACTTTTGGTAGAAAGCTACAATTTTTCTTCAATGTAAGTATTTAAAATTTGGTTTCTTATTTCAAAACTTGCTTTACTTATTACGGTTATACACACTCAAAGATTTAATTAAAAAACTATTGTTTTCGGACTCTGGAAGGTTTAAAATGTAAAGGTAAATTAAAATACTTTCCCATTACCACTTAAACGAGAAAGTAATTTCAGTTTATTTCTAATTTATATTTGATTTATATTTTGTAATTTGATAACACAGCAGACCTGGTTTTTGCTCAAATTTCACTTTCAAATTGTCTCGGTACCTTAATTTTGTTAGAAAGGAACTCTACTGCATACATAATGTAATTGTGTATGTGTGCATACAGTTATACCACCTAAATTTGTATATGTATATTATATCGAAATGTCGTGTAACAGTTAAAACACATATTCGTGAATTAAACACCCCATATTTAATTTGGAAGAATTGTACCATGCAAAAGATACTATATTTAATCACACATAAATAAAAATATATTGGTTGAAAAATGTAGTCATATTGTGAAATTCATTTAAATTCAGAACTTTATTCCATCATCTAAGATTCAGCAGATTGGACTAGTTTCATCTAAACACGTTTGTATCGGACAAGTTATAAGTGATAAATTAAGTTACTCAAGAGTAATCAGGTAAATTTTTGTCTAATAAGATTCATGCAAAACGACTGATATGCCAAACTAGTTTGTGTAACCAGTTACTGTGACACCTCTTAGGAATTATTGGATTAACGTGGAAAATTGAATTTTTTATGTACAATATTAGCACACGCACACACACATCTATATATGCATAAATGTATGTATATTTATGTATATTAGTCATGTAAGAACTAACCATTACAGCTGTTAAAAGCATAGCTCTGTGAAAACTCCTTTAAATAATTCATTTTTAAACGTTAACAGACAGTTTACCGATTTTTTGATTATATTATAATTACATTTTCATTATATTTTGATTATATTTTAATTATTCGATTATTTTTTAAGAAATATTTTATAATACATTTCCACTTTATAATTGAAATTTGCTATCAGTTTATTTCAACTTAGTGCTGATTTTCTTTCTAATATCTATAAGAATAATATCTAACTAAGAATATTTACTAAATTCTATTTTGTTCTATTTTAAAAGAAATTATTTACTAAAGTTATAAATGTAATGCAGATAATTTTGCAAAATATTTTGTGATAAGAAAGTTTACTATAAATGAAGTCATCTATAAGACTTGTACTTTTAAACTATTATTATAAATTAAAACATAATATTTTAAAAATCGTAATAAATCAATAATTAAGGTTGAGTATATATATATATATATATATATATATATATATATATATATATATATATATATATATATATATATATATATATATGTATATATATATATGTATATATATATATATATATGTATATATATATTTATATATATGTATGTATATATATATATATATATATATATACGCGTGTATTTAAAATTCACAGTAGAAATCATCTTTTCTCCTCTCCTACATATACATTTCGAATCTAGGAAATACATCGGGTAGTCTATACTCCTATACCTCTAAGAATAATATCTAAGCAATAATATCTATATATTTACTAAAGTTATAAATGTAATGCGGATAATTTTGCAAAATATTTTGTGATAAGAAAGTTTGCAATAAATCAGGTCACATTATAAGACTTGTATTTTTAAACTATTATTATAAATTAAAACATAATATTTTAAAAATCGTAATAAATCAATAATTATAGTTGAGTATATATATATATATATATATATATATATATATATATATATATATATATATATGTATATATATGTATATATATATATGTATATATATATATATATATGTATATATATATATATATATATATATATATATATATATATATATATATATATACGTGTGTATTTAAAATTCACAGTAGAAATCATCTTTTCTCCTCTCCTATATATACATTTCGATTCTAGGAAATACATCGGGTAGTCTATGCTCCTTTACCTATAAGAATAATATCTAAGAAAAGAATATCTATATATTTACTAAAGTTATAAATGTAATGCGGATAATTTAAGAAGAGATATAATAAGAAATCAATAATTATGGTTGAAGATATATATATATATATATATATATATATATATATATATATATATACGTGTGTATTTAAAATTCACAGTAGAAATCATCTTTTCTCCTCTCCTACATATACATTTCGATTCTAGGAAATACATCGGGTAGTCTATACCACTATACCTATAAGAATAATATCTAAGAAAAGAATATCTATATATTTACTAAAGTTATAAATGTAATGAAGATAATTTTGCAAAATATTTTGTGATAAGAAAGTTTACAATAAATGAAGTCATCTATAAGACTTGTACTTTTAAACTATTATTATAAATTAAAACATAATATTTTAAAAATCGTAATAAATCAATAATTATTAATTGAGTATATATATATATACGTGTGTATTTAAAATTAATAGTAGAAATCATATTTTCTCCGCTCAAACTATTATTATAAATTAAAACATAATATTTTAAAAATCGTAATAAATCAATAATTATGGTTGAGTACATATATACGTATGTATTTAAAATTCACAGTAGAAAGCATCTTTTCTCCTCTCCTACATATACATTTCGATTCTAGGAAATACATCGGGTAGTCTATACTCCTATACCTCTAAGAATAATATCTAAGCAAGAATATCTATATATTTACTAAAGTTATAAATGTAATGCAGATAATTTTGCAAAATATTTTGTGATAAGAAAGTTTACAATAAATGAGGTCACCTATAAGACTTGTACTTTTAAACTATTATTATAAATTAAAACATAATATTTTAAAAATCGTAATAAATCAATAATTATGGTTGAGTACATATATATGTATGTATTTAAAATTCACAGTAGAAATCATCTTTTCTCCTCTCCTACATATACATTTCGATTCTAGGAAATACATCGGGTAGTCTATACCACTATACCTATAAGAATAATATCTAAGAAAAGAATATCTATATATTTACTAAAGTTATAAATGTAATGAAGATAATTTTGCAAAATAATTTGTGATAAGAAAGTTTACAATAAATGAAGTCATCTATAAGACTTGTACTTTTAAAACTATTATTATAAATTAAAACATAATATTTTAAAAATCGTAATAAATCAATAATTATAGTTGAGTATATATATATATATATATATATATATATATATATATATATATATATATATATATATATATATCTATATATATATATATATATATATATATATATATATACGTGTGTATTTAAAATTCACAGTAGAAATCATCTTTTCTCCTCTCCTACATATACATTTCGATTCTAGGAAATACATCGGGTAGTCTATACCACTATACCTATAAGAATAATATCTAAGAAAAGAATATCTATATATTTACTAAAGTTATAAATGTAATGAAGATAATTTTGCAAAATAATTTGTGATAAGAAAGTTTACAATAAATGAAGTCATCTATAAGACATGTACTTTTAAACTATTATTATAAATTAAAACATAATATTTTAAAAATCGTAATAAATCAATAATTATGGTTGAGTACATATATACGTATGTATTTAAAATTCACAGTAGAAATCATCTTTTCTCCTCTCCGCTCAAAATAATTATTATACCAAATTAAAACATAATATTTTTAAAAATCTATATAATAAATCAATAATTAAGGTTGAAGTAATTTATATATAAATATATTATATAATATAAATATATATATTTTATATATATATATATAAATCATATATATATATAATATGTATTTAAAATTCACAGTAGAAATCATCTTTTCTCCTCTCCTACATATACATTTCGATTCTAGGAAATACATCGGGTAGTCTATACCACTATACCTATAAGAATAATATCTAAGAAAAGAATATCTATATATTTACTAAAGTTATAAATGTAATGCAGATAATTTTGCAAAATATTTTGTGATAAGAAAGTTTACAATGAATGAGGTCACCTATAAAACTTGCACTTTTAAACTATTATTATAAATTAAAATATAATATTTTAAAAATCGTAATAAATCAATAATTATATTTGAGTATATATATACGTGTGTATTTTTAATTCACAGTAGAAATCATCTTTTCTCATCTTAAAATATTATTATATACATAATATTTTAAAAATCGATTCTAGGAAATATATATATATATCGGGTATTTAAAATTCACAGTAGACCATATACATTTCGATTCTAGAAAATACGTCGGGTAGTCTATATACCTATAAGAATAATATCTAAGCAAGAATATCTATATATTTACTAAAGTTATAAATGTAATGAAGATAATTTTGCAAAATATTTTCTGATAAGAAAGTTTACAATAAATGAAGTCATCTATAAGACTTGTACTTTTAAACTATTATTATAAATTAAAATATAATATTTTAAAAATCGTAATAAATCAATAATTAAGGTTGAGTATATATACGCGTGTATTTAAAATTCACAGTAGAAATCATCTTTTCTCCTCTCCTACATATACATTTCGATTCTAGAAAATACATCGGGTAGTCTATACTCCTATACCTCTAAGAATAATATCTAAGCAAGAATATCTATATATTTACTAAAGTTATAAATGTAATGCGGATAATTTTGCAAAATATTTTGTGATAAGAAAGTTTACAATAAATGAGGTCACCTATAAGACTTGTACTTTTAAACTATTATTATAAATTAAAACATAATATTTTAAAAATAGTAATAAATCAATAATTAAGGTTGAGTATATATATATATATATATATGTATATATATATATATATATATATATATATATATATATATATATAAATTTAAAATTAATAGTAAAAATCATCTTTCTCCGCTCCTACATATACATTTCGATTCTGGGAAATACATCGGTAAGTCTATACCCCTATACCTATAAAAAATAATATCTAAGCAAGAATAT
>CM063498.1:132980544-132993044 GCA_032207245.1 Pardosa pseudoannulata
TTTAGGTCTATTTAGTTTGTAATTTCCAAATCGAAGTAATTGGCAAAACAATGCTATTCCTCTCATCCAAAATACTCCTCAGTGTGTAATTTGGAGTCGTAAGAACATCTACGACTCATTAGATATTAGAAGAAATTGGGTAATAAATGTTGAAAAAAAGAAATATTTATTATATCTTATTAAGCTTATCTAACTCTGCTAATCACTGCAATCAATTCTTTTAGTTTGTAATTTCCTATTCGAAGTAATTGGCAAAAACTTATAACTCTCTTCCGAAATACTCCTCAATGTGTAATTTAAAGTCGTAAGAACATCTACTACTCATTAGATATCAGTAAGAATAGGGCAATAAATGTTGAAAAAACGAAATATTTATTATATTTTAATAATATTATCTAACTCTGCTAATCACTGCAATCAACTCTTTTAGGTCTATTTAGTTTGTAATTTCCAATTCGGAGTAATTGGCAAAAATTGTATAACCCTCTTCCAAAATACTCCTCAATGTGTAATTTGGAGTCGTAAGAACATCTACCACTCATTAGATAACAGTAAAAATAGGGTAATAAATGTTGAAAAAGCGAAATATTTATTATATCTTATTAATCTTATCTAACTCTGCTAATCACCTTTCATTTGTGACATGCAAAAGCTGGGTACTGGGAGGAGCTTAAAACTTCAAGTAGCAGTACAATGTTAAAGTTTCGAAGAAAAATAATTACAGAACTGAAACATAAATACATAAAAAAGGTCACGAAAATTTCCCTTCGTCATGTAAAGCGTCAGTTATTTTTTTCCCTGCAAGAAATGATAGGCATTTGGGACATCTTTAAAGATCGCTGTGAAAAGGAAAAGAAAACTTATTCACCTCGGTAACGCAGGAAATAGAAAAATGGCGCCCAGAGGTTCAATTTTCATCGAACGCAAAAACAACATTTCAACAAGGCGCTTTCTTAATATTCAAATTATTTTTCGTACATCTTGAAAAAGAACGTATCTGAGAAAGTGCTCTAAATGTACGAAAAGAATAGCTTTCGAGAGAAAAGAGAAAAAAAAACCACCTGCACGGAACATAAATGGGATTTTTGCATTAAATATTCAAATTACTGGTCTCGGAAGCTTCAGAGTTTATTAGCAACTGGAATGTTTTGAAAAGCAAATGTGTCATCATTATAAGCCTCTCGCATTTCGAAGCTGCAAGCAATGATGGCTTTAAGGCTTTTCCGATGAAAAAACATTAAATTAACCTTTTCGAATAAAGAGAGTTAAAAATCATGAATGCAGCAATAAATCAATTTTACATTTTTAATGTGAGTCATTATACTTTCTTTCGGTGTTTTGGGGCTTTTTTTGCAAATTAATTTTTATTTATCAAATTTATATTTCCTTTAATATGTTATGAATTCTTGGTCGAATGATAGTTTTATTTAAACATATAAAGTTTTATTTATGCATATATCATCAGCATTATTTTAAATTCTTCCGAATGTATTTTATTTATTTAAAGGATGATAGAGAAATTTATTTACGATTATCATTCCATTATAATTCTAGTTTGAATAAAATATTGGATTTGTAAATTTAGAAGAAATTGTTCATAAATAAAGCGTAAAATTTAATATACGTTAGCCTGGTTTATTTTCAGGAATCAAAATCATATTAAATATCGTAAAATATTAATAACCGTATAATGAATGACTTTTTCCCTTTAGAGAATTAGATTTCTTCCTCAAGTTAAATTTTTGATAATGATTGTATAGAGAATTTCAATACTGATGATTCAAAAATAAGTATTTGTATTGCTGAATTATTTAATACTAATAATAAAAACGGTTGCAAGGTTGTTAAAGATATTTTTCATTATACATTGCTTACTGAGTAAATATGTTTGTATGTATTTGAAACAAAGTGGAGTGCTGAAGAATTAATTTAAATAGTAACAAATTTTATGGGAAATATAAAGTTATAGAATTTATATATAGGAAAATATAGTCTTTTTAGAGACGATATTTAAAGTTTTTATTAAAAATAATTTTATAAAAATTAGTTTAATGTAAAAATAATATGGTTGATATTTGTGCATTTTTTTCATATTTTAAAATAGCTATCAAAATATTACATATTACTGTTGGAATCAATACGTTACATGCTTTATGCTGTTTGAAATTTTACAATCAGTGTAGCAAATATGTGTAACATTTTCAGTAATGTTCTTAAAAGAAATTTGGCTTTAAGGATTTTCCGATGAAAAAACATCAAATTAACCTTTCCGAATAAAGAGAGTTAAAAATCATGAATGCAGCAATAAATCAATTTTACATTTTTAATGTGCGTTATTGTACTTAGTTTCGGTGTTTTGGGAGGTTTTGCAAATTAATTTTTATATATCAAATTTATATTTCTTTTAATATGCTATGAATTCTTGGTCAAATGATAGTTTTATTTAAATATATGAAGTTTTATTTATACATATATCATCAGCTTTATTTTAAATTCTTCCGAATGTATTTTATTTATTTAAAGAATGATAGAGAAATTTATTTCCGATTATTATTCCATTATAATTCTAGTTTGAATAAAATATTGGATTTGTAAATTTAGAAGAAACTGTTCATAAATAAAGCGTAAAATTTAATATACGTTAGCCTAGTTTATTTTGAGGAATCAATATCATATTAAATATCGTAAAATATTAATAACCGTATAATGAATGACTTTTTTTCTCTTTAGAGAATTAGATTTCTTCCTCAAGTTAAATTTTTGATAATGCTTTTATAGAGAATTTCAATATTGATAATTCAAAAATAAGTATTTGTATTGTTGAAATATTTAATAATAATAATAATATAATAATAATAATATTTATACCTAATAATAAAAATGGTTACAAGGTTGTTAAAGTATACTCTTCATTATATTGGTTACATTGCTTACTGAGGAAATATGTTTGTAGGCATTTGAAACAAAGATGATTCAAAAATAAATATTTGTATATTTGAAATATTTAGTAGTAATAATAAAATAATAATAATAATAATAGTAATATTTAATCATAATAATAAAAACGGTTGCAATGTTGTTAAAGTTATTTTTCATTGTATATTGGTTGCATTGCTTACTGAGGAAATATGTTTGTATGCATTTAAAACAAAGTGTAGTGATGAACAACTAACTTAAATAGTAACAAATTTTATAGGAAATATAAAATTATAGAATTTAAAATATACGATATTTAAAGTTTTTATTAAAATAATTTTTTTAAAAATTAGTTTAATGTAAAAATAATATGGATGATATTTGTGCATTTTTTCATATTTTAAAACAGCTATCAAAATATTACATATTACTGTTGGAATCAATACGTTACATGCTTCATGCTGTTTGAAATTTTACAATCAGTGTAGCAAACATCTGTTACATTTTCAGTAATGTTTTGAAAAGAAATTTCTTGGTTATAATAAGAGATTAGACTCATTTTTTCTAAAGTTATTTCTGACGTATTGCTAATTATTAGTTATTAACCAACGACGTTCAAAGTCAAATTTTTAATATAATTTTATGAGAATTTATCTTAAATTTGTTGCAATATTGGGTTATAAAATAAGGAGAAATGAGAAAAATTAAAACAACAACTTGTATTTTTTTGTCAGAATTTGGCAAAAGTTGAAAAAAATCCACTTTTTAAAATTTACGCCAACATTATCAACAAAAATAATATGTAAAACATACCACTTTTATTTGGATAAATATAAATGTACATTATGTATGTGCTGAACCAAAATAATGAAAATTTTTTAATGTGTAAAGGTGTTATTGATTATGGAGTAATTTAAATTAAACTCTCAAGTAAATTTTCTAACATAAATACTAATAAAACATCTGTAAATGAATATATTTATAACTTTGATACATAACACTTTTAATACATAACACTTTTATTTGGATAAATATAGATGTCCATTATGCATGCTCTGAACGAAATTAATTAAAAATTTTAATGTATAAAGGTGTTATTGATTATGGAGTAATTTAAAATAAACCTCAAGTAAAATTTTCTAACGTAAATACTAAAATAACATCTGTAAATGAATATATTTATAACTTTGATACATAACACTTTTATTTGGATAAATATAGATGTCCATTATGTATGCGCTGAAGGAATGTTGTATTTTATGGTATGATAAACGTATGCTGCAACTATTTTTTTCTTTATTTAAAAGATATACATTATTTGCAATATCTTTTATTCCGGCTTATGATCGACTCATTCCCAGTATCTTTTCGGCATTGATTATTAAGAGCTTCATGTCATCTTTAGATGACTCTAGAAACAAACTGTCAACAGTTTATAAAAGCGATAAACGTCTAATTTCTAAAATGAATAAAAACATTTACTTTTATTTTTCTTTTAACATGGTCTATTACTTTATAGTGTTTTTTTAATTGAATATGGTACCATTATAGGGTCAGAATATCAATTTTTTATTATTCAAATAACTATTTGTATATTTCTACACGTGAATATAAAACTTCCCACCTGTATCTTCATTATTTGAAAATTTGTTTATGTATATTACTTTATTTATGGAAACGTTTCGAAGCAAATAAAAACTTTAAATTGCTTTTACATTTGTATTACTTGATTTCTATGCATTCACAGTGACAAATCCATATTTTGCATTTAAGATTCAACATATGCATTTATAAAACTTTTGCATAATTTATGAAATGCAGTTGTACATTGAATTACCATTAAACCGCTGATTTATCTATAAATATTTAAAAGAAAATATCAAATGTTATTTTCTTCTATATATAATAGATTTTATAAAATAAAATTTTTAAATCCACGCACAAGTCATTTGTAAAAGACTTCAAAATTTTGGTGCAAAAATCTGAGTACTTAAAAAGGCTATAAGGATTTTCAATTTAATAATTTTATAATTTATATTTTTAAAAAATTTTAAAAATCAAATGAAATGAAAATTTCAAAATCAATGAAAATTTCAAACAAACTTAACAATTTTATATAAGCTCTTAAATTGGATACTAAATACTAAACAATTAAAATATTTAAAATAAAAGAAGTCTTTTTTAAAGTGCCACATTTTATTTTAAGTTACATTTGATCTTTACAAAACATTTTAATATAGTTATTAAATTAATATTAGCATTAATGGAATTAACAAATTATACAATTTACGATATCTTGAAATTTATTGTTATCGTATGAAACGTCTGTGCAGTTGCTAATAAAACATTAAATTTTAAAACTATGTAGTTATTTGAAATAATCCAAGACACGTTTTCAAATATTACTTAATTTAATCTCGAAACTTTACGAGCAGAGACCCACAGAGAACATTATTACCACTTTCTCCAGTTTAAAAACGTATTACGCAGACATCCACTGCATAAGGGGTTGAATCTCTGCAGATTCAACAACTGGGAATAAAGAAATTAAAGTTTACCCCCTATTATCGCCCTTTATCTTCAAGAATAAACTTTGGCCTTTAACTTTGATGTTTCGTCTAATTAAGTTTCAGTCGAGTTGAGAACATTGTGTGCCCATTAGCAAAACCAAATTAACCTGATATCGACTTTGGAGATTAACACACACCTTAAGAATCTGTAGGTAAAAGAATGGAGGTCTACTAATGGATCAATGGAACAATCTCATTCGAATTAAATGATTAAATCGAGTTAAATTAAAAGGTAGCAAAGAATGATACCTATCACATTATGCTATTAAAGTTCCAATGAATATATCTTTGGAAACTCATAACAACAATAAGTTTTTATTTTATAGCCCAAAAGTTAACAGATTTTTCAGTAAAAAGATATTGCTTGGAAATACTACCGAGATAAAAAAAACTGCTTTAAAAGAACTTTGAAGTTAATGAAACTAATTGCTTTCAAATAATCCTAATTTTAATCATTACACTCAGATATCATTTCCTTTAGTACCCTGATACTGTATCTTTAGGTAAAATAATGAGCCTGTGGCATTGACTCAGTGAAACAATTTAACCCATTAACGCCCATCACCCTCATTTGAGGACAGTAAAAAATGGTTTGTAGAGTTTTTGTTTTCTTGAAACGATTCTTCATTTTTAATACAAATAGATACTAATCTTATGAAAAATCTCCGAAGTATTCAAATATGAACTTATCTATTATTTTGTCATTTCGATCGGCATTTTATGATTTTCAAGCTTAGAATAGGAACGTATTATGACCGGTATTCTGAACGTATACCGCTCAAAATCATGGCGATCTGTAATGAGTTATCTCTTTTCAGTACTTTTCTCATATATGATAGCAAATAAATCTCTTATCACGAAGTTTTACCTTTTTTAAAGACATCTTATTATGTTTTAAAATGACACCTCCTCACTAATGATGACTTAATATCATATTTAAAGGTGTTTAAATTTCTTATTTTGTTTTACTTCCAGGTGTCTATAATAGCTTCTATGTTACGTATTTACTAATATATAGTCATCAAAAATATCCGGGCGTTAATGGGTTATTTTTGATCAAAGTTTAATGAAATAGTTGGGAAGAAATAATTTGTACCACAAATTACTTTTGAACTTCGTAAAGTTATTTTAAAAACATATAAAACATAATCAAGTTCATTTTTATACTCCACAGGAATATATATTCGGGGTATGGAAATATTGCAAAAAAAAATCAATAGCGATAAAAAATCCTCCATAGAAAGATCTTCAATGTTAATGAAAGGAGTTGTTGTAAATGCTTCCAAATTTAATGTCGAAATTGATTTGCCACTTTCTTCAATTTTCTTTGAGACCCCACCTTTGAGAAAAATAATGGAAACGCTTTAACGAATCAATGAAACAATATCGTTAAAAGAATAAGATATGAATTTAATGATTATAGTTTGTTAAATGAAATGGTTTTAAAGAAGCAATATGCACCACACACCAATCTCCAGATTTCTCCAGTGAACTTACCTTGCGAAAGTATAAACAATAAACAAGTTCAATTTTTATATTCTTCTTCGTAAAAAGTTGATTGAAAATATTGTAAAGCAAAAATATTACTTTAAAAGTTATCTGTTGTTAATGAAATATTTTTAAAAACACTCCTATAACGTTAAAAGTGAGATGCCTCTTCCTATGACATTCCTTAAAACCACATCTTTGAGTGAAAAAATGAAAACGTACTAATAAATCGATGAAACTGTGTGATTTTAATTTTATGATAAATTGCGGTAACAGTATAGTAGTTGTGAAAGAATAATCTGTACCTCATACTACTCTGCAACTATCTGTTAACATATCTTGTGAACAAGAGGATATGAATTTTATAATAAATTACGGTAATGATACAATGGTTGTGAAGTGGTTGTGAATGATGTATAATCTGTAACTCATACTACTCTGCAACTATCCGTTAGCATATCTTGTAAACAATGGAATTTGAATTTTGTGATAAATTAGGGTAATGGTACAATGGTTGTGAAGGAATAATCTGTACCTCATACTACTCTGCAATTATCTGTTAACATATCTAGTGAACAGTAGGATTTGAATTTTATAATAAATTACGGTAATGACACAATGGTTGTGAAGAAATAATCTGTAACTCATACTACTCTGCCACTATCCATTTGCATATCTTGGGAACAATAGAACTTGAATTTTATAATAAATTACTATAATGGTACACTGGTTGTGAAAGAATAATCTGTACCTCATATTACTGTAAAACTTTCCGTTAACATATCTTGTGCACAATGGGATTTGAATTTTATTACAACTTACGGTAATGGTACAATGGTTATGAAGGAATAATCTGTACCTCGTATTACTCTGTAACTTTCAGTTAATACATCTTGTGAAACTATAAACAATAATCAAATTCCATTTTTATACTAAACAATTAAGCAGATTTTTCAGTATAAAAATGTTTGAAAATACTATTCAGAAGAAAACACTACTTTGAAACAACTTTGATGTTGAAAATAAATTGTTTTTAAATATTCCCGAATTGAATCACTGAACTGAGATGTATCTTCCTTCAATATTCTTGATGCTGCAACTTTGATTGAAAGAATGAGCCTGTATCAATGAGTCAATTAAACAATTGGATTTGCATTTATTGATGAAAGTCCATAAATAAAATGGCTGTAAAGGAATAATCTGAATCTGATTTCAGTTTTGATCTCTTGAGTAAGTTATCTTACTTTAAAACGTGTCGGGTGTTGATGAGATAAATTTTTTGAGACATTCCTAACTTTAATGGTGTAGTTGAGATAAGCATTCCTTAAACATTCCTTAATACCGCATTTTTCAGTAAAACATTGATTTCGTTTTGTGTTGTTTAGAGTGCTATGGTATACTCTTTTGTAACAGGAAGTCTAACATAAAGTGACCGGGACCTACTGCTTATAGTTGAATCTTAACTGCTACGGACACCCATGCAAGAAGCGAGATTCAAATCCACGGATTCCGGTATCGAATAGCAGAACTTTATCATTCATCCATCTCCTCAGGAAGTTATCTTTCAAAACTATAAAAAAAATAATAAAGTTCATTTACATATTCAACAAGCATAAAAATTATCATCATAAAAAATTATTGATAATACTGTAAATATAAAAATACTACTTTAATAGGTCTCTGATGTTGATGAAATCAATTTTTGAGACCTTCCTAACTTTAATGCTGTAATTGAGATTTACCTTCCTTCAATATTCCTTAAAACTGCATCTTACAGTAGAAAATTTGTTTTGTTTTTTGTTATTTGGAACTCTATGGTCTACATTTTTGCAACAGGAAGTCTAACGAGACCGGGGTTAACTGCTTATAGCCAATTCCTAAGGGTTATGGACACCCATGACATAAGGGGGATTCGAACTTACGGACTCCGGTATCAAATAGCAGCACCCTACCATATGTCCATCGTCCGACCAGTAAAAAAATTGTAAATGCTCTCAAGGATCGATGAAACTGTCTGATTTACATTTAATGATAAAATGTGTTAAATACAATCGTTTTGAAGGAACAACCTGTTTCACATACTACATTGTAATTTTCCTTTAACTTATCTTGTGAAACTATAAACAACAATCAATTTTCAATTTTATGTTCCACAAGTTTTTATGCCGAAGGAGATGATCTCCTTCGGCATAAAAATATTGTTGGAAATTACTGTATAAAATGAAAATACTACTTTAATAAGTCTCTGATGTTGATGAAATAATTTTTTAAAACTTTTTCCTAAATTTAATGGTGAAATTGAGATATATCTTCCTTCATTATTCCTTAAAACTGCATATTTCATTAAAAAATTAGTTTAGTTTTGTGCTGGATTTCTATGGTCTACTCTTTTGCAACAGGAAGCCTAATGAGATTGGGGTCTACTGTTTATAGCCGATTCCTAACGGCTACGAACACCCGTGCCAGCAGCGGGATTTGAATCTACAAATTCCGGTATGGAATAGAAGAAATTTATCATTCGTCCATCTATTCAGGAAGTTATCTTACAAAACTATAAAAAAAAATAATAAAGTCCATTTACATATTGAAAAAGCATAAAAATTATCAACATAAAAAAATTCCTTGATAATACTGTAATCATAAAAATACTACTTTAATAGGATTCTATTGATGAAATAAATTTGAGACCTTCCTAACTTTAATGCTGTAATAGTTATGTGCCTTCCTCCAACATTCCTTAAAACCGCATCTTTCAGTAAAAAATTGTTTTTGTTTTGTGTTGTTTGGAGCTCTATGGTCTACTCTTTTGCAACAGGAAATCTAACGAGACCTGAATCTACTACTTATGGACGATTCCTATTGGTTATGAACACCCTTGCCAGCAGCGGGATTCAAACCTACGGATTCCGGTATCAAAAACTAGAACCCTACCATTCGTCCATCGTCCGGCCAGTATAAAAATTAAAAATATTTTGGAGAATCGATGAAAACATCTGATTTAAGTATAATGATAAAATGCTTTAAATACAATGGTTTTGAAGCTATAATCTGTTCCTCATATTACTTTGCAGCTTTCCCTTAACTTATCTTGAGAAACTACAAAAAATAATTATGTTTCATTTTTATATTCCACAAGTAGATATCTTCTTCGGCATAAAAATATTGCTTGAAAATAGTGTAAAGATTAAAATACTGCTTTAATAGGTCTCTGATGTTGATGACATAAATTTTTTAACACCTTCCAAACTTTAATGGTGAAATTAAGATGTGTCTTCCGTCAATATTTCTTACAACCGTATCTTGCAGTAAAAAGTTGGTTTAGTTTTGTGTTGATTGGAGTGTTATGCTGTACCCTTTTGCAACAGGAAGCTTAACGAGACCGGCACCTATTGATTATAGCCGATTACAAAGGACAACCATGCCACCCATGCGAACACCCATGCCACCAGTGGGATTCGAACCTAAGGATTCCGGTATCGAATAGCAGCACTCTACTATATGTACATCGTCCGGCCAGTAAAAAAAAAATGAAAACGTTGTAGAGAATCGATGAAACCGTCTGATTTAAATTTGATGATAAAATGCTTTAAATACAATGGTCTTGAAGGAACAATCTGTACTTCCTACTACTTTGCAGCTTTCCCTTAACTTATCTTGCGAAACTATAAACAATAATCAAGTTTCATTTTTATATTCCACAAGTAGAGATCTTCTTCGGCATAAAAATATTGCTTGAAAATACTGTCAAGATAAAAATACTACTTTAAAAGGACTCCGATGTTGAAGAAACGCATTTTTTTTTAAATACTCCTAACTTTAATCTCTAAACTGAGATGTCTCTTCCTTCAATATCCCTTGAGACTGCATCTTTGAGTACCGTGAACAAAGAACCCCTCTTTGTAGATAAAACGTGACGGCTTACATTTTACATTCTGAAAAGAACTCCCTGCACCTCGATACTTCGTTCGGATTTCAAGCAACTTCTCAGGATAAAGCGAGAGATAGGGTTTTAAAAGCGAACCATAAACGATCTTCGCCGTATCTTTCTAGAGAAGTGTCAGATTTCTAAAAACTTATAGATAAATGTTTCAGAGATTGGGATGTTATACTCTCGTTTTTTTTAGTAGAATATTATTTAAATAGGGCTAAGTAAAGGTTTGGAATTTTTTTTTGTAGTATCGTCGTTGCGAGAATATGACAAAGAAATATCTTATACATGTTAGATATGAGTTGTGCAGTGTAAATAAACTGTATCGTTTTCAATAAAAGTTCATTTGTAATCATTTTGTAAATAATAAACTTTGTAGTTTCCGTTAAAAGTTTTCCGAAAGTGGATGGCATTTTCTTTGCCTTAAAGGATGTGGTATATTTTTTATCTTATGCATAAAGTACTTCTTGTGGATGTGTGAAAACCAGATTGCACAGAAAATGTATGACGTACATACCTAAAACTTAACAAATTCTTCGTGACACTGTACAAACCTTCATGAAGCTCTTTTTGTGTCATTATAAGAACATGTAAGTGTCACTATTGAAAATCCTCATATGAAAAAATTTGTGTTATATAATGCGCTGCATTTTGAAAATGCATAAAATATTTTTACCAAGTGAAAAAAATAAAAATTCATGTACATGTAAAATAACTTCGGAAGTTGGTAGATTCATAAGTATTTTTTATATCTAATAGAATTTAATAATCATTTTTATTATGTGACTTTCAATTATATCACATTGTGTGCGGGTACATTTCGCAGAGGAATTGTACTGGGAGCATGCGTTTTGAGCATAAATTTAGTTATTTTGTTAAATATCAATAAATCGAAAATTATTTAACCAACATTTCGTATTTTATATTGAAATATATAAACAAATATATAAATAGACATATAAATAACAACCATAAGATTTTTGTAAACAAAAACATATTTTTAGTGGATAAATTTATAATAGTATCTTAAATATGAAAAATGAAATAGAAGTAGTATTATGTAGTTTTAATTTTTTCGAATTATGTTATATACAAACATTTTTACATTATAATTAACTGAAAAGAGCAATCATAAAACTAATAATGTAAAAACTAGTTTTTATTTGTCTAAATTTTTCCAGAATCTATGTAGGAGACAGGAACATCCGGCTTCGTTTTCCTGTATATACCGTTATTTCTGTACCCACAAACAAACCATGTTGTTACATCAACCCATACTAGTACTTGACCCGTGATAAAGAAACAATCGTCAGAAAACGTACTAGTACGTGTCCCGCATACAATGTGATATGAATACGAAATATTTATTTCGCAGAATGACAAATTCTGATTTTTTAAATATTTAAATGTCTTAACTAATTTTAATTTTTAAAAAAGATTTAAACGTCAGATATCTTTAACGTTTTGGTAGAGAGAAAATAAATATTTTGCATCAATTTGATCTAATTATTTAGATTCTACTATGTATAAGTCAAAACTTATCTTGCTGGGAAAAGAATTTTAATTTTGTTTTTGTGTTGTACATTTTTATGCTGTTT
>CM063498.1:133000544-133003044 GCA_032207245.1 Pardosa pseudoannulata
TTTTTATGTTTAAATGAATGTTTAATTTTTTTCCTCAAGAACCAATAACTTAATTAAGTTTCTAAAATTACTTAGGATATTGCTGCAAATGTAAGGAAAAATTGTGTAAATTATTAAAAATTTAATAAAATAATTTTTTTATATAACTTCTATTTAATTTTTTTGTAATTCACACAAGAATGTAGATTCTATGTATTCTATGTAGATACTCCACATTGGGAATAATATTTTTTAGAAACTTTTAGAACATGTAAGTAGTTAATAAAGCAACCTTTAAAAAATCCAAATTCCCGAGTCCCGTAGAAACAATGCTATACGATAGAAAAGAAATTTTATTGAAATGAAAGAATCAATCTCCTGCAAAACTTTGACTCTATTATATTCAGGCTGATTTTATCATGACAAAAAACATTAGCAGTTTTGATTGTATTTTTGTAGACTTATTTTCCCTTTAATGTACTTAGATAGTGAATAGTTCTGTACGCCATTTCTGGCATCACACTACACTTCAAATATGGAACAAGGTGAATGAATTATTTTTATATACACTTTAGGTAAAATAAAGAAATTTTTATATACATTTTTTTTTGTTAACAATATATATATATATATATATATATATAAGCCTTTTTGTTAAGATTTTTTCCCTTGATATTGTATTTTTAACAATGCTTTCATTCTAAGTTACCTCAGTGACTTTGGAAAATGACATAATACAAACAGAATACAATATAAAAAACGAATACATACTACATACTATATCAAATAATGTGTGTTAAATGAACATGAAAAATTTTAGTACAGCTAAAAGTGAACAGACAAGAAGCAAACATATTTACAAGCATATAAAAATAGATACAAACGTATATAAACATGATTTCATTCTTAAAACTGGATTTGCAATTCAAAATACTATGGATATGCTCTATTTGAATGATCCGATAGTTTTGATCTGAGATTTGATGTGTTACAATTCTCTCAACAGAATCTCACGGAATTTTTTGGGCATTAGATATTACTCTAGGGGTAGTCTAGGGGTACTCAAGAGAAATTCTAGGGGTTGTTGTCTCTAGTACTGTATTTAAGGAGATGATAATGTATGTTTATATTTCACTAAAGATCAAAAATAGATCAAGGTTAGGGTAACATTGCACTCAGAGCCTATGATTCTTGTTTGAGTTTAAATATGATTCATAGTTTTGATGTATAAAACAAGTATCATAACCAAAAACATAAGATATTACATTAATACATTAGTAAATGTATTTTACATGAATTCATTGAGGATTATATGTGCATCAATAGATACGCTCAAACTCTTCTAAAACTTTTATAGTAATTTATATTTTAAATAAAGCATCTATGTATTTAAATCACATAAGAGTAATATTTATAACTATACGCAACTTATGTATTTATATATCACTGTGACTCAGCATGTTTTGCCCTGTATAAACTTCTGAGGACTATATTTCTCAGTAAAATCATCATCATCGACTTCTTTATATAGACTTTATATAGATTCACAATACATTGGTTTTAAAGAACAGAAAAACAAATGAGTCGAAATACTGTTTTTTCATTGTATAAAGTTCAATAATACCTTCATATTTTCCAGGCTAAGTAGATTTAAAACAGACTGCTTGAAAATTCTACTGTCTAGACATCAGATATTCTGAAAGGAAAAATAATGAATTATATGTGCCCTAAATAAGGCAATGTGTAACTCTTTCCTTTTACAATTTCTCATAAAAGTGATAAATTATATAATATCTGGAAACAAAGTTCTACTAATTCTATATATAAATCATATCCAGACTACTTATAATTGTCAGTATACATATTGACCCATATTTCGTTATTTCAGGTTAAAAATGTATATTCAAAATCGGTTAATCGTTTATTAATTAACAAATGTATATTGTTAACCATTAAGCACGGATTTTCCCCTTTAAGTGTCTAGACAGTACGATTCTCAAGCTTAGAAGCTTGAAAATCCCATTATATAGAGGGATATAATCTAAAAAAAGAACGATAAATTCTAGAAACGGAAATCACTGCATAACTTTCTCTTTTTCTCATTGATGACAAAAATATTGAATTATATAGTAAGTAGGAAGAAAGGGCTATTTATTTTATAAGTAAATCAAAGTCAAATTACTTTTAACGTTATGTCATTTTTCCTCAAAATTTAAAAATGCTGATTCGAATTCCAATAGCTTTGATCTTAGATTATATTGTTAAGAATGCTGTAAACATGTAAAACATGTAATTTGTATGGCATCTCTCGAAATTGGCGAGATATTGGCTCCTTGACGAAGTGTTAGGAGACTCATTTGTGGCTCCAAATTTAGCGATATATCGCCAAATTTGGCGATATGGTGACATTTGTTGCCGACAACCCTTCTGTGGATTTTGCTAGAAGCTTGTTGAAATATCTAGAAACCTGAAAGCTATATAAAGGAGCTGTGAGTTCTGATAAAAGATCAATTCGTGGTCA
>CM063498.1:133008044-133030544 GCA_032207245.1 Pardosa pseudoannulata
ATATTATATATATATATATATATATATATATATATATATATATATATATATATATATATATATATATATATATATATATATATATATATATATATATATATATATGTATACAGACAGAGAGGGAAAGAGATTTAATATTAAAATTCAATGTTTGTGACACCACTCACAAACAGTGATGATCTTCAAAGTACCAAGTCATCTTTAAAAGTGCCTGTTTCGGGAAAACAGATACAGAAGTTTTCTTTTTTTTATTTATTTTTTTTTATTAGTTTAATATTTAATTATTAATATTTAATTATAACTAAGTATATTTTAATTACCTGTCTTATCCAAACCGTGCTGTTTCTAGAGTGCGTTGAAAGTTTTGTCATATTTCGCGAAATATATCAGTCTGCCCTTCACACAAAATTCAGTAGAGACCTTTATTACCACTGCTTAGTTATAAAGAAATATTTGTTTTTTATTTGTAATTATTAATTACTGTAATTGATCACTAATTATTGATTATTACTTGCTTAGTATATTAATTTCAATGTTCAAAGTATGTTTGAGCATTCAGACAATACCATACTTATATAAGATGTATTAACAAAAAAATTTAACATAAATAATCATTTTAATTAAGGGTATTAATATAGGTCTATAAATAAGAGAAAAACATAGTCAGCTATTGTCTACGAATCCTAGCTGCTGGAGGTCCTACTGGTTACTCTTCTGAAACATGATAGAGAAACACTATTTCATTAGCAATAATACTATATAATGATTAGTGGAATTTATTTAGGAAGCGTGTTGTGAATTCAATATTGTACACATTTCTCACGGCTTGGGATATATATTTAGTATTGTTCGGTAAATGCGCAGGTTTAAGATCTTCATTTGAAAAAGGAAAAGAAAATCATGATATTAAGGAAGTTGCAGGATATTTTAGTTAAATTAATAGGAAGATATATTGAGATTTTAAATATGTGCATCAATAAAAATTATTCTTTTCTTCAAAACTGGGAAAATTTTAAGGTATGTTGTCCACTTCGACCAAATTCTGGTCATCATAAGCGAAATAGTTTTGGGAAACTGTGAAGGAAATGTTTGCAGTTTGGGCAAAGCCAAGAACTATGTATACATGCCTTTTTACATTCACATTACCCTTTGCAGTCCATTTTGCATTTGCAGAGTTACAGTAGTTTTTTAATTCCAGGGATTTCAAAGGTGCTGATAGGGTGAAGATCACATCTGTTCTTCCGGTGAAAAGTTGTTGACAGCGATTTCAGGTATTATGACATAAAATTTTAATACTCTCTAGCGACTCTACGGTTTTGGTCCAAACCAGATATTATGGTTTACAGTTAGTAAGGAATTCATTGAATCAAAATCCAAGTTTTTCTGTAATTTCAGGCATCCTTTTTGTGTTAAAATACAGTATTTATGAAAAAATAAACGTGAAAACTGTGTTTTCCAAAAAGAAATTAAATTAGGGCTTTTTTCAGTATCCACTAGTGATGAAACTGTTAAACAAAAAAGAAATGCCTTTCAAAAGTCTTTTTGTAGAAAATTTAACGTACTTTATTTTTGTAGTCTGCAATATCATAGAGCGCATAACTTTATGACTTTTTGTGACAAAAACTGAAAAAATTCAAAAGTTTGGAAGTTTTTTTCTATTTTGTTGTGAAGCTATATCCATGGAAAGTAGTAAAATTAAAATTCAGATCCAGTATCCAGAAAGCATTATAAATGACTTTATTTTTAGACTTAGATAAACTATATTTTTTCAAGCCAAGACAACATTTGATTAGGCTATTTAATATGTGAGGGCTATTTAATATAGGCTATTTAATATAATTACTATATGGGGAAATCAATATAAAATACTTTCTGACATGTCATACATTTACTACTATCAAATTGCCCATCTTCATTTTTTTCCAAGAAAGTAATTTTTAATGTTTAACAAGTTTATATAATTATACAAAATAACTTGATCAATTAATCAATAATATTTTTAACCTTTAGTTGAGATAATGAATACTTGACAATGAATAAAAGTGTATGGACTGGTACATAAGTGAAAGATTCACCGGTGGAATTTATCTGTGTAACAATATAGCGGGGTAAATACCTCATTATCTGCATTATTTCAACCACTGAGAGAAAATAGCTTCCTTCTTTTTACATCTTTGCCTGTGTATTATGAACCTGTATGCTGGACTGTTTTTTAGATGAAAATGGCTATGGCGTCCTTTTCAAGATGCTGCATATCTCATTTTAGCAGCTCACACATCATTAATCTATGTATTCTGAATTTAATATTTGGTAAATCGTCTTAAATACTAGGCTTTACTTTAACACACAACCACACAGTACAAAACGCATGCATAAATGTTTGTTTACTTTTCATTTGAACCCCAAATCAATTTGAAGTGTCACAGAATCATTCCATAAGGATGCAATCAATGCTAAACGTACTAGTGCTTACGTGACACAAGTTAAAAAATTATCTAGAGACCTTAAAAAGCATATAAATTCTAATATATTTCAGCTTTTATTCACGTAGTATAAAACATAAAATGAAAGCTCAAAAGATTAACATAATATAAAAAATGATTACATTTTATTGAATTTTCCTTTGTCCTTTGTATTTCACAATTTAATAAAATTGTTCTCCTAAAAGAAGCTTTACAGTTCTGCTCAGTGCCAGAAATTTAAAGGAAAAAACACATGTATGGATTCCATAAACTAAGAATATAAGGTAAAATAATATTTATCTTCGAGGATCCGGTATGATATCAGATGAAATGAATTTGACTTAAGAAGGACGAAATTCTCGTAAAAAACAGATACATCGTCCAACTCGATTCCTGCTCTTCTCTCGTGAGACACTTCTGGCAGTCAATCCGCCTTCCCCCCAAATATATAAATCTGAACGGGAAAATGTAACAGAAGGGAAAAGAGCTGAGACATCTGAAGTGTTGGGCGAAAAAGTTACATAAAAAAGTCGTCAATCGCCAACTTTCAGCTTATTGCAGAACCCTGCTGGGAAGAAACTGCTATCAGGAGATAAAAAAAATTTTACCTTCGTCGTGCTTTCGTAGACTTGAAGTTCTGAGCATTCATAGAGGGAAATAGATTCGAATATTTTATTGGAAGTGGTTTGAAGAATTTTTGTAAGAGCTACCAAGAAGGAAATAGAGAAAAAGCAAAGGATGTCACGTAATAAGTATAAATATCATAATGGAATATGAACATATATTAAATAAAGAGCAATTAAAAAACTATAAAATTTACATAAATAAAGTACAACCACGTCATTACATAATAATATACTCAGTAATTGAAATTTTATAAATTGTTTAAATATATTCGAGAAAATAAAGGAAATTTTATTCCAAAAATGCAACTAATACTTTTACATTTTGGTCCATTTACCTGCTTTTATTATAATTCTAATCTTTATTCTTATCTGAAAGTGAAATTCTTGAATAACTAATAGTAAAAAATAAATTCACAATAAATTAATATGTCCTAAAATTATATTTTATTGACTTAAATATATCTTTTTAAATGATTTTCCAACCCAAACAAAATTTGTGTTTGGATTACGAATGGACATATTAGTGCATGACGAACTTTCTTATATCCCCCGGGGTCATAATTGTTAGGGCATTCCTATGCCACACTAGAAGGTGGGGATTCATATCTTACGTAAGACTTAGCTCTTTCTTGGTGAAGAAGTTAGTCTTCCTTTTTCAAAAGAGTTCTTCTTTGAAAGAAAAGAAGTCAGCGCAACCCTGTCATTTATTGCCGATATCGTCACCGTCTAATGGCAAAAATGTATGTACTCCGTTTATATCTTTATAACGTGTTTATCTTATCATACTTCAAACTAGAAACAGATAGATCTGCCTTAAGGACACAAATTACATTGATAAAATTTTTTATATATGTTATCAATTAGTCCTCTATTAGAGTTCTGCAATCTGGGTTAACGATGAACTGTAAAACTATCTTCACAACTTAGAGGTCTTATTTTACATCTCAATGCAAAAATATCTTTAGAAATTATCCACGTGATTCCTTAGTAATTTTCCTGAACCCCGAAGAGCCCTAATGTATCTATTGGTAAGAAAATTAATTTAACAGCAGTTATAGAAAATATATTAATCTTCGAAAAAAAAATGTTTTAAAGTATTATAGAATTTTCTATTATGAAAGTTCCTTGCCTCCTTGAGTTAAATATTTAACCCCAGACTAACCTTTTTGATCAGCTTATTAACCATACATTAAAAATAGAATCTATTTAGCTAGTTTTTTTTAAATTTTAATATTAGGGAAGGGTGACGTCATTGAAAGAAATGTTATTTAATATTGTATCATAGTTAATTTTCGTTTTGACTGACAGCAATTAAGATGATGTATAATTAATGTGACGTATATAAACAAGATGTGTTATAAAGTAATTAAAAAGTAAGTTTTATCCGTAGTAAAAGATATTTGTTATAATAAAGACATCTTTATATGTTTGTGAAAGTGGGAATTACTTTACTGTATTATGTTATAACTATAAGTAGGAAGAAATAGATGAAGTTTTGTAGAAGCTTTAACACGCTGCTCTATCTAAATGTAAAATGTTCAACTACAATATGGGAAATACAGAAATGAGTGCTTAAATTTTCTAATTTTGTATAAAATTCTTAATATTAAAATCACTTGCCTCATAAAATAGATTATTTATTTATTCAAAATAAAATATTTTTAAATATCCATGCATTTTTTATTAAAAAAATAGGGTGAAAATTTCTGATGTACGTTAGACGCGGAATAATTGTTATTGCTTTCTGTACCCAAGAATCTAGGACTGTATATTACCTTTAATCAGTTATTTTCCATAAAGTAATAAAATCATAAATCTATGCTTATTTTGAGATAGACAGCAGTATACAAAATTGAAGTATATTAAATTTCCTACAAAAAAGAACCTTTTACATATACCTTTTGGTTGAACGGTTTAGGAGCTAAACGCGCTGAAAAAAATTTCCCAAAATTCTCATATTTTCTAATTTTGTATAAAATTCTTAATATTAAAATCACTTGCTTCATAAAATAGATTATTTATTTATTCAAAGTAAAATATTTTTAAATATCCATGCATTTTTTATTCAAAAGAATTAGGGTGAAAATTTCAGATGCATGTTAGAAGCGGAATAATTGTTATTTCTATCTGTACCAGGAATGTAGGACTGTATATGACTGAATTCCTGTAATATCCTGTAATCCGATAGGTAGGACATGTATTTAGGGAAGTATAAAAGGTAAATATTTTACCCTGCAGAAGTATGTTGTATCTATATTTCATTTCTTTTAAAGAATAGTGAAAATAATACTAATTATGAACTTTAAACGCTAAATTTCCGACTTAAACTACTGCTTTAAGTTTTTCTCTTTCCATATTGTCATTGCTTGCAACTTAAATACTAACGATCTTTAGATCTCTGGAATATTTTATTCGCATATCATCTTAAAACACTGTTCTTATTAAATTAAAACTTGTTATTACTTTCACGCTAAGCTGATATTTTTATAGTGTTTAGTGCTACATGCAGCTCTATATTTTTCTGCTAAGAATTTGGATACTTTACTCCGCATTTTGCTTCTGTAAAAATGCCACGGAAATTTTTAACAGCCCAAGAGGCTCTCGAATATATGAATTCTTTAAGTGATGAGGAAATTGAGGATCCGGAAATTATTATTATTCCTCCTAATCCAGATTCTGTTAGTGATGAAGAAGAGATAGATGATTCAACGACAAAATGTGAAATGCCAGTAATGTGTGATGGGATTAAAATTCAAGATACCGCTGGAACTATTGAAATTTTATCAGATGAATCTAAAGAATGTCATCTTGCACCGAAAAAAACCCCAGTGGGTAAAACGGGAACCGAAATTTGAATTATCGAGTGATTCAATTTCTACACGAGATTATGAAAACATTATAAGCATGGTTACAGGAAAATCTCCAGTTGAACTCTTCCACATGATGGTTGATGATATGATATCTCATACTGTAATAGAAACGAATCGGTATGCAGCCCAAAAAAACTGCCATTCTTTTAGCATTACAGGAACAGAACTCAAGCAATTTCTAGGTGTTATTTTCTTTAGTGGGTATCATATTTTACCACGCGAAAAAATGTACTGGGAAAATGCACCAGACACTGGTACTACATTAGTGAGCAACGCTATGTCGAGAAAAAGGTATTCTGAAATCAAGCACTTTATTCATTTTAATGATAATTCTTCAATTAATCCACAAGATCGTTATTATAAAATTCGACCACTTTATGACAAACTCAACATAGCCTTGAAGCAGTTTGGTATATTTTCAGAAAATCTCACCATCGATGAAAGAATGGTCAGATATTTTGGAAGGCACAGTTGCAAGATGTTTATGAAAAACAAACCTGTAAAATTTGGATATAAATTATGGATGTTAGCATCGTACAACGGATATCCTTTTTCTATTATCCCTTACCAAGGAGCTACAGAAAAGAGTATGGAGCCTCTTTCTCAACGTGTGGTGGAAAATTTGCTTTCTGCTGTGAAAAATCCGAAACTTCACCGAGTGTATATGGATAACTTTTTTACTTCCCATGGACTATTTGTTCGCTTGAAGGAAAAAGGTTTCTGTGCTACCGGAACTGTCCGTGATAATCGGATGGCGAAATGTCCATTGCCACCTTTGAAACAGTTTGCTAAAACAGAAAGAGGTTGTTCAAACGCATGTTTTGATGTTCGTTGGAACGATAACCGTGTGGTATCTTTGCTGACAAATTTTGAGGAAACGAAAGTAAAAAGCAAAGTAGAGCGCAGAGTAAAAGGTGGTAGGAAAGAAATTAATATTCCTTTTTGTGTCACGTCCTACAATAAATATAAAAATGGTGTAGATTTATTCGATGCGCATGTGGAAACATATTTTGCCTCCATACAGGGAAAAAAATGGTACTGGCAACTTTTCATAAACTCTTTTGAAACGGCTCTTATTGCGGCCTGGAAAATTTCAAAACTGTTCTGCCCTGATGAAGCACAAGGCCTCTTGGAGTTCAGAAGGTCTGTCACAATTAGTTATTTAGGTGTAACAATTTCAAGGAATAATATCAGGCAACGTGGTCTTATTCAAAGTAACAGAGAGCTCCTAAGTCTGAACAATGAACATGTATTGATGAAAAACTAGAGGGACGACAAAGAAGATGCCAGTTCAAGAACTGCAAGAAAAAACCAACCACTGTGTGCTCTAAATGTAATGTTGGACTTTGCCTGGAATGTTTTCCTAAATTTCACCTATGAATAAGCTTAATGAAATGTAAGTCATATTTGTTAAATTTTAGTAGTGTATTGGACCGTTGTCCTATTTATAGGACAGCTAATATCTTTAACAATTAAAAATATTTTTTCAAAATTTTGGTTTAATATGCTTAGTTACTCCATATTAATGATATGGATAAAGTTTTAAAAGATTTCAGAAATATTTAGTTGGTGTGGTCCAATATGGGTTAATGAAATTACGACTTAAATTACTGATTTCATTTTTCTTTTTTTATATTGCATCACTTGCAACTTAAATTCTGAGAATCTTTAGATCTCTGGTCTGTTTTATTCGCATATCATCTTAAAACCCTCTTCTCATAGAATTAAAGGTAATGAAGATGTAAGGGAATCACTGTGAACTAAATTTTAACATCGACGTACAAGTCAGTAGGTGATGGTGTATTAGCAAACTGTCATTATCTCCTTTGCAACTTCATGGTGAAATGGAATTGTAAACTGTATGAATACTACTAGAAAGAATAATTATTTCGGTAAACAATGAAAATATATTTATAGAGAGCAGAAAAGAAGTGAATAATATATTCCGGTACGATTCTGTATTACCAAGTAGGCGTTGCTTTTAAGAGTATTTACGTTTATATCTAATGCTTAGGAGTGTTGAAACACGAATTACATACTGCCTACAAATTAGAATATTAGTTAGGTAAGAAATCTTTTGAATTAGTAATGCATATACCCTAATATTTCTTTTATTGAGATCCCTTTTCTCAAGGCTGAAGATAACTGAGGTGACTGGGCCGGTGTGTAACGGTAAAGAAAACTTTAAAATACAATATTCCGATTACACCTCATTAAAAGAGACATATCCGAGGACTTCAATTTCATCCCAAATAATCCTTTTATAGTCACCGAAACCCCATAATGACGACTACAGAATAGATAGAGTGCTGCTCTTTGGTACCGTAATTCGAATTTTCCAATACCGCCCATGTCATGGATGTTCATAGCTGTTAAGATTCAACTTTAAGAAGTAGTCCCCAACCTCATTATTGTAGCAAAACAGTACGTCGTAGTGTTACATACCAAAGTGGACATTAAAAACTACAGTAGGTTAATAACAAGCGTGAAAAACTTAGGTTAAGAATTGAGTCTTCATTACCACATTGTATGTAGGACATGTATTAGTACGTTTTCTGACGATTGATACTTGAGCGCGGGACACGCACTAATACGTTTTAATACGATAGATACTTGAGTGAGGGTTACGTAATAGTAAGGGTTAGTGTTACAACATGGATTGTTTGTGGGTACAAAAATAACGGTACATACAGGAAAACAAAGCCGAATGTTCTTGTCTACCACACAGATTTTGGAAAAAAATAGACAAATAAAAACTAGTTTTTACATCAGTCGATGCGGAACCACAGAACTGGACGGTAGATTAAAAAGTCAATTTAGATTTAAAATTAACTTTTTATTTATCCTTGCGAAAAAGATATTATATAATTATATTCTATGTTTATATATATATATATCTATATATCTATTTATATATATATATATATATATATATATATATATATATATTATATATATATATATATATATATATATATATATATATATATTAGAGAGAGAGAGAGAGAGAGAGATAGATAGATAGATAGATAGATATATGTATTTGTTTATTTGTCTATTTATATATTTGTTTATATATTTCAATATAAGTTCCGAAAAATTAGTTAAAAATTAAATAATTTTCGATCTATTGAGATTTAACTGAATATCTAAATTTACATGCAAAACGTCCGCTCCCGGTACAATTCAGCTGCAAAATGTACCTGCACACAATGTGTTACAATGGATTTCACAAATCATTGGAGCTTGACTCATTTATTCCTCGTTGCAGGTAGTTACAATCTTGAAAATCATATATGCCAAATTTTAGGACTATATTATTCCCGAAATATAATTTTTTACCCTTTTTTGTGAAAATAAAGTTGAGGCTTATACACTTTTAAATACGGTATTTAACACCGAAACAATAAAAATAATGATCTGAATAACGAGAAGTATTTAAAAAGTAATTGTTTCGTTAGATATGACTTAAAATTTATTTCATAATACTTTCTGTATTTAACTGGAAAACGATTTACAAGAACCTTATATTCTGGTATATTTTACCGATATATTAAAGTCGTCGTTATTTTTTAAAGGAAAAAAAGGTTTTTGCTTCTATGAATGTATATTTTGTAAATAATGCTTATTTATATTCTAAATAGTTTGTTTTCACTCTCTGTATTTGTTTCAATAATCTTATTTATACAATTTACACATAAGATTTGAACTCGATCCTCAAATACTTTACTGAAGTATAGAATAGGAAAACTATTGTGTCTGAAATATAGATCTCGCCTTTAAAAATGTTCTTCCATAAACGGATTTATATAACTATTCTAAGATTCTAAGATCTTGGAGAATAGGATTAATTTTTTTATCAAACTATTTTTATACTTATTTTATGATTTTGAAAACGTATTGCAAAATGTACTTCTTTGAAAGATTATTCTGTTTACACTCTCTCTCCTTATATATATATATATATATATATATATATATATATATATATATATATATATTTTATTTATATATATTTCAAGAATTTCATAAAATTGAGTTTTGAAATCCTAAATTTATTGTTGTTACATTGTTGTATCCATTGTTATTAATAGGTAATATCGCTGAATAATGTATGTTTAACATAGTATTTTTACTGCATCAAAGAATAGCTATACACTCTCCATTAAAAGGTGACACTACTTCAAATTGTATCATCCTATGAATTTGTAATAAATATTCAGTTATTTATTTTTATAACTATTTTGACCAAAGATGGAGAAATATGTAATTTTTTTAATTAGGCTTAATAATATAACCAATATCGCTGATTCACATAAAAATTTGTATTAGCTATACACTCTCCATCATAAGGTGACACTACATCAAATTGTATCATCCTATGAATTTGTAATAAATCTTCAGTTATTTATTTTTATAACTATTTTGACCAAAGATTTAAAAATATAATGTAATTTTTTTAATTAGGCTTAATAATATAACCAATATCGCTGATGCACATAAAAATTTGTATTATAAGCAGATTGTCCTTTTTTTAAACTTCAATAAAAATTACTCAGTTTAACGAATTAAATTTTAAGATACTGTTCGTGCTTATTAAAGCTTCTTAAATAGTGAGATTAAATAAGCTCCTGTAATAATAGACTTGAATAGTGTTTCATAATTTCCAGAAATCTGTCCTTAGACATTGCTCCGTTGAAACATGTTACGCCCCATGATTTTGACCATAAACTCACAGACAGACATTTTACAGCCGAAATTTCAAAAGCATACAGTAAAATGAAAGTGTCCAACAAACATCAATTTGAATTTTGAGAATCCGATTCTTCTCCTAATCATTGTTAAATGGGATGCAACATTTTTTTTTCTTTAAATGCAATGTTTTCACCAATTACTTCCTCTTTGCATTCAGCTATTTCTGGTAAAATATTTTTATTGTGGATGTCTCCCTGTAACATTTGATGAATGTATTTTTTACTTTTTATACTGAACAATTATTTGCAATTTTTTCACCTATTTCACTTTTCAAAGTTTTTGGCTATATCATGCACATTTTCAAGTGCTTAAGTGCCCTTGATTACTTTCAGCAGTTTCTCTGTTACTACTCATCTTACTTGTGAAAACTTCATTAGCACCTTTTACAGAATAATTTACTTAATGAAATGTTTTTCACTTATTTTTTTAATTACACTCCTCAATTTCTGGTTCAGAAATTGAGGTTGATGCTTCATCTAATAAACTTTCAGTTTATTGTTATATGTACGTAATAACTTTTCAGTTTATTAGATGAAGTGTCAACCTCAATTTCTGAACCAGAAACATTCAAAACCAGAACGTTTAAAAACATTCTCTTATTTTCTTATTTTTATATCACAGCATTTCATTAGGTAACTTCTTCTAACTCTTTTGAGCAACATAATATAGAAGTCACATGATACGGAGGTCATAACAGTGATATTATAAAAACTTAACAAATTTAGTTATATTTGCATTTATTGAAAGCAATATTTCTAAAAAAAAAAGAAATATCTAATCATTCACCAATCAAGAACTGATGCCTACTCTCTTCTCATCATCTCACCCCTCTTTCATCCCTCTGTGGTATACGCAAACTCAATCTGGTAAATAGATTCATATGGAATTGATAATCTGTCCCCCTTCCCTTGAAAAATGAAAAAAAAAAGTAAAACATGAAAATACTTTGATACGATTAAAATGATAGGCATTCATAAATTTAGGTATACCAATTAATACTGACAAAAAATGTTTTGAAAGTGAACAAAAATAAATTAAAGTAATATTTGCAAAATTATAAGAAATAATAAAACAGTATCCAAATTATTAAAAAAACAGAAAGTTCAATATTTAATTAAGCTAAATTTTCATTTAAAATGTCCGCTTCGGTAATTCTAGCGTTATAGCGGTGTCTAGTATTATAAACATTATGATTTGTATAATTGATTTGTATTCATTACAAGCCTCAATTTCTAGCTCAGAAATTGAGGTTGATGCTTCATCTAATAAACTTTCAGTTTATTGTTATATGTACATAATAACTTTTCAGTTTATTAGATGAAGTATCAACCCTAATTTCTGAACTAGAAACATTCAAAACCAGAACGTTAAAAAACATTCTGTTATTTTCATATTTTTATATCACAGCATTTCATTAGGTAACTTCTTCTAACACTTTTAAGCAACATGATAAAGAAGTCACATGATACGGAGGTCATAACAGTGATATTATAAAAACTTAACAAATTTAGTTATATTTGCATTTATTGAAAGCAATATTTCTAAAAAAAAAGGAAATATCTAATCATTCACCGATCAAGAACTGATGCCTACTCTCTTCTCATCATCTCACCCCTCTTTCATCCCTCTGTGGTATACGCAAACTCAATCTGGTAAATAGGTTCATATGGAATTGATAATCTGTCCCCCTTCCCTTGAAAAATGAAAAAAAAAGTAAAACATGAAAATACTTTGATACGATTAAAATGATAGGCATTCATAAATTTAGGTATACCAATTAATACTGATAAAAAATTTTTAAAAGTGCACAAAAATAAATTAAAGTAATATTTGCAAAATTATAGGAAATATCAAAACAGTATCCAAATTATAAAAAAAACAGAAAGTTCAATATTTAATTAAACTCTATTTTCATTTAAAATGTCCGCTTCGGTAATTCTAGCGTTATAGCGGTGCATAGTATTATAAACATTATGATTTGTATAATTGATGTGTATTCATTACACGCCTCAATTTCTAGCTCAGAAATTGAGGTTGAAGCTTCATCTAATAAACTTTCAGTTTATTGTTACATGTACATAATAACTTTTCAGTTTATTAGATGAAGTATCAACCTCAATTTCTGAACCAGAAACATTCAAAACCAGAACGTTAAAAAACATTCTCTTATTTTCATATTTTTATATCACAGTATTTCATTGGGTAACTTCTTCTAACAGTTTTGAGCAACATAATATAGAAGTCACATGATACGGAGGTCAGAACAGTGATATTATAAAAACTTAACAAATTTAGTTATATTTGCATTTATTGAAAGCAATATTTCTAAAAAAAAAAGAAATATCTAATCATACACAGGTCAAGAATTTCAAACTGATGCCTAGTCTCTTCTCATCGTATCATTACTCTTTCATCCCTCTATGGTATACGCAAACTCAATCTGGCAAATAGATTCATATGGAATTGATAATCTGTCCCCATTCCCTTTGAAAAAGGATAAACAAATAAAAATAATGTGAAAAATGAAAATACTTTGATACGATTAAATTGATAGGCATTCATAAATTTAGGTATAAAGAGTAATATTGGCAAAAAAATTTTTGAAAGTGAAAAAAATAAATTAATGTAATATTTGCAAAATTATAGGAAATATGAAAAAAAGTATCCAAAATATAAAAAAACAGAAAGTTCAATATTTAATTAAACTATATTTTCATTTAAAATGTCCGCTTCGGTAATTCTAGTGTTATAGCGGTGCTTAGTATTATAAACATTATGATTTGTATAATTTAAAGAGTATACATGAAGTAAAAAGAAAACTAACTTATACTCAAGACATAACTTTTAAATAAATGAAATTTTCGAGTCGAATTAAAGTAAAATATCTATTTTATTCTGTAAAACAAAGCGTTAAAAGTATCTAACATTTTTAAATTAAAAAATAAATTAGTTTTATTTTGCTTTAAAATATTTTTTAATACAATTATCAATTTTATTGACATTTACAGAACAAAAATCAGCATTTATTTGGTATTCAAAATATTAGTATCTAATCTAAGTTTCAATAGTTAAATTCTGTAATATTGTATTGAGAAATTAGTTTTAATTTGCTTTAAAATATTTTTTATTACAATTATCAATTTTATTGACATTTACAGAACAAAAATCAGCATTTATTTGGTATTCAAAAATTAGTATCTAATCTACAAGTTTCAATAGTTAAATTCTGTAATATTGTATTGAGAAATTAGTTTTAATTTGCTTTAAAATATTATTTATTACAATTATCAATTTTATTGACATTTACAGAACAAAAATCAGCATTTATTTGGTATTCAAAAAATTAGTATCTAATCTACAAGCTCAAAAGTTAAATTCTGTCGGTAAACGGGTTTTATTTTTTCATTTGGTCATGTGTTTTACTTATTTTTAAAAATGTATCGTTTCATATAATTAAACTAAATTATTTTTATAATGTTTGACCATTAATAATAATAATAAAAAAAATATTTATTCTAAATAGAGTGGAATACTTTATTTTATATTAAATCTATATTAAATTATATTAAATATTAAATAGGCTGTTTTTATGAAGACTTTTCAGCTTCAAAGATGCTACGACAAATTAAGTAAATTTACTCTAAAAATCACATCCTTACAATATTTTTATTTTTCATTTATGTTCTTTATCTAGTCAGAAATTTGATATTAGTTTAAAAATTCCTCCTATGTTTAAAGATATTTAGTAGCAAGTAAATATTTAAAGTTTTTATTGGAGTATGGAGCTAATGTAGCAAAGAGCTTACTCTGTTAATATAATTATTTCTATGTTTCATAGAGCATTTGAAAACTCAATTTACATTATTGTGGAAGAGAGAACGCATTCTTAATATCATTGAATGACGTTATGAAAAACCTAGAGAGTGTACCATAAGAGTGGGGATTTAAAAACAAATCAAGAGACCCCTTCAACTGGTCATACCTCTAGAGTTAGACCAGGGTGGGGAGGATGTGGAGAAATCGAAATCTGATCTGATGACGTCATAATTTAAATGATGATTATTATTCTTTTACGTTTTATTTTTATGTTTAGATTTTGATTTATCGTTTGGCACTCGCTCCAGTTTCTGTATTAATAACGAATAAAGAGGTTAAAAATGGAGTTGTTCAAAAATTTACTTTGTTTTATACAAACAGTTTTACACGTTTTTTAAAGGAATTTACTTTGTTATATGGTAAATTCAACAAGCAGTAAAGTTCATTTATAAATGTTTTAATATTTAGAGTTTTAACACAATGATTATGCAACAAGTAATTTTTTCTTCACTACAATATTGTATTACACAAGATTTTATGAAGAAGATTTAACATAATCTTCTTATGTTTTGAAAGGATCAAAATGACAAAAAGTCTACACGTCTAACCAAATGTTAACGTTGAGAAAATAAGGAACTATTTTGTAGAACAATCGATAAAATCTCCGAGTTTATTTCTCACAGGAACGTTAAGCTACGCAAAAGGTACAAGGGAAGAAAAATATCTTCAGCAGAAAGTACTTTCCTCTGAGTAGAGGTCTGAAATAACCTGAAAGTTGTCGAATGACGCTTTTTTTTCTTCTTTTCTACATATCTTTGTAGCCCCACGCTCGGAAAGTCGTAGTACTTTTTCCTGCTGTTACATTTCTCGAGATCGGTTCGAGATTTATATTAGCGGTTTGGCTGCTCGAAGTGTCCCAGGGGAGAGGAATCGGAATCAAAAGTTGGCCGATGTTTCTGTATTTTACGAGGATTTCCTCCCTCCAAGCTTGATTCATTTCTCATATCATTCACAAGATCTTTTGGAGGAAGTAGTATTTCACATTTTGAGTTCACTGAATGAGTTTAGTCCTCAGGGTTTATTCTGAACTGGAATTTCAAATAGTAAATTAACATCATTCTATCAAACTATGTCTCTGATATTTCCTCGTAGGACATCATACTTAGAAATAAATCGTAGGGATTAAACTATTTTACGCTTTAATATATATATATATATATATATATATATATATATATATATATATATATATATATATATATATATATATATATATATATATATATATATATATATATATATATATATATATATATATATATATGTATATATATATATATATATATATATATATATATATATATATATATATATATATATATATATATATATATATATATATATATATGTATATATATATATATATATATATATATATGTATATATATATATATATATATATATATATATATATATATATATATATATATATATATATCTATATATATATATATATATATAAAATATATAAATATGTGTGGTGTGTGTATATCATATATGTATATATATAATGTATATATATATATATACATATATATATAGGTACATACATATATATACATATATACATAATATACATATATCACACATACTATACATATATGCCACACACACACACAATATATATATATATATATATATATATATATATATATATATATATATATATATATATATATATATATATATATATATATATATATATATATTATATATATATATATATAATTTATATATATATATATATATATATATATATATATATATATATATAAATATATATATATATTATATATTTGTTTATATTATATTTATTTTTTATATATGTTATTTTATATTAATTTTGTATTGTAAATATATTTATATATATTTTAAATTTTAATTTTTATAAATTTAATTTATTTTTTTTTTTTTGTCTATTATATAATTAATTTCTGTAGAAAATACTTCAGATTTTTAAATAAAATTTTAATATAATAAAAAATAAATAAATAACAAAACTAAAATTTATTTTTCTTTTTTTATTTAAAATAAATTCTGAATATTAATTTAATAAAATAAAAAAATACAATAAAAAAGATTTTCAAAATCTAAATTTAATATTAATTTAAAGATCAAAATAAGTGTATTTTTAATATTTAACAATCTTAACTGAATAAATTTGCTAACATAACTCTAAATATAAACAACTATTTTTCTTAACATGTTTGTTTCATACTAAGCTAACTTTTTATTTTTTATTAATGCTTAAAATAATAATGTTTCTGTTTTTTATGTATTTTCTTTGATGACTTTTCTTGTATTAAATACTTTATTAAACCAATTATACTATTTTCTTATAAGCACAAACAAATACGTTTTTATTAACAACTTTCAACAGATCAAGCTAACAATGATTGTAGATATTTCTTTTTTTAATCCTTATTAAATGGCAAGGTTTTGAATTTGAATTGTCTTTTGATACTTGATACTTAAGTAAATAACACTAAACCAATATTATTTTCTTATAAGCATAATACTGACTTATATCAAATACAAGCTAACAATGATTATACTCATTTCTTTATTTAATCCTTATTAAATGTCTGTTGAGAATTGTTAACATAAAAAGGAGGTTTTGAAACGTATTTGTCTTGTATGTATGATACTTTGATACTTTTAAGTAAATAACACTAAACCAATTATATTATTTTCTTATAAGCACAAACAAATACTTTGTTATTAACAACTTTCAACATAACATGCTAACAATGATTGTACTTCTTTATTTAATCTTTATTAAATGCCTTTTGGGAATTGGTAACATAAAAAATAGGTTTTGAAAGAGTTTTTGATTCATATACATAATATCTACGTAAAAGAAAATTTATTTCTTTGTTATGATGTTTATGCATTCTTAATATAGTAAAATAACAGTAAACAATTTTTTTTAAATAAATTAACATTTTCAAAAAAAAACAAAATATTTTTATTAGAAATTAAGAGATTAGCTAAAATGATTTGTAGATATTTCTTTTTTTAATCCTTATTAAATGGCTGTTAGAAATTGCTAACATAAAAAGAATATTTTGAAATGTATTTGTCTTGTATGATGCTTTGATACTTTTAAGTAAATAACGCTAAACCAATTATATTATTTTCTTATAAGCACAAACAAATACGTTTTTATTAACAACTTTCAACATATCAAGCTAACAATCACTGCCCTTCTTTCTTTATTTAATTGCTTAATTAATGGCTGTTAAAAATTGCTAACATAAAAAGGTTTTGAAATATATTTGTCTTGTATGTATGATACTTTGATACTTTTAAGCAAATAACACTAAACCAATTATATTATTTTCTTTTATGCACAAACAAATACTTTGTTATTCACAACTTTCAACACAACAAGCTAACAATGATTGTACTTACTTCTTTATTTAATCCTTATTAAATGGTTGTTGAGAATTGCTAACATAAAAAGAATGTTTTGAAATGTATTTGTCTTGTATGGTACTTTGACACTTTTAAGCAAATAACACTAAAACAAATTATATTATTTTCTTATAAGCGCAAACAAATACTTTATTATTAACAATTTTCAACACAACAAGGTAACAATTATTGTACTTATTTCTTTATTTAATCGTTATTAAATAAAGAAATAGTCAGTTGAAAATTGCTGTTCTCAAGTCTGTTGAGAATTGCTAACTTAAAGAAAAGGTTTTGAAAGAGTATTTGATTCATATAAGTAATATTTTCTTCAACGTAAAGGGATATATAATGCATCGAGAATTTTCATGAATTATCTAACTAAAGGCATTCATATTTTAATATTTGCCCTCCTGTGGGGATAAAATATGAAAAATAGATAATGGATAAACACTAGAATTTTATTAAATGTAAACAACAGTTTGAAAATACTTCATCATTGTTATGGAAATGAAATGAAATTGTAAATGTGAATTGTATAAAATAAGGAGAAAGGGGGGAGAATTACTTTACATGTAGTATGTTCGATATTCATTATTACATATCATTAAAGTGTAAATTTTAATGGTAAAAAGATTTTTGATATAATTATGTTGAAAAGATTTTTAATGCTTCGTTAGTCATGTATGAGGTTCTATTTTATTTGGCAGCCCTTGGTGATAAAATAATTAGATTTTTTCATTAATATTTACTGCAGTACCAAAAACTAATACCTTAAAATTAATTCTAAACAACCCGAGTCGTTATACAGAAAAAAAGAATAATTTCTGGGAAACAGAAAATTTACACAGGTTTGAAGAGCTACGTTTACTGTTTTGCACACGACGGCTAATGAGACCGGGACCTACTGCTTAAAGCCGATTCCGAACGGCTACGAGCATCCATGCCATAGCGGGATTCGAACCCACAAACTCCGATACCGATGAACAGCACCCTAAACAATCGGTCAGGGAAATTAATAAACAAGCAATATATGTGTCTTACATTACTCTAATTGATAATCTTAATTTAACTATAATATGCAAAGTTTAAAGTAAAAATACTATAAGTAAGTTGCTGATTATTATATGATTGCTTTTAGCGTTTTCTGCACATTCAGATATGTTTATAATCGATTTATACTAAATATGAAACGTGATATCTTAAATAATGTAGCATGTTATAAAAAGCACTACAGAAATACTAGCAATGTTTCATTTACTTTATTCTGCAGAATTTTGTATTCGCAATATAAAGCGAAGAACAATTCAAAAGCAAAATGTATAATAAACTATTTTAAAGTAAAGAGCTTAAAAATGTTTCCCTTTTAGTAATAAAAATATTTGTTGTATACGATTCTTGTCTCGGAAGAAAACGCCAAAATTTGATAGCTAAAAGTAAAGTCTACTTTTAAAGTTCTTTCGTCTTAAGAACTAGAGAGAAATAAGAATCATTCTCACCATATAAACTAATCTAGCAGGAGCGTAAAGATATTACTTTCAACTTCGGCAAGTTTTATTAAATTTTGGTTCTTTACTGTGGTTGTTTGGACTTGGAAAGTGTAAATGATGTTAGAAGCTGGAATTATAATGCTATCGCTGAATCTTAGATGTAATTCCTATTTGTGATGACGACGTCATTCTGTAACAAAATTTGGTCTAAATCTAATCTAAGTTACATAAGAAAAATATGAAAAATGGGAAGCTTTTACATGGTGGATTTATACAATTTTTCGAGAATTTTTTTATTTGTAATATTTTGTGTCTAGAATGACGTTGGAATAACATAACATATGTCTAATATTCTGTTTTCTATATATATATATATATATATATATATATATATTATATATATATATACACACACACACACACACACATATATATATATATATATATATATATATATATATATATAATATTTTTTAATAAAAGGAGAATGATTTTTTGTTTTATCCGAGAAAAATTCTTAGAAAGATCTATACTGATAATATAACATATGCAAAACCATAAAAAATTATTTTGTTAAAATTTGAATTCATTTTGTTCTTTTTTAATGAAAAAATGATAGAAATATCTATACTGTTGGTGTAATGTATGTAAATCTTACAAAACGTATCATCGAAAGAAATAAGTGGAATGCAGTTCGTTTTAACAACTAGTTCTTAATCAAGCTGAAATGCATTAAGTAAGATATATTTTATAGGATGATCCCCATTTATTGTTATTCAGCATTACAAAAGAAATATCATCATAATTTTTTATAATTATTAAAAAAAGGGTTTAGTTTAGAACTAATTAATAGTTTAAACTGTAAGGTAAGCTACAATTTTCGATCTTTATAAATGCTAATAACTGTGTTAGGGAATATTTACTGTATCACATTCAAAGTTAGCCTGGAAAGTATTGCAATGAAGGGAAGCTCATAAATGAATATATATATATATATATATATATATATATATATATATATATATATATATTTATATATATATATATATATATATATATATATATATATATATATATATATATTTATATATATGTATATATATATATATATATATATATATATATATATATATATATATATATATATATATATATATATATATATATATATATAAATATATATATATATATATATATATATATATATATATATATATATATATATATATATATATATATATATATATATATATATATATATATATATATAACCAATATCGTTCAAAACGATTAAATTCTTTCAGTGTACGACTTCAAACAATTATTCCTCTACTAGTCTGTTTTGGACCAGCGTCATGGAAAGGTTTTTTAGAGAAGACCTCATTTTATTTTTTTGCTGCGGACTAGGGGCATAGATATATGCTATTCAGAAATTTTCCATAAATCTCAGAAATATCTGGGTCACAATCGAATGTTCATGCTTTGTTGCCATTCAGGACATCCTCTCTAAAACTATAGTTTTGCACACGTTTCAAAATTACCATGCGCTTGAAGCATGGTTTTTCATTTGGTCTTCAGTCCTTAGTTTTGAAATTAACATTACACATACACTTTGCCTGTAGAATTACCATAAATGATGCCATGCTCAGTGGTTTTCGTAATAATTGGAATTACTGCTATTATTCGAAAATTCATTAGACGATCATTATTTAGAGTATTGCAAATTAGAAAAACATAATTTTAACTTTCGCAGAATGTAGGTCGTCCGTAGCGAGCGTTGTTCTTTATCTTTTTCCTATCATTTTTATAAAACTTAAACACCCTGTAAATTTGGTACAAAAAAGTGTCAAGGTAATAAACTGTTTTTCCTTAAAATACATTTAGACAAATTTATTTTCAAATTTTTACTTTATTCTTCATTTCAGTACAAAAGATTCTTCTACATAAAATGTATAAGACAATAAAAGACTAAATCTATACACGTTGTATACTCAAATTTTTTCTTTTTGCGAGTGGTTTATTTCCTGACAACAAAGCAGTATGATGAATAACTTAGTCATAACACACACACACACACGCATATATATATATATATATATATATATATATATATATATATATATATATATATATATATATATATATATATATATATATATATATATATATATATATATATATATATATATATATATATATATATATATATATATACATATATATATATATATATATATATATATATATATATATATATATATATATATATATATATATATATATATATATATATATATATATATATATATACATATACATATATATATATATATATATATACATATATATATATATATATATATATATATATATATATATATATATATATATATATATTATATATATATACATATATATACATATATATATATATATATATATATATATATATATATATATATATATATTATATATATATATATACATATATATATACATATATATACATATATATATATATATACATATATATATATATATACATATATATATATATATATATATATATATATATATATATATATATATATATATATATATACATATATATACATATATATATATATATATATATATATATATATATATATATATATATATATATATATATATATATATATATATATATAACAGTTTCACAGGTACTACAAAATAGTTTTTTATTACACTATTTAGCATTTTAATACAATACATATATATGCACCGTCGGGAACAGTTGTACTTTCTTCATTACTGGAGGAATATTCATTTCAACTTTCACCTATAACCTATAAATTTTCTATCACTAGTTCTGCATGCCTATGGTAATGATTAATATATCTACTAAAAAAATTTGAAAGTTTATTTCGTGAAATTGGTTACAAACCAGAAGCAAATAATCCAGAAGCATAAAACATATAGGATGTTTATATTATCTTCTTTAATCTAGGAAATAAAATAACTTAAA
>CM063498.1:133035544-133038044 GCA_032207245.1 Pardosa pseudoannulata
TAAGACCCGCCAAAGTTTTTAAAATAATTTTTAAATTATTATTCTCAATTTATTTCAGAAATATAGTAGCATCATTTAACTGATGGAAGAATTTTATGGAAGAATTTTTTTTTTAATCAGTAATTGTAACGTATAAAAAAGTTGGGCATTTTTAGATAAAACAGAATTATACAGCACTTCTGGACAAACTTACTGTCCTGATTAAATTGTCTAAAAGGAGTCAAACATTCCAACAGAAATTTTTGAATTTCATATTATGTATTGTCTTTCCAGAATTTTGATAGAAATATTTTTAGTTAGGGAAAGAATCAATTTAACATTTTATATATTGCTTCTGAAGGAAACTTCTATTTTTTAAATCTAAAGTATAAGTATTATATGAAGATTTTTAAAAACCGTTTTGTGCACAATGCTCACAGTACTATAGCAAAAGATAATTAAAAGTGAGGAAATTCTTGAAGTATCTTAAGAAGCTCTAACTTTTAGAAATACATCATATAGTTTAGGAATGTTTAAAATACAAATAAATATTAAGACCCGTCATAGTTTTTAATTAATTTTCAAATTATTATTCTCAATTTATTTCAGAAATATAGTACAATCATTTAACTGATGGAAAAATTTTATGGTTTAATTAGTAATTATGACGTGCAAAATGTTGGGCATTTTTAGATAAACTGAATTTTATAGCACTTCTAGACAAACATACTGTCCTGATTACATTGTCTAAAAATGAGTCAAACATTCCAACAGAAATTTATGAATTTCATATTATGTATTCTGTTTCCAGAATTTTGATACAAATATTTTTAGTTAGGGAAAGAATCAATTTAATATTTTATATATTGCTTCTGAAGGAAACTTCTATTTTTTTTAAACTTTAAAATAAGTACCATATGAAGATTGTAAAATCAATTTTGCCCACAAGGCTCACAGTACTATAGCAAAAGGTATAATAAAAGAGAGGAAATTCTTGAAATATGTTAAGAAGCTCTAACTTTCAGAAATACATCACATAGTTTAGGAATGTTTAAAATGCAAATAAATACACTCATGTCCATAAATTAAGGATAATGAAATTCAGGCAATGAAAGAGACAAAAGCAAAACAAATTTGACTTATTTGTAAAGTCTATTTATTAAACAAAAGGTAAAAAGCAAAAAAGATGCTATATGCTTGACATAATTAATAAAAATTGAGATTTTTACTCCCTGGAGCAAATTTCAAAAAAGAACCTATTTACAGAAAACAGTATAACATGGTTAGTATGATGGTTAATACGGAGTATGTCTCCCAGACGATGCAATACAAGCGTTACAACGCCTACGCATGCTGAGTATCAGATTATAAATCTGATCTTGGGGAAAATTACACCACTCATCAAGCAATGCCCTCCGAAGTTCCGATAGACAGTTGGGAGGGGGTTGACTGTCTGCAATTCGTCGACCAAGCATGTCCCACACATGCTGCATTGGATTCAAGTCCGGCGAGTATGCTGGCCAATCCATACGAGTGATATCCTCCTATTGAAGGCATTCGTCTACAACGTTTGCACAGTTAAGTCGGGCGTTGTCATCCATATACAGAAATTCAGGACCCATGGCGCCCCGAAACAAACGTACATGTTGTTCCAGAATGACATCCCGATAGATGTGGCCTGTCATCGTTACACTATGAACATGCAGGTCAGTTCTGGAACCAAGAATAATTCCTCCCCAAACGAGCCATCCTGCACCACCGTAACGGTGTAGTTCAATGGTGTTTCTCTTGGTGGTAACGGGTACCTGGAGCTCTCCATATGAAAGTCCGGCGAGAATCAGAATGTAAACTGAACCTGGACTCGTCGGAAAACATCACACAAGACCACTGTTGCGGTGTCCACAATGCATGCTCTCTAGCCCAGGATAATCGCAGGCGACAGTGAGTTGCGGTAAGGGGAACACATCTGACAGGCCTACGAGCATATAGACCAATGTTCCCTAAGCGTCTGTACACGGTCTGCCTTGAAACTGTCGTACCGGTAGCTGAAGAGAGCTGACGAGACAGGTCTGATGCTGTGCTCCGTCTGTTTCTTTTGGCAGTAACTGCCAAATACCGGTCATCATTCGGCGTAGTAACTCGGGGGCGACCTGTGCTGTAACATCTACTCACATTACCATCATGTTTGAATCGTTGCCAAAGCCTGGAGATGACACTCTGGGCGATTCCAAGTTCCTCGGATACTTCCAGCTGGGTACGTCCACGTTCCAGTCGTCCGATAATTCTACCACGTAAAAAATCATCCAAATGCTTCCTTTGTGCCATAACTATGTGGTTATTGCACTGAAAGGCTTTTAAAGCGCTTGTGAACAATTTTACTTCTTTGCTACCATTCCTTATATACCCCTTTCATACACTCTCGTCATTGTGACGTACTATCCGCGCCATCTGGTTGTTTCCTGCAATTTGCATATTCTTCTTCAAGATGTGTGTGATAATTCTACAGGTGAAATTTTTATTT
>CM063498.1:133043044-133048044 GCA_032207245.1 Pardosa pseudoannulata
AAACGTGATGGAAAAAATTAAGGTCATTTCCGAAATCAGCTTACCGAATAACTTAAAAGTAAGGAAAAACATATCTTGTGTTTTTTAAAAATTTCAATTTTGCAGGCTTGTGTAATCAATAAAACTGACTAATATTATAAAAGTAAGTGTTTGATTAGATTATCATGCATCAATGGTTTTTAAATAAATAAACATTTAAGAAAAATTCAAACATTTAGTTAACATTATCAAACAATAAGCATTATCAAACAATAGTTAAATATAAAAAGTAATATAGACAAAAGCAAGACAGTTACTTAGTAAGTAATTAAGTTAATTAATAAAACTTTAGAAAAAAGACATTAAGTATTCAGTTAGTTTTTTAAAATAAATGTTTTAATGTAAAATGAATCTTCAGTTATATTGACATAAATTATTATATTATTATTGTTTGTAATTATATTGACTTAAACTGTAATCATATGAAGATAAGTTATTTAATATATTGATACACAGTCTTAAGTAGTACCGGTTTTTATATTACATTATTTGTTTTTATCCAGCCTTGAGCGTAATTTAGGTTCCCAAATTAAAGTTATATTTAAAATTTCGAATAATATTTTAGAATATATTAATATAACAATATAATATATATATAATATATATATATATATATATATATATATATATATATATATATATATATATATATATATATATATAATATATATATATATATAATATATATATATATATATATAAGAAAAAAAGATATAAAGAATAAAAGATACTCTATCAAAAAAAAAGGAATAATAATCTAAAGAAGCATAATATAATATAATATAAAAATAAAAGAATAAAAGAATTATTTTGGCATTTTTTGATTACTTACTCCTGTTTAGAATAGAAAAAGGTCAATAAGATCTTTTAACCTAACAGTTGTGAGTATATAAGTAAAAATACTACTTGCGTAACATGATTTTTAAATAAATTTTCAAACCACAAAGATGTTGGCTATAAAATAAAGTTAACAAATAAAGAAAAAATGATAAACCTAAATTGAAAAAAAAAACACTCTTCCAAATTATAATTGATAATAAGAATTGATAGTCAAATAAACATGGTCGATAATCAAGAAAAAATGTATAAACTAAAAACATATTTTACATGTCAGTAGTTGGATTAAGATACTTAAAATATTTTAATCATTTTAAAACATAACTAACAGGAAAATAAATAAAATGACAGAAAAATACAGTCATTGAACGTAATTTGGATTATAAAACAGGTTTTATCTTCTTTTCTCGTTTGATAATTTTTTTCACGCTTAGTATGGCGCCAATGTAGCTCACCGAATATACTGGCCTACCCAGACCCCAGACCTAAATCCTATCGAGAACCTTTGGAACGAGTTGGATCGCCGAATTAAGGGGTGCACTACCCATCCAAAATCGGTGAAGGAACTTGTATGTCTACTCCAAGTCGAGTGGAAGACAATACCACTAGCTGAATAAAGTTAGATTATTAGTTTGAATAAAGTCAGTTTTTCTTTTCTATCACAAGTGTCTAAATACTTATTGGTAGACAGTGTATATGTATATATACATACACACATATGCATACACACACGCATATATATTTTATTAAATAGAGAATCCATTGTCAGTAATCATTGTATCACTTAACAAATCCTGCGAACGTTTTAGATTGGTGATTATCAGTAACATATTTTAAAATTGGAAATCTTCAATCTATGAGTATTACTGGAAATTAGGGACTGGATGTAATTATTTTCTATTATTCACTCAAGAAAATTATCCATGTAAATCGAAAAGTTATTTTTATAGATATATACTGTTGATTTATCATCTTATAAACTGCTTAATCCTTTTACATTTATCACTCCTAAAGCTCTTTATCGACAATGATAAGATGTTTCTAAACATAAAATAATTTCCCTTGAAGTTAATTGTTTCTTCCTAAGTGCCGCTTTGATGATTGAAATTAATTTTCTCGTGTGCTTAATGGCTAAACTTAACAAAGAAAACAGCTGAAAATAAATTTCTGGTTTATATTGTTTTGAACTCATTTTTTTTTTTAAATTTTGTTTTAAGAAAATCGGACAATTTTTAATTTTTTATGATATGTTAAGTTTAAATATTTGTATAATATTGCTACAAAATTATTTGGTTTCTTGTAAAAGTAATTTTGCTTGGTTTGGAATGATAAGGTCTAGTTTTTTGCAACAAGTGTGCTAATGAGACCGGGACCTACTGTTTAAATCCGTTTCCGAACATCTACGTCACAGAGGTATTTGAACCCAAGTACACCGCTACGGAAGATCAGCACCTTAATTTTAATAACTCAGCCATCTTCCGACGTTGTCAAAGGGAATACCATTCAGAAATCAAAATTAGAATGTTCTCCTTTTAAAGTTTTTAAAATGTAAGATGTAAAATATGGCACAAATGCAGCTATTATGGTTGAAAATTTCTTTTTTGTTGTTGTTGTTGAATTTAAATGAAACGATTTCTTTTTGTCCTTCAGCCTCTGGTGATAGTGTTGACTGTGCAATTAGGGTTTTCTATGGGGAACTAGGAGTCGGGCAAAACATAAAAAGGTTTGTACCTGAAAAAGAAACCCATAGAAAAGACAATAAAAATATATTACTTAAGTGGGTGACGTATAGTGGTAATACGCGTTACGTCCTTAACCCAATATTTAATATATAAATTGAATTTGGCTTTTCGCCAACTTAAGTTTAAATTTTAAATTTAAAAAAAACACAACAGGCATTAAAAATAAAAGAGAGAAGTTACTGAATTAATGGATTTTATTGACATTAATATAAATTTTTAAAAATTAATAGAAGACGATTGAATTTTTTTAAAGATAAAAATTAATATAAAAAAAGAGAAAACAAAAAAAGGACTAAAATAAATAAGCCGATTATGGTAGATGAAACTCTGAGCTCCTCTTTGCGTTACGGGATCCAGGTCTCTCTCTCTCTTCCATCCTGTTTGTTCGGATGAGAACCACGAGTCTGGGAAACAAGTCAAGTCTTTGTGCAAGATCAAGTCTAACTGAAGAATCCCTCCTGTATCTCCAGGGCTGAAACGGTTGGCAACCGCTGATGGCTGGAAAACTCATCAACATTCCAATGGCCTGGTGGCACGGTAGAAAACCTCCAAGCGCAGGACTAAAACACACCAATGCGTGGAATGGAGACATGTCATATCATGAAAAGGGCGAAATTATAAAACTATTTCAACGCAGCGCTCGCGAGGAGAACACCATGTGACGTTCATGGTATGTGTGATGTCATCTGATTGAATATCCAGAGCGGCTTATGCGATAAAAAAAAATAGGTTTTTCGCCTCACCAACGTGATAATTGGGAGCATGGCAGGAAAGTTACAAACAAGGAATTTTTAAGGGAAGCTTGTAGAATTAAATGGGAACTAAATGGAACAGAATTAAATTAACTAAATGGAACGTTATGACACAGCATCTAATGTAACTTTTCTAATTTTTATTTTTAATATCTTCTAATACAATTACAGGAAATATCAGCTGAATCTACAGAAATGCGGTTCCGTTTACTGAAGTGGGTTAAAATTTAAATCAAGTTAATGTATAAAAGATTTTACACTCAGCCCAATGCACTAAAATTTTCCCTTTTTAAAGTTGTTTAAGGTATAATATGCAAAATATGGAAATAGTAATTATGAATATTTTAATGAAAAATTACGTATGCTCGGTTTTAAGTAGTTTCTTTTCAGCGTCCACATACAACTAAGCAGTCCATAACTTAAGAGTAATTTAATCTATAAAATGTTTAATACGTTATGTAATATACTATAATTAATGTTATTAATGACAGTTATGATATGCAAAATGAAAGTATAAATTAGCTAAAGGTAAATTTGATACGTATTTATGTTTAGTTTCTACTATTTATTTATAAATTTATGTTTAGTTTCTACTATTTTATACATAGTACCGTTTAGTTGGAAAATAGTAATATTATTTATTTTTTTTACAGCGTAAAACATGTTAGAGTAGGCGATAACTCAATGTTTGAGTAATGTAATACGTTATATAAAACAATATAACTCTTGTTGTGAATACACGTTTTTGAACTTTATAAAGCTGGAGGGCTTTCCGAAAAGTTAAGAAATTTATAGTTTTTGTTAATGTACAATTATAAAAAGAAAATAAAACCGACTATTTATACCATGCAGAAAATAATGTTATCTTACTAATAAACCAAATGTAAATCTGTGTGTAAAAGTTTAATCCACGATGAGTAGCATAGATTAATTTAACAAATAGCAGAGCTCAGGTAATGCCATCAACTGAAAACTAGTCACTTTAATATTTACAATACTTTTACTAAGTACATTACTAATAGTTATTTACATTATTAAAACTTTATTTATAATAGTGAGAGCAGAAAGTGATGATATCTTATGAATAATTGAAATGTAAATCTGCGAGTAATAATTTCAATACACAATGAGTAGCATACATTTTTTCAGCAAATAGCAGAGCTCAAGTATTGTCATCTGCTGAATACTAGTCAATTTAATATTTACAATATTTTTACTAATTACTTTGCTAATATTTATTATATTAATATTATTAAAACTTTATAACAAAGAAAGATGTTTTGTTACATAGAATGCACACTGCAAAAAGTATTGGAAGGTGTACAGTTAGATGTTACAATACATCTATATACAAAATTACCTCTTTATACTATTAATCACTTTTAAGTTACAATCATCCTGCCGAAATTATCCAAACGCATTCAGGGATGGCCAAAATGAATATTTATAAAATTTCTACTTGTACATACTTACAAATGGAATATTGAAAATAGTCAAAATGAAATCAGACATGGCCCAAATGGTTTTTTTCAGTTGAAACGTAAAAGATTTTGAGATTACAATATTTCATTCACTTTGCATAAGGAAATAATAATCATACATAACAATAAGAAATCATAAAATATAATAC
>CM063498.1:133053044-133058044 GCA_032207245.1 Pardosa pseudoannulata
GATTTAAGTAAACTTTTCTTCTTTCTGTTAAAACTAATGTTTCAAAATATGGCTTCAGGCGAGAAAGCAAATCGTACTTCTAAAAGCCATGTTGCTTACAACACCCTCTTCAGTTTCCGCGTAAACTTTGAAAATTCTTCCCGAGGCATGAATGCTGAACCCCGATTTTAGAAGGATAAAAAATAAATGGAATGATTTTTGACATTTTTCCTGTATTTTATGAAAATTTGAAGATAACTCTCTTATTATTAACTATTTTAAATTTTATGATATAAAAAATGTATATAATTCTTTAGCATGTTTATATGCAAAATTTTTCTAAAACAGTGACGAAATTGAATCTTTAGTTTAAACTGCCAGTAAATATTTATTAGTCAAAAATATACGAATACATAGCCGAACGATGGCCGAATGGTAGAGCGCTGCTCTTCGGAACCGGAGTTCGCGGGTTCGAATCCCGCTGCTGGCATGGATGTTGTAGCCGTTCGGAATCGGCTTTAAACTGTAGGTCCCGGTCTCATTAGCCCTCGTGTGCAAAACAGTAGACCGTAGCGCTCCAAACCAAAACCAAAACCTATACGAATACATTATAGTACGAGTATTTTTTAATTTTTTTAATTTATATAAACATGTTACAACTAAGGACAAAATAATCTAATTATATGAACGCTGAACACCGATTTTATAAGTATAAAAATTAAAGGGAATAATGGTTGACATTTTTTCTGTATTATTTGAAAATTTGGCGATATCTCTCTTATTATTAACTATTTTTACTAAATCATATCAAGAATGCTTAAAATTCTTTTTCATTCCTATATGTAAATTTTTCTAAAACAATGACGAAATTGAATCTTTAGTATAATCTGCCAGTAAATATTTATCAGTCAGAAATACATTATTATACGAATATTTTTTTAATTTTGAAATTTATATAAACATTTTAGAACTAGGAAGATATTAATATTATTACAAGAATTCTGAAACCGATTTTATAAGTATAAAAATTAAAGGGAATAATGGTTGACATTTTTTCTGTATAATATGAAAATTTGGCGATATCTCTCTTATTATTAACTATTTTTATCTTATCCTATCAAAAATATTTAAAATTCTTTATAATTTTTTACATGTAAATTTTTTCTAAAACAGTGAAGAAATTGAATCTATAGAATAAACTGCCAGAAAATCTTTCTTAGTCAGTAATATATGAATATATTATAATACGAAAATTACTTAAATATTGAAATTTAATACAAACAATTTAGAACTAGGAATATATTAATCTTATTACATGAATATTGAACATCAATTTTAGAAGGATAAAAAATAAATGGGATGAATTTTGACATTTTTTCTGTATTATTTGAAAATTTGGCGATATCTCTCTTATTATTAACTATTTTTACTAAATCATATCAAGAATGCTTAAAATTCTTTTTCATTCCTATATGTAAATTTTTCTAAAACAATGACGAAATTGAATCTTTAGTATAATCTGCCAGTAAATATTTATTAGTCAGAAATACAGGAATACATTATAATAAGAGTATTTTTTTTAAATTTTTAAATTTATATAAACATTTTAGAACTAAGGACCTAATAATCTTATTACATGAATGCTGAACTCGGATTTCTAAAATCGGAGGAATAAAAATATATGGAATGAAGTTTGACCTTTTTTTCTGTATTTTATGAAAATTTGACGATATCTCTCTTGTTATTAACTATTTTTTTTATTTTATCATATCAAGAATGTTTAAAATTCTTTTTCATTTCTATATAAACAATTTTTTTCTAAAACAATGACGAAATTGAATCTTTAGTATAATCTGCCAGTAAATATTTATCAGTCAGAAATACAGGAATACATTATAATAAGAGTATTTTTTTTAAATTTTTAAATTTATATAAACATTTTAGAACAAAGGACCTAATAAACTTATTACGTGAATGCTGAACTCGGATTTCTAAAATCGGAGGAATAAAAATATATGGAATGAAGTTTGAACTTTTTTCTGTATTTTATGAAAACTTGACGATATATCCCTTGTTATTAACTATTTTTTACTTTATCATATCAAACATGTTTATTCTATACCATTTTTATAGGTAAAATATTTCTAAAACAGTGACGAAATAGAATCTTTAGTATAAACTGCCAGGAATTATTTTTCAGTTAGAAATCTGAGAATACATTAGAAATCGAATATTTTAAAAATTTTGAAATTTACATAAACAATTTAGAGTTAGGAGCATGTAATTCTTATTACCATATTTTATACCACCTCATTGTGTAATATACTCGCATTAAAAATTACTAGCCTAAACAGAATGTTTTATACATAAATTTCAAATTTAATGATTTTCTTTCATAATCTCGACAAACAGTCTTTGAACTGTTCAAAATACAATTTATTTTTGAGAATATATTTGAAAACCTCCAAACTGTATATGTTATCAATGAAGTTCGTAATTCACAAATCTAACACAACAAGAAACTTGCCTCTAGACACCTCCTCTAAGAAATAGGATTCATAGAAATATAAACGTTTTCCAAGTAAATTTGTCTTTTTCTTGCGAAAACTGCTTTTTGCAAGTCTTGCTTCAGGTGGTTATTCAAATAGTTTTTCTAAAAACCACAAATGTTACGGTCTTCATGAAGCCTTAAAACCTTTAAAGCTGCTTACCAAAGTTTGAATCCTAACCACTGCACATGGAAGGATAAAAATACTTGTAACAAGTTTTACAATTTGTATTTTTGTAAGGAGATAGTTTGTTTTTTCTCACTTTATTCTTTATGTCTCATTTTATCATTTATTGCCAAATTTGAGAATAAATAGTTTTTTTATGAAACACATTTTGACATTTTCTTTCCTTGTATTTTATTTTATTACGGATTCATTATCCAAGCCTTCAAATAAAATCTAAAATACTGTAATAATAAATTGTGTATATACATATATATATACATATTTGTGTATTTAAAATATAAAATATATTGCCTCTAAACTTCTTTAAAATTCTCCTATTTACGGGATATATTACTTAATTCTAATATATTTAGCCATTCCAAATAAATCAAGAATTCGATTGAGGTTACATATTTTGAAAACGTCTCTAAATGAAAACCTGAAATTATATTTGTGAAGTTTGGGCCATTATGAAAAACACTGGTACTTTTGCATTAACCTAGTCGAAATGTAAGCCACCATATATCCTCAAACCTATCACTTTTAAGTGTCATAATTTAATTTAAACAAAACTAGCCCGTTAAAATCTCTTCTGATGATTATATGGCGTTACTAATTATGTATATATATATGTATATATATATAAATATGTATATATATATGTATATATATATATTATATATATATATATATATATATATATATATATATATATATATATATATATATATATATATATATATATATATATATATATATATATATATATATATATATATATATATATATATATATATATATGTATATATATATATGTATATATATATATATGTATATATATATATATATATATATATATATATTATATATATATATATATATATATATATATATATATATATATATATATATATATATATATATATATATATATATATACATATATATATGTATATATATATATATATATATATATATATATATATATATATATATATATATATATATATATATATATATATATATATATAATATATATATATATATATATATATATATATATATATATATATATATATATATACATATATATATATATATATATATATATATATATGTATATATATATATATATATATATATATATATATATATATATATATATATATATATATATATATATATATATATATATATATATATATATATATATATATATATATATATATATATATATATATATATATATATATATATATATATATATATATATATATGTATATATATATATATATATATATATATATATATATATATATATATATATATATATATATATATATATATATATATATATATATATATATATATATATATATATATATATACATATATATATATAGCATATATATATATATATATATATATATATATATGGTATATATATATATATACATATATATATATATATACATATATATATATATATAATATATATATATATATATATATATATATACATATATATATATATATATATATATATATATATATACATATATATATATATATATATATTACATATAACAAGTGGGGGGTTTCCACCTCTAAAATGTATTAATTCAATAATATCTTAGATTAAATCCAATAATGAAAATCGATATTATGATTCCAGTGAGAATAATTTACAGCTTGAAAATTTCCAATTTTGTTAATATTATGTGATTAAACTTCAGTTAACCTGGATTTTGAAATGAATCGGTAATGAAATACATAATAAATTTTCTTCTTAACTTCCACTCTATTTTGTATATTATATTTGACAATAGAACGCGAATGAAAGCGTGTATTACGGTTATTGTAAAAATAATATTCCCGATAATTCATGAACATCCTTGATCCAAAAGGATTGGGTTAAAAGTAATTCATTCCTTGGATGAATAAGAATGCAGTATTAAACATACCAAAGTACTAATGAAAACGTGCATTTCTAACGAATATATGTTTAGGCACGTACCTTTTTATGGGAAATTTCTCGATTTGCATCCATCATACAATGAGGGTCATTCTCTAGTTTGCAAACACACAGACACACAACAATATATATATATAATGGTCATTTTAACCATCTACAAATGTAGAAAGGGGATTAATTTTACCTTCGATTGAGGTCGTTATTGTCGGATGGTCAAATAAAAAGAGCTGAAATTTTATATATTAATGGTTTAAATGTTAGTAACATCTCTACAGGTCTTTTAACCTCGAAAATCATTTACTTCACTTTATAAAGGTGAATGACCATCCATT
>CM063498.1:133063044-133068044 GCA_032207245.1 Pardosa pseudoannulata
GTAAATTAATACTTGGAATGATGTAAAAAGTATATTAAATTTAAAGGACAAGGGCTCGAAATGGTAAATGCTGTTGGAAATTATGCCTATAAAATTCAATTACACTTCTTCCTGGAATTAGTTTGTTTTCGTCTAGTATATATTGGAAAAAATTTAATTTTGTGAAATAACCAGGTACTACTATTTATAGAATTGTTCGTTGTCGTACTTGGCTCTGCATGATGATGTAGGGGAGTATATATATGCAGATATGTGAGTATGATTATTTATATAATATATGCATATATATGTATGTTGTATAGATATATATATTTATATGTATGTGTATGAATATGAGTGTATGTAAAAGATATATATATATATATATATATATATATATATATATATATATATATATATATATATATATATACTGATACTAATATGTGTTTAACATCTAAAAGTGTTGAGGACTGATATATCACAAGTAAATCCAGTTTTGAGTCGCATTGAAAAAAATAGTTGCGACTTAACTAAATATGCATCTTTGATTAACCCCTTCCGGTAAAATGACGAGTCTAGCTCGTCATTGGTTTTTCATTCCATACCGCACAATGACGAGCTACACTCGTCATGCGACTACAGTTACTGATAAATATGACAATGAATTTAGTTTAAAATTTCTGGTGTACTGAATTTAGCAACACTTTTGTTACTTGTGGAAATCCCAGGTCACTATTACATATCGTTTATTTAAAGTTTCTTGGTACAAGTCACTGCCAAATTGATGAGTCAGAATAAAAGAAAACCTACTAAGAAATGCCGTGTGGGTTACAAGAATCAAATTAGAAGTGAGACTCCCTGTCGATGTAAACAATTCAGAATTCCTTTGCACTTTGTTTTGAAAAGTACCACTAGCTTGAAGACTATTATCTTAATTTTACCGTTTCTGATACTTAACACTATGTAAAAAGTGGATTTTAATTAAGAATATGTAAGAATTGTAAAATAAAACAAGTTTTTTAAATAAAAAATAAATGGTTACTTCACGCACAGTTTTTCATTATTAAATCGTACCGGAAGGGGTTAAGCATATTTCATTAAAATATCAATGAAAATTTAATCTACTGAGAGGCTTTGTAAAGGGATTATTTACTAGTCAACACTGATTGAGGATTAAGTTTTGATCTGGTATATTATAAAAATTTATATATGTATATATATATATATACACATATGTGTGTGGGTGTGTGCGTATATATATATATATATATATATATATATATATATATATTATATATATATATAATATATATATATATATATATATATATATATATATATATATTTGTGAATTAAAATTATAAAATATATTGCCTCTAAACTTCTTTAAAATTCTCCTATTCAGGGGATATATTACTTAATTCTAATATATTCAGCCATTCCAATTAAATCAAGAATTCGATTGAGATTACATATTTTGAAAACGTCTCTAAATGAAAGCCTGAATTAATATTTGCTAAGTTTGGGTCATTGTGAAAAACAATGGTACTTTTGCATTAACCTAGTAGAAATGTAAGCCCCCATATATCCTCAAACCTATCACTTTTATGTGTCATAATTTATCTTAAACAAAACTAGCCTGTTAAAATCTCTTCTGATGATTATATGGCTTTACTAATTATGTTTATTGAGACCGAAGACCATGCTGTAGGGATACTTCTGTATGTAGATGGAATTTTAAGCAATACTTCATAGAAGAAAACAGAAATGGATTGTCTCAAACCTATCACTTTTATGTGTCATAATTTATTTTAAACAAAACTAGCCCGTCAAAATCTCTTCTGATGATTATATGGCTTTACTAATTATGTTTACTGAGACCGAAGACCATGCTGTAGGGATACTTCTGTATGTAGATGGAATTTTAAGCAATGCTTCATAGAAAAAAACAGAAATGGATTGTCTCAAAAATATGTGTCATAATTTATTTTAAACAAAACTAGCCCGTCAAAATCTCTTCTGATGATTATATGGCTTTACTAATTATGTTTAGTGAGACCGAAGACCATGCTGTAGGGATACCTCTGTATGTAGATGGAATTTTAAGCAATGCTTCATAGAAAAAAAAAACAGAAATGGATTCTAAAAAATAGAAATATAATTTTTACATAAAATACAATGAGAAGACTTCATTTCTATCCTTTTTTTTATTTAAACCAAAAGCGTGGTTTAGGCATCGAAAGTTTGGGAAGAAATTGCGTTCTGAAGGTTTCCTAGCTTCTGGAGCAACAGCCGCAAGCAACATGATTTTTAGAATTGTGATTTGTATCACAGTCAGAAAACTAGATTTCGGGAGAGTAGTTTTAGGGGGAAGGAAACAACGTCTACATCCAATACGTTTCAATTTCTATGAAATGCATTTTCTAGATTAGGGATTAAGTGGCATTTTCTAAGATGTGTAAGCTTAAAAATTTAGTGAAACGGTGTAAGCTTTGTATTTTATCAGTCTCTGAATAAATATGTATCTGAATATTTTTTAAAACAAATTTCAGTGTCTATTGAATTTACACCAATAAAATTCAAGCGTGAAACATATATCTTTACATGCATGCGTTCATGTACGGAAGTCAGACAAACTTCCCATTTGCACTCTCAAAAAATAATCAAAGGAAATAATAAAAGGAATCTATCAATGAGTTCTTAATTTTCAAAACTACAAATAGTTACAACGATATCAATTAAAAACTCAAAAATAGCTCGTGGCGCTGTGGAAGGGTGATATTAGTAATTATCACTCATTTCAAGGTAATATATTCAAGGAGTAAATATTTGTACAAGCTGATTTCTGTTCGTTTGATGTACAAATAAAATTCTTCTTAAAATAAATTTTTTATGTACATTTTAATCATCCGTATCATATCTTCTGTATACATTACACATTATTTCTATGTTATCTCAATTGCGGACATATTAATAGGTATGATATTAAAATATCTTTATTTTGCAAACGGATTTTAACGTGGTTTGATATATATAGATGGAATATTTAGCTGTTTTAAAGACGAAGCTAAACAAGAAGTAAGGAGTAAAAAAGTATGAATATAATTTTTACATAAAATAGAACGAAAATACTTTCTTTTTTAAATATATTTACTGAGGAGCTTGGCTTAGGCATTCAAACTTGGTGTAGAAACTGTCGAGGTAAAGAATTTCTAGATACGAAGAGGCGGCCGCAAGCAACATGGATTTTAGAACTGTGATTTGTATCACCGTGGGAAACTAAATTTCCGAAAGGTAGTTTTAGGGAGATAAAAAAGCCCCGTTTATTTCCGAAACTTTTCGATTTATACGTGTTACCTTTTCTAGATGAGTTGTCAAGTAGAAGGTTTCTACATGTGTCAGATTTGTAAACGTCAAACTTCAGTGATAAGATATAAATTTTGAATTTTATAAAGGAGTCGACGAATAAAACTGGAATATATTTCTGTATAGTTCCTAAAAGAGATTTCATATTCCTAGAAAATCATCAGGAATAATTCGAGAGCAAACAATTGTGTCTTATCAGCATGTGATTATGTACGTAAGTAAGACTACGATCTCACATACCTATTAGCTAAAAAACAGGTTGGAATTTCTAAAAGGTTGGGTTCAGCAATGAACGATTAATATTCAGAGTTGTAACAAGCAGTTGTAACGATTCTAATTCAAAACATAAAAATAACTGTTAGAGCTGACTATAAACAATAGTTACAACTTTAAGTAATTTTCAGGAAATATAAAAAATAAATATAAGTACAGACTTGTTTTTGTGAGTTTGATGTGGAATTAAATAATTTTAATTGCTTTGTAATATAGAATTAGATTTATATAATCTATATTTTGTGCATCTCTATCATATCAAATTTATTAATTTGATAAGATGTATTAATGCATAAAATGCTGTACAATTACTGATTAATTTCGGAAAGAAATTTTATGTTTCTGAAAAAATCTTTATCAAAGAAAATGCGAATGAAAAATACTATATCTTTATATGTATGAGTTTATATATGCACATAAGTTTATGTTCTAACATACCTCTCTAAGCTAATATAAGCAAAAAGTAACAAAAATAATTATAGAAATTCATGAAAAAGTAATTTCCAAAAATACATATGGTTTTAATTGGTATTGATTAAGAAAAGAAAAATGCCTAGTAGCTCTATCTATAGATCAATTATCAGCCATTTGAATGTAATATAAAGAGTAAATATTTAAACTGGAGGATTTTTAACATTTTGATATAAATCTAAACTTTAGAGTAAAGAATTCAAAATGTTTTATATAATTTGCATCACTATTGTATTGTTACATATTTAGCCCCTAGACGAAAGTGCAAAGGTGTTTAAGGAGGCTACACAGCCAATACACTTATTGAAAGACATACCTTTATTGAAGGATCTTGGATGAAATGGTATATATGCTGAATATATCAAAGATCTCCAGAAGGGAGAATCTCTGTTGCCGATAACACATGGCAACTTGGCCACAGAAAAGGAGATAAGCCTTCTCCTTTGACTCTGGTAGTCTATAAAACAGGACTTACCTCATAGCCCGAAGTCGATAAAACAAAGTAGCTCCCAGGCTCACCAAAGTTTTCTCTCTTTAGAGGGGTGGTCAATCGATCTACAAGCGACACCTGTTCCCCCGCCCCCCAAAAAAGTTTATATAAAAAAAAACAATAAGAAACCTCAAAAGCTGGTGTGCTCCCGTTCTTAAAGTTACTGAATTTACGTCGGATTAGCATGAAACCACTCATTTTCCGGGGCTGGGGAGGTTAAATGGATTATCAATTTGCCTCAATATTAATTTGTATTGGCTATCCATCAGGGGCTTGACCGCTATTATGCTGAACTGTCACAACCTTAGATTTCATCGCCCCACTCCCTTGTTACTCTGACCGCATCTGCTTGAAAATAAAGGTTTAAAACAGCTGATCTCCTCGCCAGTAAAAAGTCGACTTTTGTATTTTGAGGAAT
>CM063498.1:133073044-133075544 GCA_032207245.1 Pardosa pseudoannulata
CATCAGATGTTTGTACTTACATTCATTCTCCGATAGTGCTTGCATTTTACACTGACACTGTAGTTTTTTTCCAATGCAGTAGACAATATCCTAACGCCTTAACAAAGCTGCGAACCTGTTACAAATTTAGCACCACCCGAGTAGCAAAGGTATCCTACGGACGCGTGTGACATTACTCCCGCTGGGTCCTCGTAATTTAAAATCAAGTACCAAGCAGAAGACTCCCAAGCTTGGCCTACCAGCCCCAGATGTATCGTTGAGAACTTTTAGGACTTTGTGACCACTAACATATTTTACGGGGCTCCTGATAGAAATTCTTGCTAAGGAAAATTTCCCCACCATAGAAAATTAAAGTTTAATTTACGCAGCAGACAAATATATCATTATCCTTATAGTTTTCTCTTTCCTTAATTACAAACCCTGTCATAGTGATGTCACATGTAAACAAAACAAACCGATTTTCCTCTAATTTTCCCATAGGATAGCATTACATGTTTGGGAAATGATAAATTACACGTATATCTATGAAAAGAAATATGATTTTTTGAAATATGTAATCGCACTCATACTTGGAGACTTGGCTGATTTTTTTGTTGTATATAAGAAATAGCTTTCTCGGACGTATGAGGTTTTGTTTAGTTAATCCTTTTGTGTTTTCATTGGCTTCGATTGGTTTTGATTGGAGGTAGCTCAAAATAAAATTCTAAGACTTATTGTCAAGGCACTTCGCTACCTTCGTAATGACATAATCAGGCGAGTTCTTAACTTACCAACCATTAAAGAGCATTTTTTTAAACTGTCACAAAGGTTTTTTTAATTCTTTAAATAATATTCCTAATGAAATTGTTGCTGAGCTGCCGGACTATGATTTCGCGGATCCGGATTCCAGAAGCAGACCTAGGGCTTCTTTACTCATTTAATTCTTTCTTTCTTCAAATACTTTTTCATTTTTCTTTTATTTTATGACTATTTTTAGGCACTTGTATGCTTTAAACACATTAATATCTAAGCTAAATACTTTTGTCTACCCATCACTACAGTTCTCTGCATAACAATGTTACTTTTATATGCCACTCTTTCTTACTGTATTATTTTCTTTTGCCAAATTTTTAATTTTTTTACTGTACGATTCTCGTATTATTATTGTTTTTTCATTACTTTAGACATTTTTGTTTCTTTTTAATCATATTTTCTCACATCTTATCATATTTAACCACTTTTGATATTTTAACTTAACGGCCTTCTTTAACTTCTTTTTTAATTACGAACATATTTTACGGGGCTCCTCATAGACATTCTTGATAAGGAAAATTTCCCCCACCATAGAAAATTTAAAGTTTAAATTAAGGCAGTAGACAAATATGTCATTATCCTTATAGTTTTCTCTTTCCTTAATTACAGACCCTTTCAAAGTGATGTCACATGTAAACAAAACAAAACAAACCGATTTTTCCTCTAATTTTCCATAGAATAATAGCATTACATAGTTGTGATATGATAAATTACACTTATATATCTATGAAAAGAAATATGATTTAAATATTCATGTGAACTACTGTTAACAAAATAAAGGGGAATCATTATAGAAATAAACATTAAAATGAGCCTGATTTTTAAACTAAGGTAAAGTATGTAAATACAAATACATAAGGCATTAAAAGTTTTAAAGTAAAGGAAATTAATAATTAATTGCATGCTTCTGCGAGAACTTGTATGGAAAACGAACTCCTGCTTGAAATAATATATCTTTTACATCACAATCACTTCATTTAATAATTCATTTTTTATTACTTCATTCAGAGAATGATCCGAAAAACAGCGATCTAAAAAAAGAAATAAACTACAACAGCAACTTGTTAGAAGCATTGAAAATACAATTAACAAATGATTATAATATAATTAGAGAAAATATAAAAATAGACAAATAAGTTTTCCAATTATACTATATAATGATTCCGAATACCATATAGTCATCTCAGATAATTCACTTTTCCAACATCCTAAATACTCTATAAACAAAATTATGAAATCGTTGAATCAAAATTTTAAAAATATACATAAGATCAAAAAATTAATTTATGCTTCGCCCAAGCAGAAAGACTAAAGGAAAAAAGGAAAAATTGTGTACCGAATAATAAATATATTTATAAAATATTTTATTAAAAGGGAATATACCAGATGAAATGAAAGTAAATTATGAACATTTTTATAATTTGTTTGCCTGAGTTTTTTTTCTGTGATTATCCTCTAATTACTTTAAAAATACCCTAACGTTTTCAATTATTATTAAAATTTATACACATTCTGTCACACATGTTTATTCAGTAGATTAAAAAAAAATATTTGTTTTAGTCATCATTTTGCTTGTCAATAATTTACATTAAAGATATTTTAAAGCTAAAAAGTTTCGTTTATTTTTAAAGATTATATTATACGTCTGTTACATAAAATGCATAAGCGATAACTTATTATTTTTACAACTTTATTCAAGAACAGAAAA
>CM063498.1:133080544-133090544 GCA_032207245.1 Pardosa pseudoannulata
GTCATTCCTAGGTAGTTCACAACGAGAATTTCTGAGGAGTATTGCAAATTGATATTAAATGAATTGAACATTTTCCAGCAAGTAGTATGTTATAAAATTTTGTTCATGGAAGAGTTACTTTCAAGAATAATATTTTGTTTTTATTATTGCTATATATACTCCAACTAAATAAAATTATTTATTTTCAGAATTTTAAACAACAAATTATGTGCAACAAATAAAGATACAGATATAAATTAAATTTTCTATATAATAAAAACCTAAGTTGTCTGTCCGTCTGTCCTCGAATTTATGACGAAGTTTCACCTGGAATGGATAGAGGTATCCATATTGGATTCTTGATGAGATATGGATAGCAAAATTCAAATCGAATAAAGTTTATCTTCTCCTAAACTATCGATCCGATTCTAAAATAAATCATCACGATTTATCACAGAATAAATAAATTAAAAAAACAAAACAATTTTTCTATCATTATGACGTCATTCCTTTAACTCTCTCATTTAATCCTTTCATATTTTAAATTATTTAAATATCGTCTGCATTATTTTCATACGTTTTATCGCTGAGCTTAGATATTACGTAAATAATTTTCTTTTCTATTAGGCTTAAATAATAAATGAGGTACATATGTGTATAATTTTAAATTTAATCATAGGTTATTTCTTGTTTGAAGATAATTATTAGCCAAAAAAAACAAACCATTTTTTACCTGCCTCAAAGGGTACCTTACAATTCTGGAAAATTAAAAATTTTAATTATTCCGTCATATGACTGGCTGTATGCTAGTTTACTATAATGATACTGAACATGAATAACATTTGGATTCATTCTCATTGATAAGTACTGCATACATAAAACATAACAAAAATGTTTTGAAAATTAGCAGTTGAAATTTAACAAATTGTGTATAAAATATGAATAATGTATGAATAAATGTATCAAGAACGTATGTGGAATTTAATGAAAATTGTACGAAACATAGAAAGTGCTAATTTCAGATTTGTAAGTCAATTCTTACGCTGACTTAACCGAAGACATACAGCAGCAACAAACTGAAGATCAGTATTTCACGATAGCAACCCAAAACAGTTATAAAGCTGCTGTTGACCTACGAGAGTTCCGTTATGGTCCGATTTCAATGTTGTCAAACCCGGTAAGGAGCAAACTCTACAAAGGTAATTTCGAGACTACTAGCTATAACTGAAGACCGAGATCACTAGGGCACCTTGGGCTCATGACAACGGTATATACCTAACGAAGGTATACTCCTGAGGTTGTGTATCATTGAGTACTACCTACCCAGATGACATGTACCCAGATGACATTGTCCCCCATTTCAGAATTGTAAATTTAGCTTGGACAAAATGCTTTATTGAAGCGTGAGGGAACTTCATTGGTATCGGTAGTGGATCGTAATCATATTTTGGGATTCCCCGGGTAGTTTTGCTTATGTTTTTATCCTATTCTTAACTGTCTATATTAAAGCCTAAAATATCTAACAAATATTGGTGTAATCTTTGAGAAGTTTACGACAAAAGTTCTTGGGGAGAGTTATAAATCGATCTTAAACAGATAGAAAGTTTGCAACCCACATGACATCCTTTTCTGGATGTCAAAAAGACGTCGTAATAGTGTCTATGTCGCAACATGGACAATTTGGATGTCGAAGCGATGCCTTATGGAACTTGTGTGTTATGTGGGTACCTACCCAGATGGCATGTACGGTTGGAGCTCGTAAGAGCTGACGGAAGTGGCGTTGTCCCTCATTTCAGATTTGTAAATTTATCTTAAACAAAATGCTTTATCGAGGCGTGGGTCAACTTCAATGGTATCGGTAGTGGATCGTTATCATATTTTAGGATTCCCCGGGTAGTTTTTGTTATGTTATTATCCTATTCTTAACTTTCTATCTTAAAGCCTAGAATATCTAACAAATATTTTTTGGTGTAATACTTGAGAAATTTTCGACAAAAGTTCTTGGGGAGCTTTATAAATCGATCTTAAACAGATCGAAAGTTTGCAACCAGTAGCATAATTTAACAAAAGATTGCAGGCAGGAGTAATGAAGCCCATATAGGTGTTAATGATAACTGGAAACTCGTAGTAAACAGGAAAAAGAATTATGAAAAAAAAAGCTGTATAAATTTCTACTTCTTCCTAACCAGAAGTTCATAGTAACATTACTTGTTTATTTAAAGGAGACACAAATATATCGATTACAGTTATACACCCAGTGCTTTGATGTAACTACAAGAAAATATATATTTCACCAAGAGGATATCCGTTCCTAAGAGTAAACCTTAAATGTTTGATCCTCTCAGCAGAATGCCTCAAGTTTACAAGTCCACTTAACAGAAAGCTTGAAGTTCCTGGTCACTTTCCGGCAAGACATACATTAGAGCTGAATGTACTCGTTATAATAATTTTATCTTAAAAAATAATTGTAAGACACACTTAAGAGACATTTTCACAACCTAAAACTGAGAGCAATAAGAAATTTATACATACGACAATACAAAATACCATAAAATGTGTAGAATAACCAGAAGAATGCTACTCTAGGACATAAGATTAAACTTTAATTCATATAGTATTTTTATAGACGGTTCACTGCTGAGAAATGATTTCCTGATTGTACAATTTATAGATTTATACAATTGTGCGTATCTCAACTATAATTTCACAAAGAGTAGATGACTCAGACATTCATATATAGTTTCATTAGATATTGATGTTATTGATTTTAGGTAATTACTTAATTTTTATAACGTAAAAATAGATTTAAGTTATATATTATGTTTGATTAAGTATTTTAAATAGTTTCCTAACATGAATAAAGTCAAGTACTTTATAAAAACCATAAATTGCTCTATTGAAATTATCGATAGGAAGCAGTTTCCTTCTGTTAGTGGGTAGTTATATTTAATAAATTTGTTTTTAATAAGCAATTCATTTAAGTTAAGGATAATAAATATATTTTTTTATTCTATCGTAATAAATAATACGATAGATATAAATAAAAAATACGCTTGTGTATAGTTTGTCGTATTGAATTGTTGAATAACTGCTCATCTTGATAGTCAACAAATACTTTACCCACGACTAAATTCATATTAGATCAATTATTTCAGGTACATAACATATTAAGTCTCATTTTTGGGAAAAATCATTGAAATTCCTCAGTTCAATGAAGTAATAAGCTAAATATTATTTTTCATTTAATTTCGTTTTCCAAGGTTTTGGAAAACAGAACTCGGTGGTGTCTTTGGTAAAACTGTAATAATTTAGTTATTAAATTTTGGGAATTTTTCCACTTACTATTATATTTAGTGAATAATAATGATATTTCTATTATATTTATGAAAACTCTTTGTAAATATTTTTTATGCTAGCTTAAAGGATTTTAACAAAGAAAAAAAAATCTCACTGTTCCAAATATCCGCAATATGTAAATAGGTATTTTAAAATAAAATTTAAAAATGAAAATTTTGAGAAATTATATGAAAGAAACAGTTTTAAACTGTCTCAATCATCTGTGAAAATGGTATCTATTTTTTGCTATTGTAAACAATAATTAACCTTTAACTCTTCCTAGTGTCATATTATTACATCATTTAATTATTACCACTTCAACAATATTATTACATTTCTTTTGAATAAAAAGAATATGAAAAATAAGAGATTTTCAAATTAGTACTAAATTTATTTACAATGTATTCTGACATCACGATATTATATTATACATAAAAAAAGTCTTAAACGTTGCTGAAATTTCAACTACAGTAGATTTTTTTCCTAAAGCAGCTGGCAATGCAGGGACTATATATGACTTTATGCCAATGCAAGGCTACGAAGCTGCTACCCACTTAGCACCACCCAGAGAGCAAGTGTAGCGTAAGGTATGCTAGGGATGCAAGTAACATTACCTCCGTTGGGTCCTCGTAATTTAAAATCTGGTACTAAACAGAAGATCAACTACAGTAGAGTCTACATTAGAGTATCAAATCATTCTTTACTGAGAATCCCTTTAACAAAATCATAAAAAATAATTTCATTCTAACCAGAATGGTATAATTTTATAACTTTTCTTTTCCTTTTGAAATTTATGAAAAGAAATAATTTCTTAATTCTAATAGTCAAACTCAACCAGTGGTGCCGATTATCTACCTTTCTTTCAATTTAAAAATGTACAGAGAAATGTCAGTACACAAGAGGGTATGTATTGATCAATTGACTTAATTCCTTATTCATTGAATTGATAGAATTGATTGATTTGATACACTAAGCAGCTACGGCTAGAATTCTTATTACATCAACCAAAATGAAGTAACAATGCAGCAAAAAAAAAGATATATCAACGAGATTTTTAAAATAAACAATATCATTCCCTATTTTTATACTATAAACAGTGACAATGGGTATAATAATGACTGTAAGTATGTTATAAAAATTGTGTGTAAACTTGGATTTCATTTCTTAAATTAGTTATTGTTTTTGTGTGTCCCATTTGACAGAGTTTTCCGTCTCTCCGAAGTAAACTTGGTTCGCATTAACTCGGATCTCTATAACTGTATTGTATTTTTTTTGTATGTACACAAAAAAGACTTCCCAGCTCTTCCAGGGTCATAAAAAAGGAAGTACCCAGAATTCTCTTAGTGAAGATTTTACGGCGCTGGTTGGACGCAGTCAACTGCTTTGCAGCAGGTGTCTATGAGTGATAGGAGTTTCGTGTTTGGCTCATTTGTTTTTATCGGGTGTGGATCCTTAAGATCAGTTTTATGGGGTGATGTAGCCGGGGACAATAAAGTAGCAACATATGTCCGCGCGATCAAGAAAGAATTAACGATCTTTCAATGTACAGAAGAACTTAAAACACTATAAGATGGTTCTTTCGCCGGTTTATCTTGTTGCTTTTCTGCGGGAGGTTATTGATTTAAAAAGTTTTATGAGGGTTTATTATGTGTGACTGCTTGTGTAGCTAGAAAAGTGGTTTTTATCACCCTTTCTAGATATTTAGGCTCTGAAAAGTACATATTTGAGGCAAGAAATAATCCAGTTATTTGGAAGTAAATATATGATTTAGAAAAAGTTCTCATAATAAAAATTCAATTTTCTGATGTACTGCAATTTTACGGATAGACTGAACCCAGTTTTTAGTGGTTATTATAAAATTTCCTAACTCAAGTGCTATAAAAGTCATAGTTCTTTGAGCACTTATATGTTTAGTTTCTCAGCCTCAATTTCGTGTGAAACTGTAACACGGATGAAAGAAGGTGAAAATTTGATTTTATTCCTCATCTCGTCCAATATAACTCTAAAATTTCTTATACAAGCAAAGTAAAGATATAAATTGGCCTTATATATATTATACTTTTATTAGTTTTGTATTTATCTAAGAGATCATATTTTAATTTACTTTTTAGTACAATTTTCAGGACATTTTTGTACCGTAGCATTAAATCCTCATCGAAAACTCATACCGTCAGGTATGCTGATGTGAAAGTTTGGTTCCACCCCTTGGGATCAAATATTTCATTCCAAAGAGTAAACTACTTTAATTGTGGATATAGAATAATGTTCTGAGATATTTAAAAATGTGAACATACATACATACATATATATATATATATATATATATATATATATATATATATATATTATATATATATATATATATATATATATATATATATATATATATATATATATATATATATATATATATATATATATATATATATATATATATATATATATATATATATATATATATATATATATATATATATATATATATATATATATATTATATATATATATATATATATATATATATATATATATATATATATATATATATATATGTATACATACATACATATATATATATATGTTTGTGTGTATATACATATATATTACATATTATATATATAACCATATAAATACATATATAGGTTGAAATGTTGAAGAATAATATACTATACATACATACATTCTTTGTGAAAATATATATATATATATAGATGGAATATATATCATATAATATTTTTTTATTGTGTTTACATAGTTCGTGAATATATATATTTACTACATATATATATCCTGATATAAATATATATATATTTATTCCATATATATATAAATCTTGAAATATATATATATATATATATATATATATATATATATATATATATATATATATATATATATATATATATATATATATATATATATATATATATATATATATATATATATATATATATATATATATATATATATATATATATACTAAATTATATTTTTTTATTCAACCAGAAATACTGGTTGAAATGTTCAAAAAAATCTATATATTACAAAAATCTTAGTGAAAATTTTATCTGTTGGTAGATGGAAAATTCTCATGTGAAAGTGAATTTTTTTTTGTGTTTACATAGTTCTGAATTAAATTTACTACATTATATCCTGAAACAAAATATCAATTTTTCCAATTCCACATAATGAAATCTCGAAAATGAATATTTAAAAGATTTTCTTTTTATATTAATAATGCCTTATTATTTTAAATAGGGCATTCAATTCTTTAAATCATGAAAATGAATTGAAGTAATGAAACAAGCAAATTCATTTTTATTAACAACCCGATCGATTGTTTATAAATATATCAACAGTTTAAATTTAATTATTCATTTTAACATTTACTCTGTTCATTTATACTTGTCAGGGCCCCTAAACCCTTTCGCTCTAATTCTAATTCAGTCACTATTGAGAACTAATACAAATTGTTGACTTTGATAAACATGTGCATACTGTTGAATTTGCCCGTTGTAGATCATTATTTAGATCTTTGAGCTGCAAGCAAATCGATGCGTCAAGAATACACAAAGCGTGCATCCAGATATTGCAAGAATGAGTAAGCAGAGTGTTTCTTCATAAGAAATATAAACGCACATTTTGAATTGGATAATAATATTTTCTGTCATACGTATGGGTTTTGTACATTCTAATAGAGAGCTTGAACTGCACAAACTTTTAGATTTTGTTTGTTTTTGCACACTAGATAACCTAATTAAAGGGACAGGATACCTTTCGATCTAAAAACTATTTATTATAAATGCATTTTATCTATCGAATCACTGTAAAATAAAAAAAAAATTGCACTGTGTAGATTAATTTTTTTTTCTAAATTTTTAATAAGGTATAAAACTTTAAATTTTCTAAATTTTAAATTATGTGTAAAAATCATAAAATATGTACACTAGTTGAGTATTAGAAATTCTCTTCGATAATAGAAAAATACATTTTGTAATTTATAAATTAGAAATCAATTTTTTCGTCAAATAGAAGAGAATTTTTCCTTTAATGAGTATTTATTTATTTTATTCTTTGTTTTTTATTTATTTTTTTATTTTATATCTTATTTTATTAACTTAAATTATATTAATATAAATAATTTATTTGGTTTTTATCATAATAAATGCTCTTTTTTATAAAAAAACTATACATCTAAATAGTTTTAATTCTTTATTTTAAAATGTTTAATACCAATAAAGTCATAGGTTTGCAGAATGAAGCAGATGTTTTATTTATATTTGACGTAAAATTTTGAGTATTAAGTAGAGTAATTATTTTAATTATTTTGGTATCCTGGGCTATTAAATATGCATTATACTGAAAACGACTAATATAAATGTTTCCTTTTAAATCCAGAGTATTATAAAATAACCTAATTGTAAATGGAGCAAAACATTTTATGATCAATAGATAAAAGCTCTTATACTACTATATAATTTAAGTCTCAAGAAGTACAGTGTTCTTATTAAATATTTATTATTATATTTCAGTGTAGTTTTTAAGCCTAATTGTAAATATTTTTAAATGAGTAACTGCTTATATTATATCATACGTTATATTAATAATAATAAATGTTCTTCTTGCATTAAACATTTAAGCTTATTCACAATACAATAAATAACCTTTCCCTATTTACAATTGCTAAATTCTATGCTGAACAATTGCTCTTAGTTATGCCAGTACAGTTTTTAGAAATTTGAATAGAGGGCTATAAAATGTCGTATAAATCGCTAGTTATGTTTAATGCTGATTTTGTAAAAAAAAGAAACTCTGTTATATTAGAATATAAAATTTGATATATATATTCCTGCAGCGGTGATACTTCATGTCCAAACATTTTAAGCTCCAGGACTTTTAGCTATAAAGTATTATAAATTCTCATCCAAAGAGTAATAAAATAACTTTTCACAATTTTACGGCGGTAATTTTCGCGGGAGTCGATGGCCATAAAACTTTTACAAGTTCTATCGAATGAATCGAACATCATCCGTCATCCACTCTGGAAGACTGAGCACTCAAAGATTTCGGGAGATCGTAAAGTGTACACATGTATAAACTGAACCCTATGGAGGTCCTGTGAGATAGCATTATGAGAATTGGTTGCATTTACTTGTTTACGACCAGAATTTAGATGAATATTTTGAAGCGAGATTGGGCTGCACATTCGGAGTAAGCAAATATTTGCAGAAAACACACTTCTAGTACTATCTGCTACGTGTGTCAGCACTTACTTGCTTAAGTGGAGGATTTTAAACAGAAATTTGAATTGCAAATAGAGGTTAATTATGGAGAGTAATTTTTATTGGTGTAGGCTTTTACTTTTTACTGCTAAACTTTCGATGCGTTGTTGTCATGTGATATCGAGAGAGATGGTAAAATGCATCAGTAAAACAATCGAAAATTACCAACTAAATGTATGCATGCAAAATTATATAACTGAAAAATTACACGAAATATACTGAAATATTACGTATGTAAACCTACGTAACTGAAATATCTTAAATTGTTTAAAAACCATTTCTAAACAACATTTTTAATACGAAACACTATAGCATGGTATTAAGAAGAATCATCCTTTTTAAGTAGTATTTTTACAAATGGAAGAAAAATACATTCTTAATTTTCTGAATACTAGTTTTTCATGACATGATTAAATCTATAAAAATTATTAGTTGTAGAAATAGCCATTTATTGATTAAATAATAAAACATGCCAATTCATCTTTATTTATAAGCTGATCGATTATTTATAAATATATCAACAGTTTAAATTTAATTATTCATTTTAACATTTATAATATTTAAAACATTTATAACATGTTATGAGACAATAACATTTAAGTTAAATATCTTAATTATATTTCTGTTTTTTCTTTATTATAAAAGAAAAAGATATTTCTCAATTCAGAATGTAACTTTTAATACTCATATTTAATCAAGAGAAAATAATTTAACATTTTCAAAAACCATATTTTGAAAAAGTAATAAAATATAAATTTTAATAAGTATATATGTATATATATATATATATATATATATATATATATATATATATATATATATATATATATATATATATATATATATATATATATGTATTTTTACGGGTATTATATGATTATCATATATTTTTACGTTGTTCAGATTTTATATATCAAAAATCAAAAACTATTCAGATATTTAAAATTTAAAAATTAAAATAAGTATTTATAATACTATGAAAGAAAATTTGTTACATGAATTGATATATTTGAATTTTTAGAAAATAAAAAGACAGACGTGAAGATAGATTATGGAATAAGAAATATTGATTTTAATTTTGATAATTCAAAAGACAAGTAAATATCTTTGGTGTATGTATTTTATTTAAGTAATAATTTTTTAAACTGTTAAATTTTTATCCTTTAATTAACTGAACTTTTAATTAATCAAGGAAAAAAAAGTTACGCTAATCATGCTTATTTTAGACCCCCATGACCCCTTATAATCTTTTTTAGTTTTATAATTACTAAAGTTTAAATGATATTGAGAGCAATAGTAACAATAAGTAAAAAGTTTATATAGAAATTGCAAAATACGGGTAGAAGCCAAAGTTATTTCACGAAACACATTGCAAATGCCAGCAAATAATATTTGTATAAACA
>CM063498.1:133095544-133098044 GCA_032207245.1 Pardosa pseudoannulata
TTTTGCAAATTTTTAGAAGATCGAATGAAACTAAGCAGGTTATGAAATATGTAAATCAGGATTAAATGATAAAATAGTTAAAGTAAATTACAGTCGCCAAGGTAATTTTGTATTCATGAACAGAATATTTTAACACCAAACTCAGTATTTAGGTTTCAAGAATAACAGGAAAGGCCGCGGAAAATTTTTGCGCAAAATAATATAACTCGAAAGAAATAATTTTAAAACTTAGAGATATCAATATCTACATAGGCTTTATGTGGATCTTGATTAACCCTTTCTTAGTAGCATTTGCTTTTCTAATTCCCGAGCTAATAAAACCATTTATTAATTGAAGAAAATTATATGTTCTATCTTGATTTGAAAAAAATTGAACAAAGTAAAGAGACTGACAGGAATATTTTCCAACTTTGGTATAGTAATTAAAACTTTTGGACTGTTACTTGATATTACTGCTAACATTTTATGTTCTGTCTTGAATTGAAAAAAAATCGAACGGAGTAAATAAATTGACAGGAGTATTTTCCAACTTTGGTATAGGATTTATAACGTTAGAACTTTCATTTCTTATTTCTACAGTTATACTGTTACTTGACATTACTACTTGAATTGAAAAAAAATTGAAAAGAGTAAAGAATGACAGAAGTATTTTCCAACTTTGGTACAGTATTTATAACTTTTGAATATTCAATTCTAATTTCTAATCATACTGTTACTTGATATTTTTTATACTTTATGAATTTAAGTAAATTTTTAAGAGACTAAAAGGATACAATATTTTTGTTGCCATTTCAAATTTTTACATGAAGTTAATGAATGTATTTTCATTTATATGTTTTTCTTAATTATTTAAAAAAAATCTTGCTATTTAAATAAATAGTTTTTAATTTGTGAACGACATAAAAATGGTAAAGTTTATAAAAGTTTACTGAGGATCCACAAAAAAGTCACATTTCACAGATTTAAAACGTACGTTTTTCATATTCAGTTTGTCAAGTAAATAAAATTTCGCACGTTATAATGAGAAAATCAGAAGAATAATAAAACTTAATAATTAATCATTAAAAATTAATGAAAGCTTATGTAATTACACTAGTACGTTAAATTTTGAAAAAAAGAAAAGAAGTTTCACAAATTTAAAAAAAAGTACGATTTATACCTATGTGACATTTTGGTTACTAGTGAAAACATCTAGTAAACAATCTACATAATTTGCTCAATATATTTTGTTACCTAGGTAACGATTTCTTATATTTTACGTGTTGTACCCTAATCAATTTTGTACAATCGGAATTTATATATATGCTTTGTCTGTAGTTTTAAACGTAAAATTTAAATAAATTATTCTTAAATAATCACTTAAAAAATGGTAACTAATTTTCAAAAGTCATAAAGTAAAATCCCCTTATATGCCTCATCTATATACCTCTTATTGTTTATTCTTTCTTTTTAAATTTAATTTAAATTTGAAATTTTCTTTTTTAAATATTCTAAAATGAAATCGAACTTTTCTAGAATTGTTAGATTTGCTTATATATATTTAAAGAAGGGTTTTGATTTATATTTACAGTTTGAAGAAGTATAAGAGGAAAAAAATAATGAAAATAATAAATATAAATTTAATAATTAAGATAAAATTTTAATTATAATATTAAATTTACCTAAAGCGAGGTATTTTTATACAAATGACTTAAACTAAAATAGTTACTAAATTTCATAGAATCAAGATTCTATTAGTGTAGCAATATATTTGAAGAGTATATCATAGCTGTATTTTAAGAATCATGACGAAAAAATGAAAGAAATATCAATCTTTGCAGATTGACACTTTACTACTGAAGATGGCGTTTTGAAATAAGCGTTTAGTTTCATTATTGTTTGGAAACTAAGTTTTGATTAATTGAATTCTTTTTACTTTCTTAGAGTATTGCTAAAATGTAATTATTTAGAGCCTGATTTCCTAGTACAAAATTGGGGAAAATCATACAAAAGATGCCAAAGATTTATTTTCAAAGTAATTTACTTCCTGTGTTGATATTTAATTGTTTCAGGAGTGATTTTAAAACATGTTTTAAGCAAAAACGGGTTTATTAATTATAGGAAATCAATTTTTGGAAATTGATTTTTTGTCCAAAATTTCGTGAACTTGTATAGCTTCTACTTCTTATTTAGATAAACATTTTGGAGTAAAAATAAGATGAATAATGATATCCATAGAGAATAAGGAAAGAAAAAATAACGGAAAATGAAATTTTCTATTTATAGAAAATCAATTTAAAGTAAATGAGTTATTTTTAAACGGAAATTATCAATTTGAAGGTAGTGTATGAAAAAAAATACAGAAAAACATATGAATAATAGTTGGAATTTAAGTTCATTATAAGTTTTAGAAAAATTATCTGTCAGAAATTTAGTTCAGAAAGATTTAACTTGTTATAAGTCACTAAATTTCTAATTTTCCGCATTAAAAAGACAACATCTTTTATTTTTTTCTATATAT
>CM063498.1:133103044-133153044 GCA_032207245.1 Pardosa pseudoannulata
AGAATTTGTATATGTGTGCTATATTTCTTTTCTTTTTCATTATTTACAACCACTTTTCCCGCGATATCTTCTGCATCAGCGGATATAATCCAGGAAACAGATTCCGATTCAGGCTATAAAAAATTTCCCAAGCATGTCTGTTGTGTGTTTTTATGACAAAAATATGTTCATGTAACCCTGCACACCGCACCAGGAAACTGTGATAAGAATATTTAGAGATTTCTGGGAGAATTACCGATTTAGACGAGTGCTGGGGCTTTTATGGAAACTATATATCGACAGCCAAAGAAGCTATGTATACGAGTACAATTATGAAGTAGTATATCAAACCGAAGTTTATGCTTCTAGATTCCTGCATCGTGAAAATATAAATCCTATTGGAATTTGATTTATTGAATTACACCTTATAGGTAATAGCTATTTTCTGAATCCAAGTAATAAGGCTAAAAGAATTTTACATATTCCGGACTAGGGTAGTATTAATTAGAGAATTATTTGCATACAATCTATAAATATATCATAAAATTTTGTATTATATATTCCAAAAAATTTTATTGTTGGATTAGTAGAACCAGTAAGAGATTATTATAATCCATATACGAAATATACAATTTCTAGAATCATTTTTCATTTAACTATATATCATTTTAGAATTTTATTTATGAAAGCAATAATTATTATAAGAAACTGTTTCTCCAATTATAAGAAATATATTTTAATAATGCAGATATTTGGAGAAAAAAATGTTGTTTTTCATTTAAGAAGGAATTACACTAAGTTGTTAAAGCAAAAAATTCTATTATCTTTTTAACATATCATGAAGGACATAATTTAAGGATCAGTTCACCTCAATGGAGCATTAGAATGTAAAATTTCATGTATATTTATGAGGGCAGTGAGGCTGAAGGCAGTGTTACATAGCACTATCATTCGTGTTGTAACCATTTGGTTCTGATTGGTCCGGAATATAATACTGTGTCAATTTCTGAAGTAGCAACCCGTTTTAGGGTACCTGCCGTATTTAAGTCGTATTTCCCTTCCTTTGGAGTCTTCGGATATCTGACTTCCATGGATTGTCTTTGCAGTATTAAGCCGATGTTGTCTTCCTCTCGTGTAATAATTTGAATTAGGAAAGGTTTAAAATGTTACATTTCCCACGAATGCGAGTTAGGTATTTATAGAATTATATCGAGGTGATCGATCAAGGAAGTATTTCTCCACATCTCATGGTGTACCAGGAGTATTTGCATGGTAATGAAGCAGGGTTAATTACAGGGTATATTATGGGAAACAAAGTCTTCCTATTAGCCGACTACATTAGTAAAAATGTAATTTAGAAACTTTAACAGACTATACATTTTGTGTAGCATTGGAGCATGAAACCCCGAAAGGAAAGTAGTATTAACATTCACAGTGTTTGAAAAATTCTAACGTGGCCTCCGCACTATGGCCAATTGTTCACCACCCCAGTACTGGTCTTGATGGCGACCTTGGACGATGGTTCACGGGTTTCAACCACACACTGGAAGACTAAATGAGCCGAACACATGGATGCGTCCATAGGGTCTGCTACCCTCTATAGTTGCGTATCTGTCTGCGTTTGATGTTTGGAGAAAAATCGTTTCCGAAGCCATCCTCCGCCAATGCAATTTTATCTTCTGCCTTCGTCGACCTCGATAAGCCATATCCCCACCAGACGGTGGTAATGGCTTGCAGTGGACCATAGTGGGGAGGGATCTTAATATGCAATGTAATAGTATTTAAAGACACACGCTCAAAAACTCCTCCATCCTCCGCCAAGGCAGTTTAATCTTCTGCTTTCGGAGACCTCAATAAGCCATATCCCCTCCAGACGGTGGTAATGGCTTGCAGTGGACCATAGTGGGGAGGGATCTTAATATGTAATGTAATAGTTTTTAAAGACACACGCTTAAAAACTTTCTTACTCTTAGATTGTATTCGTTCTAATTTTGTTTGATGATAAATAAATTCATTTAAAATTGGAAACATATACTATATTATTTTTACGAAAGTCATAATAATTTTAAGAAGCTTCTGCACTTTTATACTTTGTTACGGGAATTATTAATAAAATTTATTAATAAAATAAATTATTAATAAAATAATTATTAATAAATAAATATTAAATTATTAATAAAATAAATCTTATTAAAATAAATATAATATAATAAACATTAGAATTATTAATGATTATTAATAAAATAAATAGTAAATATTATTTGTTATTTTTTAATGTCTTTTGCAATTACTGTGTCAAAATAGCCTGTACATATCAATTTAAAAATCTGTAATAATTTTAATTAACTTTTCAAAATACCTTCTAAACCTATTTTTCCGTTTTGCTTATTTTTCAAAACTTTTCAATAAAATACAAATTGCATACAAACATTTCAAAAGTATTTTTTAAATTTGCGACCATTATCGTAGAATAATTTTTATATTCGTTCTGAATGATGAGTAATAAATAACAAATGTTCATTAGCAATGACAGAAAATTTTACATCCAAACTATCAGATAATTGTTCTAAACTATTATACTTTATAACTATTTTTTCACAAAGCATATTTCTTTACATTCATTTATAATTACTGAATTAATAATGTATAATAGTGTAATGCTTTATTTTTCTTTGTGAGAAGTTTATTTACCCCAAGTATAGAAAATAACAAATAACAAGCTTGAAAAATAAATGCATATAAGTAATCAAGTCTAATTTATTCATTCATTAATTATTAATGCTCTCTGTGAACTTTCCTCTTATCAATTTAACGTGTTCCATTATGTAATAAGAAAATAATAAATTTACCGTATATTTATGTTTTTAGAACTTTTAAATTTAGATTTATTGTCTTGTATTAGTAGCTATATAAGTTCTTAGCATAAAATTCTTAAAGTGTATATTCATAAAGTGAAATGATATTTCTAATTATATCAGGAACTCTATTCGCTAGTTTTAACATAAATTTTTAATTCTTTGTAGGTTTTAAAAGAATTCTTAAACGTTACTTTGTGTATCAATATATTTTGATAAGCATGTAAATGAATGCTATATAATTCAGAAGCTGAGTTTTAATTATGTGTTGGTTTATTCTACAGTGTACCTTATTAAGTTATAAGGGGAATATTTTATATATCTTAAACAAAATTTTAAACCTGATGTGATGAAAATGTTTATAATTCTGAAAAAAATTTAGCTTATTAAGAAAAAATTTAAAATTTTAAAAATTATATACTTCTACAAAATATTTTTTATCAATTGGATGAATCCATTAAATTCGGAAAAACTTAAGAGGATGTTAGAGGTATTTAAAATTTATGAATCTTATATAATATGTAATAAATATGCATAACTTTATTTATAAAAACTCATAAGAATTTTTTGTCAAAAAATAAATTTCCTGAATCAAGGAAGAATTTGTTTCTTATTTACATTTTATCTAGATTTATTTTTTAATACATATAATAAACATTTTTTTTCTTTTTGAAAATCACCTTCAGGAATATCATATTGATTAGATGGAATCGAAGTCATTAGTCATACCTTTTAAATTTTAAGGTATTAGTAATTAGAATGTACCTTATACCTTGTGAAATTATAACAATAGTTCATATTTATAATATCAACATAACAACATGTCATAATATCAAACTTAACGTTAAAAATTATGCAGTACATTGAAAGAATATAAGTAGCAGAGTGTTTAATAGAAGACGAAGTTCAAAATGCTTAAAAAACTGAAACAACTAAGAAGTATGAATTGTTTATAAAGAATATAAAGCTATTGACTATAATTCTGAAGAATGGAAGTAGAAAAGCGTTTAAAAGAAGACTAAGTTGAAAAAGCTTAAAAAACTGAAACAGCTAAGAAATACGAGTTGTTTATAAAGCATATACAGTCATATATAATTCTGATACTATAATTCTGAAATGCTTTAAAGGAACGTGCAGCTATTTAAATTTTGTGATTTTCACAAAATAGATAATGAATATGTATGGCTGTAACTTGAAAACCTGATAAGAGTTTGTTGACAAATAATACATTTTCTGAATCAATTAAGATTTTGTATCTGGGTATATTTTTAATATGCAAAATATACATTTCTGTCTTTCTAAAAATATCATTTAGAGAATTAAATACTTGGTGATCAATGGAAGGAGAAGTCATTATTTATACTTGTTTTACAAGCAATATTAAGTGGAACTGAAAACTCAGTTAACCAGTTTTTAAAAAGAATAGTGTTAAATTCCATTTTATACAGTACTGATGCTTTTATTTTAATCAAAGACGTTTAAATATTATATTATTAAAAATGTCATTATACATTGCCTAGCTAGATATATATATTGCCTAACTAACTGCATTTACGTGATGATCCTCAGATGAGTGCAAGAAGAAATCAGCAGATATAAAGATTTGTTCTGATAGTCTAAATGTAAGCCTAAGTAACGCTTAACGAAGGATTCTTCTATTCAAATTATCAACTTGTTCTCTAAATCTCGTTCTATTTCATAATGAAAATCCTTGAGCAATTAAGAAAGGCTTTATGTAAATTGACGGCTTATTCATTTGTTCTCTTTTTATATTAAGGTTGTTTATAAAGCATATAAAACTATTGACTATAACTCTTAAAATCTTAAGCGGAACTTGCAGCTATTTAAATTTTGTGATTCTCACAAAATAAGTAATAAATATGTATGACTGTAACTTGAAAACTTGATAAGAGTTTGTTGACAAATAATACATTTTCTGAATCAATTAAGATTTTGTATCTGGGTATTTTTTTAATATGCCAAATATACATTTCTGTCTTTTTAAAAATAGCATTTAGAGAAATTAAATACTTGGTGGTAATTGGAAGGAGAAGTCATTATTTATACCTTTTTCTTTATATACAATATTAAACGGAACTGAAAACTCAATTAACCAGTTTTTAATGGGGGATTCTTCTATTCCAATTGTCAATTTGTTCTCTAGATCTCATTCTAATTCACAATGAAAATTCTTGAGCAATTAAGAAAGACTTTATGTATATTATTCATTTGTTCTCTTTTTATATTACGGTTGTTTATAAAGCATATAAAACCATTGACTATAACTCTTAAAAACTTAAGCAGAACGTGCAGCTATTTAAATTTTGTGATCCTCACAAAATAAGCAATAAATATGTATGGCTGTAACTTGAAAACTTGATAAGAGTTTGTTGACAAATAATACATTTCTGTTTATCTAAGAGTATCATTTAGAGAAATTAGAAATGTGGTGATAAATCGAAAGAGAAGTCAATATTTATACCTTTTAATTTATAGGCAATATTAAACGGAACTGAAAACTCAATTAACCAGTTTTTAAACAGAATAGTGTTAAATTCCTTTTCAACCCGTACTGATGCTGTTTATTTAACTGAAGAATTTTAACTACCATATTATTAAAAATATCATTAAACATTGCCTAGTTAGAGGTATATATTGCCTAACTGCACTTAAGTAATGATCCTCAGATGAGTGGAAGAAGAAATCAGCAGATATAAAGATCTGTTCTAATTGTCTTAATGTAAGCCTAAGTAACACTTAACGGAGGATTCTTCTATTCCAGTTGTCGACTTGTTTTTAGATCTCATTCTCTTTCACAATGAAAATCCTTGAGCAATTAAGAAAAGATTAGTGTAAATTGACGGCTTATTCATTTGTTCTTTTTCCATATTACGGTTGTTTATAAAGCATATAAAGCCATCGACTATAACTCTGAAAAACTTAAGCAGAACGTGCAGCTATTTAAATTTTGTGATTCTCACAAAATAAGTAATAAATAATCACGGCTGTAACTTGAAAACCTGATAAGAGTTTGTTGACAAATAATACATTTCTGTTTTTCTAAGAGTATCATTTAGAGAAATTAGAAATGTGGTGATGAATCGAAAGAGAAGTCAATATTTATACCTTTTTATTTATAGGCAATATTAAACAGAACTGATAACCCAATTAACAAGTGTTTAAACAGAATAGTGTTAAATTCCTTTTTAACCAGTACTGATGCTGTTTATTTAACCAAAGAATTTTAACTACCATATTATTAAAAATATCATTAAACATTGCCTAGTTAGAGGTATATATTGCCTAACTGCACTTATGTGATGATCCTCAGATGAGTGGAAGAAGAAATCAGCAGATATAAAGATTTGTTCTAATTGTCTTAATGTAAGCCTAAGTAACACTTAACGGAGGACTCTTCTATTCCAGTTGTCGACTTGTTTTTAGATCTCATTCTCTTTCACAATGAAAATCCTTGAGCAATTAAGAAAAGATTAATGTAAATTGACGGCTTATTCATTTGTTCTCTCTCCATATTACGGTTGTTTATAAAGCATATAAAGCCATCGACTCTAACTCTGAAAAACTTAAGCAGAACGTGCAGCTATTTAAATTTTGTGATTCTCACAAAATAAGTAATAAATAATCATGACTGTAACTTGAAAACCTGATAAGAGTTTGTTGACAAATAATACATTTCTGTTTTTCTAAGAGTATCATTTAGAGAAATTAGAAATGTGGTGATGAATCGAAAGAGAAGTCAATATTTATACCTTTTTATTTATAGGCAATATTAAACGGAACTGAAAACTCAATTAACCAGTTTTTAAACAGAATAGTGTTAAATTCCTTTTCAACCCGTACTGATGCTGTTTATTTAACCAAAGAATTTTAACTACCATATTATTAAAAATATCATTTAATATTGCCTATTTAGAGGTATATATTGCCTAACTGCACTTATGTGATGATCCTCAGATGAGTGGAAGAAGAAATCAGCAGATATAAAGATCTGTTCTAATTGTCTTAATGTAAGCCTAAGTAACACTTAACGGAGGATTCTTCTATTCCAGTTGTCGACTTGTACTCTAGATTTCATTCTATTTCACAATGAAAATCCTTGAGCAATTAAAAAAGTCTTTATGTAAATTGACAGCTTATTCATTTGTTCTCTTTTTATATTACGGTTGTTTATAAAGCATATAAATCCATCGGCTAAAACTCTGAAAAACTTAAGCGGAACGTGCAGCTATTTAAATTTTGTAATTCTCACAAAATAATAAATAATCATGGCTGTAACTTGAAAACCTGATAAGAGTTTGTTGACAAATAATACATTTCTGTTTTTCTAAGAGTATCATTTAGAGAAATTAGAAATGTGGTGATAAATTGAAAGAGAAGTATATTATTTATACCTTTTTATTTATAGGCAATATTAAACAGAACTGAAAACTCAATTAACCAGTTTTTAAACAGAATAGTGTTAAATTCCTTTTTATCCAGTACTGATTCTTTTATTTTAATCAAACACGTTTAAATACCATATTATTAAAAATATCATTATACAATGCCTAGCTAGAGGTGTTATTGCCTAACTAATTGCATTTACGTGATGATCCTCAGATGAATGCAAGAAGAAATCAGCAGATATAAAGATATGTTCTAATAGTCTAAATGTAAGCCTAAGTAACACTTAACGGATTATTCTTCTATTCCAGTTGTCGACTTGTACTCTAGATCTCATTCTATTTCACAATGAAAATCCTTGATCAATTAAAAAAGGCTTTATGTAAATTGACAGCTTATTCATTTGTTCTCTTTTTATATTACGGTTGTTTATAAAGCATATAAAGCCATCGGCTAAAACTCTGAAAAACTTAAGCGGAGCGTGCAGCTATTTAAATTTTGTAATTCTCACAAAATAATAAATAATCATGGCTGTAACTTGAAAACCTGATAAGAGTTTGTTGACAAATAATACATTTCTGTTTTTCTAAGAGTATCATTTAGAGAAATTAGAAATGTTGTGATAAATCGAAAGAGAAGAGATTATTTATTTATACCTTTTTATTTATAGGCAATATTAAACGGAACTGAAAACTGAATTAACCAGTGTTTAAACAGAATAGTGTTAAATTCCTTTTTAACCAGTACTGATGCTGTTTATTTAACCAAAGAATTTTAATTACCATATTATTAAAAATATCATTATACATTGCCTAGGTAGAGGTATATATTGCCTAACTAATTGCATTTACGGGATGATCCTCAGATGAGTGTAAGAAGAAATCAGCAGATATAAAGATCTGTTCTAATAGTCTTAATGTAAGCCTGGGTAACGCTTAACGGGGGATTCTTCTATTCCAATTTTCGACTTGATCTCTACATCTCATTCTATTTGAAATCCATGAGCAATTAAGAAAGGATTTATGTAAATTGATGGCTTACTCAGTTGTTCCCTCTTTATATTATATTATTCTTAGGAAACTACTTCACAAATAATTTTATTTCTTGTATTTAATGAAAGTTCATACTGTTATGCAGTACAAATATTTATTCCATTATTTTCTTCAGAATTTGTTTTTTCCCATAGTGATGTGATGGAATGTATTTGAAATATTTTTCATTTGCTAACATATTAAAAAATCTAAATCAACTGCACTGAGATTAAATGTGTTGGAATAATACATACGAAAACAACAAAGAAATATAGATTATATTAAAAAATCATGGAATACGCGACACTACATTTACTACATTTTTATTTACAGTGAACTTAGCTGTTAAGTACTTTTTACTCTTTAAGAGGTACTTATGTTTAATCATTGACATATTAGACACCACTGATGTGATTTACTGTAAGCAACGCCAGACAGGTTGTTAGCATCACTATATTTAGGTAGATTGCACTCGAGGAATTCAAATCTAAACCAATTTCATTTGATGGAAATTTTTTACACGAATCACTAAATTATATTGACATCAAATGATTAATATTTTTATGAATGTTTCAGTTACTCTTTTATTTGATGCACATTTAGAAACTTTGATTTGACCATTAGATGCTCTAAAAGAACTTCAGTGAGATTGCTTAAAGGTCTTGAAAATTACGCAAGAATATAACAAAAAAAAATATATTGTATCGAAGAATAATAAAAACATTATTATTACAAGGTTTTTTACGGTTAATTTAATATTTAAGTATTTTTTATGTAATAGGTACTCATTCTTAGTCATTCCTGTATTCCCCACCACTAATGTTCTTGCCATTTAGCCGTAGCAGCACCATAAATGCTGTTAGCATCACTGTATTTAAGCATACTGCATCTGAGGAATATTTAAATAAAGACCAATTCGATTTTACGGAAATTTTTTACCGTAATCACTAATTACTTTTGGCAGTAAATTATTAGCTATATATGAATATTATTTCAATCGTTCGATGTAAACTACTTTTCTTTGTTTCATTCCTTTTGAAACAAATCTACCGTCATTTAGTTTATATATTTTAACCATTATTTATGACATTATATATACTTATATTTAATGAAATATGCTTACATATGCATGTAATATTCATTACTGATTACATCCTGTTCTAAATATTAAGTATCAGTAACAGTCAGAAGTAACTCCCAATGATGAAATAAAAAAGTATGTGGAACCTAAAGAAAATATTGGTATTTCACATTATTCCTCTTATCCATTTACCTTATCTATTTTTTTTAATAGTTATAGATTTTATAATGGTGAGAAATGCTTAAATATTTGTTCAGTAGTCGTTAATCAAATTCTGAAATTACAGTCCATATGAATGGTGTATAGCTAACATAGCTAACGGCTATGTTATCTGTACATTATTCATATGGACTGTAATTTCAGAATTACTTTTGGCACTAAATGGATCACTAATTGCCACTAACTGCCACTAAATGGATCACTAACTGCCAAAAGTAATTGATCACTAATTACTTTTGGTAGCAAATTATTAAATATTTATGAACAGTATTTCAATCGTTCCATGTAAACTACTTTTCTTTGTTTCATTCCTTTTGAAAAAAATCTCTTCATTTAGTTTATATGTTTTAACCATTATTTATGTCATTACATACACTTTTATTTTATGAAATATGCTTACATATGCATGTAATATCCATTACTAATTACATCCTGTTCTAAATATTAAGTATTAGTAACAGTCAGATAAGTAACTCCCAATGATGAAACGAATGAAATAAAAAAGTATGCGGAACCAAAAGAAAATATTGGTATTTCACATTATTCCTCTTATCCATTTACCTTATCCACTTTTTTTAATAGTTAAAGATTTTATAATGATGATAAAGGCTTAAATATTTATTCAGTAGTTGTTAATCAAATTCTGAAATTACAGTCCATATGAATGATGTATAGCTAACATAGCTAACGGCTATGTTATCTACACATCATTCATATGGACTGTAATTTCAGAATTACTTTTGGCATTAAATTGATCACTAACTGCCAAAAGTAATTGATGAATAATTACTTTTGGTAGCAAATTATTAAATATTTATGAACATTATTTCAATCGTTCCATGTAAACTACTTTTCTTTGTTTCATTCCTTTTGAAAAAGTCTACCTTCATTTAGTTTATATATTTTAAGCATTATTTATGACATTACATATACTTTTATTTAATGAAATATGCTTAGATATGCATGTAATATTCATTACTGATTACATCCTGTTCTAAATATTAAGTATCAATAACACTCAGATGCATAAATACCATTGGTGAAACGAATAAAATAAATAAATATGTGGAACCTAAAGAAAATATTGGTATTTCATGTTATTCATCTTATTTATTTATCTAATACGTTTTTTCTAGTAATTATAGATTTTATAATGATGAGAAATGTTTAAATATTTAATCAGTAGTCGTTAATCAAATTCTGAAATTACAGTCCAAATGAATAATGTCTTGCTAACATAGCCAACAGAAATATAACTATCTTTTACTTGCATAGTACATTTTTTTCTGCAAAGTGTACCGTTTCTACATATACTCACTATCATATCTTGTTGTAAAGAAGATTAATAATATGGTTAGTTATGCAAATGTATTGGATTTTGTAAAACATTAATGTCTCTAAAGTTCTTTTTCACTAGCACCCGAAACGAACAAAATTAATAAATATGTAATTTTAATGCAATGAAAATATTATTTTCATATATTACATTTTAGATAATAATTTTATATTTTCTGTGTTTTTAATAAAGATAAAATTTAAAATACGTCAGTATGTTATTTTTTCTGTTGTCAAGTGGTAATTCACAAGGCAATTTTTGATTTCTTTTAGAGTAGGATCCGTGCATATTCCTTCGGTTTCACTTTCATGCTTTTTTATTTTTTTTATGATCATTTATCCGCTTTTATCATTTCAAATATATATTTCTTTAATTTGGATATATAAGTTACAGTAAAACACACATTTTATTTTAATTATTTATTACTACAAAGTTTACTTTTCTCAAATATTTAAAAGGTTTCATTAATTGTCTGTTCCACAATATCATGAAGTTTTCTTTTAAAAGAAAAATTCTTTCTTTGTAACCATACTATTATATCTTATGGTGATATTTATGTTTTGACCCTGTAGGCAAATGGTGTTGTTTTATAAAGCATTAATATAATTTTTCTATAAGTTTTTAAGGAGAAGCTGTTTAAATTTTATATCTTGAAAAATAAAGTAGAGTATAAAACAAAAATAATAGAATATCGAAGAATAATAATACATTATTAACAAGATTTTTATGGTCAATTTAACATTTAAGTGTTTTTTATGGGATAAGTACTCATGTTTAGTATTTCATATGTATTTTCTTGCCATTTTACCGTAGAAGCACAGACATGTTGTTAGGATCACTATAATTAAACAGACTTCATCTAAGGAATATTCAAATTAAGACCAATTCCATTTTACGTAAATTTGCCGTAATCACAAATCACTTTTGGCAGTAAATTACTAATTATTACATTATTTGAATCATTCCATGTAAACTACTTTTCTTTGTTTTATTCCTTTTGAAAAAAATCTACATTTATTTAGTTTATATATTTTTAACCTTTATTTATAACAATACATATCATTTTATTCAATGAAATATGCTTACATATGAATGCAACATTCATTACTGATTACATCTTGTTCTAAATATTAAGTATCAGTAACAGTCAGATACACAACTTATAATGACAAAACAAATAAAATAAAAAGTATGCGGAACCTAAAGAATATATTGGTATTTAATATTATTCATTACATCTTTTTACCTTACCTATTTTTTAAATAATTATAGATTTTATAATGATGAAAAATGCTTAAATATTTATTCAGTAGTCGTTAAACAAATTCTGAAATTACAGTTCAAACGAATAATGTATAGCTAACATAGCTAACACATATTACTCTATTTCACTTACATAGTATAGTTTTCTACAAAGTGTACACTTTATATATCTATTCACTATCATATCTTATTGTAAAGAAGATTAATAATATCGGTACTTATGAAAATATATTCTGATTTTGTAAACATTAATGTCTCTAAAGTTCTTTTATATTCGCACCCGAAAGAAAGAAAATTACTTAATATGTAATTTTAATGAAATGAGAATATTTTTTTCTTAAATTGTTTTAGCTAATAATTTTATATTCTCTATGTTTATAATAAAGATAAAATTTTAAATACTGCAGTATGATATTTTGTCTATGTACAAGTGGTAATTCACAGGGTAATTTTTCTTTTTGTCATAGAAGGTGATGTGTATATTTATTGGCTTTCCTGATTTTAACTTTTTATGACTATTAATCCGCTGTTATCATTCCAAATATATATTTCTTTAATGTGAATATTTATAGGTTACAGTTAAACAAACATTTTTATTTGAATTACCTCTATTGTTACAAGTTTATATTTTGTTAAATATTATTAAAAGGTTCATTCACTTGTCTGTTACACAATATCGTGAAATTTTCTTTTAAAAATATTCTGTCTGTGCAATCATACTATTATATCTTATTGATGAAGATATTTATTTTTTGACCCCAAATGCAAATAGTATTTTTTTATAAAGCATTAATATAATCTCTGTAACATTAATTTCATATATTATAAGTTTTTGCATTTATAAGTGTATAAAAAATTTTCATAGCTTTCAGAACACTAACCCTTTTTTGTGTTTATCCCTTTAAGGAGAAGCTGTTTTAAATATAGCTTGAAAAATAAACTAGAATATAACAAAAAATAGATTGTGTCGAAGAATAATAAAGACATTACTTTTACAAGATTATTTTGTATGGTGAATTTAACCTTTAAGTATTTTTATGGGATAAGTACTATATTTAAGCATTTTTCATCATTATAAAATTTATAATTATTTAAAAAAAGTAGAATAAGTAAAAGGATATGATGAATACTATTAAATACCAATACATTCTCTAGGTTCCGCATACTTTTTTATTTTATTTGTGTAGTCATTGGAACTTGTGTATCTGACTATTACATTAGTCAGATACACAAGTTAGCGAGATTAATTTCATATATTATAAGTTTTTGCATTTATAAGTGTATAAAAAATTTTCATAGCTTTCAGAACACTAACCCTTTTTTGTGTTTATCCCTTTAAGGAGAAGCTGTTTTAAATATAGCTTGAAAAATAAACTAGAATAGAAACTACTTTCATTTGTTTTATTCCTTTTGAAAAAATCTACCTTTATTTAATGTAATAGTCAGATACACAAGTTCCAATGACTACACAAATAAAATAAAAAAGTATGCGGAACCTAGAGAATGTATTGGTATTTAATAGTATTCATCATATCCTTTTACTTATTCTACTTTTTTTAAATAATTATAAATTTTATAATGATGAAAAATGCTTAAATATTTTTGTTCAGTAGTCTTTAATCAAATTCTGAAATTACAGTTCAAACGAATAATGTATAGCTGACATAGATAACAGAAATATAACTCTCTTTCACTTACATAGTATATTTTTCTACAATGTGTACCCTTTCTACATATATGCACTATCATTTCTTCCTGTAATAAAGATTAATAATAAGGCTACTTATGCAAATGCATTCAATTTTCTAAAACTTTAATGTCTGTAATATTCTTTTATATTCGCACCCGAAAGTAAGAAAATTACTAATTATGTTGTTTTAAATGAAATGAATATATTTGAAGAATATATTTGAAGAATATATTTTCTTCAATTATTTTAGCTAATAATTTTATATTCTCTATGTTTATAAAAAATATAAAATTCTAAGTACTACAGTATATTTTGTCTATGGACAAGTGGTAATTCACAGGGCAATTTTTTCGTTTTGTCATAAAGGTGATGTGTATATTCATTGTCTTTCCTGCTTTTAACTTTTTATGAGTATTAATCCGCTGTTATTCCAAATATATATTTATTTAATGTGGATATCTATGGGTTACTATTAAACAAACATCTTTATTTGAATTACCTCTATTGTTACACGTTACAGTTTTTGTTAAATATTGTTAAAATGTTCATTCACTTGTCTGTTCACACTGTATCATGAAATTTTTCTTCTAAAATATTCTCTCTGTGTAATCATACTATTATATCTTATTGATGAAGATATTTATTTTTTGACCCCAAATGCAAATAGTATTTTTTTATAAAGCATTAATATAATCTCTGTAACATTAATTTCATATATTATAAGTTTTTGCATTTATAAGTGTATAAAAAATTTTCATAGCTTTCAGAACACTAACCCTTTTTTGTGTTTATCCCTTTAAGGAGAAGCTGTTTTAAATATAGCTTGAAAAATAAACTAGAATATAACAAAAAATAGATTGTGTCGAAGAATAATAAAGACATTACTTTTACAAGACTTTTTAAGGTGAATTAAATAATTAAGTATTATTATGGGATACGTACTAATGTTTAGTCATTCACATATTCCACACAACTTATTTTCTTCCCATTTTACAGCAGGAGCACCAGACATGTTGTTAGGATCACTATATTTAAGTAGACTTTATCTGAGGAATATGCAAATTAAAACAATTACATTCTACTGAAATGTTTGAACTTAATCACAAATCACTTTTGGCAGTAAATTACTAATTATTACATTATTTGAATCATTCCATGTAAACTACTTTTCTTTGTTTTATTCGTTTTGAAAAAATCTACCTTTATTTAGTTTATATATATTAACCATTATTTATAACAATACACATCATTTTATTCAATAAAATATGCTTACATATGAATGCAATATTCATTACTGATTATATCTTGTTCTAAATATTAAGTATTAATAATAGTCAGATACACAACTTCCAATGACTAAACAAATAAAATAAAAAGGTTTGCGGAACCTAAAGAATATATTGGTATTTAATATTATTCATCACATTCTTTTACCTTATCTATTTTTTTAAATAATTATAGATTTTATAATGATGAGAAATGCTTAAATATTTATTCAGTAGTCGTTAATCAAATTCTGAAATTACAGTTGAAGCAAATAATGTATAACTAACATAGCTAACACAAATATAACTCTCCTTCACTTACATAGTATATTTTTCTACAACATGTACCTTTTCTACATATATTCACTATCATTTGTTGCTGTAAAGAAGATTAATAATATGGCTACTTATGCAAATGCATTGGATTTTGTAAAACATTAATGTCTCTAAAATTCTTTTACATTTATACCCGAAAGTAACAAAATTACTAAATATGTAATTTTAACGAAATGAGAATATTATTTTCTTAAATTATTTTAGCTAATAATTTTATATTCTATATGTTTAAATTAAATATGAAATTTAAAATACTACAGTATGATATTTTGTCTATAGATAAGAGGTAATTCACAGGGCAATTTTGTCATAGAAGGAGATGTGTATATTTATTGGCTTTCCTGCTTTTAACGTTTTATGACCATCAATCCTCTGTTATCATTCCAAATATATATTTCTTTAATGTGGGTATTTATAAATATCCACATTAAAGAAATATATTGCATTTAAACAAACATTTTTAATTGAACTACTTCTATTGTTACATGCTTACAGTTCTGTTAAATATTGCGAAAAGGTTCATTCACTGGTCTGTTCACACTGTATCATGAAATTTTCTTCTAGAATATTCTTTCTGTGTAATCATACTATTATATCTGAGTGATGATGATATTTATATTTTTATCCCATAAATATCCGCATTGAAGAAATATATTGCATTTAAAAAACATTTTTCAATTGAACTACTTCTATTGTTAGATGCTTACATTTCTGTTAAATATTGTGAAAAGGTTCATTCACTTGTCTGTTCACCCTGTATCATGAAATTTTCTTCTAGAATATTCTTTCTGTGTAATCATACTATTATATCTTATTGATATCGATATTTATGTTTTGACCCCATAAATATCCACATTAAAGAAATATATTGCATTTAAACAAACAATTGTTGCATTTAAACAAACATTTTAATTGAACTACTTCTATGCTTACAGTTCTGTTAAATATTGCGAAAACGTTCATTCACTTGACTGTTCACACTGTATCATGAAATTTTCTTCTAGAATATTTTTTCTGTGTAATCATACTATTATATCTTATTGATGATGATATTTATGTTTTGAGCCCATACATATCCACATTAAAGAAATATATTGCATTTAAACAAACATTTTTAATTGAACTACTTCTATTGTTACATGCTTACAGTTCTGTTAAATATTGCAAAAAGGTTCATTAACTTGTCTGTTCACACTGTATCATGAAATTTTCTTCTAGAATATTCTTTCTGTGTAATCATACTATTATATCTTATTGATGATGATATTTATGTTTTGATCCCATACATATCCACATTAAAGAAATATTTTGCATTTAAACAAACATGTTTAATTGAACTACTTCTATTATTACACGTTTACAGTTCTGTTAAATATTGCGAAAAGGTTCATTCACTTGTCTGTTCATCCTGACATCTGTTCACCCTGTATCATGAAATTTTTTTTCTAAAATATTCTTTCTGTGTAATCATACTATCACATCTTATTGATGATGATATTTATGTTTTGACCCCATAAATATCCACATTAAAGAAATATATTGCATTTAAACAAACATTTTTAATTGAACTACTTCTATTGTTACATGCTTATAGTTCTGTTAAATATTGCGAAAAGGTTCATTCACTTGTCTGTTCACCCTGTATCATGAAATTTTCTTCTAGAATATCCTTTTTGTGTAATCATACTATTATATCTTATTGATGGTGATATTTATGTTTTGATCCCATACATATCCACATTAAAGAAATATATTGCATTTAAACAAACATTTTTAATTGAACTACTTCTATTATTACACGTTTACAGTTCTGTTAAATATTGCGAAAAGGTTCATTCACTTGTCTGTTCATCCCTGACATCTGTTCACCCTGTATCATGAAATTTTTTTCTAAAATATTCTTTCTGTGTAATCATACTATTACATCTTATTGATGATGATATTTATGTTTTGACCCCATAAATATCCACATTAAAGAAATATATTGCATTTAAGCAAACATCTTTAATTGAAATACTTTTATTGTTACATGCTTACAGTTCTGTTAATATTGCGAAAAGGTTCATTCACTTGTCTGTTCACACTGTATCATGAAATTTTCTTCTAAAATATTCTTTCTGTGTAATCATACTATTATATCTTATTGATATCGATATTTATGTTTTGACCCCATAAATATCCACATTAAAGAAATATATTGCATTTAAACAAACATTTTTAATTGAACTACTTCTATTGTTACACGCTTACAGTTCTGTTAAATATTGCGAAAATGTTCATTCACTTGTCTGTTCACACTATATCATGAAATTTTCTTCTAAAATATTCTTTCTGTGTAATCATACTATTATATCTTATTGATATCGATATTTATGTTTTGACCCCATAAATATCCACATTAAAGAAATATATTGCATTCAAACAAACACTTTTAATTGAGCTAGTTCTATTGTTACACGCTTATAGTTCTGTTAAATATTGCGAAAAGGTTCATTCACTTGTCTGTTCACCCTCTATCATGAAATTTTTTTCTAAAATATTTTTTCTGTGTAATCACACTATTACATTTTATTGATGATGATATTTATGTTTTGACCCCATAAATATCCACATTAAAGAAATATATTGCATTTAAACAAACAATTGTTGCATTTAAACAAACATTTTTAATTGAACTACTTCTATTGTTACATGCTTACAGTTTGTTAAATATTGCGAAAAGGTTCATTTATTTGTCTGTTCACGCTGTATCATGAAATTTTCTTCTAAAATATTCTTTCTGTGTAATCATACTATTATATCTTACTGATATCGATATTTATGTTTTGACCCCATAAATATCCACATTAAAGAAATATATTTCATTTAAATAAATATTTTTAATTGAACTACTTTTATTGTTACATGCTTACAGTTCTGTTAAATATTGCGAAAAGGTTCATTCACTTGTCTGTTCACGCTGTATCATGAAATTTTCTTCTAAAATATTCTTTCTGTGTAATCATACTATTATATCTTATTGATGAAGATATTTATGTTTTGACCCCAAAGGCAAAATGTTTTTATAAAGCATTAATATAATCTCTGTAACATTAATTTCATACATTATAAGTTTTCGCATTTATAAGTGTATAATAAAATTTTATAGCTTTCAGAACACTAACCCTTTTTTGTGTTTATCCCTTTAAGGAGAAGCTGTTTTAAATTTATTTTCTCTCAACAGCAATGTTTATGGTCACGCACACGTGTATGATTTATATCTAGTATTTCGAGAGATTTAGAAGCAGATAACGATCACATATATCGATAAAATAAAGAGGAAAGCAACGTTTTGGTTGCCTTTTCAGATACTCGAAAGGAAAAATAAATTATTAATACTTTGTAGCAAACTTTACTCCAGGATTTGAGGTAAATGTGATTTCCCGTACGTTATGTCATGAACTTTATAATGATATTCAGTGTAACTGCTATAAACATATTTCGTTCACTTCTACAGACACTTGAAGCACAGCCATCAAAAAACTTTTCTCACGTCACGTGGAGGTTAAGTACCGACAATTTACGGTAAATCTGCCGCTTTTATGTATTCAAAATGCTATGGTTTATAGTGATGTGGTTTTTCAGAAAATAATGCGGTATGTTATATTTTAATGACTGCTGCCGTAGGAAATTGCTTCCATAAAAGTAAATGGTATTTTAAGAAATTCATGATCAAAATTTATAAGCGATATTCTACGTGTAAATAATACGATCAAATCATGAGTAACTTTTTATCGAAAGGTTTAAATTATATGTGATTTATTTTTTCTTACCGTATAGATATTATGATCTCTTTTACCTAATATTTGTGTCTATGGATATTTGCATTTTTTAAGGAAACGTTCTCTTTCTAAGTAATTCGTACTTTACATTCCAGACTCTATAAGCTAGAGAATTTCAAATACTATATTTAGTGGTGTATTTTGTGGAAAGATTACGAAACATTTATAGCTAAAATATGCAACATTCTAGCAGAAATGTAATATTAAAGAGAAACCTTATTGCATTTTGTTATCTATTTAAAATTTATGAAAAGATGCTTAAAGTTTTATTTAATTCTAGACATCTGTTTAAAAATGCAACTGATTTTGAAACATGTTTAAACTATATATTACTTATTTGTATTAAAATGCATACATTTTTAGTTTTTTTAACAAAAACAGGAAGTTATATACGAAAGAGAAAATAGGTAATACGATACAGCAATGATCAAAGGTACATTTATTAAAACGCGACTACTTGTTATAGATTTATGATAATGCGTTTAATGTATGTTAAAGACATGCATACATTTTTAGTTTTAGTTTAACAAAAACAGAGATATTATATAAAAGAGAAAATATTTTTCTATTAAGTAAAATTTCTATGATCAAAGGTACATTTATTAAAACGCGACTACTTGTTATAGATTTATGATAATGCGTTTAATGTATGTTAAAGACAGACGTAATTTATTTTAGTTTGCCAGAGATATTATCATAAATATGAAACTATTTTTCTATTAAGTAAAATTTCTAGCAAATAATTTATAATAATTTCTTTTAAATAGTGATATAGTGATATGTATGTTAAAGACAGACGTAATTTTTTTTTAGTTTGCCAGAGATATTATCATAAATATGAAACTATTTTTCTATTAAGTAAAATTTCTGGCAAATAATTTATAATAATTTCTTTTAAATAGTGATATAGATCTAGTTTTTTATCTCGTACGGGAAGGATTTTCCAGAATTGTGGTCTTCCTACTGATTTAAGCACTTAAATAGTCACTGTTTTCCCAAATCTTGGTATCCCAGCTAACACGTTTTTTTGAATTTTTCCATCGGATAGTATACTACTTTTTTATGCAATTATCCTTCATTTCAGTTTTTATTTGGGTGTTTGTTACTTACTTTTGTGTCTTATTTTTACTAATAGTTTGTTCTTTGGTAGTTAAATTTGATTTATTGTATACCAGTCGCTTTTCTTGCATAATAATTGTCTCTTGTCAATTACTGTGTGTTGACATTCTTTTAAATTATTATTTAAATTATGCTTTGAAAATAATCATTCAATAATAATACAATATCGGAAATTTTCATATATCTAAACCTATGATTATATGCCTTCATACTTTATGTTATAAGTGACGATACTCCTTAAATTGTCTTTGTACTTTGGTTTACATAATTTAAAAAAAAACATAATTTTTCTTAACACATTCAATCCCATTGAATCTCAACTAACTTGATCTGCTTTCACATTTACCCTTAACTACACTCCTACATGCTTCTGCATGTGTCTTTTGTTTAAGAATTTTTCAGAAATTAAAATATATTTCTATTTTTGTATAAAAGCTATATTCCGTAGAAATTTTATCCCATAATGTACATTCAAACCCACAAATATAGAATTTTAATGTAAATCTTAACATATTTCAGTACACTCTCAGATTATCAAAGTGTTCTCTTAAATCATGTAACAGAATTCTCTTACCTCTTTTCCAAATTGCAGTTTGTACAGAAAAATAGTTATGTGTCCATAATACAATAACAGTTTTATAAAATACTGCTCTTCTTCTACGAATTCAATGCTTACGGATCGGAGAAATCAAAGTAAATAACAATAGAGCTATAGAGTAGAAATTTTTAATGTGTAAGTTCAAGCGCATAAATATAGAATTTTAATGTAAATCATCTTAACATATTTCAGTACACTCACTGAATATCAACATCAAACCGTTTTCATAAAGCTTGTTACAGAGTGCCAATACCTCTGTTCCATAATGCAATATGTACTGAAGAATAGTTATGTTGTCATTATTACTATATAATATTTTAAAAAATACTAGTTTTTATACGAATTCTATGCTTACGGATTGCAGAAATCAAAATAAATCACAATAGAGCTATTTTTGTATGAAAGCTATTACACGTAGAAATTTTAAATATCTAAGTTCAGGCGCATAGATATAGAATTTTAATGTAAATCTTAAGATATTTCAGTACACTCACTGAATATCAATATCAAATAGTTTTCATAAAGCTTGTTATAGAATTCTGTTACCTCATTTCCCTAATATACTATGTACTGAAGAATAGTTATGTTGTCCGCAATGCAATAACACTTTAAAAAATACTGCTCTTTTCATACGAATTCAATGCTTACGGGTTGCAGAAAACAAAATAAATCACAATAGAGCAATTTTTGCATGAAAGCTATTTCACAAAGGAATTTCAGACATATAAGTTCAAAGTATAAGTGTAAAATTCTATTGTAAATCTTAACATATTTCAGTACACTCACTGAATATCAATTTCAAACAGTTTTCATAAAGCTTGTTACAGAATTCTATTACCTCTGTTCACTAATGCAATGTGTACTTTAAAATAGTTATGTTGTACATAATACAATAGCATTTTTAAAAAATGCTGCTCTTTTTTACGAATTCAATGCTTACGGATTGCAGAAATCAAAGTAAATCACAGTAGAGCTAATTTTGTATGAAAGCTATTACACGTAGATATTTTAAATATGTAACTTCAAGCGCACAAATATAGAATTTTAATGTAAATCTTAACATATTTCAGTACACTCACTGAATATCAAGATCAAAAAGTTTTCATAAAGCTTGTTACAGAATGCCATTACCTCTGTTCCATAATGCAATATATACTGAAGAATAGTTATGTTGTCCGTAATACAATAACACTTTAAAAAATACTGCTCTTTTTATACGAATTCAATGATTACCGATTGCAGAAATCAAAGTAAATCACAATAGAGTTATTTTTGTGTGTCAGCTATTTCACGTAGAAATTTCAGATATGTAAATTCAAGCGTATAAATATAAAATTTTATTTAAAATCTTAACATATTTCAGTGCACTTAATATCAATATCAAGCCGTTTTCATAAAGCTTGTTACAGAATTCCATTATCTCTGTTCCATAATGCAATATGTACTGAAGAATAGTTATGTTGTCCGTAATACAATACCACTTTAAAAAATAATGCTTTTTTGTACTAATTCAATGCTTACGGATCTAAGAAATCAAAGTAAATCTCAATAGAGCTGTTTTTGTATAAAAGCTATTTCCCGTAGAAATTTCAGACATGTAAATTCAAACGTATAAATATAAAATTTTATTGTAAATCTTAATATACTTCAGTACATTTACTGAATATCAATATCAAACAGGTTTCATAAAGCTTGTTGCATAATTCTCTTACCTCTGTTCCCTAATGCAATGAATATACCTAATAATGTAATGTACTGAAGAATAGTTATGTTGTCCGTAATACAATAACACTTCAAAATATGCTATAGACACTTTAAAAATACTTCTCCTTTTTATACGAACTCAATGTTTACGGATTGCGGAGCTATTTCCTATTCCAAGAAGAATGGAGCTACGTCATTAACATATATCATTCGCATCTGTTTTAAAAGTTTTTTCACATAAATCCCTAAAGATCTCAGGCGAAAAGCATACTTGAACTATTTTGTATAATGACTGCTATAAACTGATTCGAAATTTAAATAGTCCATTCAGCTTCCTTCATAAAACCTTTCACTATAGATATACTTTTTTATTGGAGCCTTTCATCTGAAAACTAAATAGAAAGTTCGATAATGTAAGATATACCTTACAAAATCCTAAGTTTCTTGCTAGAAATGTATTTCTAATTATTATTCAACAGTAAAACTGTTTAAAATTTACTACGAGCAATGGATCATTGTGCGAAGAATATTTCTAATTTTCACTTACTGGAGTTCATAAGGTGCAGAAAATATCCGTGAGAAATAAAATTCTAAAATTCTGTAGAATGCATTTAGAAAGAATATTTTTGGATGTTAATAGTTAGAAAATATTTAAGAACATAATGAAATATATGCTTGTAAGTTTGCAAAAGTTTGCATTCTGACCAATCGTGATGGTTAGTCCCAAATATAAAATTCTAATTCCTAATATATAAAATTCTAAAATTCTGTAGAAATTTAGAATTTTTAAAGAATATTTATAAAGAATTACAAAGATTTATAATTATAACATTTTATTAACATTTATAAAGAATATTTTTGGATGTTAATAGTAAGAAAATATTCAAAACATAATGAAATATATGCTTGTAAGATAATACAAGTTTGCAATCTGACAAGTCGTGATGGTTAGTCCCAAATATAAAATTCTAATTCCCAATATATAAAATTCTAAAATTCTGTAGAATACATTTATAAAGAATATTTTTGGATGTTAATAGTTAGAAAATATTCAAAAATATAATAAAATATATGCTTGTAAGTTTGCAAAAGTTTGCATTCTGACAAGTCGTGAGGGTTAGTCCCAAATATAAAATTCTAATTCCCAATATATAAAATTCTAAAATTCTGTAGAATACATTTATAAAGAATATTTTTGGATGTTAAAAGTTAGAAAATATTCAAGAACATAATGAAATATATGCTTGAAAGTTTGCATTCTGACAAGTCGTGATGGTTAGTCCCAAATATAAAATTCTAATCCTCAATATATAAACCATTCTAAAATTCTGTAGAATACATTTATAATGAATATTTTTGGATGCTAATAGTTAGAAAATATTCAAGAACATAATGAAATATATGTTTGTAAGTGTGGCATTCTGTTTCTAGCATTGATGGTTATTCCGAACCATATAAAATTTCCTAATTTTAATATTTAAAATTCTAAAATTCTGAACTTAGATAAATTTATAAAAGAATATTTTTTGGATGTTAATATTTAGAAAATATTTAAGAACATAATGAAATCGATATGCTTGTAAGTTTGCAAAATTTGCATTCTGACAACTCGTGATGGTTAGTTCATAAAAAACTAGAAGTCTAATTTCCCAATATATAAAATTCTAAAATTCTGTAGAATACCTTTGAAAATTAAGAATTGTTTATGTTTTTTTTTACACATAGTTAGAAAATATTCAAGAACATAATAAATATATGAGCTTCTAAGCATTTGCAAAAGTTTGCAATTCTGGAGACAAGTCGTGATGACTAGATCCCAAAAAAATAATTGACAATGTAAGTCCCCAATATATAAAACAAAATTCTAATTACATTTATAAAAATATTTTACTATGTTAATAGTTTAGAAAATATTTAAAAACATGAATGAAATATATGCTCGTAAGATTACATAATTTTCCGGTCTCTGACAAGTCGTGCGATGGTTAGTCAAATAACAATTTTAATTCCCAATATATAAACATTCTAAAAATTATTCTAGAATACTTTATAAAGAAAATTTTTGGATGTTAAAATTAGAAAATATTCAAAACAAGCAATAAATATATGCTTGTAACTTTGCAAAAGTTTGCATTCTGACAAGTCGTGAGGGTTAGTCCCAAATATAAAATTCTAATTCCCAATATATAGAATTCTAAAATTCTGTAGAATACATTTATAAAGAATATTTTTGGATGTTAATAGTTAGAAAATATTCAAAACTTAATGAAATATATGCTTGTAAGATAATTCAAGTTTGCATTCTGACAAGTCGTGATGGTTAGTCATAAATTTTTACGGATAAAGAAAGAAAACATGAGCGAAATATTTATTTTTCTAAAGTCAAGTGAAATATCATCGAAAAATAGAAACAAAAGCTAGGTTTCGAAATAGCCGAATGATGGCCGAATGATTAGGGTGCTGGCCATCGGAGTCGTGTGTTCGAATCCCACAATGACATGGATGTTCGTAGCTGTTCGGAACTGCTGGTTTCACAGTGAAACTAGCAGTTAAAATGTTTTTTTAATTTCCTTTTTGAAGATATATGAATGACTTTTTGGATTTTCTACGTTTTTAACACTATAAACGATTAATAGATGGCAGCACTACACATAATTCATTTTTTACTTTCAAATATACATTTTTAAACTTGCTTTGCTTGAAACAATCAGGAATTCTATTTTCGTTTTTTTTTTTTTTTTTTTTATATAATCCCAAATAAAGATACTTACACAAAATAACACTTATATATTGTTTATATATTTACTTATTACATCATATTAATGATAATTATACATTATTCTTCCAATATAATTTAAAATTTAGGAAAGTATTATTTTCCCATTTGTATAAAGGGAGGGTTTTACAGTTAAACTACTTCTCACATCTACAACACCTGAAGAAATGTAAATTTTTCTCACTAATTTAGCATTTATAAGGTTCATGGATAGCATTATAAAGTATTTCTATTAAACGCCAGAGAATTTTTAAGCTAGAACTTTAAAGGGTTAAAGCAGTATCAGTAAATATTTTTATAATGGTATTAATTATTTCACTGTATTGATATAACTATGCATAAATTCTTTATATTTTATGACCGTGTTGTTACTTTTTTTTATATTTAAAGCCTTCATATACCAAAAGGAAATTTATTTTTAAATAAGTAATACTCTAATCTCATTCGTTTTCAGAAATTAATTTAATGTGAAACAAATTTTAAAAATCCAGAAGTACCTTAATCATTAAAATATAAAGTTTGTGAAAACATAATAATTTATATATTGATTTGGAAAAAGTATGTCATATTCATGACAGTAAAATAAAAACTTTATTTGATGCAGCACCAATCGATGAAACTCTTTTATAACTGTATCAAATGATTGATATTTTTTTATCTTTAGAATTTTCAGATAAATCTTTTGCAAATTCAGTCACTTCTTCAATTTTCACAGAAACAGTAGAAAGCTTTTCTCTTCTTTAGAATACTTTTAGTTTTCTCTTTACTTTCCAAACGGACAGAAGGAAATGAAATTTGATTTACACTCTTACCTTCTTTGCAATACAAGTGCTTTTTCTTCCCCGGAGGTTTTTGTGGAGGCAACTTGACTGGGGAATTGAATTTATATCATAAATGGCTACGAAAAAAAAACTGACGTCAAAACAGAAGAAATCTTATTGTATACTCGTATTAAAAACATAAAGGAAAAAACACAAGCACTTTTGTTAGCCCTCTGAGAGAAAATGTGTTTGAAAATTTATTCTGCATTTTAAGAGTTATTCAAAAAGTAGAATCTTCTTGTACGATTTTCTTGTAGCTGTGTTTGCATTTTTCTGAATTGCCGACAAATCTTCCTGTTTAACATTAAAAGATCTCTAAAAAGCATTTCTTTGATCTTATTCCAAGAGGAAAAATGAAGATGCAAAAATGTTTTGAAAACTTCTTGATGTATTTTCTGCAAACACAGTAGGGAAACTCACAGAAATTAAGGTAAATCCCTTTATATAGCTTCCAACTGTAAAAGAATTTACTTTATGCATGAATCAAAACCTTAGAAAGTTTAAAATATTAGATCTTTTGTCGTCTAAAGCGTATAAAAAAGTTTATATATTATACTTTAAAATTTCTAAGAAGTTTTGAAACGTAACAAAAATTTCATTTTATATTTCCCTTGAAAATTACCTACTTAAACATAAGCTACTTGAAAATTTAAATTTTTAAAATTTGTTTGTTGCTCCGAAATCTTTTGCAAGTACCAAAAAGTTAATATTTATAAATATTTTAAACGTGTTTAATGAAATAACTGCAAGCAATTTTTAAATTTATAAGCAAATTACCTCCTTTTTAGATATGTACCTCAGATAAATATCTTTATACAAAAGAAATTGTTTAACTAAGCTGTAAAATTTTCTAGCTGTTTGGTATTTAAATTGAAGTTTCTAAGTTTTTTTTCTGTCTTGATGAGATAATTTATTGTCAAATGAATCCTTTACTTATACTTCAGAAATTGTTGGTATAGTTACCTTTAATTATTCAGAATGAGTAAAATAAAATCCTTAATTATAACCAAGATTTTCCTTCTGAAATTTTCGCTACTTGTAGATAATTGAATCAACACGACATTATTTTCCATGATATTTAAAAAATGAATTATGCTTTATTTTGTAACAGGAAACGGTGCTTAGGAAATTAATATTTAAAGAGTGACTGTAGTTTTAAGTTTATAGTTAAGCAGACCTTTTAGTAATTCCAAGAAAATATTTTTAAAAAAATCTGAAAAGCTTATATTATCACACTACTCACTTTTATTTCAATAAGAATAAAATTATAGATTATGGAAATTTCCCATAAAATTCATTATTTATGTCATATTATAAAATAAAACTTAATAGCAGATAAAAATGTGTTTAATATTAATCATATTTGAATATTTTTTATCTTATTTACAAAGTAATTGTCACCAGTAATTTTTAACAGTTTTCCACTTTTCGTCTTTTTATTTTTACAAAACTGAATGTTTTGCAAAACACAAACACAAAAAAACTGAAAGTAAACACCTTTTTAAACTCTGGGTTGCTAAACAGAAAATCGGCTGTAAAATCATATTCTGGCTTACAGTTTTGACTAGTTTTACAGTTTACACCTTAAATAATATAACAATATGTAACAATATGTTATATATTCATGTACATTCCATACAAGAAATTAAAAATAACAGAAAAATGAAAACAGGGACATAAACATATAAACTACAATGAAGATAACTGATTGACATTTTGAGACTCAAAGATGATGCAAACTATTTAAAAGGTGTGCTTGAAAGGTGTTGTTGCTTTAGTGTGATTGATATAGACATGCTGGACATCACCAATAAAGACATAAATAATACCTTCTTGTAGTAACATTTGTTGACTGAGTATAAAATTGTATCAGATGAATTTTAATTTTATCTTTAAAGCATTTCCCTACCCAATGTATCCCATAAAACTATGATCAGCGAAATTTGCTGTACGCCATTTGAAAACCTATTCTAAAAATTTTCTCTGAAAATGTAAAATGTAAAAAAAATAGATATTTATAGATACCTACATATGTAAGTTTTTGCATATCGCAGAAAAAGACCTAATAATAAAACTTATATGATCCAAATAGAAAACTGGATACAATATTTCAGTAAAATATGATTTCTTGATTTCACATATTGATGTATTTTCAATGGAATGTGGTATTTTGAGTAACAAAAAAGGTTTAGTGATTCAGTAAGGAGAGTGCAATGGAATAGAATACAAAGGATAGTGGCCAGTTTCAATGTTGAAAAAAAATTCTGGGGGGGGGATTTAATCATCCACTGCAAGTGAATGGCAAAAGTACAGTCATACATAAAAAGTAAAGTTACGACTACAAACCCACTGCAATGTACAGGGTACATAGTAAAGTCTTTAACTGGCTGTTCCCCCTCAACCATTGGTCGTAGTTATAAAGTGTCAAATAAGGTAGCTATTCCTTTTACAAAATGGAGAAATCCTATGTATTCAAGTTTAATTAACACAAAAAAGGTAATGACAAAATTTAAATATTTATATACTAGCATATAGTCATTATCAGTAAAATTTTTAATATTCCAGAACTGTTAAGTACCAATAATATAAAATGGTCTGAGAATTATCTGGACTCTCAATAGTTTATTTATCGTCGATATAGTTTGTAATAAGAATCAATGGAATTCATTTAGTCAAATCTGTGGTTATGTATAACAAACAAACAAATTTTAATTCCAAATATATATAAATTAAAAGTTAGATATTTAGTAGTCCTCGACTTATATGAAAAGAATTTATTGTTAATACCGATGATAAAATTTTCATTACAACAAAAAATAATCGATGATTGAATTTAAAATTATCACTTATATACTTAATCTATTATTTAAGTCAAATATAAAAGAAAATTATTTGCTTAATATGTAAGTTCAGCGATAAAACGTATGAAAATAATGCACGCGATATTTAAATAATTTAAAACGAGAAGTGATTATATGAGATGGTTAAAGGAATGACGTCATAAGGCTAGAAAAAAATGTTACTATTTATTAGTAATAAAAAAATTTAATGTGAAGGAATATTGGTACACCGTTCAAAAGCCGACATATTTTTATATATCTTTAAAGTGAATATCATACAATAAGTTATAATGTACTTTGACAGTAATAAAAAACGGAAATTAGAAATATAAATATTACAGCATTCGTAATATAATGAATTTGATAAAAAGATATTCAGAAACAATAGGGAATAAGCAAGATGTCATCTTACAAAAACACGCCACAAGTATTTATATATCTATAAGGTGAACATCATAAAATAAGTTATGGTGTATTTTGAAAATAATAAAACATGAAATTTAGAAATAGCGGTATTACAGCATTTGTAACATAATGAATTTGATAAAAGGATATTCAGAAACAATAGGGAATAAGCAAGATGTCATCTTACCTTAGTAAGTCTATAATATATACAAATATTCCAAGCTTTTCAATTATATTAAATTACTATTACTGAAAGATATCCTAAAACAACTACAAAATATTAAATTTTATTTTGGCTGCAAAATAAAACAATATTTATATATATATATATATGTATATATATATATAATATATATATATATATATATATATATATATATATAAACAAATTACACTAATATCTATATAGTTCAAAATTCGTCTTAAAATGTTGACTCAAACTTTGCTATAATGTTTGGAAGAAAAACAGAAACAAATATATATCTCTGTTGAGTATAAACAGTTGTAGAAATTATTTTTAAAATGTCCTTATATACGGAAACTAGGTATTAACAGGTTGCACTGCTATTTATATACGTCAAAATGTGTCCTCAAATGTTGATAATAGTTTGCTAGAGTGTTTGGAAGATAAACAGAAGCAAGCATTGACCTATGTTCAATAATACATACAAATATGTCATAAAATTTAAAGTAAATCGATTCTTGTAACAAGCTCTCATGAATGTTTCCAAATCATAAAGTGTTTTTGTTGTAATTTCTAAGTATGGAAATAGATGTCTTGTAAAGAAACTTACGTAACAAATGAAATTCTTATTTGAAGTCATTTTCAGAAAACATCTTTAGCAGTTTATTAATTCAATAGCAGAATCTCATTAATTTATTTCTCAACATGCGCTATCATTTACAGCCATTTTCGTAATGTTTGTTTCAGCTCTTTTTGTCACTTTGTATTCCAGTAATCTTTAATAATACCCTTCTTAAACATCAATCTGAAACAATATATGAAACTTTTCTTCGAATACATTTTTGCAGATACTGTATTTGTCACGCGAAAACCTCATTTTTCATCAAAAGGCAGCTGAAAAAGAATAGATATTACATTATGAATTTTAGATATTGCTTTGCAGTCTATTATACTGGAAGATCAAAAGAACTGCTTAAAAAACTTAGATCATTCCTGAAATTGAAATTTCTCTCTTTTTTTTTATCGTTTCGCTGTTTGTGCAACACTGATTAAATCGAAATAATGAAAAATGTGTAGCAAAAAAAAAATTATTCAGCAGGATTGAATAGGATTTTATTAGAGTTGTAAAAGAAAACGCTTTGATTGAAGTGAATTTCATTTAGCTATAATTTATAAAGGAGTTTTATAAAGAAAGCGTGAGATCATTTTGAAGTATTAAAAGATGATAATGAAAAATTGGAGTTAACAGTTTGAATTAAATGGATTTTTAGGGAGTATTAACCTTTTGTTCGTTTCTATAAATGCAGCTGACTTTGTAACGATTAATAAGACTCCTTTGAGTACTGAGAGAGGAAGATTCGAAAACGAGAAAATTGCTTTGAATATTTTGAAAATCGATAGATTATATAACCTGGTTACATAATTCTAAACTTCTGGTATCAAATCTAATTAAAATACGAAATAGAAGGACATTTAATTAATAAAATATTCTAAGTTATAAACTGAGAATAATTGTAGAAATATTTAATTAATTGAATATTAAATTTAGTATAATTGTCATAAATTTTTGTTTTTCTTCAAACATAAATTTAAAAATAAAATCGAGGTTTAATAATTCTTACCTTTGTATTAGCAATCAAAAGGCACTTGAAAGAAATTTATTGTTTAGAGACAAACATTTATTTCTCCACAAAATATTATGGTATTCATGATAAATTTCAATGATATAAATTTTTACAGAAATGTTATTTTATTTGATTGAGTTTTTCAGTTTCAGTGTTCTTGTATAAGTTCAGCTTTACATTTCTAACAATAGCAACTCAGGTTAATCTGGATATATCGTCATGTTATAGACCTTTTGTCCTGAATCCCGACAAGATTTTGTTCCGATTTAACAAACTACTGGTGCAAGTATTTAAAGTATTTTGAACATAAATTCATGATTTACAACAAATTTTGTAGGCATTTTACAGGTACTACAAAGGTTGCAGTTAAATCGGTGATTGACTACATCTCCGACTTGTTGATAGAAGTTTCAACGTATGTTATACTTATATATTTCGTATATATTACGTATATATTTCGTGTAACTTGAAAAAAGGTTAACTGTAGAAAGTCGAAATTTTATATTTAAAAAAGCACAACTTGACATTTTAGTCTAGTTCATCACTTCTTATTGAAATATTCACACTACACAATGAAAAATTTCAATTTCTACTAACAGTATTAACATTTTTAGAATAATTGCAAAATAATTAGTCGTCTATTGCTAAAATTCTGCATTTAGGATTCTTATAACGTCTTAGAATTCATCCTCTTCTTTTAATGAAATCTTTAATGTTCATTTGACTTATTTGACTGAGTTTTGCCCAGTTTCAGTTTTATGTCCGTGTGTACATATTTCAGCTTTACTATTTCTAACTGGTTTTTGAGTAGATTCTTAACTAGGTTGAAATCTGTATATGCAACCGTCTGTTATATTTTGTCCTGACATAAAAATTACAAGAAAATTTGTTCGATTTAGCAAAATACTGGTGTTTATTCAAGTACTGAAGTAAAATATCTGAAATGTAAATTCTTTATGAAAAATTTAACAAAATTCTAAAATTTGCAAGTATTTGTTTTTTAAAATAATAAAATAACATTTTGAGTAATGAATAAATACTGCTGTAACCTTGTGGAATCAATTACAATTCCATTGAAAATGATTTTTGTTTTTATATCTAGAAAAAATAAATAAAAAAATGTGAAATCTTCCAAAAGGTTATATACCAGCTACTACTGTACCAACATGTACAAATTTTCTTGAACAAATTCCATGTATTTTTTTTTAAAAAAAATATATTAAATAATTTTCTAACTTCATTTCTAATATCTCAATGTCTCGATGTGTTATCAAGATTTTAATCATTTTTCAGAAATGTATATTTACTCTCAAAATACTATTTGGTTTTTAATTAACTTCACATACTTTGGCTTTCAGATTAATTTCAAATAAACAATAAAGTAATACCAAACTTGTAAGCATTTATTTAACAAGAGTATATATTTAAAAATTTTAAGTATTTAAAGTATTTTGAACATAAAATTCAGGGTAGCGGTAGGTACAACAAATTTTGACGACATTTTACAACTACTACAAAGGTTGTAGTTACATCGGCGATTGACTGCATCTCCGACTTCTTGATAGAAGTTTCAACGTATGTTATACTTATATATTTCGTATATATTATGTATATATTTCGTGTAACTTGAAAAAAGGTTAACCGTAGAAAGTCGAAATTTTATATTTAAAAAAGCACAACTTGACATTTTAGTCTAGTTCTCCACTTCTTATTGAAATATTCACACTACACAATGAAAAATTTCAATTACTCTACATTAACACTATAGTTTAGCATAATTGCAAAATAATTAGTCGTCTATTGCTAAAATTCTGCATTTAGGGTTGTTATAACATCTGGGAATTTATCCTCTTCTTTTAATGCAATCTTTCATGTTTATTTGACGTATTTACTGAGTTTTGTCCCGTTTCAGTGTTATGCCCGTGTGTACATATGTCAAATTTACAATTTATAACTGGTTCTGAGTAGTTTACTCTTAACTAGGGTGGAAATCTGTCCCGATATATCGGGACCGTCACTGTTATAGACTTTCTTGTCCTGACATCCAGACAAGACCAAAATTTGTTCCGATTTAGCAAAATACTGGTGATTGGTTCAAGTACTGAAGTAACTCTATCTGTTAGAGCAACATGTAAAATTCTTAAGGAAGCCGAAATTCTTGAACACAAATTCTAAAATTTTGCAAGTATTTGTTTTCTAACCCCGCACACAATGCCACTATGGAAAGAACATTTCCGCTGATGTCTGGATCCATGAATGAAATCCACTGCTGTAAGGACATTGTGGAATCGATTTTACAATTCCAGTTGAAGTACAAGCTAATTTTCATGGAGTTTTATTAAAATACATAGAAAGAAAACAACAGTTGCCGAAAATGTGAAATCTTCCAAAACGTTATATACTAGCTACTACTGTACCAACATGTACCAACCCTTACTTCTTCCGCAACAAGTTCCATGTATCTTTTAATAAAAAGAAACTATATTAAATAATTTTCTAACTTCCTTTCTATACCCCTATCTCAAGGTGTCTCGATGTGTTCCTAGCAAGATATATCAACCCTACTCTTAACGCTAGTAAGCAATACGTATATTTTACTCTTAAAATACTATCTCGGGTTTTTAATTAGCTTCCACACTACTGTGGCTTTCAGATTAATTTTAAATAAACAATAAATTAATACCAAACTATAGTAAGCGAGAGTGGAAATTTAACAAGAGTATATATTTAAAAATTTTAAGTATTTAAAGTATTTTGAACATAAAATTCAGGGTAGCGGTAGGTACAACAAATTTTGACGACATTTTACAACTACTACAAAGGTTGTAGTTACATCGGCGATTGACTGCATCTCCGACTTCTTGATAGAAGTTTCCACGTATGTTATACGTATATATTTTGCGTAACTTGAAAAAAGGTTAGCAGTAGAAAGTCGAAATTTTATATTTAAAACAGCACAACTTGACAGTTTAGTCTAATTCTCCACTTCTTATTGAAATATTCACACTACGCAATGAAAAATTTCAATAACTGTACATTAACACTGTAGTTTAGCATAATTGCAAAATAATTAGTCGTCTATTGTTGAATGTTTTTCAATTAGGGTTGTTATAAAGTCTAGTTTTATCTAATTTTTAATTAATGCAATCATTTGATTTTTATTTGCATATTTGAATTGAAATTTTGTTGTATTTCTTTCAGTTCTGTCTTGTAAAATAGTTTTAAAATTCTTGTTGTAATAAAATTTTAGAGAATTTTAAGTATTGTTTAATTTCCTGTAAAATTAAAAGTCTTGACAATATTTCTTTGGATTGATATATAAAACAAAATGCTGTAAAAATTTAATTGTGGTAATCCAGTAATTCTTGAAAAATTTTAAATTATGAAAGAATCTGAAAAAATGTTAAAATCACCAAAATAAAATATTATGATGTGTAAAAATATTATAAATTATTATATATTTTAAAACTAAATAATTTCAATTTATTTTTATAATATTCCCAGTAAAGACTTTTAAATACGAAATTCTATTTGCTAAAATATTCAATTAAATACAATAATTCAAATTTAATTTATTACAAAAAATTTAAGTAAAAAACTATAGTAGCGTTATTACAAGTATTTAAATTTTAAATATATTAAATAATTTAAATATATTAAATGTTTCAATATTTTTAATAACAATTCTTAATAGCAAACATATTTTTTTTATTTGTTTTATCAATTTCGGAATTTTGTTTATCTTCATATATTCTGTTATACATTTTTGTATTTATTAAACATATAGAAAATAACAAATGTTTAATATAACGAATATTAGAGTTATTTAAAAATTTGTTTGTTTATTTGAAATACAAACTTTAATTAACATGTATTAGTAATTGCAAAATATTATAATGTTTATAAATAATATCTGTTATACATTTTGTTTTTAAGTAATATATATTCAAGTAACTAAAATATTTTGTAGTAATTAATTAAGAATTTTTATTAAATCAAAATTATATATTAGTAAAATAAAAAATATAAATATTTTGAAGATAATTTTTTAGATTTATTTTTTTGTTTCAATTGAAAAATTAATTAAATGTGAAAGATAGAAAATGTTATCTAAAGTTTTAATTATAATTTTAAATTAACGTTATCTAAATTTAATAATTATAATGATATTTTGGCATTATTTCAGTAGAAATATCTTTAACAATGGATTTTTAAAAATTGTTTAATTTTTTTAAAACAAAAATAAAATAATATGTAGAGAAATTTTTAATATTTTTATATTTAATTATTTTCATGGAAATCTTGTAATTCACAAAATTTCTTTATTGAAATATTAAAAATGTACAAAATATTCAATAAAAATATTATCACAATACACTCGAATGTTAAAATTATTTGAAAACAAACTTTTAAGAAAAATCAACTTATACTAATTTAATAATCATACAAAATAATATTATTTAATTAAAAAAAAAAAATTTAATATACATAAATTTTAATTTAATAAAATATAGATTAAAATTAAACAATTGCAATTTTTTTGAATTTTTTCACAAAAAAAATATAAAATCAGCAAAATTAATATTGTAATAATGCTTTTTTACGCTTCTCTTTAACAAAATTAATTTAATTAAATAAATTTGTTTTTAAATAATTTATAGGGCATTAAATTTAGAAATAAGTTTTTTCTTTTACAAAATATTTAACATTTTTTTACATTATTACATTAATTATTTTTAATTGATGATAGTTTTCACCCAAACAAAATTTTTATTATTCTATAATTTAATATTTCATTATTATATTTTTAAATAAGGCATAAATTCTAATGAATGTTTTTCATATTTTTTAAGATGTAATTTAAAAAACTTTTGAATTTCTTTGAAAGCATGGTTAACATAAGAAAAAAAATCTTAAAATTTCATTTACTATAAGTATTTAAATTAGATATACAGATTATTTTTTTAGAATTGATTAATTTATTTCATTAGTAAATATTTATTAATTAAAAGATAATTTCATTTTAAAATTCTTCATATATATTAAAAAATTTGTTAACAAATATTACAACTTTATTAATTATATTTATATATGTATTTAATTTTTTTTTGATTAAAATAATAATTTATATATTTAATTTAAAAATATTTTTATTATTAAAAAAATTATACTTTTATAAAAAAAATAATTTAATATATATTATATTATTATTGTTTTTTTTTTTTTTTTGTTTAGAAAAGTTAAACTTGTTTGAATATTTTTAATTAATAAAAATTATACTATACTTTTAATTACTTATACAAAAAAATTAAAATTTTTAAATTATCAAAATATATTTATGATATTTGACTGAAAAATTTTTTACATTTATACTAAACAAAAAGAAAAAAAAAAACTAATTTAAAGAATATTATTAATAATTTTTTTTCTTATTACAAAAATCAAAAAACCATTTTCGTATTAATATCATTATTAAAAACTGAAAATTAATACATTTTTTTTAATTATTTTATCTTTATAAAATTTTTTGTCAATCATGTTACAAATTTTAATAAAATGCAAAATGTAAAATAATTTTATAAAATTATAAAAAATTATATTTTTTTTAATATGTTATTTTTTTTTTATTTTTATTATTTTATTAATTTTTCTTTTTTTTTTTTTTTTGTTTTTTTCTTTTTTTATTCTTTTTAATTTAATTTTAAAATTTTTTTTTTTGGTATTTTTTTTATTAAAATTTTTTCTTTATTTCATATATTATTTATTTACTTTTTTTTTTTTTAATTTAAATTTATTATTATATTTATATTATATATGTTTTTTTATATATTTATATATTATATATATTTATTAAATATATATAATTATATTCTATATTATATTTATATATATATTATATATTTTATTATTTTATTATTTTATATATGTATATATTATATATATATGTAATATTATTATTTTTATATTAATTTATATATATATTATATAAAAATATATTATGTATAAAATACTTACAAAAAATATTGTATTATTATATTTTTTTAAAAATATGTTATATATATATTTATTTAATATATACTTTATGAAAAAATTATATATGTCAGTTATGTTTTGAGTTAGAGTTTTATTTATGTCAATGTTTATTTATTTTTTTTTATATATTTTAGTTATCATCAAACAATTTCCCCCAACCAAAGAAAAGTAATCAACTAGCAAAAGCTGTCAGGGGTTAAAATGACACCAAACGCCGTTTTAGTACAAAAAATTCAATGTTCCAAAAACTTACAAATCTAAAATGTTGCTTTTTTATAAATATTTGTTATCTATTTAGAAAATATATCAAACAATTTCCTCCAACCAAAGAAAAATAATCAACTGGCAAAAGCTGTCAGGGGTCAAAATGACCCAAACGCCGTTCTAGTACTACATGTGAATATTCCAAAACTTACAAATCTAAAATACTCATTTTTTATAAATATGTGTTATCTATTTAGGAAAAGTCTGAACATGTCAAGCACTTTCTTCCAACCAAAGAAAAGTAATCAACTAGCAAAAGCTGTCAGGGGTCAAAATGACCCAAACGCCGTTCTAGTACTACATGTGAATATTCCAAAACTTACAAATCTAAAATACTCATTTTTTATAAATATGTGTTATCTATTTAGGAAAAGTCAAAACATGACAAACAATTTCCTCCAACCAAAGAAAAATAATCAACTGGCAAAAGCTGTCAGGGGTCAAAATGACCCAAACGCCGTTCTAGTACTACATGTGAATATTCCAAAACTTACAAATCTAAAATACTCATTTTTTATAAATATGTGTTATCTATTTAGGAAAAGTCTGAACATGTCAAGCACTTTCTTCCAACCAAAGAAAAGTAATCAACTAGCAAAAGCTGTGAGTGGTCAAAATGACCGCAAACCCCGTTTTAGTACTACAATTCAATGTTCCAAAAACTTACAAATCTAAAATGGTAATTTATTTTATAAATATGTGTTATCTATTTAGGAAAAGTCAAAATATATCAAACAATTTCCCCCAACCAAAGAAAAGTAATCAACTAGCAAAAGCTGTCAGGGGTTAAAATGACCCAAACGCCGTTCTAGTACTACATGTGAATATTCCAAAACTTACAAATCTAAAATACTCATTTTTTATAAATATGTGTTATCTATTTAGGAAAAGTCAAAACATGACAAACAATTTCCTCCAACAAAAGAAAAGTAATCAACTGGCAAAAGCTGTCAGGGGTCAAAATGACCCAAACGCCGTTCTAGTACTACATGTGAATATTCCAAAACTTACAAATCTAAAATACTCATTTTTTATAAATATGTGTTATCTATTTAGGAAAAGTCAAAACATGACAAACAATTTCCTCCAACAAAAGAAAAGTAATCAACTGGCAAAAGCTGTCAGGGGTCAAAATGACCCAAACGCCGTTCTAGTACTACATGTGAATATTCCAAAACTTACAAATCTAAAATACTCATTTTTTATAAATATGTGTTATCTATTTAGGAAAAGTCAAAACATGACAAACAATTTCCTCCAACAAAAGAAAAGTAATCAACTGGCAAAAGCTGTCAGGGGTCAAAATGACCCAAACGCCGTTCTAGTACTACATGTGAATATTCCAAAACTTACAAATCTAAAATACTCATTTTTTATAAATATGTGTTATCTATTTAGGAAAAGTCAAAACATGACAAACAATTTCCTCCAACAAAAGAAAAGTAATCAACTAACTGGCAAAATATGGCAGGAGTTAAAATGTCCCAAAACTCCATCCTATTGTAAAAAGAAACAACGAAAATTTTTTAAAACTTTTTTTATAATTTCAATTAATAGTCTTATATAAACTATTTAATGTAAGGTAAAATCCATACTCAGTTTTGTTTGTATATAAACATTAAAAATATATCGAATGCTATGTATTAAGAATCTTCAATAATATTCATAGTATTTTAATTTTAACACTATTAATCAAAAGAATATCATTTCCCTACAATTATAGTGTATCGAAATTAGTTGTTTCGGTCTTTTACAAATATGAAAAAAATAAATGAAGATCACTGATACTATATGCATAGATATATTTCATAAAAACTAATAAAATCAGAATCTGAATATCATATTATAATTCTAATGTAGAGGATTATAGTTTATTAAATTTATATTATTAATACAATAATGAATTATTAATAAAATATGTAGTATTTATGCGACATTCCAAATATTAAAGTTCTTCCGTGAATAGTGTTATACTAGACAGAAAATTACAACACACTAATTATTAATAATTAGATATTTTTTTAATTATTCGTATGAATTAGTCATTTTTAGCAATGCAGAACTTTTACACATGAAATTATTTCTAAAAATAATACATTTAAATGGGAAAAAAGCATTGACCTACTTTAGGGAAGTTATAAGTTAATATTTTAAGTGTGATAGATTAAAATCTATTTATATACTAAAAAGACCTTGTGTAGATTAAATACCTAAATAATTGGGATTTTAATCATGAACTGTAAAACGAAATCATTTTGTGAAAATCATTTATAGGTCTTCAACAAGATTCTCAGATGAAAAAAGCAAGTTTTCAGTAAGATATTTATAGATAGTAAATCCTCACGCGAACATTTTTTTTACTTACTTTTAAAATCTTTCTATTCTTTCCCTGGTTTAAATAACACAGCGTACACACACACAAAAAAAGAAACTTTAAAATCCGCCATGGCCTTGACGTCCATTTATCACCGGAGACTTCAAAAAAGCAAAAGCAAAAAAAAAAAAAAGTACGGTATTTTTCGCCAAAGAATGGAACTATATAATGGGATTCACAAAAATATATACAGTGTAATGCAATCTTTCATGAACATTTCACTTCAGGAGTAGCCTTGAATCTCTCGGGACAGTTTCTTCTGGATATATGAGCTTCAAACGTCGATGGCTGGAGACCAATAGTTCTTTGGTGATTTTAACGCTATCGCATTCTACCCGAAGGATGGCCCTCATTTCCAATGAGTTATGGTCCCTCGGCTGTCTTTCTGTCACAAAAACTATACGTTTCTCACCGGTGTTCTTCAAAATCCGCCGAGAATCAATATTTCTCGCAAATGGTCTCTGGGTTTTTAAATCTGGTTTGGGGCCTTCGCTAAAGTTTTTTTAAAGAGGTAGAGGAAAGAGTATTTAATACTGGCCGTATCATGTAGTAAATGTTATTTATACTTTTATACCTCAAAAACGCTTGAGTGTTCACAAATAGACATTTGCTGAACAACATTAGATTGTATTACCGCTTTTATTACTACACATGTTCATAAATCAATATTATTAGTAACGTCTAATACCGAGTATATAATCTTTAGATTTTGAAACTTGGACTGATGTTGAATCTTTTAAAGCTTTTTAAAGACGTATTTAATACTGCCTGTATCATGTAGTAAATGTTATGTATTCTTTTATACCTCAAAAACGCTTAAGTGTTCACAAATAGACTTTTGCTGAACAACATTAGCTAGTATTAACGCTTATTATAGTAAATGTTATTTATTCTTCTATACTTAAAAAACGCTTGAGTGTTCACAAATAGACTTTTTCTGAACAATATTATCTAGTATTACCGCTTTTATTACTACACATGTTGATAAATCAATATTATAAGTAACGTCTGATACCGAGTATATAGTCTTTAGATTTTGAAACTTGGACCGATGTTGAAACTTTTTAAAGTTTTTTAAACAGGTAGAGGAAAGAGTATTTAATACTGGCTGTATCATGTAGTAAATGTTATTTATACTTTTATACTTCAAAAACACTTGAGTGTTCACAAATAGACTTTCTGAACAAGATTAGCTATTATTACCGCTTTTATTACTACACATGTTCATAAATCAATATTATAAGTAACTTCTAATACAGAGTTTATAGTCTTCAGATTTTGAAACTTGGACCGATGTTGAAACTTTTTAAAGTTTTTTTAAACAGGTAGAGGAAAGAGTATTTAATACTTGCTGTATCATGTAGTAAATGTTATTTATTCTTTTATACCTCAGAACGCTTGAATGTTCACAAATAGACTTTTACTGAACAACATTGGATAGTAATACTGCTTTTATCACTACACATGTTCATAAATAATATTATAAACAACGTCTGATACCGAGTATATAGTCTGTGGATTTTGAAACTTGGACCGACATTGAATCTCTTTAAAGTTTTTTAAAGAGCTAGAGGAAAGAGTATTTAATACTGGCCGTATCATGTAGTAAATGTTATTTATTCTTTTATACCTCAAAAATACTTGAGTGTTCACAAATAGACTTTATCTAAACAAAATTAGCTAATATAACCGCTTTTATTACTACACATGTTCATAAATCAATATTATAAGTAACGTCTAATACCGAATATATAGTCTTCAGATTTTAAAACTTGGTCCGATGTTGAAACTTTTTAAAGTAAAATAAGAGGGTAAAGGATAGATATTTCAAATAAGCCATATTATGTAATAAGGACTATTTAAGCTTCACCTTCTATACCTAAAGTACTTTCCTTTTCACTTGATTAAAGTTTGGATGTACAAATAAATTCATACTCAACATCACTAAGCAGTGATATCGTTTTCATTGTGATACTTTGTGTATAAATCAACAATTTTACCGTTTCAGTACTGCGAATCGCTGTCGCGCTTTGCTTATTATGTGCCAAAAATTCGGAGACGTGCGATAGTGCTTCTTTTTTTTTTGTACAAAAAATGCGGAGACGCTGCTGTTGGTTAGTACATTTTTCACATCTATTGAGAGCAGTTGAATTCATATCAATCGCAGTTTGTATTAATTTTACTCAATTGGGATTTTTAATAATATAAGAAATAAAATAAAATACAGTGGTAAGTAGTACTGCAGTAGAGCCGGGGATTTTAATACGGTAGACAAAATGAGACTGTTTTATTTATTATATATTTGTAGTAAAAAAACTCTTTGTTGTTGTATAGAAATTATAAACTGTTTTCACTTTCTCAACAAGTGTTATACTAATCATTATTGATGCTATAGAGGAGGAATGGTTAGCAAGAAAAAATTCCAAAGAACACTACTAATAAGTACAAAGTTTTCTTCAGAAAAAATGCCTGGGAGAAACTTGCGACAATGTGATATATGCAGTAAAAAATTGGTAATGGTATTAGACGATCCAACTTAATTTGCGCTATATATAAAAAAGGAATTCATGGAATTTGTGCAGCAAAACATTCTTGTAATAAGGGAGAATAAAGAATAATTTGTTGGTGGAAATTACTTGTTACATAATAATTAGTGTTAATTATAACCATTTCTATTGTTCTCCAAAAAATTACTAGGCATTTCATTCTGCACTATTAGCATATATATATATATATATATATATATATATATATATATATATATATATATATATATATATATATATATATATAAGAAAACTCTTCAGCACTCAAACGGTTAAATAGTCTCTGATACCAGACAAATAACTTTTCGGTTTTAAAATGTTGTCTTGGACCTATATTAAATCTTTTTTTTAAATAGAATATAAGGAAAGAGTATTTTAAACAAGTTCTATAATGTAGTTAGCGCCATTTTTAAAAGCATATTTTTTATAAAAAGCAAAATATCTTTCGGATTTGTTTAAGTTTGAATTCGCAAATAGATGTTATGCCTAAGAGCATCAAACTGTGATATTTTTTTATAATGTTATCATATGAAAAAAAATCAATACGTTAAATAGTGCCTACAAATACAATTCGATTTTGTAACTTTGTTAATTTTTAAAAGAAACAGTGAATTTATGAATAGAAAAGAGCATGTAAGACAAGGTTTATCTAGTATTACATATCATTTGTGCACAAACTGTAAGCATGAAAGAAGATTTAAGTCGATGTATACAAATAAATTTTGGATTTCCCGAATGAAAGTTTTATTTAATTTCATCAGAGACTGTTAGTATTAAAGCTGTTAGATTAAGATAACATTTTTAAAAATAACATCTTTTTTTTAATGCATAGAAAAGAAACGATTTAAATTTAGGATGTAACAAATACAATCTACAAGCACATTTTTACCCTAAAAACATACCGTTTCTTTAACTACGTGAATACAAATTTAAATTGCATAAACATTAAATTTCACTTCGTGTAATTTATGTTACTATGTGGACATTTTAAATATTGATTCATGCCAACCCAAAGCGAAAAAAGTAAATGAATTTTTATAATGTTATCATATGGAAAAAAATCAATACTTTAAATAGTGCCTGCAAATACAATTCGATTTTGTAACTTTGTTAATTTTGAAAAGAAACAGAGACTTTAAGAATAGAGAAGAGCATGTAAGACTAGGTTTATCTAGTATTACATGTTATTTATGCACAAACTGTAAGCATGAAAAAACATTTAAGTCTATCTATACAAATAAATTTTGGATTTCCCAAATGAATGTTATATTTAATTTCATCAGAGACTGTTAATATTAAAACTGATAGATTAAGATAACATCTTTAAAATATATATTTAAAAGATAACATCTTTTTTAAATTCATAGAAGGGAAATGATTTAATTTTAAGCTGTAATAAATGCAATCTACAAGTACATTTTCACCCTAAAAAATATCCGTTTCTTTAACTACGTAAATACTAATTTAAAATGCATAAATAAACACTAAATTTCACTTCATTATACAGTGACGGTGTTTGAATTCCTATCTTATGTGACTATGTGGACATTTTAAATAGTGACTCCGGCCAACACATGATAGTAAATGTATTTTCAATGCATTACACATGTATATATAACATTGTATATTTTTTATTTAGAAACTAGATATCCTCAAATCTTTCAATTTTTGGAAAGGAGTACATTTATAGCCAGATAATGCATTATAACTTTTTATATCAGAGTTTTCCTTTAATTTATTAATGTAAAAATTTAAAAAAATCGTAATTATTTACAAAATTTTCTAAAACTATTCTTTTGATTATATAACTATTTAAATAAAATTGTTAAAATCTATAAGCAAATTTTGAGTCTTAAATTAGAATTGATTAAAATACTTTCTTCCTATCACTAATAAATATGTATAATATGTTATAATCTTTTGAGTATGAAAGTGGTAAAATGTTTTATTAAATACATAATTCATAATAGTTAAAAATGCATACTACAATACAAAATTTAACTCATTAAAAAGACAAAATATACTTGTTTTGATTACTCAGCTTTAAATGCCTTTACATTTCAAATGAACATAGTAAAGATTCTAATTAAGATTAAAAACTTAGTTGCACTTTTTCATAATAATAAGATTTAGAATTTATCTTGTTCGAAGCATTAAATATCATGCAAAAACTTTTCTTCATTAAAATTATTTTGATAAACGAGAAAAAATCTTATTCCCATAAGATAGTATTAAACTATGTATTTTTCTAAGTAATGAAATACAGTAATAAATCCATTAAAAAAAGAGAAAGTTGTTACTTTAGAATCACGAAATAAAATTTTAAATAACTGAAAAGTGAAAAATTAAAAAGTAGCTCCAAGCTTTATAAAATAATATACTGATATTTTTAAATATATCAACGCATATTACTTTTGAAAAATTTGTCAAGGGATATGCACAAAAAAGGAGAAAGATAATTTCAATATTTTTCAGAATGGTTTCTAATTTGAAATTTTAATATAAAATTTATTTTATAATTACTTAATTGAATATATTATTTATTATATTGGTTAATATTTAAATGTTGATTATCAAATATAAAATACACTAAATAATTATACGTTTAATCAGTATATCTTTATAATTTCATTAAAAGATTTCTAGTCATAAAGATACCAGACACAACTAAATATTTTTTTTATTCAAAAGTTTTAAGTATCAAGTAAAAAAACTAAATCCGAACAATAATGAGAGTTTGCGAGAAACCTACTGTGACAATAAAAATTTTATATCAAGAAAAGTCAATAAAAAATAATAGTAAATATAGACACTCTAAGATTATTATGTAATTAAACTATTAGGTTTTTAGATTAAGTTCAGATTGCTACAGGAAAGCAAAAATACAAAATAATGAATTAATCGCTAGTATTTAAAGCAAATTATATATGAAAAAGTTTAATTTTTCAGTTAAATATATTAAGACATATATTAACATTTCAAGGTTATTTCATCATATATATTATTTCATCCTATTTGTGCTATAGATTTTAGTTTATTGGAAATGTAATTAAAATATAAATAACACATTTGTAAATGATACCTATAAAAATGCATGTTTTGAGAAAATTAAAAAAATGTTTTTTGTCACCTTTAACAAAAAACTGTAACATATCTATTTACTTTAACAAAATTTATAGGAAATACACTACTAAAGAATAAAGAAAGAAAATGAATATTATTAATTAATATTCAGTTTTAAAATGTAAAGTATTTATTTTATTTAATACCGTTTTTTAATTCTGACAATCTTCTTGAATCCGTGTATTTATGTGGCTAGAAAGCATTCTAGAACAAAATTATGGCTCAAGTGTACTACTCTGTTAGCCATGACTTGATGCTAATATCTTAACAATTTGATGTGGTATATAAGAATATAATCTCAAATTACTATAGTAACTCAAAATTTAGAAAATATAGAAAATTTAGAAAATGTTTTTTATTTCCTTTAACAAGAAAATATAACATACCTATTTATTTTAACAAAATTTATAGGAAATGAATTACTAAATAGTAAAGAAACAAAATGAATATTATTAATTAATATTCAGTTTTAAAATGTAAAATATTTATCTTATTTAATAGCATTTTTTAATTCTGACAATGTTGTTGATTCTGTGTATTTATGTGGCTGGAAAGGATTTCAGAACAAAGTCGTGGCCCTAGTGTACTCTGTTTGCCATGACTTGGTGCTAATATCTTAACAATTTGATGTGGTATATAAGAATATAATCTCAATTTACTATAGTAACTCAAAATTTAGAAAATATAGAAAATTTAGAAAATGTTTTTTGTTACCTTTAACAAGAAAATGTGACATACCTATTTATTTTAACAAAATTTATAGGAAATGAATTACTAAAGAGTGAAGAAAGGAAATGAATATTATTAATTAATATTTAGTTTTAAAATGTAAAGTATTTATTTTATTTAATAGCATTTTTTAATTATGACAATCTTGTTGATTCCGTGAATTTTGTGGCTGGAAAGGATTTCAAAACAAAATTATGGCCCAAATGTATTCTGTTAGCCATGACTTGATGCTAATATCTTAACAATTTGATGTGATATATAAGAATATAATCTCAAAATTACTATCGTAACTCAAAATTTAGAAGATATAGAAAATTAAAAAAAAAATTTTTTTGTTACCTTTAACAAGAAAATGTGACATACCTATTTATTTTATCAAAATTTATAGGAAATGAATTACTAAAGAGTAAAGAAAGGAAATGAATATTATTAATTAATATTCAATTTTAAAATGTAAGGTATTTATTTTATTTAATAGCATCTTTTAATTCTGACAATCTTGTTGATTCCGTGAATTTATGTGGCTGAAAAGGACTTCAGAACAAAGTCTTGGCCCTAGTGTGTTAGCCATGACTTGGTGCTAATATCTTAACAATTGGATGTGGTATATAAGAATATAATCTCAAATTACTATAGTAACTCAAAATTTAGAAAATATAGAAAATTTAGAAAATGCTTTTTGTTACCTTTAAGAAGAAACTGTAACATAACTATTTATTTTAACAAAATTTATAGGAAATGAATTACTAAAGAGTAATGAAAGGAAATGTATATTATTAATTAATATTCAGTTTTAAAATGTAAAGTATTTATTTTATTTAATAGCACTTTTTATTTATGACACTAATTAAGATTAAAAACTTAGTTGCACTTTTTCATAATAATAAGATTTTCAGACACAAAAAATTGTGTCTGTTTGCTATGTCTTGTTGATAATATCTTAAAACCTTGATGTGGCTATAATAATATACGCTAATATTACCATAGCAACAAAAAACTGCACATTCTGAAGATGTGACTCATTTGAAATACCTGTGTAATATCTTTATTTATATTTACTGACACAGAAGACTGCTTAAAGGCTGTATTAAACGGGTTCAGGACAAACAAATCTCGAAAAGACTATACTTTTGTTTTTTAAAAGTATTTTAGGCTTTTGTAAATCATATAAAACAAATCTTAACATACACTTTCATAAAAATATTTACTGCATATTAAATTTTCCATTTTTCCATTTTATTTAATTTATTCTTATAATTACATAACATCTCCATAATGTAAAGATAGCCTTCTAGTTTTAAATAAAGTCATTGAGCACTCTTTACACGGATCTCAACTCCGCCATTCATGCATTTAGTTTTAAAAATAAATTTTTATGTAAATCCCTTAGAAAGCTGTTATATTTCTTTGTAAATACTTTACGGGAGAGGAAAGAAAAAATTCTTGTTTTTCTCCCCATGTATCGAAACATCTCCCAAAATGCAGAAATTTATCGAGGGCAAAATCATTGATCCGGCTTCACTTTTATACAGTTCGGGGTCTTCGGTTACAGCTGCTATCATTCTCTCGGTACTACACTCACACAGAGAGAATCATAAAAAGTTCGTCCAACAAGCAGCGCTGGGATTGCGATAAAAGCAATAAAAGTAGCACGGAGCTTTGAAAGTGAGCACTTTATGGGAGAGGCATTTCGCGAACAAATCCTTCCTCTGTCAACGAAGGGCGAGTTTATTCCCTCGAATACTAAAATATACACCGCTAAGTATTTCTCAAAAATGCGTGCCAAGAAGTAGTTCGGAATTAAGAATTAAAGCTACTCAGAACAAAGTCCTGTGCAGTAAGGCACAAAAACTAACTTCCTGGATGATTGAAAAATGTGAACTAATCTCTAGCACAAGCTATAAGGTCAAGCTTTATTTTTTGTACTGTAAATAATTTTGTGAAATTGTTAAATAATAATTTCGTTTTTAAAGCTCAAGTAATAATAGCTTGACTTTTTATAAATAATTTCTCACGGCCACAAAGTTTTCATTTTGTTGTCAATTTATTTTCCTTTTAATCTTTACTTTTAAATGCAAAATGTTATTCAAGATGTTTGTACCTCTCTATAGCACATAATAGCACAATTTCAAATATCTATACAGACAAGTCTTTGTTTCGTATCACTTCCGGGGCTGAACCCATGTTTGGAGACCCCCCCTCTCTCCAAGTTTAATTATGTAAAAGCAACTTGTTCTTAATATTATCTTGGAACCCAATTAACATCACCTAACATCACCTTCGTTTTAGTTTCCGTTTACTATTTAAACCTTTTTTCGCTAGTTTTAACCTTTTTCTCTTACTTTAATATTAACAGCAAGCATAATACTACCTTTTTCCAGGGTTTCGTTTTAGTTACTTAAACTATGGACATTTTTAAATGATAACTCATGACTATATTCTCCTTCTCTCTTTTTTTTTTGTTTTACTGTTGCGGAGTGAACTGTTTAGTGGTAAACATTTAAAAGCCTAATCCTTAGAGAAGGCTGTTTGCCACCGAGGGTTAAAAAGAAATTCTACTCAGAACAAAAAAAGTAATGAGCATTAAGGCACATAAGCTAATCTCCTTCATGATTGAAAACTTTGAACTAATCACTAGCACCAGCTAAAAGGTCAAGCTTTTTATTGTACTGTAAATAATTTTATGAAATTTGAAAACATTTGAAACATTTGAAAGCCTAATCCTTAGAGAAGGCTGTTGCCACCGACGGCTAAAAAGAAATTCTACTCAGAACAAATAAAGTCCTGAGCAGTAAGGCACATAAGCTAATCTCCTGCATGATTGAAAACTGTGAACTAATCACTAGCGCCAGCTAAAAGGTCAAGCTTGTTTTTCGTACTGTAAATAATTTTATGAAATTTTTAAATATTAACTTAGTTTTTAAAGCCCAAGTAATAATAGCTTGACTTTCTATAAATGATTTCTCATGGTAACAAAGTTTTCATTTTGATGTCAATTTATGTTCCTTTCTCTCGTTACTTTTAAATGCGAATGTTATTAAAGATGTTTGTAATGTTCTTTGGTACACAATAGCACAAATTCAAATATCTGTACAGTCAAGTGTTTGTTTCATATCACTTCCGGGGCTGGAACCATGCTTGGAGACCCCACCCCCTCTCTCCAAGTTTAATTATGTAAAAGCAACTTGTTCCTGACCAAATCTTGAACGCAATTAACATCACCAAATTTAGAGCTTTGTTTTAGTTTTGGTTATCTTTTTAAACCTTTTATCGCTAGTTTTAACCTTTTTATCTTACTTTAACATTAACGACAAGCATAATATTACCTTCTTTCAGGGTTTCCGTTTTAATTATTTAAACTGTGGAAATTTTTAAATGATAACTCATGATTATATTCTCTTTCTTTTTCTTTTTTTGTTTGTTTTACTGTTGCGGAGTGAAATGTTTCGTGGTAAATCTTTCAAAGCCTAATCCTTAAAAAAAAAAAGCTACTCAGAATACTTTTTCTAGTTTGTTTTCAGGCATATACGCACACATATAAACAGATTTATACATATCAGTGCACAAACACACACAAAC
>CM063498.1:133158044-133160544 GCA_032207245.1 Pardosa pseudoannulata
GGTCACGTAAAACATATTCGTGGTCTCAATGTCTTTTAAGCTCTAGGGTTTTATATGTGTTCCTCCTACCACTTAAGCTAAGACGTTTTTTTCACCGTGACGGGTGCTCGTCAAGTGAAAGGCGTACAAAGTACTCTAACCTCCTGGCGTGAGATCCAGTTCCTTCATAATGTTTAATTGAGCTTTTTTTCTACCACTAAAATTTGAAATGGTTAAATTACCAGTTTCTTCTACAATATGTCTACCTGAAAAATAACCCTCAACTGAGTGAAAGCCCAAGCACAGATGGCAATAATCAAACGGACGCCCTGGCCAAGTCCGCGGCCGAACAAGACCACACTGATCTGGAACTTCCTCTCCCAGCCGTCTACATCAAGGGCAAACTTAGAGCGCCAAATAGCTGAATGGCAGGCCACTTGAGGCACATCGTTGAAGGGAAGCCTGTCTACGCCTACTACCCGAAAGTTAACCACACTAGACTAATTTCCAATGCAGCCCTTACAGTTTTCCTTACCTAGCATGGCCCATTCCCGGCCTTTCTTAGCCGGTTTCAGCCTTCCGATTCGGCTAGTACGAGATGTATTTGCGGTGGCCCGGGTTTTCCCGACCACTACCTATTTGACTGTTCCCTCACTAGGGATTGGCATTTCAAGCACCCCAGACCAGACCTGAAAGGTTCCCGGACTAATCAGATAATTTTTAACAAAACCCTCTCTTCCAAACTAAGCAAGCTATTCGGTTGGCTAATGGAAAATTCCAAGAATCCAAGGCTGATTCTGAATATATAATTTTCACTGTACCGCGCTTTTGTATTTATTTTCATGCAATTATCTTGTAATTATTATCATTATTTTTTATTTTAAATTATTTTTTTATTTTATTATTATTACTTTTTTGTATTTCCAGTGTTATTTTGTCTGTTTTGTATTTGTATGTGTTAGTTTGAGATATTTTTACTGTATTTAGTATACTGCATTGTATATTATGAGCTGCTGTGGATTGTACATCCGGGGCCACCCTTTGTTTTATAGTAGATGTTCCTCGTTGGTGTAGACAGTATGTCTACCTGAGTCTGTTTCTTTTGGATAAAATGTCCATATTAATGAATTGAGAGACTCATTTTCATTTTGAGTTTTTCTGCCAATGCAGTCCGCAGGTATGTAGTCATATTAAAACTGCTATAACTCAAGAAATGATTTAAATTTTTAATGCGGTTTTGTTTAGAGTTCAGAAAGGATTAAAGAATAAGGATATATAAAAATCTCAAAATAGATTGTTTGAAGGTTTAAAGATATATTTCCCCTTAATTCGTTGGGCTTCTAGCTTCCGTGTTTCGATCGTTCAAGTGGCAGTCGCAACAACTACAACAGTTCATTTTAAAGATTTAGATATGTCATAAAAACTTTATGTTATTGCTACAAAATTGTCATATTATTTTCAAAGGTGCAAACTTTCCTTTCTAAATGATAACATTAGAAATACGTAGCTATATCCTGATCTCAAAATAGATTTTTTTCGAAGATTTAAAGCTATATTTCCCTTTTAATTCGTGGGGCCTCTGGCTTCCGTCTTCCGATCGTCCAAGTGGCAGTCGTAATAGCCACAACAGTTCATTTTAAAGGCTTAGATATGTCATAAAAACTTTATGTTATTGCTACAAAATGATCATATTATTTTCAAAAGTGCAAACTTTCCTTTCTAAATGATAACATTAGAAATATGTAGCTATATCCTGATCTCAAAATAGATTTTTTTCGAAGATTTAAAGCTATATTTCCCTTTTAATTCGTGGGGCCTCTGGCTTCCGTCTTCCGATCGTCCAAGTGGCAGTCGTAATAGCCACAACAGTTCATTTTAAAGGCTTAGATATGTCATAAAAACTTTATGTTATTGCTACAAAATGATCATATTATTTTCAAAAGTGCAAACTTTCCTTTCTAAATGATAACATTAGAAATACGTAGCTATATCCTGATCTCAAAATAGATTTTTTTCGAAGATTTAAAGCTATATTTCCCTTTTAATTCGTGGGGCCTCTGGCTTCCGTCTTCCGATCGTCCAAGTGGCAGTCGTAATAGCCACAACAGTTCATTTTAAAGGCTTAGATATGTCACAAAAATTGTATGTTATTGATACAAAGTGCAAACTTTCCTTTCTAAATGATAACATTAGAAATATGTAGCTATATCCTGTAGTATATTACACAAATATTTCTACTACTTTTCTGTCAACAGTTTTTGGATAATTTATAGCTTTCCACAGAAGAGTAAATATATTATTGATTTTTATGGCAGAATATCAATGTGACACTTGGGTAATTTGTAGGATCTCTTTTTCTTAGGAATTTTGTTTAACTAATATTTAGCTTCTGCTGTTATTTATAAACTAGCATATAGCCCGTCATATGACTAGATCATTGAAATTTTTAATTTTCCAGTAATGTAAATTACCCAATAAGAAGGTAAAATTGGTTGTTTCTTTGGCTGAAAATTATCTTGTA
>CM063498.1:133165544-133168044 GCA_032207245.1 Pardosa pseudoannulata
ACTGCATGTGCCTCATGATCTCGACGTTCTGGACCTTTTGTATTGATTTTAACGATCGTCGCACACACACATATATGTATGTATATATGTGTGTGTGTGTTTACGAGTGTATATGCCACGTTGAGACACTAGTAAAAATGAGGACACCCTGAAATACTTCATGTAAAGGCTTTTATTTCCACATCAAATTTTCAACAGAGAGTGGTTCTTAGTCTGGTGATTTGACACCTTGTAAGGCGACAAGAACAAGGAGCCAATGATTTACTGGTTTCAATTATTCTGCCTCCAATTCCAACGAGCTCTCTTCTTATGTAGTGTAACTTTTTCTAAGATCCGTCAGCGTTATGAAAGAGTTTACTCTATTTTTATTAATTACACCTTCAGTTTTTACATTTCATTCGTAAACCCGCCCCCTATCTCTCTTTCACACGCACACACACACAAACACACAGACACACATATATATGACATGGACAAGTGTTAAAGCGAATGGAAAACAATCTTTCTTTATAATAATAAGTATATTAAAACATCGTTTCATTTAAAAGCAAAATTATCAGTTGTTCGTTGCTGAGCTAAACGTGGAAAGAATGTTGACAGCTCCATGTCCATGCAGTAACTGACTCATATCGTTTCTCTTAATCATCAAATACTTCAAATATCTTTCCGCTTGACCGGATTACTCCACAAGGTTACGCAAGCGTGGGTCTTTTTCAATTATTTTATTATTATAAAGGAGTTCACTTGTAAAATTCGCTTATAACTCACGTAATTTCCAACTACCCCTTTTTTACCTTACACACACACAGATATATATATATATATATATATATATATATATATATATATATATATATATATATATATATGTGTGTGTGTATATATATATATATATATATATATATATATATATATATATATATATATATATATATATATATATATATATATATATATATATATATATATATATATATATATATATATATATATATATATATATATATATATATATATATATATATATATATATATATATATATATATATATATATATATATATATATATATATATATATATATATATATATATATATATATATATATATATATATATATATATATATATATATATATATATATATATATATATATATATATATATATATATATATATATATATATATATATATATATATATATATATATATATATATATATATATATATATATATATATATATATATATATATATATATATATATATTTATATATGTATATATATATATATATATATTTATATATTATATATATTTGTATACTTACGTGCTTTTATTAGTACCTGAATTAAAAGCCAGAAGATGGGAGGAAGCAAACCACGTTTAAACACCACTTTAACATCTAAGTAAAATAAAACTTTAAGTAAATAATTTGAAATGAGGTGAATTTCGTATTGATTATACATTTTGTCCCAACATTTCGTTTAATTATGGGGCATCGAACCTCATTGTATTTTGGAAGATAAGTGAAAGTGTGCGGAGTAATTTCCAGTTAACTTAAGCGTCATTCTGTTCTCTAAATTCCGCTTCTAAACTTTTAAGGGAGGAGAAATTAGCATTTAAAGCTAGAAATCCAGTTTGTGCCTTAGATACGATTCTTTCTGTCTGATGCTTTAAACTTGAAATTTCCTTTATAATTTTCTTTCTTTGTAATTTATGTTTTCCTTCTTTGGATATAAAATTAATTGACTTTACTTTATAGAAATATTGCATGCGAGGCAAGCGAATTTTAAATATATTAAATGTTTTTGCAGGAATTATGTATCTACTCCTTTTTGATATTTAAACAGGTTTTAGCATAATTTATTTATTATTAATATGTTGATTATAAATAATCAAATGGATAACTGAATTAATTGTAGTGTTTTATCTGCTGTAAGTGTAAAATATCATAAAATAATCATTCATATGTCCGGAAAAAGTAGAAAAAAGAAACTTTTAACAGGTGGATTCACTGAAAAATCACCGTTCGTTAAAGGGTTAAGGTACATGTGAATAGGCATGCCTGTAAAGGGAGGTGTTAGGGATGAGCAAGTAAACCAAAATTGTTAGTTTAAAAGAGATGTTTGTATTATAGGGTAGGATAATGTTCATCGGAACCATTTGTATCATGGATGTCTCTAAATGTTTTAAACATAACTTTTTGTTGATATGGGACACGGCTGTTAAGGCTACTACGTACTACGCTATGTTACACCGAGAACAGAAATCAAAAAGAAGCTGTAAGTTATTCTGTTATGTGTTATTATCTTGCCGGACTGTGCCTGATGATGTGGCTTCTTGCTTGCAAAACATTGCTAAAGCAATTTTCTCGATTGCATTAGAACATCCCCTCTACAGCTTTGACCTCTCAGCTTGTGATATTTGTTCACTAAAAATCTTTCTGACGGGGCAGGACACAATAATGAGGTCCAACTTACAGTTGAAAAACTATTTCAATA
>CM063498.1:133173044-133210544 GCA_032207245.1 Pardosa pseudoannulata
AGAATGCACAAAAAGCGAAAAAAGATACAAGGTTACATTTTTTTCTTATTTATTTATGTATAGAAAATTTTTCTTCTTCGTCACTAAAACTGCGTTTGTTTTGCAACGAAATCTTTAATGGGTTATCATAGTCGTGTGTTAAAAACAATATAACCTGTATAAATGGAACCATGGATTAGTCTTATTAATAAAGCTACCTTATTAACATATAAGTAAATCTGATTAATCACTTTTAATAAATTTCGCGTACTGTAGAGTCAATTGTTTATAGTTGTTTACGTTTATATAATAAAACTAATGTAGAAAACAAATATTAAGAAATTTAATATCTTGACGTTTTTTAACACATCGTGTGCGGGTGCATTTCAGAGCGGAATTGTACCGGGGGCTGGCGTTTTGCGCTTAAATTTAGTTATTCATTTAAATCTCAATAGATCGAAAATTATTTAATTTTTAACCAAATTTTCGTATTTTATATTGAAATATATAAACAAATATATAAATAGAAATATATAAATAACAACCGCAAGATTTTTGTAAACAAAAAATATATTTTATAGTGGATAAATTTATAATAGTATCATAAATATGAAAAATCAAAGAGAAATAATACTATATAATTTTAATTTTTTCCTGTTCTGTGGTTCCGCATCGACTGATGGAAAAACTAGTTTTTTTCTAAATTTTTCCAGAATCTATGTAGTAGACAAGAACATTCGGTTTCCTTATATACCGTTATTTTTGTACTCAAAAACAAACCATGTTGTTGCACTAACCAGTACTAGTAAATGACTTAAGTATCAATCGTCAGGAAACGTACTAGTACGTGTTCCGCATACAATATGTTAAGACATTTTTGAATACATGACGAACCATGATTTTAGAATATCTCTCCACTTCGATATGTAAACACACTTCTAATTGTTCTATTATTAAGAAAACTGCACTAACACGCTTTAGGGCTGAAAATGAGAATATATGCAAGATATTTAAAGCAATATTTAAAGGAAGGTTTTATTGTTTTTATTTAAATTGCTCAATAATAACAACTGGAAATGCTTTCTTGAGCATAAACTATACAAGAAACTCAAATGTTTCGCACTTGCATTATACGTTAAATGTTATGTTAATAATAATATGAAAATAAGGCAATTAAATAATATTACAGCTTCCGTACTTGAATATATACAAAGGGAAAATTATCGTATTGGTAAAAATATTTTTTTCCAACGCAGCAGGCGATACAGTCATTATCCTAACGCCTTAACAAGGTTGAGATCCTGTTACTAATTTAGCACCTTCGAGGAGCAAGCGTAGCTTAAGATATGCTACGACCGTGAGTAACATTACCCCCGCTGGGTCCTCGTAATTTATACGGAGGGACCAAGAAGAAGATCCCCAGGCTTGGACTGCCACCCCAGAGGTATCGTCTGAGAATTTGAAGGACTTTATGACCAAGAACCTATTTAAGTGCCACAGTCACCTTTAGCAAACACAGCGGATCTTAGACCAGCTCCAGCTAAAAAAATTACTACAAAATCCGTTTTTTATTGCTAAATATGCATTTATAAAGAAACTTGTGATAATAAAAAGTATAGGTAGTGTGCAGTTCACTCAGATCACAAGTGTTAGGATTACCAAATAGGATTTTATTGTCGTGTTAATTTAATATTTATAAGTAAAAGTTCATTGTTTCAGACGAAAATATTGGAAAAAAAAGGTTTGTACTATATTCGAAACTTATTTCAGACTTACAAATAAATAAATAAATAAAAGCAGTTGGTGGGTTGATTGGTTGATTTATTGTGCTGCAGTATTCTTTTGCTACATGAGCACTAATGAGATAAAAGAAAATATAGAATCCACATTAGATAAAATCTACTAATAAAGCAATTAGTAATGCTTTGTTAATATATTATGAAGTTGTGATTTAACCTTTGAAATATTGCAGTTTCAAGTTACTTAATGTTATTTTACTTTCTTAACAGTATGCAACAAATAAATATGACATAAAATATTAAAAATGTTCCTACACAGTAAAATGTGTATGCTGCATTATTTAAAATTGTATGATAATAGTTTCTTTCAAGCAATTAAGCTAATAATATGAATTTTACCATGCGTTTTCAATGAAGCAACTCTATAATGTTTTTTAATAAAATGAAATATTTTCTTTTACAGCATTGGTTAACATTTATAAAAACGTCCAAATGCTAAAGATTTTCATATCATACCTTCTTCTCATTAAATCTTATTTTTGGGATAGTAAATAAGCTATTAAATGGCAGTACCTTTTTAACGAGGTTAAAGACACTTTACGTACTTATGTTCATCAAATTTTAACAGAACAGACACTAACAGACCTTAATTTAAATATTTATGACATCAGCTTTTAAAATTTTTATAAAGGTAATATTTTTCATTAACAGCATTATGCTCTATATTGCATTTTTCATGATCTTCTATGAAACAGATTTAAGAAATTAAAAAATAAAGATTTTATCTACCTTTTTTTATTATCTTTGAAATTATAAGGTCTTATAATCCTTTTAATTTTAATTAAATTTATAATGTCTTTGTTTCAGTACACTTTGACTAAATTAACACATTTTTTGTTGTTAATATGTCGGCTTCAGCCTTTGAGTCATTAAGTTTTGAAAAGTGAGTACAAAACAAAATATCTTGTTATAATATGATTAACGGAATTTTGTTAACAATAGCTTATTTTATAAAGTTAATAAATATATTAATCCATTTATAATTCATAATTAAGAAAACAGAATAAATTAAAAATTTACAAACAGAAACTGAAAAATAATCTATAATTATTACTTTGTAATTTCAGATTTACCTAAATTCTTTAACAATTGTGCGAAATAAATAATTGCAATAGAGATCAATAGTTAATACTTTTCAGTTGCATTATTTTCAGCAATAGAATATTCAATAACAAGTTTAGGGCCTGTCTCACTAAAGTCATTTAACGGCTAACCGAGATTTATCCATGGCTCCAATGAATGGTGGGACCCAAATCTCCGTTTAATACATTTTCATCAATAGAATATTCGCTCCTAACTAGTTCTCTCTTTTATGCTAAGAGGGATTTTTCATCAACAAACTTTTTCTAGTGTAACAGGTTTAGGGCCGGTCTCACTAAAATCATTTAACGGCTAACCGAGATTTACCCATGGCTCCAATGAATGGTGGGACCCAAATCTCCGTTTAATACATTTTCAGCAATAGAATATTAGCCCCTAACTAGTACTTTTATGTTAAGAGGGATTTTTAAGCACAAACTTTTTCCAGTGTATTAAGTTTGGGGCCGGTCTCGCTAAAGTTATTTAAGGGCTAACCGCAATTTACCCATTGCTCTAACGAATGGTGGGTCACCATTTAAGGGGACCGTTTTTCTGCGTTTCTCCGTAGTTAGCCGTTAAATAACTTTGAGACAGGATCTTAGTGTGTCAACATTATGTGTATCAATATACAGATGAAACCCCGACGATTGATTATTACTGTAGTTATCTCAGATGATCACGCTTTGTAGCTTTTCTTGTAATTTCCCGTCTTAGAAGAAAACCTGTTAAGTATCGGTAATAAGAAAATGAAAATAAGTTTGATAAATTCAACAGTTTTAAGTATTCATTTGTTCAATAATATAATTTTTTTATAAAAGAACTAGCTAGTTAATGGCTGAAACTTGTCAATTTATAAATTTGCGCATGAAGTCTCGGAGATTAAATCTTGTTTCAGTCATTTCGGACCAGCAAACATTGTAGCTTTTATTGTCATTTATCGAATTGTTCAAGAATATAAATTTCTGTAAAAGAACTAGATGGAAAAATGGCCAAAATTTGTCTGTGCATCAGTTTGCGAATGAAGTAAGTATGACATATTCTCGCTTCATTCCTTTCAGACAATGCACACTTTGTAGCTTTTGTTGTCATTTATCGAATTAAAGGAAAACTTTTAGTTAAGTATCCGAAATAAGTTGATAAAAATAAGTTTGATAAATTCAAGTTTAAAGAATTAACATTCAACAATATAAATTTCTATAAAAGAACTAGAGAGTTAATGACCAAAGCTTGTCAATGGATTGAAGATATAGCTAGTTAATGGCTGAAACTTGTCAATTTATAAATTTGTGCATGAAGTCCATGAGATTAATTCTTGCTGCAGTCATCTCAGACCAGCAGTCATTGTACCTTTTTTGGTCATTTATCGAATTTAAAAAAAACCCGTAGTTAAGTATCCGAAATAAGATGATAACAATAAGTTTGATAAATTCAAGTTTTAAGAATTAACTTGTTTAACAATATAAATTTCTATAAAAGAACCAGATGGTTAATGGCTAAAACGTGTCAATGCATCAGTTTGAAATTGAAATAAATATGATATACATTTGACACACTAATATATCATAACGAATTGTAGCAAAAAAATACTTTAAAAACAAACATTTTAAGGTCAATGAATATTACAAAAATAAAACATAAGCAGTTTGATAAATTCAAGTTTTAAGAATAAATTTGTTCAACTATATAAATTTCTGTAAAAGAACTAGATGGTTAATGTCCAAAGCTTGTCAATGGGTTCAAGCCATCTCCGATCATGGTTTTCTTAAGACTTTGGAAGAGACTTTAACCAAATGATCACGGTCTCATTTCCTCTTGTGTTGCAAAAACCTAGACTATACTGCTACCAAACCACACATAAAAAAACTAATTTTTTAAAGATATTCTAGAATTTAGCTAATCCTATTAAATTCGTCAAGAAATTATCATTAATAAAGTAGTGTATTCTAGTTAAGTGTAAATACATTCGTAAATTATCCCTTTACCTTTACACTGTCAGGAATTTTACATTTTTGGCAATATGAATCACTATACAATCATGCTAAATTTGTAATAGTGTCCTACACTTTTGACACATAACTTATATAATAATGAATGGTAGCAAAAAAAATTTAAAAGACAAACATTTGAAGGTTAACGAATATTGCAAAAATGAAGCATAAGCAGTTAATAAGAACGATTACTCAAGAAGCAAAATCCTACAAAGAAATATATTTCATGTATCGTTTATTACCTGATTTGATAAAAGAGTATAGCTACTCAACAAAAGGATTACTAAACGATACAAAAGCTCCAATAAATGACAAAAATATTAAGCATTGGGATTTGTCTATGAAACCTTGTAATTAATTTTACAGTAGAAAAAAACTTTAGAAAATCGAATAAATAGTTATGATACACATCATTGACAAGTAGTACCTGTACCTAAAACATCAAAAACGTCTTCATTTTGATCAATAATGCGTGATGAATGAGTTCGACTGGCCTTGAAAAAAAGGTTGAGCCGTGCGCGTTTGAGCTAAGTCGAACTTTCACCTTCATGGTGCTCATTAACAAAGAAAGGCACATGCTTCTGCCTTAATTCGAATGAGCAGCGCTCATTCGGGCTTGGTATAATTAAGTGGCATTAGAGCCACCTATGATTTAAAAGAATTTTTTCAGTCTTCACTATATATCTTAACAATTTTGAATTATGTTGTGTTTAAAAGTTGGATAAATTCATAAATCTTTTCGATCTAATAGCGAGTTTTTGAAATTTATCAAAGAATGACATTAATGATTATCAAATATGTCTACATGTGATCTTTTAAAACCATCATCAAATAAGACATTATAAATTTCCACTCTTACTGAGTGGTTTTTGGTACAGAAAGTCAATACTCTATCTCTCCAAATATTATCCAATTATAATGAAAGAGCAGTGTAAGGGCTTTTCATATGTAACTAGACCTTTAAATTCTTTAAATAAATTGATATTTGTTAGATAAGGTATCACTACAGATAAAAATCATAAGAATAAACTTAAAGTTTAAAAGCATCATAGATATATGAGGGGAAAGATTCACTATTTTTCCTTTACATTTTATGAAATGACTTTTAAAGAAAAAGTATGAAAACACATCATGTAAATTTAATAATATGGTATGTTGATTCATTTGTATATTGAATTTTTAGTAAAATTTGGTGAAACAAAACTCTTTCTAAAATTTCAAAGTACTTAAATTACATTCTCAACCATTGAATAAATCATTTCTAAAATATCAAGATAGGAAAGTAAACAAAGTTTTATGTTTCAAAGATATTATAAATAGGATTTTTTTTCTTTTTCAATAAATGTAAAATGTTTAGTTAGTAATTCTTCAATTACTCAAATTCATGGTGGCGTTAAGTTTCTTATTTACTCATTATACCTGAATACCTTTATTTGTTGTGGTATATTAGAGCATAACTATGTACCATTGAAAGAAACATAGTTTTATCTCAATACTCACCAAAGTAAAACTACTACGCTTGCCGTGAAAAGGAAATAATGCTTACAAATGAGTATTAAATAGATTCATATACAGTGATCCCTCGTTTTTCGCGGTTAATGTGGACCAGAACCTTCCGCAAAAGGAGAAAAACCAGGAAGTAGGATTTACCCCTAGGAATTTTCGTGTATGCGGGTACACGAATGTTTTAAATATGTAAACAATATTTACACATTCAAGAAAAAATTACAACAATTTACTTATTTACTTAAACGCGTCAGTGCTAATTAATAAGGTTAATTGCAAAACCTTGTAGAGTAATAAATATTAATCAACATTGCTTTCTGGGAGAGACGAAGAATCTTGTGTTGGTGACACTCACTTGATTCGTAGAAATTTTGGGCTCACTCAGAGACTCTTTTGATGGAGGCACTGGAGATAGAACCAGGGGGCTTTACCTTGGAGAGAAACATGGTATTAGGTAGTTGCTGTCTTTGTTTTTCCTTTTCCTACACATTCCCATGTACAAGGACATAACCGCTTCAACGCGATTGCTGAACTCAACAGCTCAAATCATATTGTCATCAATGTCTTGTGCAAATTCTTGCTATTTTGCACAATTGTTGTAGATTCTGCAGGGTAAGACCAAGCTTTTCCGTTTGTTCTTCTTCATTCTCTTCATTTTCTTCCTCACTTGCAGACTTTGTCATTTCAAGAGCCCGTGTTATGTACTCTGATTAAACTCATCTCTTTATTTGACATGCAGGAATCCTTTTCTCTTCCGCATCAAGATGAAACAATGCTCCTTTCCGCAATGTGGCTGCCTACAGGATTGTATTTTTTCATTTTTATTTTTTGATGAATATATTGGAAAAACTAGTGAAGCACTGAAGCCGCAAAACATGAAGCGCGAAGTGTCGAGGAAACACTATATATCATTAGGACTTGCTATAGAAAATACGTAATAAAAACATGATCTATAAAACCCTAAGTAATTGCTATATATTTATCTTCAACCTCATTGGACAGCCCAACCGGATACCAGAGGACATGCTCAATGTTCTCATACGTAATCACAACTCAATTTTTATAAAATTTTGGTTCTTACAGAATAAATAATGAGCAATTAAGGTCTTAATTCTTATGTAAGTGAAAGCTTTTTACGTTCACACTAAATTCGTGTTCTTGGTTTGTCTAACATGCAACAGCATATTCTTATTTCTTCTCATCTTTAAAATTCAGTCTCGTAAAACTTTTTAACTGAAGGCATAGGAAATCAACATTTTTTTCTTATATATAATAAAAGTTTTACGGCCTTATACTATTTATTTAAATTTCTGTGCAGTTCTCTATCGTAACTAGCTACAAAACAACAATCTAAAGCCATAAAAATGAAGATTTTTTATATAGTTAATGAAAGAATGAAACCAATCTTTAATGAAGGTAAGACTACAAATCACGTAATAGGTTTATCTTCAAATGCTGAAGTGGGAATAATTTGTAATTTTATTCATCTTTATTCTTATATTTTTTAAATTAAAGTCAATCTTTAACAGAGGTAAAAATGCGAACCCAGCAAAATGTACATCCTTATATGCTAAAATGTAAAGAAAAGTAATTTTCTTCTACTTCTAAAAAAGCTAATCTAATGTTTAAAGAAAGTAATTATATGAATTACATAAAATGTATTTCTTTAAATGCTGAAGCTTAAAAAATAGCAACTTTTCAAATCTCGCCCTATATTTATAACAGTTGTGCTGAAAAGTTCGTAGCCTGACACATAGTGCAAGTAGTATTAAATCTATATGATTTTTAGTTAACCCTGACCTTCGAAAGACACGTGTATAAGTTTTACAGATGTAGAACTGATAATTTGTGAGATATAGTATTTTGAGTGAAGCAACTTTTGTTAGTTTGAAAACAATGGATAAAAAGGTAATATTCGTGTAAAATCGTGTAATATTCGTGTGTTAGTAAAGCATTGCTTTTTAGCAAAGCAATACTGCTGAAGCCAAGGCTTGGCTGGATAAACATTATCCGGACTCTTCACCAAGAAAATTAACAGTTGAAAAGTGGTTTGTTAAATTTAAACCAGGAGAAATGGGCACCGAGGACAATGCAAGCAGTTAACTCCTCAAAGAGGCTGTTAAAAACAACAACGAATGAATAATTCTGAGCTCAATTTGAAGCTGTTTAGTTGTAATAAACTTGAATTTATGCTCCGAAATGTGACAACGGATGAAACATGGGTCCATCATTTCCCACCGGAGTCCTGTCGACAGTCCACCGAGTGGACTGCACTTGATGAATCAACTCCAATGCGTAGAAAGACGCAACAGTCGGCTAGCAAGGTTATGGCATCAGTATTTTGGGATTCGTATGTCATAATATTCATCGACTATCTTGAGAAAGAGAAAACCATCAACAATGACTATTACAAAACGATATTGAAGAGTTTGAAGTACGAAATTGCAAAAAACTTCCCCATTTGAAGAAGAAGAAAGTGCTTTGTCAACAAGGCAATGCACCGTGTCACAAGTCAATGGAAACGATGACAAAATTATATGAATTGGGCGTCGAATTGCTTCCGCATTTAAATACGCACCGATCCAGATCCGCACCGTATTCTCTAGATCTGGCTCTCAGGTATTTTTTCCTGGGCTCAGACCTCAAGAGAATGCTCGCTGGAAAGAAATTTAGCCCCGATGATGAATTAATTGCCGAAATTGAGGCCTATTTTAAAGCTAAAGACATATTGTACCATAAAAATAGTATCGAACTATTGTATGACCGCTATAATCATTGTATCCTCCTTGAAGAAGACAACAACATTGTATAATAAAATCAAATTTTATCAAAAAAAGTTTTTTTTCTATGTTAGTCTACGAAATTTTCAACCCAACTGATAAAAAGGCTTTTGGAAGCGAAAAATATCGTATCTCTACCTCTCATTTTAAATTTTGACATAAAAACATTGTTCAATGCACATCAATAAAAAATAATTCATTTAATTGAAGGAAATATTCATAAAAAGTTATTTATCCTTAAGGTAATAAATTTAAACCTTTGTTCCCCTCACAAATTAACTAAGACCATAAACGTCTTAAAATTTTTAATCACGTGATTGTTCAAACGCAGGCAACATTTATGCCGTACATATATACGGTATATAATTACATTAGTAAATAGCCAATAATGCTCCACTTTTCATCTGAAAAACATACTTTAAAAAAGTAAAGGAGAAGAATACATGAAGTTTTAAGTTATTGTATGCAGCCTTTTGAACACAAAACTAAATTAAATTTATCGAGATAAATTATTTACTAAAAGTAATATTCATTTCTTTCATATATTTAATTCCTTAAATCTTCTCTAAGATACAATAAAATTCTAGTTCAGGCATATCAAAGATTTTAATCTTTAAGAAGAAACAAAAATCTCTTCATTATAATGCGATAAATAAATAATTTAATTTCAAGCATTTGAGAGAAAAGATTATTCAAAAACAATTTGTTTGCGATAAAGTTATTAGGATAGCATTATACAAATTGGAATTTTTTAGAATATATTACTTCTTTTTAATATTATCTTCTGAAAACAATTCAATTAAACGTATGTATGTAATTAAAACTTAATTTAACAATTTAATTTAAATAAATCTCTTGAATTTTTCAACCAAAATGAATGTTATTGATAAACAAATTTATATATTTTATTTAATTTCAAAAAATGTGCATAAAACCATTAAAAAGATACGGGTGTGTAATCAACAATTTGAACTACAACACGTCTTGCGAATTGTCTCAATTAATTGTTGAAAATAATTAAGCTGTACATGAAAGAAAAGTTCAGTTTTAATCCTTGCTTGCAAAAGTAGTGTATAATAAAATAATGTATAATACTTTAAGCGTTTTAAGTTGTTTTCATAATTGTAATCTTTCACGTAGTAATGTTAAGCCGTGAATATAAAAGAAACTTACATATTAAGTTTTAAAGAGAATGGTAATTAATTAATATATCTTGAGATCGAAATAAAAATTAAAAAAAAAAGCTTGAGCCATTCAACTGTAATTTTTCCTTCGAATGGTAAGTATTATTGTTTTAAAAGAAGAATGATCTTCATTAATACTATAATAAGACATTATTTTCGGCAGATGTTTGATATTTCAATTTTCCCTTTTCCTCCAATTAGAAAACGGACTATCGCTTCCTTCGAGAGAACACATAAGATAAAGTCTTGAGGCTCTGCCATATTTTTAAAATCATAAATAATTACCTTTAATGTTTGTATTTCCCTTTACTAAAAGTTTTCAACTTTGTGACGGAACTAGCCAAGGGGAACTTTCTGCGATGTGGCTTATTATTTTTTCTTCTTTACATTTAGTTCCCTTTCCATGTTCTTATTCTTTTCTTTTCACTAGAGGCTATCTAATTTTATGGAAGTTTTGAATTACTCTTTTAATTTAATTGCTAAATTGCTAATTTTGTTTTCCTCGTTCTATTTCCTTCATTTTAAGTCTTGGTGCGTTCGCGTTGCTAGAAGCGATTTGGCTTATATTCAAACATATGGGTATAAATTTATGGTTGATGCTTAATCTATTTAGACAATTCAGAACGGGGTAGCAAATACCCTCCTCACTTTACTGATGCAACTGATTTAAGATTTCTGCATATAATTTAATGTTTAATCTGACTTTAAAATAAAAACTTTGGACAAATAGTAAATTTATCCTACTGATGCCATTTGCTTATTTTCTTCATTATTTCGTTATTTGTAATTTTAAATTAATATAACGTTTCCCCATAGTTTCGTAAAAATAATTGATATTTCACTGTTATATAATTAATTTTCACAGTAAATTTGTAACAATGGCATTCATAGGTATAGAATATAACAGCACATATTCTATACAATCTACTCTATTTACAATTTACTATAATTAATACGCAATTAATATCACAAATTAATTATACAATGTTATTTATTAAATGCTATAAACTCAATTCACTGCGTTTTAAGTTATCCTGTGTACATATATGGACGCATAAAACGCAATACTACACAGGTATTACAGATGTTTTTGCTAATGAATATTCTAGAAAAATTAAAATCATGCATTTTTATTGTGAATGTGCGTATAACAGTTTTATAATTTAAAACAATATATCAACATATTAATTTTACATAACTTTTATTTAATGATATTGTAAATATTGTATAAATTTCACAATGGTAGGATGGTTATCAACAGATTAGAAATATTTTAATAGAAATATTTAAATTTTTAAAATTATGAAAATTATTTTTCTGTTTCGATAAAACATTTAAAGTTACTACTCTTAAAAATTGCACTATATTTTGTCATCAAGTTATAATCATTATAGGATGATTGATATTAAAAAAGTTTTACTATTCTTTCTAAGTTAAGTTTCGTAATAAACTGAGGTATTAACACATAGAACTCTATCATAGGTATTACCTTTCGAGCTGAAAAGTTTTCTTTCAAACACCCATATTTTTGATTAACATGATTTTGATGTACACATATTTTGATGTACATTTCCGTGCACTTCAGTAAAATGTTTTCCTGCATCATTAATACAAATTTAATGTTATAAAAAACATGAAGAAATGCATTTAAAAAAAGAAAATATATGTACTAAATGAAAGAAATTAACTGTAATTTATATTCTTTGAATCCTAATTATATTAATGCGATACATATATACACTGTCTACCAATAAGTATTTAGACACCTGTGATAGAAAAGAAAAAATAACTTTATTCAAAATCAGTAGTTGGTAGAGCCTCCACGAGAGGCAATTACAGCGTGAATCCTCCGGGGCATACTTTACACAAGTCTTTGTATTACAGCTAGTGGTTTTGTCTTCCACTCGGCTTGGAGTAGGCATACAAGTTTCTTCGCCGATTTTGGACTGGCAGTGCACTCCTTAATTCGGCGATCCAACTCCTCCCAGATGTTCTCAATAGGGTTCAGGTCTGGGCTCTGGTCAGACTAGTCCATTCTATAAACTCCATTGGCACCATACCAATCTTGGGCTAACCTCGAAACAGGACAACTAGCATTCTAGTCCTGAAAGTAACAGGAGCACAACCCGTAAAACCGCCACAACGTACGAAGCACATTGTCATCCAAAATAGTGCTGTAGGCATCAGCATCGAGCTTACCATGAATAAGGACCAAGGGTACCATTATACCAGGAGAAACACCCCCAGACCATAATTCCACTTCCGCCGAACTTGACTGTTGACACAATTCATTCTGGCAGGAGACGTTCTCCAGGCAGTTGCCAGACCCAGACTTTGCCATCCGAATGATAAAGGGTGAACCTTGATTCGTCGCTCCAAAGAACCCGTTTCTACTGATCAACGGTCCAATTTCGATGTTCTTTGCACCATTTTAACCGAGCAGCGCGGTTGGACTTTGTGATCAAAGGCTTATGGGCAGCAACACGACTATGAAAACCAAGAAGATGTGCTTCCCTACGGCTGGTATTCATTGAAACAATACTCCTGGATGCCTGTTGAATCACCTCGCGGATGAGGGCCATCGGTTAAGTGCGGTTCTTCCGAATTTCTCTGGGTATCACTCGTCTGTCTCTGTCTCCCAGTTCAGTCACGGGGCACATTCCGAAAATCGCCGTTCACCTTCCACTTCTTAATCACATAGGCCACTGTCGATTTTTGGTACTTCAGATCGCTATAAAAGACCCTTAAGGATCGGCCACATTTTTGAAACCCGATAATTATACCTTTCTCGAAATCAAAGAGCTCCGAACTGCGCGGAATCTTGAATGCTACTAATGCCAATGCTGTTTCCTACACTATGTATACCGGCGGAGGGCGTGACGTACCTTAGACAGAGATATCGTCATTTGAATAGGTGTCCAAATACTTATTGGTAGACAGTGTATATATATATATACATATATATATATATATATATATATATATATATATATATATATATATATATATATATATATATATATATATATATATATATATATATATATATATATATATATATATATATATATGAGTGGTTGTGTGTGTAATTTTATGGCGTAAAGAAATTTCGTTGAATTCTCAATATTTTAATATTTAAAATGTCAAATAAATGTAAAATTTTAGTTTATAGGATAAAATTTTACATTTATTTGACATTTTATCATATTTGAAATTAATATAATAATTTTAATTTTTTAATAAACATATTCCAAAAAATAGTTATTCCCCAAAATGTTGGTTCAATTTTATGTGGTATAAGTTTCTTAATGTTGTTTTTTAAAAAAGACTACTACTTGAAATGACAAAAATATTATTTTAAAGGTTATGATAAAATACCTGTATATTAAAGATTTTACATCTTTCCTATGCTTCCTAAAGTAAGATGAACTGACGAATTTTTTTTCTGAAAATTTTATATTTTAAAATCACTTTTGGATAAAAAAAAATCTTTAATAAGTCTTTTGAAACTTAAACTGATTTTATTTTCCATGATTTTAAATCTTTAATGAGAAGTAATAAAAGATTTGATATTGAAGTTTCTATCCTAAAAAATTCTCAGAATGGATTGATTAGTAGTTTTTGACAACATTTTCTTGTAAAACAAATAGGAACAATAATATTTTTCCTCGAGTTATAAGGAAAATCTGTATACGGGTGAGTGCAATTCCTTTTATCTGGATTTCTTTAATTTATCAAAAAATCAGCTGCGTTAATATCCTGTTGTGATTCATTTTCTATTGATTTTTTTTTATTTCTCTTTTTTTACTTATATATAAACTATACTTCATGTTTACAATTTTCTATTATATAGATTAAAAAGTTTATTATAGAGTAAGTTTTTAATAGTCATGATGGCATTATAGAGTAGGTTTTTAATTGCCGTTATAAATTAAAGTAATTTAAATAAATTTGATACTCACATTTTATAAAACAATGAACAATCCATTATTTTAAAAAACTTTTAAACAAGATTATACTAGTTATTTTTATATGTTGAACAGCTTGCCTATTACCTTTTATACTTCCTTTTATAAGATTTGACAGTTTACAATAAGTAAATAAACTTTATTTTTCGAATTTTTTACATTCCAAAAAGATGTGTATCACATGTGTAGACGCTTCAAACGTAATGTCTTAAATATCCACTTTGTGATTTTAGCAATGTTACCAAATAATTTTTGCTATATCTAAGAAATACTGGTAGACATTTATTAACATGTGATACAGGTTTCTAAAGTAATTTAGTTTTAGTATTACGAGGAATTAACTTTTCGGTAAAACTTTAATCCAAATATTCACATCTAAATGATTATGCTAAATAAATATATACTATATATATTTTTCTTTATGAAACCATAATTAGATCAATGCATATGGTTCAATATGGTTCAATTACATATGGTTCGTAAACCTAGACCCTGATAAAATCTGGAGACAATAAATTTGAAATTTTGGAAATGAAAATTCTATGAGCTATTCTTAGTGGGATATAAATCGACAATGTTTGAAGAATAAGAAATAATTTTGAGTTACATGAAATCTACAGAAAACCAGGTCTTTTAAAGTTCATAGAAATTATTTAGATGAACTGAGCGGCTCATATATTAGAATGAATTATGATTGTATTTTAACAAAAATTCTTTTACATAAACTCCCAACAAGCAGGAAAAGGGATAGACCCAGAGTGAAATAGAGAGAGTTAGTGGAGACCGACTTCCTGACTATCCAGGAAAGAAACTGGCGCCACAAGTATCAAAAATAGAATGCGATGGAATAGAATTCAGAAAAAGGCACTGGCCTACCCTGGTCAGTCTGCCCAAATAAGATGATATAAATGCATTTTCCTGTAAGCTATTTATACACTAAGATTGTTGTTTGAACTGAACTCTCGTTAATTTTTATGGCATCTGTATTTCAAACCTGATTAATTACTATAAGTTATTCAGACTTAAATATTCTGTATGCCTTAATTCTTGACTTTTATGAAGCTTTAGAATAAAAAAGAGATAATAAACTTAAAAACCGAGTGGATCTAGAGGGTAGGTCCTTGTGCACCGGAGCAAATTACATATTTTGTCCAATCCTGCTTTACTATTATGTGATCAGACCAACTGCATGAAAAAAGAAAGTGTTACTCATTATTTTCATTAAACTTGAAATTAAAATTTAATTGGCTCAAACCTTCTAAGGGTTTTCCTGAATTTTAGCTAGAAATATTTCATCTAGGTTGATTAAGCTATTTTTCTAAGCATACAGAACAAACAGACAGAGGATTGCATTTATAGCTGTCCAATTTCATGATCACCTACAACTGAAAATTGTGTAATAGAAATGTTCAACTGTGGTACATCGTATAAAAGGAGCAAAGAATGACTCCCAAATGTTGTCATGTTTGCAGGTGCAACAAGGGAAACACACATACACACATATCAATATATTGATATATTTATTTCCTGATATCCATTGTAGCGTACTGGGGCTCTATGTAAGCCCGAAAAAGGATAGAGGAGGAATACGTACAGACTAATGATATTTATTTAGAAACACAAGGTTGAAGTTATGATAAATACAGATGAAACGATGAATATCTACAAATGAAAATGATGGTCGTTGCAGGAATCAGCTTCCTAAGAGAAAAAAAGGGGGAAGGACAATCTCAGTCGCTCTCTCGACGTTTGGGGCAGATGAGTTCACAGGAGACTTGATCGATCAAAAATATCCCTGGGCCTCGAACTCTGCCCTTTATATATCGTCTGACCGCAAAATGTCCATCTCAGCTGATCGGACAGCTGGTTGATGACGTGGTGAGGAAACCGCTTGTAGACTCTGGCTTGACAGTTGCAAGCAGCCCGGTTCTAAGGGAAGTTTGCAGTAATCGGGAGCAATCTCGCCGATCATTAATCGATGTCTTCGGACAAACCCTTGGAGAACAAAATAGGAAGTATTGTTGCTTCCCTTACAATATAGATGTTTTCTGTCGTGTGAAACTCTTTCTTCGGGATGCCATTGAAACTAACACTGCCAACACTTCGCCAGTCTCCAAATGAATTTCTGCAACAGAATGATTGAGATGGTCCTCGGTGTCAACAATCCTCCATTCAGGTATCCCATTCTGGGTGAAACTACGTCCTTTCACTAGGTAAAGAAGAGCTCAGTTCAAGTGCTCATAAAAGGCACGTTTGCTATTTTTCTACGTTTTGAGGTTTTTCTCACGGTTGTAGATAAGTCTGTATCTGTAAATTTAATGTAACGAGAGATCGTTACACCATACAAGTGGTTCGTTTACCACTACGACAACATTTAAGTCTTATCATACGTGACTTCCTAGTATATATGTATTAAGGACAATTTTGGGAAAAGTCATTATACCACCACATTTGATATCAGTCTATTTTCAGGGGAGTAAGAGCTTTAGAAGTGTTGACCAGAGTATTTTCATTTAAATAAATTTAATACGATAAACAAGAGTCCCTAGTAACAGATACTGCAGCATTTTGGGATGCATATAACACAGATAATTTTATATAGAAATAATCATGAATTAAACATGAATTAAATACACTCTACACTAAATTATATTTTTCTGCCTTCAAATTTTCTCTTCAAATTTCAAATGTCAAACAGTGAAATTTCTTATCTTTTCAGAAACTGAAGGAATTTTATACAGTTCCGTAACTTTGGCAAAAGTTTCCAAGTTTCCAATGATCTGACGATGGGAAAAGCAATTTTCAAAATTTTTGTCATGTAATCCAATAAAGTCTTTGCTTGTATAGCATTTTATTTTAAAGTTATCCTTTTCTGACATTTCACCTTGTTATTACTGCCTGAATTATTTCTTAAGCATACGAAAATTGTCATCTCTATATATAAAGCTATCTCTGTGTATTAAATGCTGAAATTGCTTTAGAATTTAGCCACGGTCTTATTTCTCACATAGTAGTTTTAATCCAATGTTACATTCCATTTAATGATGTTTAAATCCTACAATATGTAGCAATTATAAAAGTAATTCAACTTCGTATGGAAATGCAAATAATATTTTTTTAAAAGTATCTTTAAACTATATATATATATATATATATATATATATATATATATATATATATATATATATATATATATATATATATATATATATATATATATATATATATATATATATATATATATATATATATATATATATATATATATATATATATATATATATATATATATATATATATAATATATATATATATATATATATATATATATATATATATATATATATATATATATATATATATATATATATATATATATATATATATATATATATATATATATATATATATATATATTAATAGATGAAACACCATCCAAAGTAACCTACTGGAAGAAGTATTTTATCTATTTTTAAAATTATGGAAAATTGTAAAATAAAAATAACCAAAACAGGAGCAGTACAATAAAACTACTATAGAAGGTTGATACAGAAAAGTAGAATGAAATTTAAAACAATCAGAACTATAACATACAAGGTAGTCAGTCATATTACTTTTCAAATGGGATACATAATATAAACCATAAAACACTTTAAATAGGATTTTAATATTGTGATATAATGATAAGCCCCGCAGAAAATCTTGTTGAGATAAATCTTGTTTGAGATAACAGTTATGTTCTATCACTACATTTTATTATACCATTACCCTATGTTTATGGGATATAAATGAAAAATTTACTATAAAATTGTTTTTTTACTTTCATGTTACTTTTCAAATAGGATACATAGACGAGCCCTGGCCAAATGGTTAGGGTGCTAGCCTTCGGTACCGGTGTTCCTGGGTTCGAATCCCACCATAGCATGGATGTTCGTAGCCTTTCGGAATCATTTTAAGCAGTAGGTCCCGATCTCATTAGCCCTCGTGTTGCAAAAAAGTAGACCGTAGCACTTCAAACCAAACCAAATCAAATAGGATACATAATGTAAACAAAAAACCACTTTAAATAGGATTGTAATATTGTGATATAATGATAAACACAGCAGAAACTCTTGTTGAGATATTAACAGTTATGTTCCATCACTACATTTTAAAAATTTCCCCGTTAAACAAAAGTTTATAATTTTAAATTATTTCCCAGTGGATATAAATTACATTTTAGAGGTTATAAATTAAAAATCATCGTTATTTTCAAGCCAGAGATTCATTAAACACTTCATAAACATAATATTTATTAATCACATATTTTTGAATAAACCAAAAAATATTTTATATGATATAAAATTAATGATATAAATATCATATAAAATATGATATAAACTCAAAAATACCATAAATAGGATTGTAATATTGTGATATAATGATAAACAAAGCAGAAAATGTTCTTGAGATTTTACAGTTATGTTCTATCACTACATTTTAAGAACTATGAAAATGTAATTTCCCATCAAACAAAAGTTTCTAATATAACATAAAAGTTTCTAATATAATATTCCCTTTTCCATGGAATATAAATTACATTTTAGAGGATATAAATTAAAAATATTCTTTATTTTCTAGCCAAAGATTCATTAAACACATCATAAACATAATATTTATTAATCACATATTTTTGAATAAAACAAAAAATATTTTATATGATATAAAATATGACATAAATGATATAAAATGAATGATATAAATATGATATAAAATATGATATAAACCAAAAAATACTTTAAATAGGATTATAATATTGTGATATAATGATAAACAAAGCAGAAAATGTTCTTAAGATAATAACAGTTATGTTCTATCACTACATCTTAAAAACTAAGAAAATGTAATTTCCCCGTTAAACAAAAGTTTCTAATATTAAACTATATTACATTAGATATAAATTACATTTTAGAGGATATAAATTAAAAATCTTCATTATTTTCTATCCAGAGATTCATTAAACACTTCATAAACATAATATTTATTAATCACATATTTTTGAATATTCATAATCATCTCACGTTAGAATGCATGAAAAATATTGAAGAATAAAACATGTGAGCAATACGGAATCTTTCCCAAATAAATTTTCTGCTTGATTAAGCAATTGATCTTATTTTAAACCTCTTTAATAACACCTTTCAGATTTTCTGACACTTGAATTTTCTACTTAAATATAATACAATGCATCATCTATCAAAAAGGAGAAATTTCAAGAGAAGAAAAACTTTCAGATGATTCGGTGAATTCAACAAGTATTTCTTTTTCAACTTTTAAATTAAAACTATATAGTTTTTTTTTATTCCCCGCTTCAGCACATAAAAGTGAAGGCTAAATTACTTTCTGTATTCTCTATATGTTTTAAATTAAAGAAACTTTTGCGGGAAGATATTATAAAGCCTTTCATTTGAATGTTCGAAAGATTATTAAAAACGCTTTCCTCCGAAACTTTCTCCCTGCTTAGTTGATCGGCATATTAAGGAAAATGTTAAACAGTTTTAAAATTTGATTATTTTCTACTCACGCAAACCAACCATTTTTCATTAAAAATATTCCATGCTTTACTAGATTTGCTTTCCCATTGTATATTGTTTGTGAAAAAGTTTCTGACACAAACTAATCATTGTCCCTTAAAAAAAATGCCATGGGCAAATTTTAAATTAAACTTTGGCTATTCCTTTTTTAAAGAAATTTCTATTTAAAGCTTAAAAACACTTTTTTAACTGACAAGAATCTATTGAAAGCTTAAGAAATAATTTATATGTTTAAACTACTCCGTCAAATTATGATTGATTAAAATTTGTTATATAATTTAGTAATATACTAAGGAAAGAAAATGTTTTCAAGTACCAGAATTCCATTTACAAATGGAAATTTTAAATTTAGAATTATATAATGTAATTTTCGCTTTTATTTTAGAGAATACATTCAGTTCTATGAGAAATTAAGGAATGCAAACTGGTAAGATTATCACAAAAAGTTTACAGAAGTATATGAAAATTCATAATTGTATTATTTCTTGAAAAATCTACGAAATTAAATTTTAAAGGGAATAATTCAAATCACATTAAAATATTTCAATTACCAGATAAATGAAAAATAAAGCTAAGACTAAACAGTATATATATATATATATATATATATATATATATATATGTGTGTGTGTGTGTGTGTGTGTGTGTGTGTATGGGGGATTATGAAAAAGTTCTTTACAGAAACTAATAATTCGCTTTAAAAAAAAGCAATTTTTTTAATTAAATTCCGTTTTTTCTTTCGTTTTTTACAGAAAATTTCTACTATGTGTGAAATTATGTACACATTTTAAATGTGAAAAATTTGTGTAAATTTGTGTTTTTTTCATTAAATTATGATGGATTAAATTTTTTGGAAACTTTTAGTAAACTTTGAGACAGTAAAAGAAAACTGAATTTAGTTTTAACAAAAATTAAATTCAGTTTAAAAAAATTAAATAAGAGATATGAAAATTAAATTAAACAAAATTTCAGAGATCCTGTCATAGTGAAAGTACTTAAAACCTTTCAACTAAGATGACCTGGCCCTATACATAGGTTTGGACATATGAAATATAATTTTGTATGAAAAATTGTCTAACACAAACTTATCATTCGCTTTAAAATGATAAGTAAATTTTTTAATTAAACTTCGCTTATTTCTTTCGTTTTTTTAAAGTCAATTTCTATGTGGGGAATTACGTACACATTTTAAGTGTGAAAAATTTGTGTAAATTAAAGTTTTTTTCATTAAATTATAATGTATTAAATTTTGTTGGAAACTTTTAGTAAAATCTTTGAGACAGTAAATGAAAACTGAATTTAATGAAATAAATATTAAACAAGAGATATGAAAATTAAATACAATTACAGAGAACTTATTAGAGTGAAGTTATTAAAACATTTTAACTAAGATGACCTGGTCATGTATGTAGATTTTGACAGATGAAAATCCAGTAAAGAATATAAAATAATCCGTCGATAGTTAATCAATCATTTTCCGAAATGCAAGCAGTGAAACAATTTGCAAATAATAGGAAAAGACTAAGGGTTTCCTATAAAATAAGTGTAACGTAATCCAAATATGAAAGAACAGAAACAATAATGGTGTTACAATGTTATTCAATGCTTGTTATACCTTTTAAAGAAGTATAGATGCATTCCAAAAATATCTATTTTATTAGAACATATTAAATTAAATACTGAAGAATATTATTCAAAAATATTTAAGTCATTTAAGACTCATTTCAACTCTTATAAAAACATCAAGTAATTTGTCTTAACCGAATTACTTTATGCTTTTATAAGAGTTAACTGTATTAATGTCAGTAATTTTTGCCGAACTTATACTGATTAATATCTTACATCAGACTCGTTATAAATGCACAAAATTATACAACTGAGAAATTGAAGACACACTGGATATTACAGCCTGTCCCATTTGTGTCACCTTTCATTTTATACGTCACTAGATGCCATTTGTGAAAATAGAAATCTTAGAAATAAGCAATTAACTTGGTACAACATATCCACACAGATCTGTAAAGTCCAGTTTATAATACATAACGCTTGTCTTTACTTTTCAGTCGATGTACCTTAATTAGTAAAATGATGTGCGAAGTGTAATATACCATACAATACCGATCCAAACGACAAAACTTTAAATAATAGCAGATAACCCAAAACTTAGTTTATTGTGTTATAGATAGCCATCTATCTTTTTTTGTAAAAGATAATGTGTTATGCAATAGCGTCAAATTCAACAAACTATTTTTAACCTATTCCCAAAGGACACCTTATGATAGGTTAATTTATTATTAAGATAAATATATAACAACTTATAGATAATATTTATGAAAAATAATTTATAATTTATGTTACAGTCCTCATGATAACTTAAGTTAGAATATAGTTTTTAATATGCGAGTAAAATTACAGTGATTTAAAAACTGTATTCTGTAAATTGAATTTAAAATATAGAAATAGTATTAATATAAGAAGTTAACAAATTCATGAAAATTAGGAAAAAAGTAAAATTCAAAAGTAATTACATGAATTAGTGGGTGAATATAACTTATTTGTTTATTTTATCCTTCTAGAGATAACACACACACACACACACAAACACACACACACACACACACATATATATATATATATATATATATATATATATATATATATATATATATATATATATATATATATATATATATATATATATATATATATATATATATATATATATATATATATATATATATATATATATATATATATATATATATATGTGTGTGTGTGTGTGTGTATATATATGTATATATATATGTGTGTGTGTATATATATATATATATATATATTATACATACACATATATATATATACATATATATATACAATATATATATATATATACATATACATATATATATATATATATATATATATATATATATATATATATATATATATATATATATATATATATATATATATATATATATATATATATATATATATATATATATATATATATATATATATATATATATATATATATATATATATATATATATATATATATATATATATAATATATGTATATATATATATATATATATGTGTGTGTGTGTGTGTGTGTAATCCAGGAACTATATAACTTCTGGACACATTTGAATATATAGCTCCTAGTCTTTTTACTTACCTGGAATACTGGGCAAGGAGAAGCAACTAGATTATTTAAGTAAATTGCAGTAGAGCCACTTTGGTAAAAAGAACAGGCACAGTAGTTACATTATTGTATAACTTTTATTTTCTATGTCGCTTTCTACCCTGTAACCCTGTATACATAAGAAACAGAGGGAAGGAGTCATTTTTATATTTATTTATTAGCAATATTCTCTTGTTTATGATTTGATTATGATTAACAAGCAGAAAATTTAAAATGTTTATGATGAAACTAACTAAGCTAATAGGGTGTTAAAATAATTTTAAATGTACTACAGTATTAAAATAATAATGTTGCAGATTTTATCTGTAAATATTAATTTTTTTTTTCAGTTTGTATATGTAGTCAGATAAATAAACTCATAAATATGTATGAAATTTCAACTTGAAAAATTCATTTCAAATATAAATTTGTCTTACATATAATGTTACATTATTATATAACTTTTTTCCTTATTTTTTTACTTCTAACCTCACTAATTAAAATAGAGACATATCTCTTTTATTTACATACAAGTATAATAACTTAATATTTATTTTAACTATTTTTTGCTAAACTATTTTATTTTTTATTAAGAAATAAAATATGCTGGGAGGATTTTAATATAATTTTCATTTTCGAAATAATATTAAAATAATAGCGCTACAGATTTACATGTAAAAATGATAGAATTTTTACAGTGTTTATGTATATATTTATATAATGAAATGCATAAATATACATAAAACTTGAGAAATTAATTTCCGATATCAATTTATTTGACCTATTTTTATTGTTACATTTATTAAATAACTTTTTTCGTTTCTGTCTCTTATAACTTCCAATCTCATTTATTAAAATTAATACATATTTTATATATTTACATAACATTCTCTTATATATTTACTCATTATACTTATATATTTGGCATATTTTTATTGTACCATATAATGTTTTGAGCTTTTTTCTATTTCTAACAATATAATTAAAATGGAGACATTTCTTTTATATTTACATACAAGTATATTAACTTAATATTTATTTTGATTATTGTTTACATAAATATTTGTTTTTAATAAGAAATGAAATATGCTGGGAGGATTTTAATATAAATTTAATTTTTGAGACAATATTAAAATAAATAATATAGCTACAGGTTTACATGTAAAAATGAAATGGTTTTTACAGTATTTGTGTATATATTTCTATAAAGAAATACATAAATATACATAAAACATGAGAATTTCCAACATTAATTTATTTGACCTATTTTTATTGTTACATTTATTAAATAACTATTTTAGTTTCTGTCTCTTTTAACTTCCAATCTCATTTATTAAAACTAATACATATTTTTTATATTTACATAACATTCTCTTAAAATTTTACTAATTATACTTATATATGTGACATACTGTTATTGTACCATATAACGTTTTTTCGTTTTTTTCCTTTAATCTCTAACCTATCACCTCACTATATAAAATAGATACATCTATTTTATATATACATAACTTTTAACTATATTTTCTTAATAGTTATTTTCATTTTTGGGTTATCTTTATGAATGTGACTTACTTTTTATTTTTTTATAACTTTACCGTTTTTGTCTGGTTTTTAATCGCTGACGTTATTAAACAAAACGGAGGCATCTATATTATATATACATAACTGTAAACTATATTTTCTGAAGAGTTCTTTTCATTTTTTTGGTTATATATAAGAATGCGTCCTATTTTTATTTTTTATATCTTTACCGTTTTCGTAACATATACCAAAAAACAGACTGTCTGAGAGTTATTTTCATGGTAGATGATTTGCCAAACCCAATGCAATAAAACTTTCGAGTATTCAATGAAAAGTAAGTTTTAAAATTTAATTTATCCATTAACCTAATGAGACTTTTCAATTCTTATTCTTACGCATATGATATAAATAATCCAATATGCTTATAAACGCGTTGATGCCGTTCAAGATTTCATCGAGAATGATGAATGAAATCTCAAATTCATGAGTCAATTAGTTAGCAAAATATTGATGTAGCCATCATTTATATAAATTGTTAAGCACATTTCTTCCCTTATAACATGACAAAAATTATACAATACATGGAAATTATTTTCACTGTAAACTATTTACCAAACACAACGAAGGGAGACTTTCGAGTATTCAGTGAAATGTAAGTTTTAAAATTTCATTTATCCTTTTCAATTCTTATTTCTGCACATATAATATAAATATATATAAAACATAGGATATATATATAAATATATATCCTATGTTTAAAGACCGTGTTGAAAACGTTCTAATGATATGGATGAATGAAATAAAAAAAGTTCAGAAGTCAATGAGTTAACAAATAATTATTTTAAACAACTTTAATATAAATTTCGAAGAGTATTTTCTTGCCAAAATATGCCAAAAATTACACAATGCCTGAGAACTATTTTCACTGTAGATCATTTGCCAAACCCAAAGTAATTAGAATTTCGAGTATTGAATGAAATGTAAGTTTTAAAGTTTAATTTATCCATTAATCAAATAAAACTTTTCATTTTTTATACTTGCGCATATGATATAAATAATCTAATATATCAAATTAAAAATATAGTTGAAACCATTCTACGATTTCAAAGAGAATGATGAATGAAATCTCAAACTCAAGAATCAACGAGTTAACAAAACATTGTTATAAACAACATTTATATGAATTTTCTACTATATTTTCTCGTGTAAAACATGCCAAAAATTACCTTAATGAATGAGAATTATTTTCACCGTAGATTATTTGCAAAATCCAACTTAATAAAACTTTCGAGTATTCAATGAAATGTAAGTTTTAAAGTTTAATTTATCGAATAACCATATGAGACTTTTCAATTCTTATTCTTGCGCATATGATATATATAATCTAATTTATCAAATTAAAAAAAGCATTGAAACCATTTTGCGATTTCAACGATAATGATGAATGAAATCTCAAATTCAAGAATCAATGAGTTAACAAAACATTGCTATCAACAACATTTATATGAATTTTCTAGGATATTTGCCTCTAGGATATTCTAGGATTATACCAAAAATTACCACAATGCCTGATAATTATTTTCACCTTAGATCATTTGCTAAACCCAACTTAATAAAACTTTCGAGTATTCAATTACATGCAAGTTTTAAAGTTAATTTATCTATTAACCAAATGAGACTTTTCAATTCTTATTCTTGGGCAATATAATATATCAAATTAAAAAACGCTTTGAAACCCTTCTACGATTTCAACGAGAATGATGAATGATATCTCAAATTCAAGAATCAATGAGTTAAAAAAACATTGTTAAAAACATCCTTAATATAAATTTCAAAGAGTATTATTTCGCCAAAATATGCCATAAATTATACAAATACTGAGAATTATTTTCACCGTAGATCATTTACCAAACCCAAAACTTTCGAGTATTCAGTTACATGTAAGTTTTAAAGTTGAATTTATCCATTAACCAAATGAGACTTTTCCATTCTTATTCTTGCGCATATTATATAAATATTCTAATTTATCAAATTAAAAAACGCATTGAAACTATTTTACGATTTCAACTATAATTATGAATGAAATCTAAAATTGAACAATCAATGAGTTAACAAAACATTGTTATAAACAAGATATAGATGAATTTTCTAGGATATTTCCTGGTGTAAAACATGCCAAAAAATTACCACAATGCCTGAGAATTATTTTCACCTTAGATCATTTTCCAAACCCAACTTAATTAAACTTTCGAGTATTCGGTGAAATGTAAGTTTTAAAGTTGAATTTATACATTAACCAAATGAGACTTTTCCATTCTTATTCTTGCGCATATGATATAAATAATCTAATATATCAAATTAAAAAAACGCTTTGAAACACTTCTACGATTTCAGTGAGAATGATGAATGAAATCTTAAATTCAAGAATCAATGAGTTAACAAAACATTGCTATAAACAACATTTATATGAATTTTCTAGGATATTTCCTGGTGTAAAACATGCCAAAAAATTACCACAATGACTGAGAAATATTTTCACCGTAGATCATTTGCCAAACCAAACATAATTAAACTTTCGAGTATTCAATGAAATGTAAGATTTAAAGTTTAATTTATTCATTAACCAAATGAGATTTTTCAATTCTTATTCTTGCGCATGTGATATAAATAATGTAATATATCAAATTCAAAACGCTTTGAAATCATTCTATGATTTCAACGATAATGACAAATGAAATCTCAAATTGAACAACCAATGAGTTAACAAAACATTGTTATAAACAACCTATATATACATTTTTTAGGATATTTCCTCGTGTAAAACATGCCAAAAATTACCACAATGCCTGAGAATTATTTTCACCGTAAATCATTTGCCGAACCCAAACATAATTAAACTTTCGAGTATTCAATTAAATGTAAGTTTTAAAGTTGAACTTATATATTAACCAAATGAGACTTTTCCATTTCTATTCTTGAGCATATGATATAAATAATCTAATATATCAAATTAAACAAACGTGTTAAAACCATTCTACGAGAATGATGAAGGAAATCTGAAATTCAAAAATCAATAAGTTAACAAAACATTGCTATAAACAACATTTATATGAAGTTTCTAGGATATTTACACATGTGAAAAGTTGCAAAAATCATGACAATGCCTGAGAATTATTTTCACCGTAGATCATTTGCCAAACCCAACGTAATAAAACTTTCGAGTATTCAATGAAATGCAAGTTTTAAAATTTAATTTATCCATGAACCAAATGAGACTTTTAAATCCTCCTTAAATAATCATTTATATCATATGCACAGAGACCTTGTTGAAAAGTTTCAGCAAGTCCAATGAGGGGGGATCAATGAAATTACAAATTGACTTTCTTAAAAGTTATCCCCTACTTCTTTGCATATAATAAAGTCGCGAGGCAATTCGTTTCGTAGAAAAGCGATTGTTAAGTAATGAAAAGATTTCGCCAGGAAAAAAAAGCTACTTTCAAAGCTTCTGACACTTAATTCCCTTATTACTTCAAAAATATGAATAAAAATTGGATGAGAGCGTAAAATATGCTAATAAAACTGATAAAGAAAATATTTTCATTTTAACGTTATCAAAACTTCAGCTTGAATGACAAGTTGTTTAAAAATAATAAATTTTCAATTCTGTTACCTGTCACTTTAATGCTCTTATTATTTTGATTGTACACTCTTTAAAATTAATATTTTTTTTCCTCGTCTGGGATGTCAAAAAGAAAATTTAGTGCTTTAATAAGCTGCGTTTTAAAAGCATAAATGGATTTCACTTCGTTTGTAACACGATAAAAAAGGAAAGCGACTTCCCGTCATATCTTTCTTTAAAACAAGACTTTAATAAAGGATGTCACTTAGTGAAGCAGGGTTCTAAATTCCCTACACGCATTCGGCACAGAAAAAAAGAGGGTAATAAGGAAAAGATTTTTCCTTTGTACTTGTGTTATCAACGGCAAAAGGAGATGTCTGATTCGGAAATTTAGATTAAAGCCCTCCCGGCATATTTTATTTCTTAATTAAAAATTATTATTTTTTTCTTGAAAACCATAATCAAAATAAATCTTAAGAGAATATAGTTAATATGTAAATATAAAAGAGATGTCTCAATTTTTATTTAATGAGGTTAGAGGTTAGAAGCTGACAAAAATGATAAAAAAAAGTCATAAGATAATATAAGAATAAAAATAGGTCACAAATATAATCAGAATTCAAATAATCAAAATAAGTGAATATATTTAATAAGTAAATATAAAAGGAAGGATTTCGTTTTATTTAATGAGGTTAGAGTTTGAAAAATGACAAAAACGAGATAGTTATAAAATAATGTAACAATAAATCAGGTATAAATAATCTTAAATAAAATAATCAAAATACATTAAAATAACATAGTTAGCATGTATATATAATAGAGATGCTTTTCTTTAGTAAGATTGAAGATTAAAAACAGACAAAAACAGTTATAAAAAATATAAAAAATAGCTCACATTCATAAACATAAATAAAAAATCTAAATAAATCTTAAAAAAATATATAGTTAAAAGTTATAAATATATACTAAAGATGCCTCCGTTTTTTAGAAAGGATTAAAAACAGACAAAAATGGTAAAGTCATAAAAAATAAAGAAAAGTTTTTTGGCATATGAGGAAATACTCGCCAAAATCGATATAAAAGATGTTTACAATTTTGTATTGTTAACTCATTGACTCCTGAACTTTTGAGCTTTCTTTCCTCCATCTCTTCAGGATTCGTAGAATATTTCCATCATGGTTTCTGTGCATATGATATAATAGAATTTTTATATCATGTTTCTAAGAATAAGAAACATTTAAAAATTTTATTTGATTTATGGATGAATTAAATTTTAACAGTTAATTTTTTATTCCATGCATGGATGTTTTATTGCATTGGTTGGGACAAATTATCTACAGTATAAAATAATCATCTGTAATTGAAATAATGAATAGTTATTTTATATGAAAAATAGTCCTTAAATTTATTTAAATGATGTTTACAATAATATTTTGCTTTCTTGTTGAATACCGAATTTAAAATTTCACTGATCCATTATGTTGGATCCTGCTAAATTAGTAGAATCTTTACGACAAAATTTTAGTTCATATGATATAAAGGATTGTTTAAATTACATGCGCAGAAATAAGGATTTTTATAAAGTCTCATTAGGCTAATGAAAATTATTTTTCAATCTGAGAAAAGGCTTTCGAAAGACTTTTTGATATAATCCTGTACATCTGATTCAGCAATCTTCAAAACATTAGAAGTAATCTTAGTATCGTCATATATGGATTCTATGAATTAATTGTACCAATTCCATTGATGCAGAAGGGTAGCGTCGGTGTAGAAAAAACAATTTTATATCACTGAGCATATATGTGTAGCTGTCAGCAAACTCAATATTTTTGCCAAAAAATTATGAATTTTGTTCTTGACAATCAGGTTGTGCTGGACAGATGTGTCAAATCAGGTATAATAAGAAAACGATTAAAAAAAGGTTTTGATACTATTTTATGAACTTTGGAAGAGAGAAGGTATAAATTTGTGCGTTTAATGATCTTATGTTTTCATATCTTCATTCTTATTTCTTTTTTCTTCAAAAAAGCAACTTGCACATCAACCTCATCTTCTTGAGTAGCCTCGTTTGCTAATATTTCGACAATTCCATTATAAGTTTCCTCAACATGAGTATTTCACCCTTCAAAAATTATACTTTATCCTAGACTACATGATAATGTATCTAATTCTACTTGCAAACTTACGTTTACTAGGTCTAGAAATATCCTGCAAGGATGGCCTAGAATCCGATTTTATACAGATATCTACAATTTTCAATTTTTCGATAAAATAAATGGCCTTAAAAGTCGTCATTCTTTTCGCTTTGACAAAAAGTACCATTGTTACTTATTTGATATTTTTCTTCAGATTTTATTTCACCATTATCCATGTAAATGAAAGCAAATCCAATACTTTTCTTTAATCTTTATCAGTATAAATTCAGTATAAATTTCATGTTTGCCTACATTTTCTCTTTTTTTTCACTCGATGGAAAAAGTATCCCAAGGGAGATCATTTGTTTCCTCTTTCTGTCTTCTTCCTTATTACAAAGTAAGATATCATTACTTTGAGATTGAATTTGAAATCATAATAACATTTACTCTTTTTTTTGGATAGACATATATATATATATATATATATATATATATATATATATATATATATATATATATATATATATATATATATATATATATATATATATATATATATATATATATATATATATAATATATATATATAATATATATATATTCATGCTTTACATTTCCACATGGCCATCCCCAAAGGTTAAATAATAAATTAAAAGTAACATACACTCACTTCCAAAAGTTAAGCCCGAAGATGAAAATGCTAATTTCCGGAATCCAATCAGAGGATGCAATTCGCTGCAGAGGTAGATGGAAGTATGCAAATACGTTAGTTAGCAGCCAATCGCGCTTTCATGTCAAGAAATATGCAAAAAGGTTAGTCTTATAAGATGCCAGCTTTATGAAGGGTTACAGAAGTTGACTGTAAGTGCTGACAGAAGGCGTTTAAAACTTTCATGCAGTTTGTTTTCAAGACATACGTGTTTCTATGACTTCCAGAAGACAAATGGAAGATTCTGAGCGCTTGCACGCTGTGGGGCTCATTGAAGCAGGACAGTCGATCACAGATGTTGCTCTTTTCTTCGGCGTTCATCATTCTGTAATTACACTTTTATGGAAACAATTCCAAACCACACAGTCAGTTGTTCGAAGGCCAGTAGCTGGTCGCCCAAGGGTTACAACCCCACGCGGAAGATCGATATATTGCTATTTTATCCAAGCGGAATCGCAGAGCGACCTCCACACGTATGACATCTATGGTTACAACGTCCATTGGTAAGGCGATATCTGCAGACACTGTAAGCCGAAGAATGCATATGAGTGGACTGCATGCCTGATACCTCGAGTTTGTGTTTTTCTGTCCACCCAATCAAGAGGGGCCCGATTAAAGTGGTTTCGGGAACATGTCAATTGGAGTGTCTGAGTGGGGAGATGTCATGTTTCCTGATGACTCAAGATTTGCTCTGGAGACAGATGACAAGCGTATAAGGATATGGTGTTAACAAAGAACACGGAATGAGCCCCAGAACATCATCCAACATCGCGCATTTCAAGGCAAAAGTATTATAGTGTGGGCAGAGATTTCATTAAGATGCCACACAAACCAGCACATCTTTAAACGGGGTTCTGTGACGGCTGTCCGGTATTGAGATGAAGTCCTAGAACCCACTGTGAGATTTTACGTTGCAGCAGTTGGCCCTAATTTTGTTTTAATGGACGATAACGCACGTCCCCATAGAGCTGACATCTTCGATGACTACCTGGAGAGGGAGGGGAATGCGAGTATGTCGTGGCCAGAATATTCGCCCGAACTTAATCCCATTGAAAATCTGTGGGATGTTTTTGGCCGTGCTGTATCTTCCCGTTTCCCACCTCTAGCCACTCTTATTGAGCTGGAAACTGTTCTATATCCTATGGAAAATATCCTATTAATGTCCTTTTTTTCATTTTTCATTTTATGCTATTTATTTTCACTTCATACATAATTCTGTTTGTCTCCAGTATGTCATTATCTGATTACTTACAAAAATTTAATATTGTTTGTATTTCTGAATATAATTAGTGATTCTGTTTTATGCATAAATATATATGCTACTTTCTTGCCGTATTTTGGGTAAAAAAAGCCGTATTTGTTGATTTGTTTTTCATTTTACATCTTTGTGCTTAACATTTGGAAGTGAGTGTATTTATTAGCATTTCATAATAACATTATAGCGATCTGGCATAAAGCACTTTTGAAATTGTCTTAAAGGATTGTTTAGTCACTTCCTTCTAAAATCTTAAAATAATGATTCTTTATTTGAATAATTTCCACATCTTGCCTGGTGAAGTAACTCTTTCCGTTTATACGAGACTTATATTACAACGACTTTCCCAATTCTTAAAGTAATCACAAAAATTTATCTTTCACAAAATTGGTCACGTGCTTTCCCCTTGCCATACTTGAATTTTATCCTTGAGACACAGTTTATTTAGAATAGGTGATCATTTGCATTTTCAGTATAATTTTATACATGAACTCATCGATATTTTCATGCATCTTTATGAAAAGCCTTATACCATAAAGTTTACTCATCCAAGTTTAACGGAGAGTATTTGGGTGTTTCATTCCGAGGATTATATCTGTTTGTTATAGAATGCAATATATACTAAATCCCATGACTATCTGATGACTCTGAGAAAGTTGTGCTCTGATTATTCTTCATAACTTAAGCCCATTCAGAGTTTGCCTAAATTTTATGAGACATTGAAAATGCATCTTAAAGTTTTATTTTTCGTTGATATTTTACATTTTTTGCATAGACTTCTATCATAGAATCTATTAGATATCACACATGGTGGCGCCCGATCAGAACAGTTGTTAGAACTTTATCCTGCCATGGTGAAGGGTGGTTTTTAAACGCCGCATAAGGCTTGGTTGCCTTTTGTGTTGTCCCTGTATAGGAATCAAAGTTAATCTACCTATATGGCACTCTCACGATGATATGGTAAAAAAATGCTTGAGGATCGGTTAAAAGTTGATAGCTAATATTAAATGCTATTTCTTCTGCACGAATATCTAACAGCTCAAGACAGTTGAAACATGAATATCAATGTTTCATGCCTCTAAATTCTTACAATTTTAATCATCCTCACGAGGGAAGAATAATTCATCTACTATTGTAACTTATAACTTATGAACTTTGTTAAAATTTAATATTTTTTTGTGTTTGTGTACTAAGTAGATCATTTTAAAAAATCGCTTAGGTCTATATTTTCAACAGTTCTTTTTCTTTTGTATACGAGGGTTACTCTGAAATTTTTGAGATACTCGCGGAAGAGAATTTATAAAAAAAATAACGATTTAATTTTAAAATACAAAGTATTTTCACACAGTAGACAATTTTTTACTAACTTACTTCACCTTATTTAGCGTAGAACAAATTTTAAATGGAAGAGAAAAGGGAGTTGACGCGAGAACATTTTCGCGTTATGATTTTCTACGATTTTAAAGTAGGATTAAATCAAGAAGAATGCTTTCAGAGTTTGCAATTGGTATTTGATGATGAATCTCCAGATCGTGCTACTGTATTCAGATGGTTTAAAGAATTTAGCAGAGGTCGCAACTTCAGGATGAAGACCACACAGGCCGTCGTCGGCAGTAATCCCGGATAATATGTATGTCATACTAAAAATTTTAATGGAGGATAATCACTGTACCAATCAAGTTATAAACTATAAAATTAAATTTTTGCAGCGTTTATTGCACTTTTATAGGTTTTAATTCACTTTTCCTAAAATTCATTATTCCATAAACGAAATTTTTGTCTAAATTAAATCTTTGAGATCTTTGCGAATGTTTGATTTAGGAAATAAATTATAAATTCGAATTAAATTTAAATTTAAATTTAAAACATTTTTCTTCTAATTTTAGCTTTTAAAGCTTTCGAGTAAAAAAGGAAATTTTTATAGGAAAGACTTTTAATAGTGCTTGTTAATCTTTAATATTTTTTATATGATGCGTACATGTAGGATAACTGTAAGCACATTTCTAAGTTTAAAACTCTAACATATTTTTAATAAATATAAGGTATACCATTAAAACATTTAATTAATTTCAATTAAAAATGAAATAAATTTTAAGGAAAAACAGCTATTTATATAATTAATTCTGCTGTATATCTCATTTATAAAAAAAAAGTATATTAAACCTATCTTTCACTAATAAATGTTATTATAACTTAACTTCAATATTGATTTTTAACGAAAAGTATAATGTATTGCTTACAGTTTTGTACTGCACCTGTATTTGCAATGTTAGAAAACATTAAAACCATAAAAATAAATATACGTAACTAAGAAATTACATCTTTTTCTCTTTTTTATTACTGAAACACATTATAACTAAAGATTTTAAACATTTTTCGTGGTATTGCGGTATTTAAAGTTATTAAATGAAACTACTGTTAGAAACATGTTTAATTAAAAATAGAGATTAACTATGAAATTAAATTTTTACAGGGTTTAATGCACTTTTATAGGTTTTAATGCACTTTTCCTAAAACTCATTATTCCACTAACGATATTTTTGTCTAAATTAACTCTTTGAGATCCTTGTGAATGTATGATTTAGGAAATAAAATATAAATTCGAATTAAATTTAAATTTAAATTTAAAACATTTTTCGTCAAATTTTAGCTTTTAAAGCTCTTTTTCCATTTTGAGAAAAAAAAGGAAATTTTTATAGGAAAGACTTTTAATAGTGCTTGTTAATCGTTAATATTTTTTATATGATGCGTACATGTAGGATAAGTGTAATCAGATTTCTAAGTTTAAAACCCTCCCATATTTTTATTAAATATAAGGTATAGCATTAAAAAAATATTAATTCCAATTAAAAGTGAAATAAATTTTAATGAAAAAGTTCTAATTATATGATTTTGCTGTCTTATTTTATTTTTAAAAAATGTAAATTAAATCTGTCTTTCATTAATAAATGTTATTACGTAACATCATAATTGACTTTTAACGAAATGTTTAATGCATTTTTTTTTGTGCTGAATCTGCATTTGCAATGTTAGAAAATGTTAAAACCATAAAAATAAATATACGTAACTAACAAATTACAAACCTTTTTCTCTTTTTTATTACTGAAACACATTATAACTAAAGTTTTTAAACATTTTTCGTGGTATTGCGGTATTTAAAGTTATTAAATGAAACTACTCTTAGAAACATGTTTAATTAAAAATAGAGATTTACTATGAAATTAAATTTTTATAGGGATATGCACTTTTCCTAAAAGTTATTATTCCATTAGCGATATTTTTATCTAAATTAATTCCTATGAGATCCTCGTGAAGGTATGATTTAGCAAATAAATTTTTAATTCTAATTAAATTTCAATTTCAATTTAAAACATTTTTCGTCGCATTTGAGCTTTCAAAGCTCTTTTTCCATTTCGAGAAAAAATGGCGAACAAAAGTTGGCATTAAAATTTTGTTTCAGGCGATTTGAAAAAATTTATAACGTAGAATGGGATTTGACGTTAGGAATTTTGTTTCATTATCTACTATTATTTGCTCGCATATGTTTGAGAATTTTTCGTTCTCTTTCCGAGAGAGAAATGTGTAGGCCCTCTTTCATTCTAGTACCTTAATCGATTTCAGCTTCTCCGACATGAACTATTCCTTGTAATTGCTATTTAAATGCTCATCTTGGAATGCGAGAGCGGAAATTGAGGAACTTCAGCTAAAATGGTACTTGGTCCCATTGTCTTTTCATTTCAGGTGTTCTCTCAACCGATTGTCCCGTCATATTCGCTGCATTATACGCACCGACTCACTTCCATTCTCCGAGCAGGAGAAAATTAGTCGGGGGTAATGAAGCACAATCCCTCTTTACGGATTTAAATGGTGATGACAAAGAAAAAATAGGTAGCGAAATACGTTTCTTTTTCTTTTCCGAAAGAATGACTCATTTGGTTCTGAACTCGAGAAACATATGATGAGTAGGCACTAAAAAGAGAGAATTTCTTTCTAGTGATACAATTTTTCATTAGGGTACAACCCAACTGTTAAACCGCTTTCTACTATTTTGATTGCTTTATTTCTTTCTTTAGGTTTCATTAAAGATTACCCCTCTATTCGTGTGCATAATGTGGCTACGTTGTCAGTTTATTTATAGATATGTAATCTGTTAATACATTATTTCATTAGCATACAAACCAACTGATAACCACTTTCTACTATTTTGATTGCTTTATTCCTTTCTTTGGGTTTTATTAGAGATTACCTTTCTAATCGTGTGCATACTGTGGCTACGTTGTCAGTTTATTTATAGATATATAATCTGTTATGCATTATTTCATTAGCTTACAACCCAACTGTTAAACCGGTTTCTACTATTTTGATTGCTTTATTCCTTTCTTTGGGTTTTATTAAATATAACCCTTTTAATCGTGTACATATTGGGGCTACGTTGTCAGTTTATTTATAGATATTTAATCTGTTAACATGTTATTTTATCAATATACAACCCAACTGTTAAACCGCTTTATACCATTTTGATTGCTTTATTCCTTTCTTTGGGTTTTATTAGAGATTACCTTTCTAATCGTGTTCATACTGTGGCTACGTTGTCAGTTTATTTATAGATACGTAATCTGTTAATACATTTATTCATCAGCAAACAACCCAACTGTTAAACCATTTTCTACTACTTTCATTCCTTTATTCCTTTCTTTGGGTTTTATTAGAGATTACACTACGTAGCCACAGATTGCTACGTATTACACAACGTATCCACAGTATGCACATGATTAGAATCGTGTGCATACTGTGGCTACGTTGTCAGTTTATTTATAGATATATAATCTGTTAATACATTATTTCATTAGCATACAACCCAACTGTTAAACCTGTTTCTACTATTTTGATTGTTTTATTCCTTTCTTTGAGTTTGATTAGAGATTACCCATCTAATCGTGTGCATACTGTGGCTATGTTGTCAGTTTATTTATAGATATATAATCTGTTAATACATTCTTTCATTAACATACAACCCAACTGTAAAACCGCTTTTTACTATTTTCATTGCTTTATTCCTTTTTCTGGGTTTTATTAGAGATTACCCTTCTAATCGTGTGAATACTGTGGCTACGTTGTCAGTTTATTTATAGATATATAATCTGTTAATACATTCTTTCATTAACATACAACCCAACTGTTAAACCGCTTTTAACCATTTTCATTGCTTTATTC